>JAKSZT010046586.1:9600902-9824463 GCA_026826555.1 Tolypeutes matacus
TTATATTATATTATATTATATTATATTATATTATATTATATTATATTATATTATATTATAATTTTTTAAAACACAATCACTGGGCTTACTAGTACTTAGACAATCTCCTGTTAACTCCACTTGTTTGTGTGCTTGTGTGGATGTTTTTTTGGTTTTTTTTTAAAGATTTTATTATTTATTTATTCATTTATCCCCCCTTGCTGCTTGTGCTCGCTGGGTCAGCTAACCACGCGGTGCGGGCGGGCTTCCCTTCACCAGGAGGCCCCGGGAACCGAACCCGGGGCCTCCCATATGGTAAACGGGGGCCCTACTGATTGAGCCACAGCCGCTTCCCTGTGTGGATGTTTAAATACAGTAGTTCTGCCTTGGCAAGGTGAAATATGCACCTTGGTACTAAAAGTAAGCTAAAATACAGTCATAAGATCTATGAATTATTGTTTCTATTTGAAAGAAGTCGCCTATTGAAAGAAGCCAAAATCAAGACACATTGTTAAAATATGTATGAACATATTTATATTCAGAATTCTATAAGAAAGTGGGTATTTTAAGCACTTTAGCTACAAAAAGGCAATAGGAGAAAGACAAAAAAGACAGTCTTAAAGATTTCTTATACTATAGTTATAAGGAATTATTGCATCTCTGTTTGACAATTTTATTTAATTGGTTTTAGGAGGTAAGTTTAAATCAGAGCACACATAGTCACCTTTAACTAAAGAGTAATACAAGTAATAGACAGATTACTCAAAAATGTTTATAGAACCTAATCTGAAGGGCTCTGAATTGCTAGAGTCAAATGTGAATTATAGAAGGTCATTTTTTACATAATACCAATATCGCTAATTAAAGAATGAGATATCAGTTAAATAGAAATGTATCTCCAAATGACCAGCTTGAAAACATTTTTGAGTGGCTATACAAATATAGCTTTTGGTGCTTTGATACAGACTTTGATTATCATCTTGGCCCCTAATGTGTGTGGGTGTAGGTATGGGTGTGAGTGTGACTACAATTAAAAAAAATAGGGCTGAAATAAGTTTTGAGGATATTTTGGTGGCTATTTTCCATGAGACTTTCCTTTTCAATTGGTTCAGATGAGGTGGATTATTGAAATCCAACAATGGGAAAAACAATTGTTGTAGCAACGCAACTGCAGCCTTAGTCTTATGCTTACCCTGAGCTCCTGGCAAACTCCACCCCCTGAATGTCTCTGTGTAAATACGGAGTCCTAAGCAAGAGCCCCAGCCACAGATGCAGACAAGGGAGAGATGGAACAGCTGTTTCAATGGTCAATTCACAAATTTAACTGGTATAAATGGATTAATACAGATGCTTTGAGTAATATTGTTCCCAAATCTTGAATGTAGTGTTCATAATTCAGATTTGTTTTAACCAAGGGTGTACTTTCATATTGTGTCCATGTTGGCAATAGAGGGTTTCTATTAGGCACTAGGAAATGATCTTTCTGACTACTGCTAAGACAGTCAGCGTTCTTTCTTAATTAGTAGTATTATTTCTAGTTCAGCTAAAATAGCTAACGGGTCCTCTTGGGATCTATTCTGGGATATGATATGTTTAATCTTATTATTAATGATAATAAATTTTTACTTTGTTGGAGTATCATCTGTATGCCAATGATTCCATTATTTAAACAAATAATTATTCCACATTACAATTCCTTTTAGAAATGACAATAACAAATCATAGTTATGGCTTATTCAAAGTAAATTAGGTCTAAAACACTAATAAAATTAATTGCAAGATGTTTGATTAGAAACAAAAGCCAGTTAAAACAGGAACTCTCTATCATGGTCTTTGATAATGTGTTACTCTCTGGAATAAAGCTACCAGCACAAAATTTCTCAGTGCTTGTTAGCAAACAAAGAGTAATTGAAACTTGGTTGCTAGGAGACATTATTTCTCATTGTTGACAATCTTGATTTTCTTTGATTAGTGGTACTATTGTTGTTCATTACACAACCTGAATGTTTTTATATAATACTGAAGAAACATATTTTGGAGTCCAATTTTTGTGTGAATACCTCTATGTGCTACCAAAAAATGTTTACTCACAGGTTTGGCAAGTTAGCTATCTCTGGTAAGTATTTGTTCAGAAGGGTTAATACATATATTTTTAAATTATTTCTATCAAAATGTAAACTTGACTGGGAAGTAAATTCTAAGTTTTATAGGACAAGATTTTATATAATCTGAAACTAAGATATTTTAAAGCATAAAAATAACCTTATCTATGTAAATTTAACTTCTTTATTGTAGTGATTTATTTTGTACTTAAAAGATTATTGCATTCGTATGAGGGAAAAGTATGAGAAAAAGTTTATTTTGAATGAGGTGGAATTTAAAAATCCTGGCTAAGAAAACAAGAAGTGCAAGGAGCACTTTGTTATCTAGTTTTCTCTAGTAAAGAATAATTAAGTATTGCTTTTTACGGAGTAAGAGTAAGCACATATTTGGAAAAAATTCAAACAGATAGACAGCTATGCAGGAAATATCTTAAAAATCTTTAAATCCAATTGGAATTTCAATTATTTTTATGCTTTCCAACCTCACTTGGTCTTAGTACTGTTTGACACTGGAATCTCTCTGCTGGTTCATATCCTCACAGCCCTGATAACCACTCTTATCCATTCTTGTCATTAATGTGATTCCCATTCCTTCACATTCCTAGTTTACAGAGAACATGGAGGACAACAGACAAGAACCACTCAGCTTTTTCTATTTTCATCCAAAAATAGAATTGTCTTTATTCATTCTTTTTTTCTTTCCTGTTATCTGAGAAAAATGGTAGGCTACCATTTTGAAACTCCTTCCTTTGCTTATCTTCTCTTCCTCTGGACATCATAGTTCTCAGTTACCCTCTTTTTCCCTTTGCTCATCATTTGTTTTTTTCCTTTTTTCAGACAGTTTTAAAAATAGCATACAGTTCTTTTTTTTTTTTATTAAGAGACTTCTAAAAAGGTCATTCTCCATTTTTAAGTTGTCTCATTATCTAACGCTGTACAATTTGACTCAAATACTCTACCTAAAATTGCTCTCTCATATACTACAAATGGCCTCTAAGTCCCAAATGGGTGATTTTTCTCAATTCTCTTTCTCTTGATTTCACAATACTTCTGGCCATCCTTATTCTTTATCTCTATTTTTCTTTGACTTCATTTAAAATCAGTGTCCTGGATATAATTCCAGATCTTTAATGATTTCTTTTGTGGCTTCTTAAGCTTCATGTTCTATTCTTATGTCATAACTTGTCCCACTGTCTTGCTACATTTTCTCCATTAATATCTCATCTGCTCCAACAACTTCAGCTGTCATTTATATACAGATCTCCAGGTAAAATCTCTTATAAAATCCTGACTTTTCCTAAAATTTATCTCTGTTAATTCAACTACCTTCAAAGTGGTATTCATATAGATGTCACAGTGCCATCTTAAATTCATCAGATCCTGTAATTCCCACAGTCACCCTTCAATAAAAATTTCATTCTTCCTTATTAGTTAAATTTATTTTAAAGCAATATCATTTTGCAGCCATTTTTGTTCTACTTTATCTCATCAAATTAGTTGCTTGGTTCCTTAGATTTTTGTTCTGTTTTCTTTGACATCTCAGTTCAACTTTCCACCAATTTTCCCCTGGACTACTAAAGCTCCCTAATTAATCTTTCTAAGACATCTGATGCACTTATCAATGTCATATTTAAAAAAAAACAACTTAAGAGAAGATAGTAAAATCCAGAACTCAACAACATAACATGAAAATGTTCAGCATCCAAAAAATTACCAAAAATTTGAAGAAGCAAGAAAAGATGACCACAAGCTAGACAAAAATTCATTCAACAGAAATAGAACCCAAAATGGCAAGAATGATAAAATTAACAGAGAAGAACTTTAATAAGTTATAAATATGCTCAAATTTTCAAAGAACATCATTAGCATAATAAGTACTGAAATGGGAAAAAGAGGTACATATTTATAACTGGAAATTCTAGAGAGAGCAATTATAATATCTACAATATTTGAAATGAAATGTTTATATATAGGCTTAAAAGCATCATAGAGTTTTCAGAAGAAAAAGGATCAGTGAGTTTGAAAGCATAGCCATGGAAACTATCTAAAGTGAACCACAGAGAGGAAAACGACCAAATAGATTTGGTGAGTTAGGGACCATAATAAGTTGTATAACATCCATGCTTTTGGGGTCCCGAAGGGAAGGGCTAGAAAAAAATTTAGAAAAATTAATAGAAGAAAAATTACCAAATTAGATAAGATAATAAAACCACAGAACTCATATTTTAAAACAATAAGTCCATAGATAAAAAAGGTCAACAAATTTCAAGCAGGATAAACAAGAATAGTGAAAAAAAAAAAAAAATCTCACTACAGTGCATAATAAAATTGCTGAAAACTAATGATAAATATAAAAACTCAAAGGCAATAGAGGAAATAAATATTAGATACTGGGAAACAAAAGTAAGTATCACAGACTTCTCAAGAAAAACAATATAAACTATGATATAATTGAACAACACCTTTAAAATGCTTAACGTAGCAATACAAATCAAAATTAGCCTTACCAACCTAGACTTCTATAGTCACTAAAAAATATCCTTCAGAAATAAAGGTGAAATAAAGACTTTATCAGTCAAAAATGAGCTAGTAGAATTTGTCATGGATGTTCTGAAAGAAGGAAAATGATACCAGATAGAAAGTTGGATCATCAGAAATGATTCAATAGTGCCAGAAATAGTAAATATTTAAATAAATATTAAACATTCTTTCTTTTGTCAATTCTTAATTTCTTTAAAAGTTAATTGACTAAAGGAAAAATAACAACAATATGTTGTGGAGTTTAGAAAATAGAAATGACTGTATGACATCTATAGTACAGATGAAAGGAAAGGGAAATGCAAGTATAATGTTGTAAGGTACTTCCATAATACCCAAATTAGAATAGCATTATTTGAAAACACATAATGACATAGTCCAAATATATATGGTAATCCCTAGATCTACTGCTCACTAAATATAAAAAATGAGGTAGAGCTAATAGACCCATAGTATAGATAAAATGAAAAAAATAAGATGTACTCAAACCATCCAGCAGAAATTGGGAATAGAGTAATAAAAGAATCAAAGGATAGTTGTGAAATACTTTTTTAAAAATAGCAAAATGTTCAACGCAAATACACCCAAATCAATAATTACACTAAATGTATTTGCTCTAAATACTTCAATTAAAAAGGAGAGATATTCGGACTGGATATAAAAAGAAGACCCAGCAATACAAAGTCCAGAAATTCACCACACCAATATGGTCAATTAATTTTTGATACAGCTTCTGTAGTAATAAGGGTTCTCCAGAGAAACTGATGAACAGGATATACCTTTATCATCTCTCTCTCTCTCTCTCTCTCTCTCTCTCTCTATCTATCTCTATCTCTGTCTCCATATCCACATCCATATCTATATATGTATAATTAAACTATATCTATCTATATATATTTATCTATGTTGAGAGAGAGAGATTTATTATAGGACTTGGCTTATATGACCATAGGGATTCACAAGTCTGAATTCAGTAAGCCAGGCTGCAGTTGGAAACTCCAATGAAAGTGAGATTGAATTCACCAGGAGAAGCTGGCTGACTGAAGTATAGGCATGAGTCCTTCTTTCTGACTTTTAAAATCCTCAGTTCTGCTTTTAGACCAACAACTGACTGGATGAGGAGACTGCCTTCATTGCTGAAGACAATCTCCTTTGTTGATTGTGGATACAATCAGCCATAGATGAAATCAACTGATTATAGAGAGAAATCTATCTATTAAATATCTTTACAGTAACAATCATTCCTGTGCTTGCTTGACAAAACCAATAGACACCATAACCTAGCCAAAATGACATGTGAAAACAACCATTACATCTTCCAAAGTATGGAAAATGAAAAAGTATAGTCTTTTTGACAAATTGTAATGAGCAGTTTCATTTCCATATGAAAAATAGTGAAACTTAAAAAGAATCATATTCCCAGTCCCAGAAAGCAAAACTATAAAAATACTAGATAAAATCACAGGAGAAAATCTTTCTGGCCTTGGGGGAGGCAAAGATTTCTTAGAAAGGACACAGAAAGTACAAACCAGAAAAGACAATAATGAGTAAACTGAGCTTCAAAGATGTACAAATTTAAGACCACAGTGAACCACTACTATAAATCCAGTAGTATGCCTAAAATTAAATAGATTGACAATACCAAATGTTGGAGACAATGTAAAGCAAATGGAACTCTCATATACACTCTTATATACACTGTTGGTGGTACAAACACTTTGGAAAACAGTCTGCTAGTATCGTTTTTTTAAAAAAGACACATCCAATAGAATGGCTATAAAAATAATGGAAAATAACAAGTGTTGGAGAGGATGTGGAAAAATAGAAACACTCATTCATTATTGGTGGGAATGTAAAATGGTACATTCACTGTGGAAGAAAATTTGGCACTTCCTCAGAACATTGAATATAAAATTACCATATGACCTGGCAATCCCACATCAAGGTATATATCTAAAAGAATTGAAAGCTAGGACTCAAACAGATATTTGCCCACAGATCAGAATTACTCATAATTTCCAAAAGATGGAAATAACCCAAGTGTTCATCAATGGTTGAATGGATAAACAAAATGTGGTATATAGATTGAATAGAATATTATTCAGTGTAAAAAGAAACAAAGTCCTGATACAAGTGACAACGTGGATAAAACTTGCAGACATCATGTTCAGTGAAATCAGCCAGGCACCAAAGGACAGACATTGTATGATCTCACTGATATGAAATAATTAGAATAAGAAAATTCATAGAGTCAGAAACCAGAATATGGGTTACCAGGTTCTGGGCTGTAGACAGAGGTTGGGGAATTAATGCTTAACTGGCACAGAATTTTTGTTTGGGGTGATAGAAAAATTTCAGTAATGGATGGTAGTGATTGTAGTACAACATGATGAATACAACTCACTGAATTGTATATTTGAATGTAGCTAAGAGGGGAAATTTTAGGTGATATATGTGTTAATAGAATAAAAATTTGAAAAAACATGGACTGTATAACACAGTGAACCCTAATATAAACTATGGACTACAGTTAAAAGAGTTAATAGTACAAGTATAATACTATTCTTTCATCAGTTGTAACAAACTTATCACACTAATGTAAAGTTTAGTTGATAATAGGGAAAAGAGAAGTGGACAAAGACAAACTTGGGGAATTTTAGCATATAAGAACAGAAAGTGAAGTTTAAGAACTCACACAAGAAATCATTAAAGATCTGGAATAATGAGATCCAGGACACTGGTTTAAAAAAGGAAGTCAAAGAAAAATAGAGCTAAAGAACAAGGGTGATCAACAGTATTGTGAAATCCGGAGAATGAGAATTGAGAAAAATCACCAATTTGGGACTTGGAGGCCATTTGTGGTATATGAGAGAGCAATTTTAGATAGAGTATTTGAGTCAAATTGCATAGCATTATATAATGACACAACCTAAAAAGGGAGAACTGTCTTTTAAGAAGTCTTTCAATCAAAAAACAAAAACAAAAAATAGAACTGTATGGTTAGCCTAAATATGTAGCAAAGGCAGAAAAAAAAAAAAAAAAAAAAAAAAGGAGGGGGGTGTATAGGAATTCTACATTTTTTGCATGACTTTTCTGTAAACCTACAACTTCTCTAGTAAAAAAAAAAAAAAAAAGACATATCTTATTATAAGACCCAGCAATTCCACTCCTAGTTATTTATTTACCTAAAGAAATGTTCATAGCTGCTTTACTCATAGTAGCCCCAAACGGGAAACTACCCAAATAACCATCAACATGTAAATGGACCAATTGTGGTATACCCATATACAATAGAATTTTACTCTATATAAGGAACAAAAAGGATAAATCTCAAAAACATTATGCTGAGTGAAAGAAGCCAGACACAAAATAGTATATTCTGTCTGATTCTATTTAAATGAAATTCCAGAATAGGCAACAATTAAACTATAGTGATAGGAAGCATATATGCCACTGCCTGGGACCAGGTGGTGGGGGCCGCTCAGCTAGGGAGGATTAACCAGGATGGGGCAAACGGAAACTTTTGAGGGTGATAGAAATGCTCTATTTCTGGTTTGAGGTGATGGTTATCTGGGTGTCAAAGCTCACCAAATTACATAATTTAAATGGGTGCATTTTAGTTTATGTGAATTCTATCTTAATAAAGTTGGTTTTATAAAAATAAAAAGAAGGCTAGGTGATTTTGGGCTTGACTTCATTTTCTTGGTACTTAGTTTTATTGTTTTTATAAAGTATGTACTGTGACACTGTTAAAAGAGAGAAAGATGATTGTAGGAAGCATCCTGCATAACATATTCATGGACCATATGCCAGGCCATTACATCCCTGTGGATTCAGAAATGACACTTCAATATGAGAATAACCCAAATGTAGAACCACAAGCAGAGCACATAGATACGCTGTTTGCTGAAGATCCCACTCATGGAATGTTTTGGCAGGAATGAATGGTGGTAAGTATTATCATGACAATTACCTATACTTAATGATTTTCAGTTTTTATTATTCACATTATATTGCCTAATGTCCCCAAATATACTTAAGATAATGCAATGGGTGAAAGTAAATGCATTTAACTGATAGAAAGTTATAATCATAGCTAATTGGAAAGTGAAGGAGATATGAAGCAACAAATCATAAATTATTTTAAAAAATTAATCATTACATTTTTTCTTATTGCAGTCTATCAATCACTGTTGCAGAAGTTTTATTAGCTGGTGCTTTTTACCCCTCAGGGAACAAAGGCCTCAGGTCTGAGGTCAAGGATGACTGTTTCTCCAGCTGTCAATAATAAGGCTTCAAGTGACGTTCTCATTTTAATCTTACTAGCCATTTCCTTTTCCCAGCCCCAATACTACTTAGAGAAACTAAATGTGCCCACTGTCATCAGTACTTAGTGTAAGTGTAATATCACATGAATCAAAGACACTTCAGGCCAAAGTATAGGCTGGTAATTTATTACCGAAGAACAGAGGCTTTTCTGAAATTTCCTTTAGTTCAGGCAGATCACTATGAATTAGTGCAAGAGAGCAGCAGGTGCTCCCATTAAATTTACAGTCACTGCCAGCAGATAGGAAAGTCGTTTTAAAAGAGTGTGCAGCTGTGTGGACACCTGTACTTACAGCCATGTACTCGCAGACACGGTGTGGCCGGGGTAGGTGGACCAGCGCTGTGTCACAGTGCTTCAAGCAGCTCTGGTTGCTTTGTGCGCAGGCAAGTGATTTCCGTACAGAGTGTGGGGGAGTGTTCCCTGAAATGACAGACCACTTCACGAAACCCCAGGGTTATATGAAACCGTTCCAAAATGTCTGGGAAATTATGGTCCTCTGTGGGACCCCATTTAGCATAAAACAGGAGTCTTCCATCCTCTTCTGTTTCTCCTTTTTCTCCATTTTAAAAACTGAATTTAAAAGCAACCATCATTTTTCTAGGGCAGTTTGATAATCTCTGTCATATCTAAGTATAATGGACTTTACAGAGAAATGAGACTTTGTTAAAGTGCAGTTTGTTCATTATACATATTCTCTCTAGAAAGAATCACAGTTTGACCACATTCAATAAATTAATGTAAAATATAAGTGATAATTAAAAAAATAAGACTAAGAAAAATAACTGCAATGTTACAGTTAGAACAAAATATGACAGTTAAGTAGAATAAATGAGCATATGATATTAATCTACTTGAAAATGTTATTTGCCCATATCATATTGGATAAAGGATCTTGATGATTTGTGGCAGAACAAATTATCTGTCAATAAGTCTCATATTTTTCCTCTTCTTTACACAGGAACTTACTTTAATCAGGATACAATTGATAGGCAGTGAAAAATTTTTAATAATATCCTATATCCTTGATGATAGTTTGCTAGTGAGGCAGAGGACAAGGCTGCTGTGTAAGCTACTAACTTTTCTCTATTCAGTGAGGATAGATTATTCCTCCAATTCTAGCCAGTCACCTCATAAATCTAAAAGGGAAGAGGTATAGAATGTTAGAACTGGAAAGGAGCTTAGAGTTCAACTTATCTGACTATGGCTTTGCTGTTAATCATAGGAAAGGAAGCTGAGTTTGGATAAATCTGCCCCATCTGTCAGAGCTAGTGAGGAAAGGAAAAAAAAAAAAAAAGAAAACATGGCAAAGCCTGTGGTGACTGATGGCTCATCAACAGCATCATCTATTTGAAAATACAGGAGAGCTACCTTTCATGATTCATTAATTAAATTTCTAAAGCACAGTGATTATAGACCCCTCCTGCCCTTATCACATGTGAATGACTTTTTTCTACACAATATTCACTGAGATCACATGTTCTTTAACAGGAATATGCTTATCATAATTAAAAGTATATCACTCCTTAATTTAATTCCTAAAAGGTTAGCAAAATGGAGCACTATACATGAGTGTGATAAAACTATATGGCCAATTTGTAGTAGGCTTAACTTCCACATGAACATTTGCTTATGTGAGCATATTAAACTATCCCATAAAGGTACATGACGTTTCTGTGTGTATACATAAAGTTCTATGCAATGAATATAAAACTTATGAGAATTGTGTGTCAAATGTCACTCAGTGGATAACTATATAATCAATGTAAATAGCATTTAGTAAGGACACTTTGCTTTATTACTACACTAACATAGTCTGTGGGACGAGTAGAGGATCACAAAAGACATTTTGGTTAGTGAAATTTTGGTGCTCATCTTCAGAATAGCCATGTCTGTAATGGGCAAGCGTGTGACATTCGGTTCACATTATACATTGAAAAATAATATCTTGAGAGGATTTCAAATCACTAGTAGACAAATACTGATGCCTTTTTTGGTACTGACACATAAAAGCAGCCTAAATTTCTGACAATTTATTTTGTAGGATATATGCTCAAGTAGAGAGGAGGCAGAATTTGCTATAAATCATTCCAAAGGCAAGTGCCTTTATTTACTAAGACTCTCTAACAGATCCTTCTGTTGTTACCCAGTCAAGTCACAATTCCCTCTGTGCCTCTGATTTCAGCCCCGACAGAATCCCACATAGCAGTCACGGTATTTCCTTCTGGTTTCCAACCCAGGGCATTCTCTGCAGTTGTGGGTGTTCAAGCATAGCCCAGAGGTGTAAGAGAGGTAGTGCTCTCAGACAACCCTCAATCAATGGGGGAGGTAAGCTGGGTACAAATGCTCCAGCTTCCTCTTTTCTCGGTGGATAATTCTAGAAGGCATTCTTTATGCTCCTTGGGAAGAATTGATGGATCCGAGCCCTCACTGCCCACAGGAGCAATATCATTATTGTGCCCTCATGATGGCTTTTCCTCCTTTCTGTACTCTTCCCATTCCCTTACTCCTGCTTCTGGGATCACTTCCTGTTTTAATTTCCTTGGCTGCTCAAGCAAATACCAAGCAATGAGTTGACTTAAACAATGGGAATTTAATGGCTCACAGTTTTAGGGCCAGGAAAAAGTCGAAATCAAGATATCATCAAGGTGATGCTTTCTTGTCAAAGACTGGTGTTCTGGGGCTGGCTGACAGTGATCCTTGGTCCTGGGCTCCATCTGTAACATGGCAATGTACATGGCTACTTCTTCTGGCCTTTCCCTTCTCTTCCAGGTTCTGTTGACCTTTAGCTTCTTGCTTCCTGTGGTTTCTTCTTTTCTGTCTGAATTTTATTCTGCTTATAAAGGATTCCAGTAATAGGATTAAGATTCATCCTGATCAAATTAGGCCATACCTGAACTGTAGTAACCTCATCAAAAGTTCCTACTTACAATGTTCACACCCACAGGAATGGATTAAGTTTAAGAACATGTTTTTCTGTGGTACATATGGCTCCAAACCACCATGCTTCACAAATACACCACCTCTCAGGCTCTGCTCTCTGGGGAACAAAATTGAGCAGTTTACCAATATGGGTTTTCTTTCCTCAACAGAGAGAATTTGTAAGATTTTGGTGTATTTGTACAAAGCATAAGGATAATTTTAGAGGTGAACATGCCTATGCTATTATCCTCATTGTTTCTCTGACTATTGGCATTACCTTATCTGGGCTACAGTCTCCTTCACTACAAAGTGAGAGAGAGAGAGAGAGAGACTCACAACTCTCAGGGAACAAGTGTAGGCCATGAAACACATTTTAATCTGCTCATAACTTCTGTACAGTATTTAATTTATTCTCTTGTTAAGATGTGAGATATGCCTTAACCAGTAGCAAATATCACAATCATTGATGTTGTTTATAACTGTTGTTTCTGTTTGTTATTAATAAAAATAGCACATGCTGCACATGGTAAAAAAAAAAAAAAAAAATTAAGTCATATGAAGGGGACATGCATGAAAAGTAACAGTCCCCATTTTGCCCCTTCCCATCCCTAGTCCATTTCCCAGAAACAAACACTCTTAATCACTTCTGTTTTTAGTAGTCGCTTCAGGTAACCTCCATAATTTGAACTAATATGCAAATTATGTAATTTCCTGGTTTAAAAATGGATTCTCCAGTATGAAAGAGTAGAATTTCTTCTCCGTAAAATACTGTTTCCACCACTCTATTTTGATAGATACATGTTTGTTTAGTTTTTATTTATAATTCCTTTTATACCCTTATGCAATGCATTCTACTTCTTGTTTTACAAACTGACATTATTTCTTCAGGCCTCACACTGTAACATAAGAATATTATTCTCCCATCTACCACCTGTCCCCACTTGTAATAGCCCATCTTCTGCATTATCAAAGTTGATAATATTTACATTTTAATCTATAACTATAATTATATTTTCTGTATTTTAGCTAAAATATATATTCCAAAAGTGGAAAAACAATCATTATTTGCATTGTTATATCAATGTAAATTTTGTTCATTGAACAGCCTTTTTGCTTCTCTGTTCTTCCTTCACTGCCTTCTTTTGTGATAAATATTTTCAATGTACCACTTTAGTCTTTTATTTGCTTTTTACTATACCTTTTGAGCTATTTTCTCAGTGATTGCTCTATGAATTATAATATGCATCTTTATTTATTAGAATTTTTTCATATTAAAGCCAACTTTCTTTCCGGTAAAATGTTGAAATGCTGCTCAATATAGCTCTATTTCCTCTCTCCTCCGTTATACTATTATTGTCACATATATTATATTTATATGGTATATGGCCCAGAATATAGTTTTATCTTTTCAATGCAATTTTCTTTTAAATTGGCTAAGAAAAGAAAAGAGAAAACATTATATTTATGTAGTCTTCTACATTACAACATGAACATTGCCACCTGGCCACACAGTTTTGTCCTCTTATTTCTGCATTTGCTCTTGTCTCTTCAAATCTGAACCAAAGTGATCTTTCCCATGAGCACTTTTGATGCTAGCTCATCCCTTCAATTTAAAACTTTTTAGTGAACTTTTATTGCTCTTATGATGATGAATAAAATCCTTAACAAGTGTTTTACAAGAATCCCATAAGGATAGGTCCTGTCCTATTATTTCCTAGGCTGCTCAAGCAAATATCATGAAATGGGTTGACTTCCACAATGGGAATTTATTAGTTTACAGTTTTGAGGTTAAAAGGAAGTCCAAATCAAGGTGTCATCATGGGGATACTTTCACCCTAAAGACTGTGGTGTCCTGGGGTTGGCTGCCAGTGATCTTTGGTCCTTAACTTGACACATGGCAAGGCATGTTGTGGCATCTTCTGGTCTCTCCCTCTCTTCTGGGTTCAGCTTCTTGTCGCCTGTGGCTTTCTCTTTTTATGACTGAATTTCATCCCACTTATAAAGGACTCCAGTAATAAAATTAAGACCCATACTGATTGAGATGGGCCATACCTTAACTGAATAGCTTCATCTAAAGCTCTATGTATAATGGGTTCATACCTATGAAAATGAATGCAATTTAAGAACATGTTTTTCTGTTATACAGCTTTAAAACATCACAGATCCTACCTCCTTCTTATCTTCCACAACTCTTCCTCTAATTCTTTCTCTTCTAGCCCCACTGTCCTTCTATATTCCCTCAAACATGCTTCTTCTCAACTCAGTCCTTTGCCTGTACTGTGTCCTCTGACTTAAATGCTCCCCCCACCCCAAGCAATTACCTCCTTTATGTTTTCCTATTGCATCTTGTTTCAGTTCTCTAGAACAGCTTTCTCTGGTTTCCCTGCATGTTCAATTTACTGTGGCTTTCACCTTCATAACATTTGTCATAGTTTTAATGTTTGGTTTATTTGTATAATTTATTTTTATTTTTATTTCTTAACAATTAGACTGAAAGTACAATGCCTGTTTTTTTGCTCACCATTGCATCCCAATACTGAGTCAAGTGCTTGTTACATAGTAGGTACTCAATTAATATTTGTTGTGTGAATGTAAAGGTCTCATACCTCACTCAATATGACCCAAGCTGAACTAATTATCTCTGTATTTATGATCCCAAAAAATTAGTTTCTTTTAGAAGATTTTTGCAATTCAGAATGAGTTGATAAATGAGAGATCTAATATTGTCATACGGCCCATTAAAAATTTTGGGCCATAAAATGCAGACAGGAATTTCTTAATATCAGCATGAGTAAGGTGTTCTGAGTGTAATGATGGCTCTAGATTCTCTAAGCTCTGTAAATACAAAAATATTCATACTAGTTAGGAGAGGCTAAGTTATTCTGCAGTAACAAATGAACCTGGAATGTCAGTGGCCTAACCCTAAAAGGTTTCTTTATCATTCATCCTACATATCTGATACTGTTTGGTGGAGGAGAATACTCCACATAGTCGTTCAGGAACCCAGATTGACTGAGGTTTTGCCATCTAGAACATTACCAATGGCCATGACAAAGGAAGAGAGTGCACAAGGAACTTAATCCTGATCTTCTATGCTTTGATTCAGAAGTGATGCTTATAATTTTTTCTCATAATCCATTGGCTAAATTTAGTCACATGAGTCCATCTAACACATAGGAGCTAGAGAATCTTAGAGAAGATATTTGATGAGCAGTAAATGTTTCTGCCAGACTATTCATGCTTATAATAAATGATTCACTGACTTCTTAAATTTAGATTTTTCAAATAAGTATCTATTCAGCAAAGTATAACCAAATGTCTGCATAAATTTGCATGTGCATCTCCTCTGTGTACCTATGTGTGTAATGGCCCAGGTTAATTTTATACCTCATTGACTTTCCTTCCAGAACAAGGAGCTAGAATATGGTTTAAGCCAGGTTCCACATTTAGGTCTGTCATGTTTTGCTTGACTGAGATTTTCCAGGAGACTTGAGGGTAATTGTAATGTTATCAATTGTGTGGTGTCCTTCAATAGTTTTGAAATTTTTATATTTTTGAGGATCTATTGCTATTTTAGTTTTTCATTTTGCATAAATGTTTGTTTTGTTTTTCCTTCTGTAAATATCACACCAGGAGTTGTGGAGAGTTGCTGAATAAGACAGAATAAGGCAACCTGACAATGGTCTATGTGGTATATTCAAAATATTGTTTCAGTATTTTAGCTGCCTGACCTTGAAAATTTTCTTAACTTCTCTGAGTCTCATTTTCCTTTTATGTATAATAAGGTTTATATTAATTTCCTCAAGGATTTATTTCATTTAAAAAACAGGATTGATAACCTATATAAAATACCTAACTCAATGCTTGGCACCTAATAGACACTAAATAATTGTCAGTTCTCTATTATCAGGTTGCTCGTTCATAGACTGTGTGGTAGCGTAGAAAGAATCTTGAAGAACTGGTCTGGAATCTATGCCCCATTATTTACTAAGTGGATAAAAGGGCAATTTATTTGGTATTTCTAAAAATGATTTCTTATGCTATGAAATACGAACAATATAGTCTACCTGACAGAATAATCATAAAAGAGTCAGTGGAGAACAAGGACAAGAAGTGTCAGATCATAGAAGCTCACATACAGGTGTCATTCAACCTGTTGGTGAACTTGGAATTGAAGGTGTTGACCACAAGCAAAAATAGCTCCAGTTGGAGAGCAAGGTTGAATTTTTTCCTTTAAAATAAGCAACAATGTGGACATTTCAGAACACCAAAACTATTCACCATCCAAAACAATTTTATTGTTTATGCAAAGTTGAAGTATTTCTACCCTAGTTTCACTCCTCTGCTTATGAGACATCAACTAACTTTTCTTTTTACCACCCACCTTTTAAGGATTAGAGACATAGAGAGTTTTGCCTGAAATAGTTTACATGCTTCCAAAGAGAATATGCTGGCCATTTTATAATCTCTTCTAGGTCAGAATTGAATGGCTGTGATGACAGCAGATAAACCCTTCATTTTCCTCATTTGAGGCATGTTTAATGGATAAGGCCCTATGATTTTTATTCCTTTATTAGAGAAGTTGTGGGTTTACAGAACAATCATGAATAAAATACAGGATTCCTTTCTACCACCCTACCACCAAAACCTTGCATAGGTGTGGAGCATTTATTATAATTGATGATAGCACATTTTAAAAATTGTACTATTAATTAAAGTCCATGGTACAACTTAGGGTTCACTGTTTGTGTATTGTAGTTTCATGGGTTTTTAAAGAATTTTTATTCTGTTACCATATATATAATCTAACATTTCCCCTTTTAGTCATATTCAGGCAGTGCTGATAATTGTGTTCACAATTTGTGCTACCATCTCCATCATCCATTACCAAAACATTTCCATCATTCCAAATAAGAACCCTGTACATTTTAAGCCTTAACTCCTTATTACCTATGCCCACTCTGTCCCCTAGCAACTCTATATTGTTTTATATCAGTGGTATCACACAATGTTTGTCCTTTTTTGTCTGGCTTATTTCACTCAACATGATGCCTTCAAAATTCATCCATGTTGTTGCATGTATCAGGGTTTCATTCCTTTTTATGGCTGCATAATATTCATTCAATATATATACCACATTTTATTTATTCATTCTTCAGTTGGTGGACACCTGGATTGCTTCCATCTTTTGGGAACTATGAATAATGCTACTAGGAACATCAATGTGCAAATATCTGTTTGAGCCCCTGCTTACAAGACTTTTGGGAATATACTTAGTAGTGGGATTGGGGGATCATATGGCAGTTCTATACTTAGATTTTTGAGGAACTGCCAAACTCTCTTCCACAGCAGCTGCACCATTTTACATTGTCACTAGCAATGTAGGAGTGTTCCTATTTCTCCACATCCTCTCTAACACATGTAATTTTCCATTTTTTAAAAAATAGTAGCCATTGTAATGGGTGTGAGATGGTATCTCATTATGGTTTTGATTTGCATTTCCTTGATGACTAATAATATTGAGCATAACTTCTGGCTGTTCTTATGCCGGGTGAGCCCTGAATCTCAGCAGAGTTGCAGCCAACACCTACTCTCCAATTCATCACACTCACCCAGGACAACTAACAAAAGAGTGATGATGGACAACCCAAGAAGCAAAGGGTATCTTCAACTACACGACAGACAGTTCCATGTATTTGTCCCATGGGATCTAAGCCCCCTCTTAATCGGAAGCAGAATGGACATCACCATCCCCAAATCCTCAAGATAGAGGAAAGAACAGACATAATGGAGGAATACAACTATGGACTAAAGTAACTTATTATTATTCCAGTTATGGAAAAACTTGTAATATTGATATAAAGATGGTGGTTACCTGAGGCTCTGAGGGGAGTGAAAGGGAAAAATAGGTGTAACATGGGGCATTTTTGAGACATTGGAATCTTTTTGCAAGATATTACAATGATGGATACCAGCCATTATACATTTTGTCAAAACCTATAAAATTGTGTGGTGCAAAGTGTAAAACATAATGTAAACTATAGACCATGGTTAGTAGTAATGCTTCAATATGTGTTCACCAATTTTAACAAATGTACTACAATAATGAACGATGTTGTTAATGGGGGAAAGTATGGGAGGGAGAGGGGAGGGATGGGGTATATGGGAATCCCTTATATGTTCGTGTAACATGTATGTAATCTAAAGCTCCTTTAAAAATAAAGAAAACATTATTTTTAAAAATTAGTTGGCCATAAATGTGTGGGTTGATTTCTGAGCTCTGAATTCTATTTTATTGGTCTATTTATCTTGTGGCACTACTATGCATTTTTGATTACTGTGGCTGTGTAATAAGTTTTAACATTGGGAAGTGTGTGTCCCTCAATTTCATTCTTCTTTTTCAAGATGGATTTAGCTATTTGTTGCCCCTTACCCTTCCATATAAATTTGAATATTGGCTTTTCCATTTTTTAAAAGAAGGTTGTTGGAATTTTGATTAGGATTGCATTGAATCTATAAATTGCTTTGGGTAGTATTGACATCTTAATGATATTTAGTCTTTCAATCTACAAACATGGAATATCCTTCCCTTTATTTTGGTCTTTAATTTCTTTTGGCAATGTTTTGTAGTTTTCTGTGTATAGGTCCTTTATATGAATGTTCATTTTATTCCTTTGCATTTGATTCTTTAGTTGCTATTATAAGTAGCATTTTTTTCTTGATTTCTTCTTCTTATTGCTTGTGTATAGAAACACTATTTATTTTGGGTGTGGATCTTGTACCTGACATTTTGCTGAATTCATTTATTAGCTGTAAGAGCTTTGTTGTGAAGTTTTCAAGATTTTCTGTTTATGGGAATGTCATCTGCAAATAGGCAAAGTTTTACTTCTTCCTTTCCAATTTGGATGCCTTTTATTTCTTTTTCTTGCCTAATTGCTCTGGCAAGAATTTCTAGGAAAATGTTGAATAACAGTAGTGACATTTGGCATCTTTGTCTTGTTCCTGATCTTAGAGGGAAAGCTTTTAGTCTCTCACGATTAAGTAGGACATTAGCCGTGGACTTTTCATATATGCTGCTTATCCTGTTGAGGAAATTTCCTTCTATTCCTAGTATTATAAGTGTGGTTTTTTTTTTGTTGTTGTTTTTTAATCAAGAAAAGTTGCTAGATTTTTGTCAAATGCATTTTTCTGCATTGCTTGAGATTATCATGTGGCTTTTTCCCCTCATTTTGTTAATATGGTGTATCACATTAATTGATTTTCTTATGTTGAGCCAAGTTCACATACCAGGGATAAATCCCACCTGATCATAGTGTTTAATTCATTTAATATGATGATGCATTCAGTTTGGTAGTATTTTCTTGAGGAATTTTGCATGCATATTCATGAGAGATATTGGTCTGTAGTTTTCTTTTCTTGTGGTTTCTTTATCTGGATTTGGTGTGAGAGTGATGTTGGCTTTGTTGGATGAGTTAGGGAGTACTCCCTCTTTTTCAATTTTTTGGAAGAGTTTGAGCAGAATTGGAGTTAAGAGTTCTTGGAATGCTTGGTAGGCTGCCCTGTGAAACCGTCTGGTTCTAGGTTTATCTTTGTTGGGAGGTTTTGATTACTAATTCAATCTCTTTACTACTAATTGGTTTGTTGAGATCTTCTGTTTCTTCCTGAATCGAGGTAGGTAATTTGTGTGTTTCTATGAATTTTTCCATTTCATCTGTGTTACCTAATTTGTTGGCACATAGTTGTTCATAGTATCTACTTATAGTCCTTTTTATTTCAGCAGGTTTGATAGTAATGTCCCCCTTTTCATTTCTGATTTTTTGTTATGTGCATCCTCTCTCTTTTTTCTTTGTCAGTCTAACTAAAGTTTTTTCAATTTTATTGATCTTTTCAAAAACCAAATTTTGGTTTTGTGGATTCTCTCTTTTGTTTTTTGTTTTCTATTTCATTTTTCTCTACTCCATTCTCAATACTTCCTTCCTTCTGCTTGCTTTGAGTTTAGTTTGCTCTTCTTTTTCTAGTTCTTCCAGCTTTTAGCTTAGGTTTCTAATTTGAAGTCTTTCTTCTTTTTTTAATGTAAGCATTTAGAGTTATAAATTTTCTTCTTAGTGCTGTCTTCACTGAATTTCATATATTTTGGTATGTTGTATTTTTATTTTCATTCACTTCAATATATTTCCTAATTTCTTATTTCCTATTTAGTCGATTGGCTGTTTAAGAGTATGTTGTTTAATTTCTACGTATTTGTGAATTTTCCCTTTCTCCCTCTTTTATTGATTTCTAGCTTCATTCTTTTGTGGTTGGAAAATATACACTGTGTGATTTCAATATTTTTGAATTTATTGAACCTTGTTTTGTGACCCAACATATGGTCTATCCTGGAGAATGATCCATATGCACTCGAGAAGAACACTTTTTCTTGGTGAAGTATTCTATATATGTCTGTTAGGTCTTGCTGGTTTTAGTGTATCATTCAGGCCTTGTATTTTCTTATTGATCTTCTGACTATATGATCTATTCATTATTGAGAGTAGTGTGTTAACGTTTTCTAATATTAATGTGCAAGCATTGATTTCTCCCTTCAAATCTGTCAATATTTGCTTCATATATTTTGGGGCTCTGCTGTTAGGCGTATATATAATTGTTACATCTTCCTGTTGAATTTCCCTTTTATCGGTATGTAATGACCATTTTTGTTCCTCATAACTATTTCTGACTTAAAGTCTTTTTTTATCTGATATTAGTATAACCACCTCAGCTCTCTTTTGGCTACTATTTGTGTAGTATATATACTTTCCATCCTTTCTCTGTCTATCTACTTGTATCTTTGACTTTAACTTGACACTCTTGTAGACATCATATAGTTGGGCCATGCTTTTTTATCCATCCTGCCAATTTCTGCCTTTTGAATGGACAATATAATCCATTTACATTTAAAGTCACTTCTGATAATACTGATCTTTCTTTTGCCATTTTGCTATTTAGCCCTTGTAAGTCTTACACCTTTTTCCCCCTCACTTTTGTTAAAGCCTACTTTTATATTTATTTACTTTCTTTTGTTTGTACCATATTGAGTAGCTTCTCATTTCAATAAGGATATATTTGTCAACCCCTTTCCTTGAGGTTACCATAGGGGTTAAAATCTAACACTCTAAATATATAACAGTTATATTTACTTTAATAACAACTTAACTTCAATAGCATGCACATATACTTTTCCTATGTCCCCCTGTCCCCCCACCATTTTTTGTACATAATGCCACTTATATCTTTGTACACTGTATGTCCAAAAACCTAGATTTACTATTACTTTTTAAAACAAATCAATATTATTGATACATATTAATAAAGCATACAATTCATCCAAAGTGTACAATCAATGATATTTGGGATAATCATATAGCTGTGTGTTCATCACTTCAATCATTACTAAAGCATTTTCATTATTTCAATAATAAACAAAAAACAGACAAACAAGAAAATTCGTTACCTCTCAATCTCTCTCTGTTTCCCCTTCTGTACATAAGCTGCTATTTCTAGCTATTCTTGCACAATTATTTGTCTATTAAGCAGTTTTATTGAGATATATTCACATACCATATGGTTTGTCCAAAGTGTAAAATTAATGGCTTTTAGTGTAATCACAATGTTGTACACTTATCATCTCAAAAATTTTAGAACACTTTCATTATTCCAAAAAGAAAGACTCCACACCCCTTAGCATTCCTTCCCCAGCCCTACATAGCCACTAATATAATTTCATCTTATAAATTGATTATTTATATTTTCATTTATATATATGGAATCATACAATATGTGGTACTTTGTGTCTGTTCTCCTTCAATTAGTATAATATTTTTTATCTGATATTAACATTTTGTAGTATTAACCTACATTTGTTTAGCTTCAAAGAAAAATGGTCTTATATATGCGATTTTAGCCTATTCATATTTTACATAATATATTTATATTTCACATAATATATTTAGTTCATAATAGCACAATTATATGTATTTGTCCTTTTGTGTCTGGCTTCACTCAATGTAATGTCCTCCAGGTTCATCCATGTTGTTACATGTTTCACAACTTCATTTCTTCTTACCACTGCATAATATTCCACTCTGTATATACACCATAATTTGTTTATCCATTCATCTGTTGATGGACACCTGGATTGTTTCCAACTTTTGGCTATCGTGGATAATGCTGCTGTGAACTTCAGTGTGCAGATGTCTGTTCGTGTCACTGCTCTCAGTTCTTCTCGGTATATATACCTAGAAATGGTATTACAGGGTCACCTGACAAGTCTATATTCAACTTCCTTAGGAACTGCCAAACAGTCCTCCATGGTGGTTGTACCATTTTACATTCCCATCAACAGTGAATAATCGTTCTATCTCTCCACATCCTCTCCAACATTTACAGTTTTCTGACTTTTTAATAGTGGTCAGTCTAATAGGTGTGAAATGATGTCTCATTTTAGTTTTGATTTGTATTTTCCTAATTGCTAGTGATGTTGAACATTTTTTTCAGGTGTTTCTTTGCCATTTGTAGTTCTTCTTTGGACAGTTGTCTTTTCAAGTCTTTCGCCCATTTTTTAGTTGGATAGTTTGTCTTTTTATTGTTGAATTGTATGATTTCCTTATATATCATGGATATTAAACCATTATGAGATATGTGATTGCCAAATATTTTCTCCTATTGAGTCAGCTGCCTTTTTACTCTTTTGACAAAGTCCTTTGAGGTGCAAAAGTGTTGAATTTTGAGGATTTACCATTACTTTTTTAAAATATATTTTTTATTTTTTCTAAAAGATACTTAGATTACATAAAATGTTACATTAAAAAATATAAGGGATTCCCATATACCTCACTCCTCACACCTCCCACTTTCCCCCACATTAACAACTTCTTTCATTAGTGTGGTACATTCATTGCAATTGATGTACACATTTTGGAGCATTGCCACTAAGGATGGATTATAGTTTACTTTGTAGTTTACATTCTCTTCCACTCAATTCTGTAGGTTATGGCAGGATATAAAATGGCCTGTATCTGTCGTTGTAATGTCATTCAGGACAATTCCAAGTTCTCAAAGTGCCCCCATATTATACCTCTTTTTCCCTCTCCCTGCCCTGAGAACCTCCAGTGGCCACTGTCTCCACATCAATGATATAATTTCTTCCATTGATAGAATCACAATAAGTCTATAGTAGAATACCAGTAAGTCCACTCTAGTCCATATTTTATTCCCCAGTCCTGAGGATTCTGGGATACCGTTACTTTTTATGCATTTGTATTTTATCACTTGTAGTAAATAAGAAGTGTTATACCATACAATACAATACAATAATACTGGAAATTCTAATTACCAAATTGATTACCTTTACCACAGTTCTTTTTTTTTACGGAACCAGGGGCCAGGGATTGAACCCAGGACCTTGTATGTGGGAAGCCAGTGCTCAACTGCTGAGCCACATCAGCTTCCCTGGGTTGATTTTTTTGTTTGCTTTGCTTGTTGTTTGTTTTTGTGTTTTTAGGAAGCATCGGGAACCAAACCTGGGACCTCCTTTGTGGGAGGTGGCCATTTAAAAGCTTGAGCCACATCTGTTCCTTATTTTTTTACTATATATTTTTGTTAGAGAAGTTAAGTGCTTACCAAACAATCATACTAATGTGCAGAATTCCCATACATCGCCCCAACACCAACACCTTGCATTGTTGTGGAATATTTGTTACTAATTATGAAAGAACATCATCAAAATATTACTGTTAACTATAGTCCAAAGCTTACATTTGGTGTAGTTTTCCATAAATCCCCCTATTATTAACACCATATATTAGTATTGTACATTTGCCATAGTTAATGAGAGAAAGCTCTCGTATTTGTACTGTTAACCACAGTCCATCATCCACCACATGGTCCACTGTGTTATACAGTCCCACGTCTTGTACACTTTATTCAAAGTGTACACTCAGTTGCTCTCAGTTTTGTCCCAGAGTTGTGCTGTCATCGCCTCAGTCAATTTTAGAACATTTTCCTTACTCCAATAGAAAAAAAACATACCTTCTATTATTGATTGTTAGCATTGATACCTTCTCCACTGTCTAGTGTTCTTTCCTTCCAGTCTAAAGAACTCCATGTAGCTTTGCTTCTAGGGCAGGTCTAGTGGTGATGTTCTCCCTCATCACAATTGGGATTTCCTTGTATGTAAGACATTGCTTTTCTCTAGCAGCTTTCAGAACTCTCTCCTTGTCTTTTACATTTGATAGTGTGATGGGGTTATTTTTCTTCATGTTTATCCTGTTTGGTGTTTTCTGAGCTTCTTGGATGTGCCTATTCACATCTTTTGCTAAGTTTTTGGAAGTTCTCTGTTATTATTTCTTTGACTATTCCTTTGGCCCCTCTCCGTCTTTCTTCTTCTGGGACTCCCATTGTGCACCATATTGGTGTGCTTGGTTTCCCTTAGCTTCCTTAGGATATTTCACTTCTAATATTTATTTTTTCTTTCTGCTCCTCAGCCTTCAAGTTTCTTGTCTTCAAGTTTATGGATTTGTTCTATTCTGCTCTTGATACACTCCTGGGCATTTTTCATTTCAGTTACTACAGACTTTAAATTCAGTGGTTCTTTTGGTTCCTTTCTATAATTTCTATCTCTTTAGTTAGACTCTCATGTTGCTTATTCTTGTTTTCCTGATATCCTTAATTCTTTCTGTTTACTTTCCTTCATCTCCTTAAGTGTTTCTAAGATCATTTTTTAAAGGCTTTGTACAGTATAAGCACATTCTCATTTCTTCATTGGTGTTTTCTGTGTTTTTATCCTCTTCCTTTGGATTGGGCTTTCATTTCCTGTTTCTATGATTGTCTTGCACCCTTTTGTTGCATACTGTACATTTTAATGTTTTAAAATGTTAACTCTGGGATTTACTCTCTTGGATGTCTGTTTCCTGTTTTTGTAAACAGCTGGTGTTAAGATGGAGATTTTCTTGAGCTTTAGCCCAAGAAGTTATTCCCAAGGCAAATACAGTGCAAGGTTTTCCCTGTCTTACTGGCCCTCTATCTTGTCTGGGATTTTGCTTGTTAGTTGTTTCAGAGTTTCCCTACTTATAGGAGTTTGGTTGTCCCCTCTGTTTCCCAGAGGACAACTTCCCTCTCCCAGGTATCTGAGGCTGGCAGGCCTTTGTCCCAGACTATCCAAATCTAAAGTTTTTCTAGACTTCTTTCTTTGTCTGCTTTTGCCTGGAGGGCAAATTCTAGGAGAGTCACCTTGGGGAGGACTTTCTCAATTCAGTCTTTCCCTGCCAAAAATGGCCAGGGACTCATGAAAGGGGGCATATTGGTTCCCCCGTGCTCTGTGGAGGGGTCTGGAGGGCCACAAAAACTTCTCCTATGGCTCCTCAAAGCTGAGCTTTCCTGGTCTGCCCAGCAAATGCAGCCCTTCGGCTACCTTTCCCCCACAGCCTTGAGGAAGCCCTGCATCTTTAAATCTCCACTGCCTCAGTCCCTGTCTAGGGAGGGTTGAAATAATAGCTGCACAGTCCTGTCTTGAGGAACATGATTTTTATGTTCCTTTCTGTCAGCATCAGCTAGCCAGAGACTTGAGCCTGGGGTGGTCTGTGCAAGAGTGAGGGGTGGGCTCTGGTAGCTGTCATGCAGAGGGAGCAATTTGCAGTTCTTTACCGTAATTTATCAACCTCTTCCTCCCGTTCTTCCTTGGATGCTGTACAGTGTTCTTCTGGCCTTTGGCATTTCAAAATAGTTGTTTCAGACAGTTCCTGCCTGTTTAATATTTGTTTTGGTGGAAGGTCTGAGTCCTGGAACTCCCTACTCTACTATCTTCCCCAGAATTCATTCAGTCCCATGATTTTTAGTAGTAACCTTAAACCACAAACTGTCACTTTTCTGAACAGTTTTTCCCCCATAGAGGAAATTTGCAAGCTTTAGACATTCCATTTGCAAAAAAGAATATGTTATCTTTCTGAGAAATATGTACTAAGATCCTAGCGTGACTTTCTTTAGAACAAAGACTAATTACAATTTGTTAGTGTCATTTGTTTCCCATGAGACAGGAAACATCATCTGTTGTAAGTTGTGGTAGGGGACGGTCCAAGTGCAGCCTCCCACCTTTCCTTGCCCTGTGTATTAGTCAGCCAAAGGGGTGCTGATGCAAAGTACCAGAAATCTGTTGGCTTTTATAAAGGGTGTTTATTTGGGGTAGAAGCTTATAGTCACAAGGTTATAAGAATAAGTTACTTCCCTCACCAAAGTCTGTTGCCACGTGTTGGAGTAAGATGGCTGCCGGCCTCTGCAAGGGTTAGGTTCCCTCTTCTTCCTAAGGTTCAGTGGTCCCAGCTCCTTCAGGCTTTGTCTTTCTCCCTGGGGCTCAATTCTTTTTGGACTCAGATGCTTTGCTTTCTCCATAAGGTCAGCTGTAGACTCTCAGGACCTCTCTCTTCCCGGGGCCTCTGCCATGTCTATGGAGCTGTCTCTATTCCTCTGTGTTCTTCTCCTTATGTTTACTTCCCAGGGTTCCAACATTAAAACTCTGCAACTAACTCCTCTGCCTTGTCATTTTCTCTGTGAGTCCCTGCCCATCAAAGGGACAGGGACTCAACATCCTATTGACGTGGCCCAATCAAAGCCCTAATCATAATTTAATCAAGTAAAAGTGAAACCTCTGAAGATAATACAATCTAATACACCCAGAGGAATAGACCAGTTTACAAACATAATCTAATATCTATTTTTGGAATGCATAAACAATACCAAACTGCTACACCCTGTGACCCACAAAGAAATCCTTTGCTCTGGACTGTGTTAGCCTGGCTCTAGGATGAATGATGAATGTGGGCTGACTCCTTTCTCAGGAGTGTTGCCCCTCCACTACAGAACAAACACAAGAAAGGGGTTACAAGTAGAACATGTCCCTGTGTAAGCCTTTGGAGAATGACACCCACTAGTGAAGCTGATTTTGCCCTGTCTCTTCTCTATGTGAGTAAAACGTTGTCCCAGCCAGAGCCAGTGTGAGTCATGCTTTGGTTGGTGACCCCCACACCTACAAACCGTGGAGTGGGTATGACACACTAAGACTGTTGTTCCTGGTGGCAGGCATTGTTATGCCCTTTACTCCCCTCCATGTCGTTAGACCTTTCTCTTGGAGGTATAGGTGTCTCTCTTTCTAACCGACAGCTGGCAGAGGGCAGGGTGCTGACAGCTCAACAGTTTGGTGCAGTGAGCAGGGTACCAATATAAGGTGATGAAAAAGGTCTTTTGGGCTGTCAAAGAAACTTCTAAACCCTCAGGCAAGTTTCTTAATCTCTTCAAGCCTCAGTTTTCTCATTTTTTAAAATGAAAATAATGTGAGTAACATTACCAAAAGGAAATATGATAATGAGAAGGAAAACCTGCTCTTGATGCCTGGCACAGGGTAGATACTCACTAAAAGTTACTTAATTTTTATTAGAAGCCAGAAAGGAAATACAGCTATCACCAACTCCATGATTTCCTTTGTAGTAAATTTCTATAGTAGACAGCATGTTTTAAAGAAGCACAGAAAAACAGTAAAATTTACAAATTTAAGATTATATGGCCTATTTGTTTAAATAATTATTGACTTATCCTGTGATCTCACATTAGTGTGAATCAAGAGTTGATATTTGTCAGCATGAATACTCATATGTGTGTCATACAAGTTTGACAAGAAATTACGATCTAAAGATTAGTATACAAGTTTGTGATTTTGTTAAGTAATGAAAATATTTTTTGAATTCATGTGTCAGCACTGATTACGTTTAATAAAAGATTGGTGGTGTTGCTGCTGTTTTAGAATTGTATTCAGAACTAGTCCTAATCCCTAAGAATTCTCATGATTCTTAGAGACAAATCTCATTCTTTGGATATTTTCAGAATATTTTGAGTGAAGTATTCCAAAGTCTGAAGAAACTCCAGGAAATTTCAAAAGTGATTTTTGAAGCAATAAAATTATTGAATAGTGTTAAACTGAATTTTTTAAACAGTTGTCCTCTCTTGGAATATTAATTTTGGTGTGAATAAATATACACATTTATAGCAGGTTTTATAGTTACTGTAATTTTTTAATAATGTTTTTAGTTAATATATAGTTTGTGCATTTTGAGAAGAGGGAATTTTGCTTTCAGACTCCTATTATGAGGATTGTAAGATATTAATTTTTACCCACATCCTACGTTTGATTAAAAGAATAAAGGAGCTTACAAAATTATTTATATCTAACATGAATTATTATGCCTCAATTTATTGAATCTTCCAGACTTTTATGTTTTAAAGATTTGGATCCAACTTCTTGTTCCAGTAGTTAATTAAGATATAGTTATCATTACATGCTACTCAGTGATATATCAGAAGTAAACTATTAAACAAGCCGTAACATCATAACATCAGTGAAACATTTACTTCCTTTTTTCTAAATAAAGTTTAAATAGCCCACAAGTAATGCCAATATCAGAGACATAGTTTTCAATACATTTCATTCATCCTGCTTTTTACAAAAGGAGGACAAGTTGGTGCTGTCATGTGGTTCCATTAGAGGTAAACCAGTGAGATATATTTATGAGTTATTCTGGTGAAATATTTTCCTGTCATACCTATTACAATTAGAGAAATTATATGTGAAAAAAGGTATCAAAATATCTAGGGATTTATTTTTAAGTGAGATTAAAGTGGACCAAATATGTATAAAACTCAAACCAAACAAATATATATAAAATATCAATAGCAAAATCTTTAAAATCTTAGGTATATTTTTTGGCATCTTTAAAAAAAGCAATGATCATAGTTTGCTATCACAGTGTATTGAAATGTCTGACCTTTAATAGAAATATCCAGGGTAGCAATTGGTGGGGGTGGGGTTGGGTGACAAACATCATCATGATTCCACATCATTTTGTCCATGTGTGAACTCTCTTTCAGGATTACAAATCACTAAAGACAGATATAGTCATCTGTACACTGTTTGAGGAAGACATTTCCTCTCTTCTGTTTCCTATTTACAATTCCACTGGGTTCATAAAATGGTCAGATGCTACAGAGCCATGAACAAACTACGGCGCTTTTAATAGAGCCATTCATCTGCTCCTTTTGAAGGTTAGTGCTCTCTCTCGAGGGAGGGTTCTCAGATAAGAAGAGGAAAATGAATACCAGTTGAGCACCTGTAATCAAATTACTCTTAATTCCCTCAACTCTTGTCAAGTATTGAGCTCCTTGTATCGTTTCATAGGTGGGCATTTTACAGACCCCCATGGTGTAATACAGTTAGTTTCCTTTCTCGCTTCCCTTTCTCTTTCCTGTTCTCTAGCCACCATCCATCATGACTGGGTAAATCCTGTCAGTCGGAAAGTCCCAGCAGTTCAAACAGTCAGACACTGTGCCAGTCTGGTTTACCCTTGCACCTGTCACTCTCCAGCATTCAGCTTCAGAGGAAGGGGGCCAAAACAACGTTCATGGAATAGACGTGGGCAACGTGCCCAGCGTTTCAACAGGCACAGTGCGGTCTTAGCAGCAGTCCTGGTAGGATGCTAATGCTCCTGAAAAGATCCACAGTCTGCTCTACCCCCACTTCCCCAAAACGACTGATCAATGCAAAATGCTTGCTGCTTAAAACCTAGAGCAAACCATAATTTAGTCCAGACCCTCACAGACCCAATGTGTCACATGTAACAAAACAAGTGCAGTACAAAGCACGGAGCCTCTGAGCTGGTTTATAACTCATCCTGTTCTAAAGACTGCAGAGGGAATTTGTAGAATGGGGTGAAGTGCTCCATTTCATTTGTATTGTAGCACTTGTGAGCTGAGATGAATTCAGGATGCAGCCTCAGTCATGCTTGGAATTTCATTGATACTATTTTGTTGTTTGGAACTTACATATGCTTTATAGTTTTTTTAAACTCAATATTTGTTAAATGTAATCCATGGAAAATAATGCCTTTACAAAATTATGGAGGGAAGTATAACTCTGAAGGTATTGTCTTTTTTGTTTTTATCCTGTGTAAATTTTATCATGAAAAACCTGAGTCAGATATATATATATATATATAAACACAAATCTAAGATTTTGTGTCATTATAATGAAAATAATGTATAAACTTTATTCTACAACTATTTGCAAGTGGAAAACTCATTTACCAGTTATTGCATAACGAATGGATGTTGAATGTTAGTGTTGAGTATATCAGGGCTCTTCAGAGAAATAGAACCAGCAGGATGTGTGTGTGTGCGTGTGTGTGCAAGCACGTGGAGAGAAAGAAATTTATTTTAAGCAATTGGCTCATGCAATTGTGGAAGCTGGCAAAGCTAAATTCTGTAGGACAATCTGAATACTGTAGGGCAGAGAAATTCAGTACCAGGAATGTTGAAGTCACGAGTGAGAAATCCCTAGGGGAGGTCAGCAGCCTGGAAACAGAGAGAAGTAGAGGGTGTAGGTAGTCTTAGGACAGAATTTCTTCTCTCTGGAACTTTCAGTTCTTTACATTTAAGGCCTCCAAGTGATTGGATGAGGCCCACCCACACTGTGCAGTATAATCACCTTTATTTAAGATGCTATTCCAATCTACAAAATACCTCCGCAAAAACATTTAGGTCAGTGTTTGACCAAACAACTGGACACCATTGCAGTGTTGAAAATCTCTTACCTTACCAGTTTGTTATAAGGACAGGTTATAACGGAGAATATATTTCACCAGAAATAAGCCTTGTTCAGTCAGCTGTAAAATGGGATGCTAATCTACTTTTATCCACTCTGGGCAGTAGAATCTATGTATCCATCATCTGTCTATCATCTATCATCTATCTATCTATCTATCTATCTATCTATCTATCTATCTATCTATCTATCTATGTATGTTTAGTAAGAGCCAGGCATTATATTAAGCTCAGTGTTAAAATAGTGAATGAAATAGTTAACATTTTTGTGTTTTTGAGCTGATGGTCTGGTATTTTCTAGGTATTTACCATCAGTTAAAGTAGTTCTATCTATCTATTGATCTATCTATCTGTCTATCTATCTGTCTACATTACCTAGAAGAATTCTTTAACTGAGGAATTTATAAGGACTCTAAAAATTTATGGAACATGATTAAATCAGACTCTGCCATTAGAACAAAACATATATTTTGCTTTATTTCCTTTTGTAAAGACCCATGCATGTGCATTCTCTTACTAATATGCACTTTATTCTCCCCGTAGACTTGTGATAATTCCTCAACAGAATGTCTAAGAAAAGTATATCTTTCTGTGTGGGTCTTCTGTGTGTCCACACTGTTTATCCATCACACTTTGCTGAAATGCTTACTTCTTGTTCCATGGCCTTCTTTGATCTGTGTTCCACCCTTTGCATTTATTAAAGAACTAGGACTTTGCCATTTGATTGCAAAGAAAGAGTTTGATTCTTCTAGTACATTAAAAAATGGTGGCTGACTATTGATAGGTGAATACTGCTGCTCTGTTTCTAATCCGATGATTTTCAGTCTTTTAATATCCATAAATCATTTGACAAGTATAAACATTCCTCACCCTCTGTGAAAGACAAAGATGGTCATCTATCCAATAGTCATTTCCTCCTTATTCCATGATTTTGTTCACCGGTCTATAAGTGTCCATGTACCTCTAAGAAGATGGCTGTAGGGGAGAATATTGACCCATCCAAGCCAATCAATGGCCTCCTTTCCCATGACAACTTATACGTCTAAGCGTGCTCATGTGATACAAGTAAAGCCAACGAGATAGTAGGGAAAGTCTGAAAAGATTGTTGTCAGTTGTAAAAGAGACAAATATGAAGGATATTTCCTTTTCTTTTCTTGACATTATTATATGCAAATAATTCCTGGAACTGAACTTCAGCCATCTAAGGACCTTGAATGGAACAAGTCTTTGAAGAATCTGTGTTCATCCCTGGAATTACGCTATTCTACATATTCAGTTATGTTTGATAATGCAAATGCTTACAACTTACTTGGCTTGCTATATTTTCTGTTATTTGTAGCCCAAATATATCCTAACTCATTTACTCCTCTTTAAGATATTTGATAGTTCAAAATATAATGAATGGCATGACTAAGATCATATCCACTCAATTTTCAACTTGAAAGATATGTATTTTTACTTGATCATTTGGTATCAGTGTAAGAGTTGAGGCTACTTGCTTGCCTTAAACTTTTTCTTCCTAGGTTTTGTGGAAAGTAAATGAAAAGATAGATCACTTTCGATGTCATATGTTTTTTTTTTTTTTAGAGAGACATTTTATTTAAAAAACATTTTATTTTAAATTCCTCTCTCCTACCTCTGCTGAGATGACTCCCTCATCTGTCTGTTCATTGTCTCCTCATCTTCTTTTGGAGGCACTGGAAACTGAAACCTGGGACCTCCCATGTGAGAGGCAAGTGCCCAACCTGCTTGAGCCACTTCCGCTCCCTGCTGGTTGCATCGGCTGCTGGTTGTGGCATCTGCTGGTTACAGTGTCTGCTCATTGTGGTGTCTGCTTGTTGCAGCACCAGCTCATTGCAGCATCTGTTCATCTTCTTTAGGAGGCACCAGGAACCATATCCAAGACCTCCCACGTGGGAGGCGGACCCCAATTTTGCTTGAGCCACATCCACTCCCCTGTGTTCTGTTTTGATTTCAACTACACCTGCACCGTTTTCTATACTCTTCCAATTCCTGCCCTCTTAGAGAGAATTATAGCTCTAATAGCAGTGATCTAGGACCTTTGTTTAAAGTTCTGTCATGATGAGATAGATGTTCTCAACTCTCCTTGATAGAAAATTACATTTTGCTGGGAATAGAGCTGAAAACATGACTTCCATATTTATCTCACAAGCTCATCATGTATACCTCTTAACTGCACCTGTCTAAACTGAGATCTTGTGGTGACCATCTTTCCTGCTACATGGGTAGGGCCCAAGAATGAAGCTAAATCAGGGAAAAATGATGCCAAGATGGAACATCACAGGGTCCTTTTATTATTTTTGATTGATGGATTCAGCTCTCACAGAATCTCAATTTACTCATTATACTTGTTCAGTTATATGGGTTGAGGTACAGTTACTGTGGTTGGCAGAATAAAACGTCCACATCCTAATCCCCAGACTTTTGAATATGTTACGTTATATGGCAAAAAGGACTTTGTAGATATCATGAAGGTTATGGACCTTCAAATAAGGAGATTATCCTGGATTTTCTGGATGGGATTAATCTAATCACGAGTCCTTAAAAGCAGAGTACCTTCTCTGGCTAGAGTCAGAACAAATGTGGCAGAAGGGGGGAAGTAAGAGCGATTCCAAGCATGAAAAGGATTCAAGGAGCCATTGCTAAGATGTAGAGGGTTGTACTCAAGAATCCCAGAGAAGGCCTCTAGGAGCTTAGGGTGGCCCCTAGCTGACAGCCAGCAAAGAAGTGAAGACCTACAATGGCAAGGAACTGTATTCTTCCAACAAATTGACTGAGCCTAAAAGCAGTTCTCCCTCAGAGCCCAGCAAGCTGACATCTTGATTATGGCTTTGTGAAATTCAGAATAGAGAAACAAGTCAGGGCCACCTAGACTTCTGACATACGTAACTGTAAGATTATAAATTTCTATTGTTTCAAGAACCTAAGTTTGTGGTAATTTGAAAACTAATAAAAAATTAATAGAGTTATTAAGTAAGATTTTTGGCTCTTCCAAACAAAAATGTCTTGACTAATATAATATTGTTTCTAGGCCCAAATACACTGCAATATTGGAAGAAAACATTCAGTTTTCTTTTGTATATAAAGTAACCATGGTCTTGGAGAAAAACAGAGATTTTGTTCCTAATATATTTGGGTTTTTAGAATATATTTAGAAGGTTGTGGCTATTTTAGTTTGTCTCTTTATGGTAAAAAAGAAGATATCTTGAGAACAAGAACAGGGCCTTGAGTTGGCACTAAATGAACTGTGTAGGGATTAGAAATAGAGAGCAGAACACTACATTTAGAGTTCTGGTTGTGACAATGGAACTTGCTGTAAGAATGACTAAGTACCTTAACAGGTCAAAGGCAAGTTAATCAGAAAAGACCCACAAGCCTTGCACGAAATATCTGGGCAAGTAAAAAGGCCTGAGGAGAAAGAGGTTTGATGAAGAGAGCCAGGCAGAACCAAAGGCGGACAAAACTTCTAAATCTGCTGAGGTGGCCCTGGAGAGAAAACTTTAAACATCGAGCAAAGGGATGAAAATGAAAATCTAGGAAACTGAGGTGTGTAATACCAAAGCTAATGAAGGGAATAAGAGGGATACTTGGGGGAATTTCAAGCTATGTCAAGTTAGTTTAAAATGTTGCAAAACAAAAATTTACTTAATCTACTTTTCTCTTGCCTATATTTTGAGATTAGCACACAGGGTAATAAAATGTCTTAAACCTTAAAAAAGACTAAGTCTGTATTTTAACAAAGGCTACACAGGGGAGTACTAGAAAGAATTGCTACCATTATCCTGTGGAGTGTGGAACTATCCCAAAACACTTTGACTCTTTTCTAGGTTTATTGTTTTAGAATTTTCAGTTAAACAATATGCAATGTTTTCCCAAACATACCACCCTTTCCCTTGGAAACTTTCCTTCAAGAATACTGCTGATATTATTGTTATTATTATTCCATTCCTGACATGAATGGTGTGATGAAATCTAATAGAAGACATGAGAGAAGAACCTCATGAGTCTGTCAAATTTGGAAAATCTGAATTCAGACATGGGCCTGTGAATGTTCGCATGTGGCTTCTCAGGCCTGTATCTCTCTAAATACTAACAGTTTGTTATAACATTTCCCTCTTAAGAATTTTTCTGTCTTTGAGAATCTCTTAATCTATAATTTCTGAGGCAAACTGATTGACTAATTCCTTAGAAAAGGATTACTATTCACTCAAGAATAAGAAGTTGATTTAGTGTAGAATAGGGTCAATATTAAGCCAAGACAAAGTATGAATGCTTTGTAGCAGGCTATAAGGAGCCCTAAAGTTGTATTAAGAGTGACAGGGCTGGACTTCTGGGAAGATGGAGGATTAGAGAGGCAGAGGAATCTCTTCTCTCACAGACAAAATAGCTAGAAGTCAGGCGAAGACTGTCTGGAGGGCTGCTCTGGGGCTCAGGACACCAGGGGAATGTGAGACACCACCCAGAAGAGAAAGGGGCAGAGGAAAGGAGTCTCAGCTGGCTGAAAAATCCCTTGAGTATAGCTGCAAAAGCAGCAGCAGGCATCCTTCCCCCCACCTACAGAGCAAAAAGCAGTCTGTGGACTGCAGCAGCTGTGGACTGCAATGGCCATGGACTGAGGGGGTTGCAAGGGTCCTCTTCCATAAGAAAAGAGAGAGGGAAGGACACAGCCTACAGCAAATTCAGAGTTTGGCTAGGGAACTTGGTCTGCTTCGTTGAAGAATGCCAATTACAGAATGGCAGAATTGCAGAATGCCAAATGCCAAAGATAAAAAGAAAATTCTGAAAGCAGAAAAGGAAAAGCAAAACACCACATACAAGGAATGTTCAATAAGACTTAGTGCAGATTTCTCTTCAGAAACCATAGAGGCAAGAAGGCAGTGGTATGATATAATCATGGTACTGAAAGAGTAAAACTGACAACCAAGAATTCTTTATCTGACAAAACTGTCCTTCAGATATGATGGTAAGCTTAAAATAGTCACAGATAAACAGAAACTAAGAGACTTCATAACAAGAATCCAGTTCTGCAGGAAACACTAAAGGGAGTTCTGCAGCCAGAAAGAAAAAGAGAATAGAAAGAGGCTTGGGGGAGAGTGTAGAAGTAAAGACTTTCAGAAAGGGTAACCAAAAAGGTAAAAAGGTGGACAAATATAAGATATGACATGTGAAAGCCAAAGGACAAAAAGGCTGAAGTAAGTAATGCCTTTACAGTAATAACATCGACTGTTAATGGATTAAACTCCCCCATCAAAAGACATTGGCTGACAGAATGGACAAGAAAATATGAGCCATCCATATGCTGCCTGCAGGAGACTCACCTTAGACCCAAGGATGCAAGTAGACTGAAAATGAAGGTTGAAAAAAGATATTTCACACAAATAGTAAGCAAAAGAGACTAGGAGTAGCTATACTGGTGCCAGACAAAACAGATTTTAAATATAAAAAAGTGATGAGATACTACAGAAGGCCATTATATATTAATAAAAGAGACAATCCACCATGAAGGAATAACAGTCATAAACATCTATGCACCTAACCAGGTTGCCCCAAAATACATGAGGAAAACTCTGGCAAAACTGAAAGGAGAAATAGATGCTTCCACAAATAGTTGGAGACTTCAACACACCACTCACAGTAATAGATAGAACAATTAGACAGAAGATCAGCAAGGAAGCAGAGAAGTTGAACAATATGATAAATGAGCTGGACCTGAAAGATATATACAGAACATTCCACCCCAAATCAGTAGGTTATACATTCTTCTCAAGTGCTCATGGATCTTTCTCCAGGATAGACCACATTTTTGGCTACAATACAGCTCTCAATAAATTCAAGAAGATTGAAATTATAGAAGCACCTTCTCTGATCATAATAGAATGAAGTTGGAAATCAATAATAGGTGAGAAAGGGGAAAACTTGCAAATATTTGGTGGCTAAACAACACACTTCTAAGCAATCAGTGGGTCAAAGAAGAAATTTCAGGAGAAACTAGTAGATATCTCAAGATGAATGAAAATGAGAACATATCAAAACTTATGGTATACAACAAAGGCAGTGCTGAGAGGGAAATTTATAGCCCTAAATGCATATATTGAAAAAGAAGAAAGAGCTAAAATCCAAGATATAACTGAATAACTAGAGAAGCTAGAAAAAGAACTGCAAACTAATCCCAAAGCAAGCAGAAAGAAAGAAATAACAAAGATTAGAGCAGAAATAAATGAAATTGAAAACCAAAAAACAATAGAGAAAATCAACAAAATCCAAAGCTGGTTCTTTGAGAAAATCAATAAAATTAACAAACCCTTAGCAAGACTAACCAAGAAAAAAAAAGAGAGAAGATACAAATAAATAAAATCATGAATGAAAGGGGGGAAATTATGACTGACCCCACAGAAATGCAAAGGATCATAAAAGGATATTATGAGAAATTGTATGCCAACAAATTAGACAGCCTAGATGAATTGGACAAATTCCTAGAAATGCACAAACAACCTACATTGACTCTGCATGAAATATAGGAACTCAAATCAATCACAAGCAAAGAAATTGAATCAGTCATCAAAAGTCTCCCAACAAACAAAAGTTCAGGACCAGATGGCTTCACAGGTGAATTCTACCAAAATTTTGAGAAGAATTAATACAAATTCTGTTTGAACTCTTCCAAAACAATTGAAAAGAAAGGAAAATTATTCAATACATTTTATGACGCCAACATCACCCTAATACCAAAGCCAGATAAAGACAAGAAAAGGAAATTACAGACCAATCTCTCTAATTAACATAGATGCAAAAATTCTCAACAAAATACTTGCAAATAGAATTCAACAGCATATAAAAACTCTACATAGGATCAAGTGGGTTTTATTCCTGGTATGCAAGGATGGTTCAACACAAGAAAATCAATTAACAGAATACTCCACATTAACAAATTGAAGGGGAAAAAACCTACATGATCATCTTGATTGATGCAAAAAGGCATTTGGCAAAGTCCAGCATCCTTTCTTGATAAAAATACTTCAAAAGATAGGTATTGAAGTAAAGTTCCTCAATATAATAAAGGGTATATATGAAAATCCTACAGCCAACATCGTTAAAAAAAAAAAAAAAAAGAGTTACAGGCCACTTCACAAGGAAGTTTATAGCATGCGCTGACTGGATTAAGAGACACTGAAGAAAGAATTCTCTTCATTGGAGACACATAGTGACAGGGGGTGTTTCTTTATGTGCAGAGGGAAAGTGTGTTCTATGGGGCCACAGCCTCTGCCCAGACTGGAGCCTGCAATTCTGACTATTACTGTTAGGCAGGAACTCATTTTCTCAAACACCTCAGATGTCTATGGAAACCCAGGTAGAAGCTTCAAGGTTTATAACAACCACATACCTCCCAGTGCTTCCTATCCATCTTTATGTTATGGCTCACATAGAGTATGATAACATTTTTATGACACACTGAAATGAAAAGTCCACTCCTAACAAAAGGAAACCCACTCAACTGCTCCTGATGCCTCAGGCTCAAGGGCTGAGAAGATGCATAAATTGTGCCTCTGTCAATTGTTAGCAGCTTAACAGGTCTGGAAGATAGATATAGCATGTTGTGAGGGTTTGCCTTGTATTCTTTGGTAAGTTAATTCCTACCTTATAAAGAAATATTGCTCATTTCCTCTACGAACTACGTCCTTTCCTCGCCAAATCATTCCATCTTGCTCACTCAAGGAAGTAGAGGGATGAATTTGATCCTCCCTCATTAGAATTTTTATCTCCTACTATTCAGATTAAAATAGATTTCATGTTGGGAATATCCAGTCTTCTGAAAAAATTACAGAGAGAGAGAGAGGCTGTCTTAGCACGAGGACTCCAGCAATGAAAGAACCTGCTTTTATCTGGGGTTTCAGAAATGAAAGAACAGGTCCCAAGGAATTCATATTTCATTGGTAGGGGAAGTAAAGAAAACAGACAGTTGAAAGAAAGTTTAATGAGTGCTTTTAGGGTAGTAAGAACGTAACTATTGGATGGAAGAAAAGACACCTTGCCATTTGCCTTCTCTAAAATAATATATTGCATTGAATCCTATTAACATGTGATTTTACATACATTTTCTTTACTGGTTCTAAGATCTCTTTCTTGTCATGGCTCTGGGGTCTTGATAACATAAAAGTAGCAGTCTGACAGCAACTTTGATGATGTGTGTGCCATGAAGTGCCTCTTGAAGTACAGAAACCAGGAGCTACCAAGAGGGTACCACTGTGACTCAGTATGTCAGAGCCACTAGCATAGTGTGACAAGGGTGGGAAAAGTAGAGAGAGTACACTATGAATATTATGTCGGGACTGGTGTGAATTTCTCAGTCACAAACATATAAGAACAAAAATGTACCTTTAAAATTTCTCTAATTTAACTTAATTTAGATTTTGGGCTAATTGCAGCTGATGGTTGAAAATGTAATTCAAGGTAAGTTTAGTTTGTTTGTTTTTGCATTTAAACTCAGACAATCAGCCTTTAAACTTATATTCAGCAGCATCATGATTCTTCCTTTCCCCCTGTACTGCCTGCAGGGACCTCTAGTCCAGAAGGGACCGTGGAAGGGACTGGTATGTCATGGCCGGGAAAGGGCTGCTCCTAGGCACTCCCTGAATCTCCTGTGCACCTGTTTGTATGGAACTCTCCTCTTTGGTCATCAGGTCATACTGTAATTCCCCTACTTAAGTCTGAGGTTCATACGTTGTGCATCCTCCAAATTAGTACCTCAAAATAATATCCTATTAAAAGCAGTATAGACCAGCTAAATTAACTGGCCCTTGTGGCTTGACACTTTGCCTGATGATTTCCCCTTTTACTTCCTTATGTGCTCTTGGCCAGCATCACCCTTGAGACCTGAAAAATTCACTCTTCAGTATACATCTTGATGCTTCAATACTGTATGCTATTCCCAGCAGCCATAGGTCAGTAGACCAGAAATATGTGGATCCTACTTTTCAACTAAAGAAAGAGTCAGAAACACTCCAAATGAAGATGGTTAGTAAATGTTTTGGGAATACAGAATGCACAGAACAGCTACTGGGTTCTGAGTGAAAGCATTCTAACCTTGCCTCACCTTGTCTTCTTAAAATGGAAGCTTCTTTTTTCTCCTCTCCTGCCAGATGCTCACTGAATTGAAGCTCAGCAATTACTTAGGGCACAGGAAACGACTAACATGGCCTACCACAGACAAAAGGGAGCTAGTAGAATGTGTGGGAAATTAATAGCATGGTGACAGTATGGTGACTTTGCACTAATCTCAGTGCAAATTATAATTATACATCCAGCATTTATATGTAACAACCAAACCACAAGGAACGGGCTATGCATTTAAAGGAATTACTCTGTACAGAATATCCCCAGCCCTTTTAATGGCACCTATGGTGATTATGTTGCTTTGCCATTGGTATCCGGATTTGGACAGATAGATAGAATCTGTTTTCAAAACTCCTTCTCTTTCCGCACATGAGGAGTTTGCAAAACTTTTCTGTAAAAGGCCAGACTGTAAATATTTTAGGCTTCGTGGGCCAAACTGTCTCTGTTACTACAACTCAACTCTGCCATGGTGGTACAAAAGCAGCCACAGGCACTATGTAAACCAATAAGTATGGGCTGTGTTTCAATAAAACCACTTATAAAATCAGGGGACTGGATTGGGCCTGAGAGCCATCATCTGCAGACCCCTGTCCTAGATTAGAAAACAATCCTTTCCTAAATTTTTCCTGCTGGGACAAAATGATGAAGAAAAGTGTGGGTAGGGAGTGTGCACCCACTAGCAACACTTCTCGGTTCTCAGGGCTGGGCTGCAGCTCTCTGATCCTATTCTGGGAGCCGCCTAACTGGTTCCATGCTTGGTGCACACCTGGCATAATGCTCGGGATATAGGAAGCATTTAGATTCCTTTTAGAAAAATAAAGATGAACTTTTTTTCTCCTAGTCTGTCCAAATGAGGACACTTTTTCCTGCCTTTTTTTGGCAAGTTTCTGTGATCAAGGGCAAATCTGAGACATATGGACTACTTCTCATTGGAGAGGTAACAGACACTGCTATTGACAGCAAGAACATTCTCTACAAAATAGACCAGATTCTAAACATGACACATTCAAATGCTGTGCTTGAGTCTTCAGAAGCTGACATTTTTCAAATATGTGTTCTTTATAGATATCTTGAAATATTTAGCAACTAGGAATTGTCCTGAATAATATTATTTCGTGCTAATTATATGTTGCCATTTGACAGCATCTTTTGGGAGGGACTAAATGATGTTAATTATTCATTAACCCTAAAGGATTGCGCTACAGCCTCCTCCAAATTTTATTTCCCCAGCCTTTGTTCCTTCTAATTATCTTATTTTTTATTAGCAACTTAGAGGGCATGCAAAAATACACCACTGGTACATGTATCCATCTTAGTGATATGTCTGCTTGTAAATGAAGATTGCAGGCAATCGGTTTTGTTGTCTTAGTCAGTTATCAGTGGGCTAAAAGTGCTGAAAGATAGCAAGTCATTTAAATGCCAGCATTTTATTCATAGGAGGCACAGATACTTTCCACTTGGGGCAAGATGAAAAGTCTCTTATTTTCTTCATTGTGATCCAAATTAAAGCAAAATTTAATTAAAATTTCATTAAAGAAAGATCTTTTGTAGTCCTGGGAAGCATCTTTTTCTTTGAGCCAAATATGTTTTAGAATGGCATGCTTTCATCTCAAGTTTTTAATGTTTTGCTGAAAGAAGAAAGGGAATGGATACATCATTAATGAGGTGTGATGTGGCTCAGCCAAGAGTGGAAAGCACCAGGTGGTCTATCAATTCGCATCTAGGCTGAATATACTGTGGTGCAGCACCTAGAAGCTTTCCTGACAGTCTCTTAACATGTGGCCACCAAGTGACCTCTAAATAGGGTGATACTCCTCTAATCAGGCTTCCCATTGCATTCCCATCACTTTAACTCTTGTTCTTTCATTTAAGACCTTTTTGATGCCAATCTTCTTCCTATCTTTCTCCCTTCAGTTCCTTCACTGGCCACCCACAACTCCCTCCTCCATCTTCTGCAAATAAACACACCCTTCTAGTGTTATTCTCCTTTGAAACATTATGTAACTCTTCTCACATTCAATGTTTTACACGTGCATTAATTTATTTCTTTTTTTCTTTGACCTAACCCTAGTTATTCCTGACATTATGGCATCACTACTTGCAAATGAACCTCAGCCTATAATTTGGGTTAGGGGTTGGAGGGGGTCTGTGAAAAGGCTACACAATGGGACATAAAAGTACAAATTATGATTAAATAATAACTCACACATTTCTTAGCTCAAGTTCCCTGGGAGACAAATTCTGGGACAGAAATGTGCATATGGGAAGATTATGGGAGAGGGCTTTTCTGAGAATGCAAGGGAACCAGGACTAGGCTGAAGAAGTTCAACTACAAGTCCACAGCAGCTGAGACCTCTGACACTCTGCAGGGAGCTCAGGCACTGCCATGGCCCTTTGGAGATAATATCCTTTCCTTTACCCATCACTGAATGATGGGGGGGTGGGTGTATTCCCTTAGGCAGGGGGCTCCTTTTGGAGGGGAGCAATTGCTGAGAGCCTTCAGCAGCCATCACTTCCAGCGACTGGAATGAGGGCCTTTGTCCTGGAGGGGAGGCGTCTGGGACATGCACCACCCCATCTCCTATACACATGCTGTCATCCCAAAGTAGATTTAAATTAAATCCTCCCACAAAAACTACATTTTTGATAATTATGCGTTAGACATTAAATGAAACGACCATGTGTTTTCTCTCCCTGTGTATACTTAGCGACATACATTTATATATATTTTCTAGATCAGCACATTCAGTTTTCAATTTGCTTTTTCTTCACAAACCAATGAATAGTAGACTTTAAAAAATAAATACTATTAAAATAGAGCTTCAAAATAAATATTCCATACAAAGGAAACCTTCGGTGGTAACTTTTGTTGCAGAGTGAGAAAGCATTAAATTACCAGTAGGCAGTGGTGGGGAGGAGGCCTTGAATAGCTTTTCTGTTTGTAACATTAAGTCAAATCGTAGGGCAGTGAGAAGAGAAAGCAATATAAAATGACAGTGCACACACCCAGTTACCCACATGAAACATGGTTATGTAAATGTCTTAAATAAAGACTGGAATTGCGTGATTTTGAAGTGACCCACAAGATGTAGATCTCAAATGTGGCAAAGGCAATGATACTTTCCAAATAGCCAATCTGTTCTTTCAACAATTCTAGCCCCCTTGCTCTTAGGTAGGGTCATGTGATTTATTCTGGCCAATGGGCTGTGGGCAGACATGGCAGCATTCAACCCAAGTGTCTTTTTCTTTGCTGCATCCACTAAGGAGGCCTCGGGCTGATGTGCTGGAATCAAAGGATTAAAGCAACATTGATTTACTGCATGGGGCTTGTTGCTCTGGAGAGTCACGGCAGTCCTTGTCCATGAGGAAGTAAACTATTGTTGTGCTAAGTTACTGATATTTTGAGGTTGTTTGTTATATTAACATAATAGTCTATCCTGACTAGTACACCACTAATACTAATTTCGAGGGTATTAGTAAAACCAGCAATTGCTTCTGAAAACCAAAATTCTCAGTTTATAGCTGTAAGGCAAATATAAAGAAATATATTTTGTCTAGAATTCATAATTTAGATGACCAGAATTGGGAAATATGCATTTACTTATTAATCATATTGATTAATTAATAATCATACCCAGGACAGTGTATTGGCCGGGCCTTATGGGAAGTACAAAAATATTAAGATTAAATGGTTTTCTTGTATAGCAATTGCGAAAGCTGGGTGAGGAAATAAAATATGAATTTAAAAAAATGACTCAAATTTGTATACTTCCTTACAATCTACAAAGTACTTTTTTCTAAGGCAGGGGTTCTGAACCTGGGGTGATTTTGCCCACCAAGGGACATTTGGCAATGTCAGGAGACACTTGGTTGTCAAAAGTGGGGGTGATAGCAGTACTATTGGCTTTTAGTGACATCCAGAGGTCTGCAATACTTCTAAACGTCCTACAATGCACAAGACAACACCCTGCAACAAAGAATTATCTAGCTCAAAATGTCAATAGTGTGAGAATGGAGAACCCTAATCTAAACCTTATCACTTGATCCCTTACAACAGCCTTTTGAAGTAGTGGACTCTGATACTATTATACCTGTCTTATACCAAAGGTAACCAAACTTCAGGCATAGAACATGACTACTTATGATCACACAACTGGAAAATAACAGATTCAGATGTTATGACTCCAAATTTCTTTTTACATGGTTCTACCAAAGGTAGATAAAAGCAGATACTTTGAAAATAGAAAACTAAGGGCCAGAAGTAAAAGAATTGTGAAACCTGCAAGGGAGAAGAAAAGAGATAAGCACAAAGATTCATGGTTGTTCCTAGATGCCAGTTTATTAATTTATTCCTATTTTTTCTTATATTCAGGAAAACAGAAAATAACTCTGTTACCTTATCTGATATAAAATGCTGTGTTAGAGATTTGCATTGGGAACATATAGGAAGGGTTTCTAGTCCAATATGAAAAGTTGAATGTTGGTCACAGAGAGCCTCACAGAGGAGGTAATGAATAGATTTGAGTCCTAGTGATAAGCCTTGTTCAACTCTATTTTCCATTTGCCTTATTTTGTGCCTTCTGCATAGTAGGCATTCAGAGCTGACCCCAGAAGGAAGCACGCCTTCTAGCCTCTGAAACTGTAAACCAATACATTCCTGTTGTTTAGCCAATCTATTGTATAGTATTTGTTTTAGCAGCTAGGAAATTAAAAGTTGATACTGACATCCTGAGATACAAAGTGTCATCATGGTCCACCTATTAGAGTGGAGTCATGTAGGGGCCAGGTAATAGAAGGAATCTTTCCCAACATCTGGCTTATAGTGGGTCCTTTGGGTCTGCTGATCTATTCAATAGCCATTTTCCTGGCCCTTGAATGTACAATTGAGATTGACATATTTCATAGATGATACAACTCTCATGTTAGGTTCTTGGTCTGTGGTTTATGAACTTTCATAATGGGAAAGTCCAAAAAGGAGCCTCTGAGACTGCATCCCACTCCCAGCCAAAATAGTAAATCAACCTGGAGTGGGTGTGTGGCCAAAAATAATACTACTCCTAAGGATCTAAAGCAGTGCTGTCCAATGGAAATTTCTGCAGTTATGGAAAGGGTTATTGTGCACTTAAAACACAGCTCATTTGATGGAGGAAATGAATATTAAGTTTTAATTTATTTAAATTTATATCTAAATAGCTTCCTAATAGCTACTTTATTGGACATCTCAGATCTAAAGTATCCGAGGTAGTAGTACCCATCTTATGTCCATTTAATTTGCCACTTTGGTCACTGCAGAAAGATGTTAGATCCTGAAGGATAACAGTAGGCTACTACAAACTCAACTAGGTAGTAACTTTAATTGGAGTCTCTTTTCCAGATATGTAATATTTCTAGATCCAATTAACCTGGGCTCAGGTCAATGGTATGAGGCTATTAATTTGGTGAGTACTTTTATCTATTCCAATAAAAAAATCCACAATTTGTTTTCACATGCAACAGGTAATAATATACAATTACAGTTTGCTGGAATGTCTCCTGACCTTTACCATAATATAATCCAAAGTGATAGGGGTCATATAGGGATCATGCAGAACACAGTGTTTTACTACAGTGAAGATATTATGCTCATTTTGCCAGGTAAGCAAGAAGTAACTAGCATGCTGAATGCCTTAGCAAGACACATGTGCTCAAGCGGTTGTGAATTAAATCCTACAAAGATCCAAGGCCTACTATATCAGTAAAATTTTGGAGGTTGCAGGCCTACTGTATCAGTAAAATTTGGGGGGTCCCAGGGTCATTCTGAAACAGCCCCTCTAAATTAAGAGACATATTATTGTATCTTTCACCTCCCACCACAAAAAAGCAAGTATGATATTTGGTGGGCCTCTTTGCATCCTGAAGGCAGAATATTTCATACCTGTGAGTACGTCAATTGTCCTTATAATAGCTGATATGAAAGGCTGCTAGCTTTGAATGGGGTGTCTGAGCAGGAAAGAGCTCTGAGCAGGTCCAGGCTGTGGTGCAAACAGCCTGTACAAGTTAGACACTTGTAACTAGAAATACCAGTGGTGGGTAAAGATGCCATGTGGAGCTTAAGACAAGTCCTAGTGGAAGAATCCTAATACAGGCCACTGGGCTTCTAGAGCAAGGCCAAGCCATCTATAATAGAACAGTATATTCCTTTTGAGAATCAGCTTCTGGCCTAGCATTGTGCTTTGGTAGAGACAGAGCACTTGACTATGGGACACCAAGTGACTATGCATTGGAAATGCCCATCATGACTTGAGTCCGTCAGATGCACTAAGCCATAAAGTTGGATGGACTGAGCAGCTACAAATCATAAGATGGAAATGGTACATTGAGGTTAAACATGAGCAGGACCAGGGGACCAGAGCCATCAGTATGAGCAAGTAACCCCGAGTTGACCCATTATTATTTTAATTTTCTTTTGGAAGAGAAAAAGAATAAAGTAATTTTAAACACAATGCAGTTGCAACAGTTGTTAAATGATATTTTGTGTGTGTGCCACAGTTATCAGCATAAAGTGTGGGCTCCACTATATACTCTGTAGATCATTTATTTAACTTAGATTCAACCTAAAATTTGCAGTCTTATCCTTCCCTGTTTAAAACTCTCTTTCTCCAGGCTGCCAATGTAACCAGCTCTGTAGCCTAGTATTTCCCCCAAATTAGCTCTGTAAAACATTAATCCCACAATATTTGTTTCCTTATTACAGAAGTTTGGGAAATATTATACCATAGATTCATAATGCAAAAATGACACTTGAGATGGGTCTTTAGGGATTATTAGTAGTTTTCTAAATGAAGGCAACGTCCAAGAACATTTGAAACCGTGAGAACAGCTGGAAGAAAGACCCAGAGAGGCAAAGGCGTTTTAAGTATCTGGAGACTATTAAGACACTCAATATGACGAGAATGATGGCAACATGGAGGGACCATGGATGAGTAAATAAAGTTGAAAATATTGAAGGACTAAATTTTTACTGATTTTCTCTGTCAGTCTAAGGAGGTTGCGTTTTATCCTGGTGGCAGCTAAAAGTTGAGACATGATGGGTTGTGTTGTTTTAGTTGTTGTTTTTTAATATGCCTAGTAGCAATGTGGTAGGACAGGAGTAGAAAGAGATTAGTGCTGGGGAGCTAGTTAATTGGCTATTGTAATAATTCAAGAGAAGATAATGAGGTCTAGTATAAAGAGGCAGATACAGATAATTTCAGCTTAAGTGGCATCTCACAGGTCACCCTTAACCCATTTCTTTCTTCAGACTTCTCACTAAGATACCCAAGGCAGAGAAAAGAACAAAGTCTCGATAAAACCAAAACTAAGACTGACAACAATCTATTTCCTGGACACTAAAGAAATTTTCACTTACTATGGATTAGGAGAACAATAAGTTGCTTACCCATGCTTTGCCTCTTAACACAGAGCAGCTGTCTGCCTGCAAAGACACTGGAAAACACTTGGACCTTTTGAGTCTTTCTCCACATTATCTCCCTGGCTCGGAGACCTGGAAACTATCTAATAATACAGTCAGGTAGACGTGTTTCTCTTGAATCAAATGTTTTTTCGAACCTCAGTGTATGGTTATTTCTTTATTCCACAACTTTCTCGATGTTTCTAAATCAATTTGAAAGCTTTCATAGGATTAAAAGGTGGATAATGAAGGGACAGAAGAAATTTTGGTACAGTATAATCCTAAACTTTGGGGTAAAGCATTGTAGCAAGAGGCAAAGAGCCCAGTTACAATACATGATGAAGATTATCATTTTGCATGTTCAGAGTATCAGTGAACTAGAGAGTAAGAACTAAATCTAGCAAAGCTGTACCAGATGGGTGTCTGTCAAATGCTGGGAAATAGTGACATATTTCAGCTTGTCATTTAACTATAGAATGGACAAGAGGGTTTCGCTAGCACCCATATGAGTTCATTCCTGGGTAAAAAATTCTCTTACTGCTAGCAAATATAGGCTCTTATAGACTTCTTTTAATTTGAAGATGAGTAAAAAATAAATAAACCAAGAATGAATCAATGAGAAAAATATATTACTGGAGCAAGAAATGGTATAAGTCATTCAAGGAAGAACAATTCTCTAAACATGATTGCATATACAAAAAATATATTTTTTAATTTAGAAAACTTGTTGGCCATATGTTGTAAGTCATACTCACTGTGAAACAGGAAAGAAAATTCCAAGGAAAAATTCAAATGGGCTGCAGACAAAAAACAAAACAAAAAAAAACACCCAAAAAACACTTAGTTGAAACGGGGTTTGATTAGATAAAGAAGGATTGCACATGTATAAAAATATGGGGAATATTTCAAATCCATCCCAAAGAGATGAAAAGCTGAAATGACACTAAAAAAATCAAATTGTTAACATAGAAAAGAAATGAGTTTTTAGGGAGTACAGTGAGACAAAACAGACTTGAAAAGCACAGATATGTAGGACAGAGAAAGATGGTCCAATCTACAAATTTGTATATACTCTAAAGGAATAAACTAGAACAGTATGAATAGAAACAACGACCACAAACATAATTGAAGAAAACATTACTAAGCTAAAAAATATCTCACCATAATGATCAGATGGTATAGCCATGCTCTCCATTAGTTAAAAGAGACTTACCCTGGTCATATTAGAGAAGCATTTTTTAGCTTTAAGAATTTATAAAACAACCTACATGTATCTACTCAGAGAAAACAAGTTACAATGAATGATCAAAAATCTGTTAATTGTTCTCTTCAACAGTAATTGGCAGAAAGCAATCAACTAACCTTTACAGTTACAATCTTAGTAATTATATTTACTCTGTCATTATTTTCTGAATACTCAATCTATAAGAAATAGAAACGTGTGTAAAAATGTATCATGATAATTGTATTTCTATCCATCACTTCTTGTTATTCCAGTTTTTGTATAATATAATATGGTGCTTAGTAATTTGGCAAGTAGATTTTGTTTCTTATAACTTTTTAAACCCCTTCATGTATAAAGACAACAAAACATATTATCACATATTCAAATCCCAAGAAAACAAAACATCTTCCTGAACCTTTTAAAAAAATCACTTCAAGATATACTCCATGCTATCAGAATATAAATTATTAAGGGGTCAATCATAGGATAGTTAAGATTTTAAAAGCATTTTTGGTGATCATTGAAACCAATTAGACAAATAACTTAACTATGAGAAGAATGCTTTCAAAAATAGAAGCATATAATATATATATATATACTCATACATATAATTAAATAATGGAATAAAAATAATTTCAATACCTAGTTAAAATTAAGAAACAGGTTTAGTTAGTGATGGGTGTTGAACTAAAAATTATAGTAAATTCTTATTTTACACAGAGAAAGGCAATCATTTCAATTTTGTCTTAGAATAGGGAGACACATGGGAAATCTTGACCACATAGCAAATCATATGGTCTCTCCTTGTGCCTCATTAGGGCATGGCTGAATGGGGATGTCCATCCAGCTGCTTGTACCCTTCTCTCCCTCAGTGAGGGAATGGGAAATTCTTTAGGACTGCTGCTCTAGAATTTCTTATCGAAAGGGGGTCCAATGGCCTTCAACACCCCCACCCCCCAGCTCCCTCCTCTCTTGCCTCCTGCCTTCTCCCTCTAAGAGAAAGCCAAGGTGCCAGGCCAAGGCCCCCACCCTTGTGTTATTGCTAACTTATTCATTCACTGACCGTTCCCTAGTTCAATCTCTTTTCTAATTGGAGCCTCTAATAGTTCTACCAGAATGCATATTTGACCCTTTTTCCTCTCCTTTACCCTTCCATAAGCACTTCTAAAATTAAATGCTAAGAATGTTGATCTATTTGTTCTCCATCTTCTCCATAACTAGACTCCCTACCTGTGCTCATGTTGCAATTCTGGGGCCAGTCACTGTGGGGAAAAAAAATGGAGGCATGTCACTGCGATAAGGGGAATATAGGAAAAATTATATCAATTAATACATTGCATATATTCTTCCACATGCATTTTAATTTGAATCCATTGCTTCTAAATCATTTTATAAAATGAGCAAGCCAGGCGTAGTACATACAGTACATACGGCAAAAAGGGAAGGGGAAGGAAGGAAGGAAGGAGGGAAGGAAGGAATGAAGGAAGGAAGAAAGTAAATAATAAATAATTTCTGATATAATAATAAATATGGTCTATATTTTCTCATTTAAATTTGAGGTTCATGGTGAAAAAGCTGAGGCTCGGAGAGTAACAAATTTGTCCGATATTAGTACAGAACTAAGATTTGATAGATATTGGATTTGAAACCATATCTATTGCAAACAAAAACCTGTGCTTTTAAAGATGAAGCCATGCTAAGCCCTGGATGAAGAAGTAAGGCCTAGGATAAGAATTTCTGATTTGGTTAAGAAAAAAGAATTTACTATGAATTGCTTATATATTTAACTAAAACCAAAAAGACACTTAAAAAATAGTAGTGGTCAAAGATCTCTCGTACATCCATGTAAAACTATAAGACAAATAATACTACTTTACATAAAATGGAATTAAAATCAACACATTAAATAGTGGCAAAGAGAACCAAGAAATGCTAATACAATTCACACCTCACCATGAAGACATGAGAGCTATAGAAATCTATTTGCCAAATAACCAACCTCCCAAATGTTAACACAAAAACGGTAATAACACAAAGTGGTAGAAATATATTAAGAGACATTGAGGAAATGGGTGATATGCAAGATGTCAATTGGCCAAAAGTATTGTGCAAGTATCCTGCTCTTGCAAAAATAGGACATAAAATTATAAATGACCTATGCCCTTCTGAATGAAGCTCTAGTCTTAGGATTCTGAAAGAGCCCCAAGATCAGATGCTTATCAGTAGACTTTGTCCTCTGACTTGAGGAGAAAGCTAGCTGACTCCTGCTTCTTCAATATCATCTCATCTGCCTGTAATGAACTTTTCCTAAGAAGTGCTAGTGCATAGAACAACCCAGAGATCTGGGACTTCGTTGATCTTATTGAACATGCTGCATAATTATTTTTATTGTCTTTTTACTAATAAGTATCTTTATGAATGCCAAATTTGGTCTGAGACTTGCTTTCCTTGTATCCTGCTACCTGGCAGCAAGATGAGAAGTCCCATAGCCCTTACCTATCTCTTTCTACTGAAGAATATGCTCTCTGCCATAAAGAACATAATGGAAAATGAACAAAATGGCTTTGGTCAGTTCCCAACAGGCTATTTATAACCAGGCTATCTGGTGTGATATGGCACTGAGAAATTGAAACTCCACTACTGGAATATTTTTCATAAAAACCGAGACTGGTAATTTAGAATCAGAGCACTCTTTCTTTCTTGGATGTTGAATAATTTGTACTATCCAGTTCTTTTTTAGGGTTGCCCATTAGTCACCAGAACCATTTTTGTTATTAACACCATTATTTTATACTTTATTATATGCTATAAATCTAAGGATTATATTATATTTTTAACATTTAGTGATTCTATGGTCATATATTCTCATGTGATTTAAATCTTCCCTTCTAGCATATTTTCAAATCTTTTCTTGATATTCTTGGAAGTTTCATTAAGTGGCAAAATCACTCACTTTGTGAAATTTTGAGATCCCAACCAATGGAGCCTGTATGGATATAAGTAGTTTGTATATTCCTAATCTTTATTCCTTGGGTCAATAGTGATTCCATTCACTGATTCAAAATTCATGTATTTGATTAAACTGCAAGTAAAGTTATTATTATTATTTTTTTTTTTTTGGTGTTTCATCTGCATTTACTTTGTATAAAATATTTTATATTTTCACTTATTTTCATTAAACTCAAAGTCACTTTAGAACCTTGTATTTTTGTCAACAGTTCATCCTAAGCACAGTAGCACAGTTTCTCTTTTTAAAATGACCTTGTGAAGTCCATTGTTACCCAGGCATTCTGTGACTAAGATTCCATTATATTATGGAACTGGCTGATGGCTGAAGTTTGAGCAGACACAGCTGGTTGTTACAGCTGGTCACAGCAAGCTACATAAGACCAAATGTTCATTTTGTAGATACTGCCTAAATCTTTCACTGATGTAAGTCCCGTTGACTTTGAACAAAATATATCCAAGTCCCTTTCCAATGAGCATATTACAGAGGTGAACAAAAACCCAGTACCAGACATTCTATGCATATAGATGGTAGAGTTATAACTAAGGTTTAAATTAGAAGATTCAAGCTTGTGCATCAATTCAGTAGTCATATTAGGCATGACTATAATCTCTCTTTTCAGAAGCTTCAGGATACTCAATATCTGTGTAGAAAAGAAAGAGGATTAATCAGCTGGATTGAAATTTCTTTCTTTACATTTTTTTAATAAGCTAGACTTCCCACAAAGTTTGTGTTGATAGGTAGTCTAACAGTGTGTGTCTCTCAAAAGAATATTTCACTTTCAATATCAGATTGGATGGTTTTCTTGCTTTTGATTGTGATATTGGTGTTGCTTTATAGTTTCTAGAAAAATTTGTCTGAAAGCTTCCCAAACCCAATATTGTTTATTGAAAGGATGCAGTAATTGGCTCTTTCCAATACACAGATCTCACAATTTTCTTTTTATGGCCAATTTAATAGACATGTACTTAAAAAGATACCCATACAGAAAAAAATGTATGTATCAAGTCTATTTTTGCCAACCTTTAAAAATAATTATAAAGCTAAAAACGTACTCTGAAAGCATAGTCTTCTACTGTTGTATGGCTAAAAGTGAAGGGGCTTGGAAGAACAGGGCAGGGGCAGGCAGAAGAAAATATGAACAAAGGCCATTATCATCTTTTTATATCTCTTTGCTTCTTTAACTGTCATGCTTTTCCCTTCTCATGAGTATCACAGCTTCATCTTCATTGCTTTCTTATTTTCCTGCTTTTCTCAAGAGATGAAAAGTGTGAACAGAGACACAAGGAACAGTGTTGGGGTGGATAGAGGTTTACATTTTCCTAGAGGGAATATCAAAGGAAGCAAGTATCTTTCCACAGTTTTTCTCCTTTTCTGTGCTCTTCTTGGATACTTCATGCATTTTCAGAGCTTCAGACTCCACCTACATGCCTAAGATTCTCAAGTCAATATATTGGCTATATAATTGCCAATAACTGACACACTGTCACAACCTCAATTTCAAGCATTCACTCCCTGGTGAACACCTCCTACCTCACCAGCTCTCTTTCCCTTTCTCTCTAGCACTCTAACTCCAACAATCCTTCTACACCACAGTCCAACAATCCTTGATCCCATCATATTTTCAGTGTCCCTGATCCATATGATTTCCTTTTTCTTATATAACCAGCATAAATTCTATGATAAATCATTTTAACTACTTCCTTGAAAACATCCACAATATCTTTCCCTGTCTTTTATTTCATCATAAGCTCTTGGAAAAACACCAATCCTAAATAAATAAAACTCACTGTGTCTGCAATTGTGCAATTGGACATGGCTGCATGTGGCTGGAGAATAAAACATAACCATGTTGACTGGTTTCATTCTAAATTCATAATCATTAAATTAAGTTGCTCCTTAATAATGCCCAGCCATCTTACTATATTTCCAGTCTATGCATTCACCCACTCACCTAGACAAATAATTCATACAATTTACTATTACCTAAAATTTCCAACATTTCCTCCTCTGTCCTTACTTATAACTGGGATCTTGTATCTTACTTCACTAAGACAAGTAAAGCAGTTGAAAAAGAACTTCCATAAACCACATCCCACTCTACCATGCCTTGCCAAAACCTACACCCACATCTTTTGCCTTCCCTCATATTACAATAGACAGAATATCTTTGATTTTATCTGATGTGTTAGATCTTGACTCTAGATCCTCTCTCTCCCTTTCTCTGTCTCTTTCTTCTCATCATTCTTATCAACAACAACAACAAAAAAAAAAACACAAATTATTATTTCTCTGATCTTTAAAATCTCCTTCTCTTAATCTCACTTATGCCTCCACCTATCACCTCATTTCTGATTCCTTTAAAACCACCACCACAACAACAAAAAACTCTTTGAAATAGTTCTTGGCCTTTCTGATTCTTTTTTTACCACTTATCTCTTAAATCCAGTCCAATCAAACTTTTATCCTCATCCCTTGAACAGAAATGCTCTTGTCAAAGTCATCCTTTGATCTCCATCTGCTGAATCCAATCCTCACCTCACGTGGCCAACAGCAGTATGTGACAGAGTCCATCACTCCCTCCTCTTAGACCAGGGATTCTTAACCTTTTTTGTTCCATGGATCTCTGCCAGTCAGGTAAAAGCCACAGACCCCTTACTAAGTCCACATTATACTGTGCATTATTTAACACATATATCACACCCTCACCAACACATACCCACAAGGATCATGCTTTTTGAATTGGTAAGAACCCCTGTCCTAGATGGACTTTCTTCTCTTGGCTTCCAGGCAAAACATGCTCTTGGTTTCCCTTTTCTCTCACTAGCTCCTACATCCTATTGTCATTTGAAAACTATCGTGTCCCACATGGAACTCCTTTGCTTCTTTCCTAAATACACTCTACCTGTGTTCATCCCCAACTCACTAAATTGTCTCTCTTTCATTTCAATTGCTGTATTACTATCTTGCTCTCCCTTTACACATGTAATTTCTCAGAAAATCCTGTGGGCTCTAACTTCAAAATATACCCATCTGTCTTTCCATTGATCTGAGCCACCAACTTCACTTGTCTGTATTATTACAGCAGGCTTCTAACTGATCTCCTAGTTTCTGTTGCTTCCGTCCTGTTCCCCATACTGTCTTTTCTCATCACAGCATCCAGTATGCCTTTTAAAATGAAAATCAATCACTCCTTTGCTCAAAATAATCCAAAATAAAGGCAAAATTTCTTACAACAGCCTGTGAGGTCCTACCTGATCTGGGCTTACTTCCTCTCTTACATCATCTCTCCTCTGTCCCCATCTGCTTCAGCCACACACTGTTCCTTGGATATGCCAGACACATTCCTGTCTCAGGGCCTTAGCACTGACTGTTCTCCCTGCCTGGTGCCCATATACCTAATTAGCTTGCCCCTCAACATTTTAAGTCTCTGCTGAAAAGTTGTTTTAGTTTGTTAAAAGCTGCTGGGAGCAACATGCAAGAAATGGGTTGGCTTTTATTACGGGGATTTATTAGGTTAAAAGCTTACAATTCTGAGGCTGTGAAAATGTCCAAATCAAGGTATCATCAGAGATGCTGTCTCACCAATGTTCGGCTCCTGGCAATCCTGGATTCCTTCTATGTGACAAGACACTTGGAGGCATCTGCTTCTCTTCCAGGTCTTGTTGCTTCAGCTTCTGGTTGCTCTGTCTGTGACTTCCCATCTCCGAGCTTCCTCTCTGAGCTCCTGCTCTCCTTCTCTCTGTCTATGTGGCTTTTTCTCTGTGTGTATGCTCCTTTTCCCCCTATGTTTATAAAGGACTCCAGCTAGAGGACCAAGACCTACCCTGGTTCCTGCAGTCCAATCAAAGGCCCTCAATGGAAGCAATCCAATCAAAAGGGTCCCACATGAACAGGAATGGATTATCCCTAAGGACACGATTTTCTGGGATCCACTCAGCTTTACACTAACACAGAAGTCATTTTCTCAGTGGCTAGTCTGACCATCCTATTTAACATTGGTAGCCCCGGCCCATATCTTACTCTACTTTTCTTCTATATGCACATATTATCTTCATCAATTTTACTTACTTATGTCTATTTGCTCTCTATCAGTGTAAGTTCCATGAAGTCAATGATTTTTGTCTAATTTGCTTTCCCCTCTATAGTTATATCTATAGCATCTAGAATGTTGGTTGGAACATGGTAAAGATTCAATAAATAATGGTTAAATAAATCAGTGAGTGAGATCAGAGCCTTTCTCCACAATTATCTGTTGATCACTCTTATGGATTTGGCAGGTCCTATGGATCTATACTTAATTGCACAAACTTTCATTTACTCAGTAATCAAGGAGAGCAGCCCCTTTCCCTCATTGTAATTAAAATATCTTTAATGTAAAATACATCATAAAATGTTTACTTATAAACATTTATGTAGACTTCTGATATAGCACATATCACTTCAAACTGTAAATACCTATATTTCAATTTTAATTTTGAGTTTTGAATTATTTAAACCAAAAATGTTACAATGAATTCTCATGCACTCCTCTCACATATTGAACAGATGTTATCATTTTGACATTTTTGCTTCAGAAAATGGTAGAGTTTCCACTATATTTCTACATTCTCATTCCTAGCCCTTCCCTCCCCAAGGATAGCAACTCTCCTAAATTCAGAGTGTTTTATACCCAGATGTGAGTCTATACTTTTATCATATGTAACCATAAAAATATACCGTATTGTATGTAGTTAGAATTTTTCATAAATACTATCATCCCACACATATTCATTGATAATTAACTTTTCATTCAGTATTATGTTTTGGATTTAGCCATACTGACATATTTTAAATACTTTAAGATGCTGCCCTTGATGAATCAGCAGCAGTTCATTCATTTATTTCTCCATCAATGAACAATAGTGTTCCTTCCAATTTTTCACTTAAAATATGTGCTAAAAGATACTCCTTACACATCTCATTATGTACTTGTGTTGAACTTCCACATTGGTTATATCTGGAAGTGGAATTGCTGAGTACTGTGGTTTGTACATTTTTAATTTAATAGGTATTATCAAATTTCTCTAAGGTATAGCTGTGCATTCCCATCAGCAGACACTTTTAGTTTTGCAAATCAGATCAATATGAAATGGTTTTTTCTTGTTTTAATTTGTACTGAGAACCAGTGAAGATGAGTAATTCTTCAAATGATTATTGGCATATCCAGGTTTCTTCTTCTATAAATTACTTATTCATGTATTTCCCATTTTTCTATTGGATTTTTTTTATATTGACTTGTAGGATTTGCTCATACATTCTGAATGATAGCTCTAAGTTAATTGGATTACAAATAACTTTGTCCAGTCTGTGAATTGTCCTTAAATTTACTTCCTGGTGCCTTTTGTATTGAAGAATGTTTTTCATTTTAATTTTGATTGTTGTAAGAAAATAATCTTTCCTATACACTTGTGCTTTATGATCCTGTTTAAATTTTTTTTTCTTTACTCATATAATAAATATATTTTCCCCTAAAAGTTTTACTTTTCAACTTTTAGCTTTTACTCACTCTGAAATTGTGTGTGTGTGTGTGTGTTTACAGAGTGAGGTGTGGTTTAAATTTTATATTACTCTAGCACTAATTACTGAATAATCCATTCTTCCAAAGTGATTTGTGATGCCATCTCCTTCATATGTCACCTTCTGATATACGATATATGTGTGCCTGTTGGACCTTAAACCAGTTCCATCTTAAGTCTTCAGAACCACACTGAGTTGATTACTATAGCTCTATTGTTTTTTAATAGGAAAAAGTGTTCGTCCATTTTTTCCTTCTTCAAAATTATCTCTGCCGTTCCATTTACCCTTTGGTTCTCTCATCTGGCTTTTTTTGTAACCATTTTATTACACACGTTCTTGGCAGTGGTCATCATGGAACTTTTCATAGATAATGTGGATACATTTTAGAGTTTCTTATTCGATTCCCTATGCAGCATTGAACACAGTTGATGACTCTCTTCTTTAAACTTTGGGTGTTCATGGCCCTCTACCATCCAAATCCAAGCTTCTAATCTGTCCTATCTCCTGCATTCTCTGGCACTAATCTACACTCCTGTTTGAATGCTGTTGTCACAAGGAACTCCATGCCTCTGTTGCTTTGAGTGCGGTAATTTCTCTGCTTGAACTGTAGCTCCCCACCCAGCCTAGTGAAAACATGAACACTTTTCAAGGTAGGCACTGTGAACCTTTCTCAAATAGCCCTCAAAATGTATTTTAAAATGAAAAAAAAAAAAAGGAAAGAAAACAAAATTCTACCATAGCTACTTAAAGAAACTTTATTTTCCCTGAGAAGTTGTGAACAACTTGAAAGCAAGAGCCACGGTTTTTTTTTTTTTGTTTTTTTTTTTTGTTTCCTTAGCCTAGTACCTGTTTCATAGTAAGCCATTTTTCATTTATTCATTCATTTAACAAATGTTCATTGAGAGTCTTTGCATATGAAGTATTTTTCTAGGCACTTGAAATACATCAATGTGCAAACAGACAAAAGCCTTAGTTCAAAATTGGAGAAAAGCTATATTATATAATTATACCATATACTAAAAAAAATTTTTTTCTGATGTTTAATTTTCCTATTTTCTTTTCATGTGAAGAGTGGCACCTATATTTACAAAGCAATGAACATTTTAAAGATTTTAAGAAGTTTCCTCACTAACGGTAATTCCAAAGTTAAATTTAGAATAATTAAGCACTAAATGAATTAAATAAAAACAAGAATTAATGGAGAGCATTTGTAAGCAATGTGCAGTAAGTAACTCAGTAGACTGTACATGTCTTAAAGTGAGCACAGGTCTATTTTGAATCTGCTTTTGTTAACTTATCTACCTTATAACTTACTGATCAGCCTAACATTACTCAAATAAAAAATGTTTGAAACCAAAGTCATCAAATGTACAGTTATATTTGTTAGCTTGAAAAAGAGGGTTTTAAACAACTGATAGGGCTATGGTATAAATGTACTAAAAACTAAAATAACTTTGAAACTATATTTTGGGGAGAAATGAAAATGTACTTTTAAAAAACATTTGAAAACTAACAATTGTTTGGTCAAGCAATGTGTGAAAATACCTTTATCTCTTCCAATCAGTAATGCTTGACCAGGAAAGACCTTCAGACAGGTCACATTATTGCTTAATTAATTTAGCATTAAAGCATGACAGGGCATGTTTTAGTGTCTATTAATGCCTGCCTTGGGTGCCTTCAACTGCTCGAGGCTTATATTAATAGCCCAGTAAAGCATGCCCTGGAGTCGCCTGGTGTCATTATAAAATCGTTATTTAATTTGGAATTTTATTTTTAAAACCTTATTTTCCAATGAATTTACACTCTGCATTTTCCCATCATATAAAATAATTCTTACAGGTAGGGTTTCCAAATTAATTTGCCATATAAGGCGGAAAAAGTCAACAGGAACATTCAGCCTCCACATTGTGAATTTGCTATATATGGATAAACTGGCTGAATAAATACAAACTTAGTGATAAGGGAGGCACTTTGCCCACTACAAGTGTGGTTTTAGAAAAAAAAGTTTACTTTAGTCTAATGAGTAGTGGAGTAATTTTATGCTGTCTATGTTACTCTTTACCTAGGTGATATAAAATAGAAATAAAAATATGGTAAATTGGCCATTTCCTTCTTCTTTCTAAAATGTTATTTTTTGTTAAATAATGGGAATATGGTATAACTTGAATTATGGAATGAAAGCATATGAAGGGATATTGGATGACTCAAAATATCCCAAATCCTCAAGCTCATAGATGCCCTCTTGTCCGAAGAAGCAGCTGCTCTCTGACCCTGACCATGCACAGACTGTTCCTTCTGTTGCTTGAACTCCTTGAATTGACCCTACCTGGGGTCAACACCTTTGAAAAAAGCCAAACTTCTTCTACCCCTTCTCTACCACTCCTCATTACCTCTTGACCTATATCAAAAATCAGATCACAGAATGCTATAGAGGGCCAATTACAATGCCAAACTTGGGAGGTGACCATTTACACATCAAAACAATTGTAAGATTATTCTTCTCTTTATAAGCAAAAATTTGGAAGAAGTGTATGAGAAGTAATGTTGAGGGAATCAGATGAGGTAAAGAGAAACATGATTGCATGTCAGTCTGAATTTATCAAAAAGTGCACATAAAATAGATTCTGGAATTAGTGTTTTGGCTTGAGTGTTGGAAGTAGTTTGCTTGAAAGTTGCATGGATGAGGATTTCCTTCACCAGACCATTTAACTCATGTGGTTGACCTGTTCCAAAGGCACAAGGGTCTGGAACGATGGCAGTGGTTACTGTGGCTTAATTAGGTGATATCTTCCATTGCAGCTGTTGGCCCATATGTGGTCTCTCTACTGGGATAAATCAGCACGGGCCCTGGCAAACTGTTATGCAGCTATTGAACTGACAAAGCCCCCCCCCCCAACCCCTTTCCCCCTTTGCTGTATCAATAAGCAAAAAATACTAGAAGCTGTTTACTTTTTACCTGACAGACTATTTATCTTCATCAACTTGCATCAAGGCTGCAATAGCTATACTGAAATGTTTATGGGGCCTAAAGAATGATAAAGATTCTAGAAACCATTAAAGATAACATGACTACCAGAGAGTGAAAGATAAGTTTCCATTAAAATACAAGATTTCGGAACCTCAGTTTCAGAACTCTATTGATCTGGGGAATGTCAAAATAACCCATTTAAATTAAAAGTTTAGTTGCCACGTCTTACCTCCCTAACTTTAGAAAAACCAAGAAAGTTGTCCTGCATGACATTGCAGTGACGGATACAGGCCATTGTATATTTTCTCATAACCTACAAAATTGTGCAGGACAGAGTATAAACTATAATGTAAACTGTAGTCCAAACTTAGCAGCAATGTTTCAATATGTGTTCATCAATTGTAACAAATGTAGCACACTAATGAGGGATGTTGTTAATGTAGGAAAGTGTGGGAGGGGAAGGGAGTGCCGCATATGGGAATCTCTTAAATTTTTAATGTAACATTTATGTAATCTAAAGCTTCTTTAAAAATAAAAATAACTAATTTAAAAAACCAAGCAAACAAACAAATACTTGGTAGACCTATTTGATGTTTGGGAATAATTTATTCTTGACAGATGAACAGAGTTTGAGAAAGGCCTCCTTTTGGTCTGGGCTTCAACACAAGTAATAAGGCCACTGTCTCTTGATCTAGTGGACTCAGGTGCTGGGAGTGTTTGTAACAGATTAGGAAGTAATCTGGAGCTAGTTGAAAGACAGGATAAGAGAATTACAGGGGACATTAAGGATTATGAGGAAAGGCCATACCTCTTCACCTAACTTTTCTCGTTTTTAAGAAACAGCTTCTGCACATCTCAGCACAATCTCATTGACTGCCACAGTAAACAGTGTCTTAAATAGTGGGGCTCCTGAGGGCTCCAGAGACACCCAGAAACGATAGGCAGGGAAGACAGCTCAGGAATTCGGTACTCTATCAGTGGGCCTTACTTTGGAATTTATGCTCCCAGTGTAATAGAGTTAGACTCATTTATAGTTTCCCTACACATGACTCTTCTGCCCCTTTTATTTGAACATATAATTAGCACTATACTTGATAAATATATGTTCCAGAGACTTAAATCTTTGGTACATCCATGTGCCAGTTGAGACCTGAATCTCAGCAGAATTGCAACACCTACTCTTCAGTTCATTGGACTCACCCAGGACAACTAACAAGGAGATGACAATGGACAACACCCATCTCAAGGAACAGAGAGTGTCTGCAACTGCAAGTAAGATAGTTCCATCCATCTGCCCCATGGGATCTAAGCCCTCTCTCAATTAGAAGCAGAGTGGGCATCACCATCCAAGAATCCTTAAGATTAGGGAATGAACAATGGACTACAGTAGACTTACTATTATTCTACTATAGACTTATTATTCTAGCAATGGAAGAACTCTTACCATTGATATAAAGGCAGTGATCACCAGAGGTTCTGAGGGGAGGAAGAGGGAAGAATAGGTGAAATATGGGGGCTTATTTGGGGCATTGGAATTGTCTTGCATGACATTACAATGACAGATACAGGCCATTATCTATTTTGTCATAACCTCCAAAACTGTGTGGGACAGAGTGTAAATTACAATGTAAACTATAGTCCATGGTTAGAAGCAATGCTTCAATATGTGTTCATCAATTGTAACAAAAGTACCACACTCATGAAGGATTTGTTAATGTGGGAAAGTGTGGGAAGGGAAGGGAGTAGGGCATATGGGAATACTCTATATTTTTTATGTAACATTTATGTTATCTAAAGCTTCTTTAAAAATGAAAAAGAAAAAAGAAAAGAAAAGAAATAGCTTCTGGTTTTCCTCAGGGCATACATATAGACAGAATGCCTGGTCACTTTCAATACTCAAATGAACCTTATGAGGTTATCTCCTCTCTCGTCAAGGAAGCCAACTAGGCACTTTTTCAAGGGGTCATGAATAATGTGGCCATGGTATGAGGAATACACTTTTGCAAGAGCTCATTAGCATATATTTATTTTTAAAAAGGCTGACCTGATTTACCATCACTGATGGGTGCCCAGTTTGCTAGCAACACTGACCAACCACATGGTTCCATAGGTTAGGAGAATAAACCAGCCTGATGATAAAAAGTTGAATATATTGAAGCACTCTTCTGGAAGAGACAACTGTGTGTATTTAGAATGTCTTTCCTTGTCCACCACGGTTCTGTCAATTACTCCCACCTATGAACTTATTAAATGCCTTATACATCAACTGTCAGGTCTTTTGGAAATATGAATGGTCAATTGAAGCCTTAATATCTGCAATTACTGGAAGACCTTGGGAAATTGGTTTCTAACCTATAGAAATTGGTATAGAACAAACCAGTGGATAATATTTTGTTTTCTTCCTCCCTTGGACAGAAAATATGGGTCTAGGCAATATGGAAGCAGAAATAATACTGGCTGCTTCACTCTTGCAATAAATAATCAACTTGAAAAATTTTGTTTCATATCACCTTTTCTCTAGGTGCTACTGTTTTTAAGATATTAAGACTCCATGGTAAAATGCTTCCACCAGGTGGCATAAAAATGGTTCCATTAAACTAGAAGCTGAGACTGTCCTTAGACATTGGAGGTACTTCATGCTGCTGAATAAATTAACAAAAAGAGGGTTCCAGTGCCGACTGGGGTTATTTTTCTTAGTTATTAAGAAAAATAAGACTGCTATATACAATGGGAGCAGAGAGAAGTATCCTTTTGAAGCAGGTACTGCTTATTCTATTTAAGATTATAGAATATCCAGAAAAGGCAGATTCATGAAAGAAGCTTTGAGTGACCTCACCAGGCAAAAAAATCCCAAATCAGCTAGAAAAAGGCAAATGAAATGTAGGATAGAGAGTGTAAAAAAGAAGGTTTAATGACAGCTATATCCTCAACCATTTCATTTTTGCCATAATTTTTCCCCCATTTTCCCTCCTCTTGTTTCCCTACTATGTTTTGTGGTATGGATTATGGATGATTAATGTCATAGTTTAGCTCTCAGGTTAGAGCCTATCAAGATTACATCACGATGGAACTAATGAAAAACACTGGATACACTCACTAACTGATAAAAATTTTTATTGTTCCTTTTTATGGGGAGTTGGAGAACACAATTATGTTAAGCAGTAGCATGTTTTTGTAGTTGTTGGCGGGATAACTATGGTTAATATCTGTCATGTGTCCTTGTTTCCCAGCACCTTCTGACTGCCTGTTCTGGGTTTAGTGAAATTCCTGCCATGTAAGCACCATCTCCCCAAACATGAAACCTGAAAACTCTCTTCTGTTCTTCCACCGAAACTGTAGCTTGGGCTTTGCTACCTAAGCCCTACCAATCAGGACACTTTTATGCTTCTTACAATTTTTAATGCTTAACATTTAATATATTATACTAGAAAGCTTTAGCATGCCTCAATTGTGCTAAGGGAAGTCAAAGAAAAGATTAAGTTTTGTTGGGGCTTTTAGGGTAGAACAGGGTTCCTAGAGAGGAGCAAGATGAGAGACCCCAAGAAAAGCATAAAACTCCCAAGGAAAAGACTTGGTTAGCTGGGTAGTGTTAGGCACCATAGATCCTTCTTTTCACTGCTCACACATTAGAGATCCTGAATTGTTAAAGAAGAAACTTGTTCTGTTACACTTTCTTCTGAAAATAAGACAACTTCTACGTCAGATGGTTTTTTCAAATGAAACTTCCATTTCATAAATAAGAATATACCATTATTAATAGATGCAGTCATCTCAAACCAAACCTATGTCCTATAGCTAGAATAAATTGAGCTTGTTTCCCCCAAAGGTATTTTGCTTGCAGAAGAATTTCCAGAACTGCTCACGTTATATTTGGAAAAGAACAAGGAGTGTGAAGAAGTAAGTGCTTGCATTTGAGTTATGCCAAGAACTAGTCTAATATTTAAATTCCCGGCACAAAACAATTTCACAGGCTCTTGAATGTGACATGAACATGAAAGCAACAAATCCCTTTATTATTACTTTTTCTTCACTTAACTTGACACAGCTATTCAAATTGTTTAGGGAAAAAATGCAAATCACTCCAGAATACCTTAATAGTTGTGCACTCTCCTTAAGATTGATCCACTTTACCCATTTTGGAAGCTTTATTTTGAAATGGTTGATTTTCAAATATTTATTTTTGTAATAATTTCCATAAGAAAACATGCATTTTTTTCCCAGGGAAAAAGGTGAATTTGGCTATTTTCATTGAAGAATCTAAATAATCCAGCAACAATATTGTGCAAAGTAAGCCAATTTTGGGAGGTTAGTAGCTTCATATCTGAAGATGAACTAATTTTTTCCCAAGGGGGGGGGTGAGGTTTTTCAGTGTTAATTACAGAAAAAATAGAGTAGAAATTAGAAATTAGAGGTAATGTGTCTTTGGATATTAGCAGGGCATGGTGAGTGTACTGGATACTTGGTGGTTTGGAGAGACATGTGAATGGGAGGATACCAAAACAAATTTTGTTAATCTGTTTTTCTTACTATTTGTGAATTGCAAAAAGCACAATATATATTTTCATTCTCTTTACAATAAACCTATTTTTTAAGGTCTCATTCCTTTGCTCTTTGTCTCTCTGTCTCCCTGTCTCTTTCTCCCTCTCTTACCACATATCCATTTTTATCTTCTCCGTTTTACTCATGACAGCTTTGAGTTGAGCCCGGGGAAATTTCTGTCTTAGGACACATTTGGCTTAGATGGAAGATTCCCATTCAACCCTTGGATTAGAGAAATCCTGCTGGACTAAAACAAATACCACTGCCCCATGCATAATTGTGCTTCCCTTTTAGAGACCTGACTTTCTAGTTCACAAAGGTTAAGAACAACTGTCATTAAAATGGTCAGTCTGGGAAGGGACAAATATCCATTTCACAGTAATTTGTGGTTTCATTTAGTAGGATAAGTGAAAATAGGTTGGCCTTACTTTATCTCCTTTTCTTATGAATACAACCTCTTGGTAAACACAAATTTTGTTTTTACTTAATCACAGACCATTACCAACACATACGGGAATGTTTTAAATGCTACATGCCAGTAATAATTATTTAAATGCCTTGTAAAATTTCCCTGGAAAATCAGATATCTATTATGTCATCATGTAGACAATCTTGGAAGAATGGTTAGAGATCTACAGACCTGGGAAGGACAGGGGAATTCTCAAGAGAGTTTAATTGTAAATATTTCTCTCTCTCTCTACTTTAAAACAGACTAAATATTGAAGATAACAGGAAGTAACACACACATTTTTGCAATAAAATATCTCCTTTTTTTTTCCCCCCCTCTGGCACATTTTAGTAAGTTTTTCTGTGTCTTTTCCAGCATTAGTTTCCCATATGTTGGAGGTGTCTCAGCTCTTTACCAGTCAGAGGGGGTCAGCTGTGATTTGCAGTATTTACTTGCAAAATAGCTTTGTATACTATATATTTTTTAGAACAGGGAACTAGCATAATGCTTCCCAATTCCCTCCAATCACTAGCAGATGCAGAAAAGTCTAATCATTTCCCTTTAACTGGCCTGCAGGATTGAAAGACTTGAGAATAATTCTAAACATACTAATTCCTCTGTTTTGCCTCACTTTTACTTCTTGATTCTTAAGGATAACATAATCTGGTAACACAATCCAATCCCCTTCTGAAGTGTTCACTTCCTTTACTTTGTTTTTCTTCTAAGCTTTTCAAACTTTGCAAACTCATTTAGCCTTGGATATGTTCAAGAGGAGAGTGCTACTTATGAACTGGTGTTGGAGGAAGTACAGCTGAAAATTAACCTAAAACTCTCTACTAATGTTTCTCTGACATTTTTGAAAAGGCTCTTTAGTGCTGGATACTTCATCCAAGCTTGGAGTCAAGGGACCTGGGGTTAGTTTTGGGCTCTGCAATTAACCCCGCTGATGACGTAAGGTAGCTTGTACTCTTTCCATCTCTGATTCCTCATTAGTGGATGATGGCTCTTAGACAACATGACCTGTTTATCCTGCCCAAATTCTGCAATTTGAAATTTTCTTAATTGCAAATCTGTATATATGTGTAAAATTTCATATTCATATACACATATCCATTACTTCCCAAAATGGATCTAGAGAATCTAGAAAGGAAATAAAAAAGAGAAAAGAGGACTTTGAAGAAGGATGTGATGTAGTAGAAACCAATGAAATTGGAAAGGTTCTGGGCATGTTGTTGACATGGAAATTTTGGAAAAGAGTAAAAAAGAGAAAACCAAGGACTAGTCTTCAAAAGGTAGAAGGGAATTGTGAGAAGAAACAAAAATCCCCAGACTCATTTTTTTCTCTAACATTTTTCCTACTAACAGGGAAATTCTAGTGTAGAGATTTTTATTGATTTTTCTCTGGTTTGGACCCTGAGTTCTAAGTTCTGGCCAAGAAAGAAAATTCCTTGATGAGGATGGAGATCGCATTTCAGTGCTGCCAAGATTAACTGGTTAAACACAGAATGTGTTGAAACTTGTGAGACTTAGATCATTCCTAAGTATATTTCCCAAAAGTCACTCTAGAATGAAGTAACAGCTAAATTAGAATTCCTATACTGAGTACCTCAATTATCACAAAATAGGCTTTTGTGATTTAGGGTGGGTCATCACCAAACCTTGTTATTTTACCAAAGGATTTGGTCCTCCATTTTTAAAGCTCTCTGTATTCTTAAAGGACCTACTAATTATATGTTTCCCATTCATTTGTTTTTAGTTTTTCACATGATTGTTTGTTAAACAGTATTTGAGGTCCAGGGCTATATTAGATGGTTTCAGGAGTCTTACTTCAAGAAATAGGAAAGTATACCCTGAAGTTCTAGACTATAGTTATCCAATTGTTATGGGTTAAAAGTGCTACATTTATTAAGTAAACAGCAATCACAAAAAGGAGTAGTTCCAAATGTCCAAAGCTTGCCATTATTTCTAGGCAAAATTATTACAGTAATATAGGAAACGCATCTTAAAAACCAGACATCTACAGATGAAAATAAATATTGTCTCTAGTGTGCTTCTTTATTTCTATTTTGTAAACAAAAAAGCCTCCTCCATTAAAAAAAACAACACAAAAAACTGCATGCAGTTTTGATCAGGAGTCGTGCAGTTTGCTGAATGAAGCCTTCTTATTTCTGATAACTTGTTAAAAGGTAAATATTATACCCCACTCCACAACAATCTTTCCCTCCCCTGAAGTTTGAGAGCCTTTTTTCTCATATGGCATATTTGCTACCTTTGGAGATTTTCCATATTTTACAACCTTTTTCTTTCTCATTAGTTATTAACTGCTCAAGGGACGGAACTATTTTATGTAAGTTTGTGCTTAGCATAGTCTCCAAATTAGTAATTTTTATGTAGTAGATATTTAGTTTGCTACAAAGACAGCTTTATTACTTGCCACATTTTTGTGTGGAGGAAACACATTTAGCCTATGTGGCCCTCAGTTAACTCAGGTGCAAATGAAATTTCCACCTTGCAGATAAATACTTTCAGTCAAAGTTACACTATGTGAATGTGTGTGAGCATGTAAATATTCCAATTAGATGTATTCAGGCTTAAAAAAACAAAAATAATTGAATTTTTCTAAGAAGCTTGTGATGAATGTCACATAGATAGGTCAAATTAGTACTCAGTGATAGAGGAGACAGTGATAACAGCTCTGATATTGTGATGCTAGTGTTTACCATGCCAGCAATTGCAGTAGATAATTCACTACAAAACATAATAAAAGGAATATACTGAAAATGACTTGTTCCTCTAAAGAGCACTTTGAAAGAACACTTTTTCATTTGGGAATAGGCAGGTGTGCCTCAAGCTGTATTACACATTGCTGTAGAGTTTCTTTTTAAACCCTAAAAGTGGCCTCACATCACTGTCAGTAAAAAGGAGGTTAAATTAAGAAAAACAATGTAAATAAGTTATCTTGATTATTGCCTAACCCCACACCATTGTTCATTATGTAATATTTTCTAGCATTGTTGCAATTTTCTTTGATTTGTCTATTCAATTTCCTTTAGGGATTCTGCTCAGAACCAAAAGAGACAGCATGCTTATGAGACGATAAATTCATGCATTCTGCTAGTCCCCCTCCAGCAGAGTATAGTCCTGACATCTTGTTTCAAATCATGTTTGTCCTTTTACCCTGCACCATTTCTCCTCTTTTAACTGCTGTTCTTCTCACTAAGATCCTCTTACTGAAAAGCAGTGATTTTACTAATTGTCATCTTTAGAAGGACTTGAATATTTTGTGTTTGGTTTGGCTTGGTTTAATTGGAATACTTTAATTGATAGTACATCCAAGTCTATCATATGAAAGTGTGATTAAACTTTTCACATGCTGAAAAGCACAATTCTGTACAAAGATAATGTCTTTCAAATAAATCATTTGAGTTTGAATATCACTGAAGAGCAAATACTGACTTAAAAGGAACAAAAATCAATTCTAGGCTTCAAAACACCACATTCTTAAAATGACTCTGCAATAGATAGTCATGTATAGAAATTTAAATGATTTATCTGCTTCCTTAGTTTAAATGACAAAATGCTTCTTCATCACTGTTACGCTTTTATTCTGCCCACACCACCAACAACAACAAAAAAGTGAGAGGTATAATTGTTCTCTAATTTATGGTTTATTCTCAGGATTTTCCCTACCAGTGTTAAATCTGACCTGTCTGCCTTGGCCTTTTCTTTTACTTTTCCTAGCAACTGTGTTTCATGCTGCTTGAGGTCTGGAGAGCTGCTCTGTTATCTGGCAAGTATGTACACAGGATAGGGTATATCCATTTGGGCTTTCCAAAGCATTTCCTTTATTTCTTAGGGAACTTTTTATAATGTAGCGGAGATAAGCTTCTTGGGATCTTTGTGCTTCAGAGACCTCAGAACCAGTAAGTCATTTGTGCTGCTGTGTGCTTTGCATTTAGAGAACACCAGAAATACATGGGTCTTTCTTATCTAGTTGCCTTCCTTTGTAGAAAAGTTGGAAGGATTGAGAGTACCCTCCAATTAGCTTTCTCATATTTCCCTCTATAAATTCCCTCCAAGTTATAGTTATAATGAAACATCACAAAGCTATTATGCTAGACTATTGTTCCCAGACTTTCTGTGAAACCTTAAGAAAATTTACTATTCTTAAATAGGCGACCCTTACCTACGTTTTTTCCAGATATGGAAGAATGAATAATGAGAGCCACACACACACACAAGGATATTTCCAAATGCCTCGGAAGTCTTTGTCTTTGTCAGACTGCTGAATCATTTCTTAATAAAAACTACAATTGTGGCCAACGGACTGGACCTAGGAAAGAAAAATAACACAAAAAGATCTTCCTGCTTGTGACTGAATCAATGAAGAGTCAAATCCAGGCAAGAGTCAACTATCGCCTCTACCCTGCCCTTCAAAGTGCATTATGCTGCTCTGGAGCTCATCCTTCTTCACCACAGCTCCTAGATTTGCTTTGCGAAAGTCTGCCAAGATGTACCAGCTTTGAACAAAAATCAAGATTACACAAAGCTGAAGGGAGATGGGACAGATATGAATCCTAAAATGACAAGGTCTTCCTTAGAGATGTTAATAGTCAACACATTCAGAAATATCATGGGGGACAAATGGAATTTTTTGCCCTTGTGCACCTCATCTGCTTTACCATGTCAGCCTTAACACTGTACATAGATACAGAGAGTTTAAAAGCTTTCCTTTTTGTTAAGTTGGGATTTTTTTTTTTTTTCAATGGACTGGCAAAAGCGAGCCATTTGATTTTAGCAGTAAAAAGTAAAAATCCTTTGTGGCTGCTTTGTGCTGAATTGCATTCCCAGGACTTGTATGTACTACTGTGTGTGAAAAGTGGCATAATTTACCCCTCCCCGCCAAAAAAGGAAACAAAAATTGGAGAGAGAGAGAGTGCCAGGGGATTAGATTCTGGATTTGAGACCAAAGTGACTTTGTCCTATTTTTCAAAAAAAATATGAGACAAATAAGCCTATTGCTTGAATATTTTTAAAAGGGGAAAAAAAAAAAAAAGCCTCAGCTGAATCACATCAAAAAACATAACTGCTATAGTCCGTTTAAAATCGAACTGTGTTAGGAACATTAAGCTCACTGGGAAGCTTTGTCTCGCAGCTCAAAGAGCATATTCTTCGTACAGCAGGGCAAGGTTTTGCACTCATAACTCACACCCCACGCCACATCACAGCTGCCCCAGGCTTCGTCTCATCTTTTCTCTCTGTTCTCCTTGACTCAGAAATGAAAGGAAGAAACAAGAAAACCTGTCCCCAAAAGGCTAGTGTGAATGGGTGGGGGAGGTGGAGGTAGAGGTGGAGGGAAAGAAGGAGGTTATGCTGCTGTCAGTCAGTGCCAGAAAATGCCATTTATATGGATCCAGTCCTCACTAAGGAAGCAGAAATAAAGCGCTCTGATGTGGCACCTCCCCTCCCCCTGCCTCACTCTTGCTCATTACTGCTCTTTCTTTAAACTGCTGGGTAGACAGCTGGCAGCCAGTGCCTCAGAGGAGGCTGGGGTAAGGGAGCATATAAATTACTGTTGCATTTTACAGCTAAGATAAACTCAAACTGCAGGGTTATAGCCTGAAATGACATGAAGGGAAAGCTCCAGCAGGCCTCTCAAAAGAATAAGGAATAGAAAATGGATAGAAAGAGTTATTCAGGGAATATGGGATCATGGAGAAGGAAAAAAAAATCTAAACAAGTTGTGTAAAATCTGCTGCTTTAGTGGGTCTTAAAGAGCTTATGTCAGCTTAATTCTGTGTGGTAGCATAATGTAAATCTATGGGAAATGGGGCTTTAGGCATATCTGCTCTATTCCATTTCTGCAGATTGCCAAGCATGGTAATAAATGTCAAGTGATTATTTATTTGATCATTAGAAACTTCATTAGATTTTGATTTGATGCTCTACAACCTCCCCTCTCCCCACCACCATCACCAAAAAAGAAAGCTCAATTTTGAAATTCAATTCAGCCAGTTTGATTGGGAAAAAATGTTATGAAATAAAATCTAGCAAATACCAGTCTCTCAATGACAACAATCTGCATAAATATAGAATCTCCACTCCAAGGAGCTTACAGCACTTTGTTAACATGAAGAGAGATACATTTTGGCAGCAGGGCTAAAATTTTTGGAAGGCTTCTTAGTGTTTTGTGAGATGCAAGGCTGTTTCTGAGGTGAGATCAAACCCCTCTGGCTACAGCGTCTGATTGCATGCCCTTGGCTAAACAGTCTTAGCTTATAGTGTATTTGAACTTGCACTCAGTTTTCTTGGATTTGATTTATTTGCAGATTATATTACATGGGAAAGGAATCTGTAGATGCTTGTTTAGCATGGGTAATTCAGGACTCAACTGGTTAGTGCCTGGATATTAGTTTCACCTTGCTCAAAGCATAGAATCTGAGCCTTATTTTAATAATAAAAAAGACGCTTTTTTACTGTAGTCAGCAGTGTCAGATATACTGTTTACAGCTGACTTTTTCATTGCAGTTTCAGTTTCTCCTGTGCCTTTCACACTACAGGTTCCTTAGAATTATGTATAGTAAGGGAAACAAAAGAGAGGATGAGAGAGAAAGTGCTGCAATCGGCTTGTTTCCTTAGGGAACAGCACTTGCACGTCAAAAGACCCACCAAATAGGAATTGGACTTACTTTCATAAAACCAGGGATTTCTGCACAGTGTGCGGGATGTATTATTGTTACAGAGCACATGCTGCAAAGATGCATAAAGACACAGGCTTTATCTCTCTGCCTGAAACCCCCTTGGAACCTTCTGGGAGTGCACATTCTAAATCAAGAATCAAAACGTTTTCCCAGCACAACTGCAAATTGAAAATAGGCACTTGAACAACACAGGCAGGGGTATAGAAGAAGAATGACTTTGAAATGCCTACAACCCATCCCGAGCCACCCCAGGTCTTTCTGTAGACATGAGATGTATTCATCTCCAGTAAGGAGTATGTAGCACTCGGTAGAAACAAATGACAGCTGACAAAAAGATCCATTAGATGCCTGAACTTGCCCCTTGCCAGCACAGAGAACTTTTCTTTCTTTCTTTTTTTTTTTTCATTGTAAAGAAAGGGAAAATATTTTTATTTCAAGAAGCACCCATTAGTCACAGTCTTTTGTTTTGTTTTCCAGTGACACTTTCTACATATCATAAATGAAACAAGAGCCTAAATGATAATTTTCTTTTATTCGTCTAAGTGACATGACACATTGAGGAAAGCAAATTTAGGAATGTATTGTGGTGCTGCATGTTTAAAACAACAGCGAGCTTCCTGTTGGTGGGAGAAGTCACCATCATAAAAACAAACCAACAACTTCATTGTGCATGTCAATCCATACCATTTACTGAATGTGTTCTCAACGAAGAACTCTGCACTAGGCAGAGTTGGGGAGAATGAGAAAGCAACAGCCTTCCTGGGTCTGTGATCCAGTTAGGAAAATAGAAAAAACAGCCAGAGAAGGTAAATCTGCCAACTAAGTGGTTTCGGCAGAAAGAGAAACGAGCGGTTAAAGGAAGTGAGGAAGCACTGAAGCTGTGTAAGCAGAGAATGAGAGGTTAGGAGAGTGGATTCTTCTTTCTGCGGGAATATTCAGAAAGAGCTGAGACACTGTTGGCAGACAAAAGGGGAGAGGGAATGAAATGTGTTAAGGCACAGAGAAAGAGATGTGTTCTGGGCAAGGAAGACACAAGGGCTCAGTTTGATACAGATTCTCTCTGAGTAGTGAACAATACCAGTGATAGTGGCTAAGAGGAGAGAGAAGCGGAATTTGGGCAGATCATGATAACCAAGTTAAGGAGTATAAATTGGTTGCACTAGGCAATAGGAAGGAATTATGAGTTTGGGTGCAAGACTGCTGTGTTTAGAAAGAAGATTCTCTTGCCTTGCAGGTGTAGGAAGCAGGGATTGTGAGTCATCGTACCAGGCTCTTTAGGACACAGGTTAGCTGTATCTATTATTTTATTCTAGGCCATTTGTTGACCAACAGGTCATGACCCCTGCATTCAGTCTTGTGGGGGCGAAACATAAGGACTTTAATACAAGGAGATAAATGACAGAGGAGCAGGGAGGGTGGAGGCTGCAAGGAACAGAATTGCCAGTTACTCAGTGGTGTCTGTGGGCCCTAATGTGGGCCAGAACACGATTTAATCAGGTCTAGGTTCTGTCAACAGCTTGGGTGAAGAGGTGAGGAGAGCTTCTAGGTCATGTCAAAGTCTGAAAATCACCCTAAAGCAAATGTTCCTGGTGAAAGGCATTTAGTTATGTAAATATAGAGGAAGTAGGCCCCCTTGTCCTGGGTGAGTAGCCTGTCAATACACAATGTATTTTGAGTGACTTTTTGAAAACTGCTTTATTGGTGAATATAGTTGAAGCTAGGTAATGGGCACATGGAAGGTCATTACACTATTCCTTTAACAGATATGTATGTTTGAAAATTTACATAATAAAAATACATACGCATCCTTATGTATATGTATAGATGTATCTATATATAGCTTCAACCACTGTGGGATGAATTGATGACCAAAGAACAAAGGGATCTTATAATGCATTCTGGAGTAGGCATGTTCCCTGGTCAGAAGCTATGTGCTAAAATGGTAAAGCTGCAACATTGGAGCATTTTACTCAAGCACAACACTGAAAAATTTCCTTCTCTCAAAACTGCACCAGGGAAAGACTCCACTAGAAACACTCAGTCACTGTCCAGCTCCTGCCACCTTGTGCAGGAGCAGCACTTGGAAAGTTCATAGCAGCTCCACTCTTCTCTCCCCTACAACCTGGGTATAACTCATGCTAAAGCTATGTCCAGTCCCACCTCCTTCCCCCCCACCCATTGAATAAGTCAGACTGGTGTACAAGGACGAGACTGGAAGAGGGAATTAGAAGAACCTGCTCTGAAGGGTTGCAGAGAAATGGCTCCATTCAGGGCGCACCACTGAACAAGCTGGAGTGGACAGCATAGCTCCGCCTTGGTGCTCTGCAGCCAACCTTCTTGGATCACTCCTTTGATTCCTTTCTTCTCTATCCCCAAGTGTTTTGGAGTGTCACTCAAGCTACTTAAATAAAGGGGCTCAGATTCAGTACTGGGGGTGTGTGTCCAAGAAATACTTGAAGAAAGCTGCATGAATGAGGGGAAGAAGAAGACCTGCACACCATAATTTCAAGACTAAATTTAAAATCTACCTTTCCCCAAGTTCTGTCTTTATCACCCAAGCTAGAAATGATTTTTCCTTTGCTTTAACCTCTCTTGATTGACACAAATATTCTGTCTTAAGATGTTATTTGTATTGATACTTCTTAATCTCCCCCTCCACACTGATTTTAAGTTCCTGGCTATGGAGGTGTAAGCTAAGCGACTTTGTAAATGCCGCGGTGCATGAGTAATAAGTACTGAGCTGTGATGACTAGACAGGCACTTTATATGAATGAGCTCATTTAATTCTCACAAACTCCAAAGAAATGTATGTGTTATTATTACCCCTATTTTACAGATTGGGAAATAGTTGGACTGAAATTTTAATAAACTCTCCAAAGTCACTTGTTTTGAATCTAGGTATTCTATCGTCAGGGTCCATTCTCTTAACAATTATTTTTTATGTGCAGCTCATAATATGTGCACACAGCATGGGTTCAACAAGCATTGATGGATGTCTGAGTGAAAGATAGATTAACCATAGGATAGGGACTGAACAAGGCTTGGAGGTGGGACTTTGGTGGTAGCCATAGGTAATAAGTATGTTTTTCTAAGATAAGAACTGGGTGGGAATCAGAGGAAAAGTGAAGGTGAATTAACTCAAGCATATCCAACTTACAGAGTGGACAAATGGAAAGGATATTGAGAATGGTTGTTAGAACAGAGGAAGCAGGCAAGCAGCAGGCAATAGAATGTGATAACAACCTCTGATAGCGAGCAAGGATAAAGATATTGGACAGGATATTTTGAGGAAGTTAGATTGGACTTCTTTGACAAACTAAGTGCCAGAGAAATATAAGACAGGAAAATGGCCAGAATTAGAAAAGCTTACTAATCAGATAAATTGATGGTATCTTACTTAGAAATGTATTTGGCTGCAAATAACAACACATAAACAAAAATAACTTTAAAACTGGGATGTATTTTTTCTTACATAACAAGATAGCCAGAATTTGGCTTACAATATATTGGTTTATTTTGTCAAGGATGCCATTAGGGACCAAAAATAATTCTTCTTTTGTGCTTTGCTCTCTTAGTATGTTGGTTTTCATCTTGCTTGTAATCGCATAGTCACAAGATGACTGCTGTAGATCTAGCTATCACATCTGCATTGAACGCAAAAAGAAGACAGAAAAGCAGGACCTGCCTCACTTGTCCTCTTTTAAAAAGAAAGCTTTTGGTAATGCCCATTTTATCAACAAAGTTCTGTTCAGATCTCATTAGCTAGAAGCAGGTCACATGGTCACCCTTACGGCCAGAGGAGTTGGAAGAAGAGGCATAGAGTTGCCATGAATATCTTAAGCATCACCAGGGTCTAGATATATTGCAGCTCTTAGAAAAAAAAAATCATAATTCTCTTTGTGAGAAAGGTGAAGGAGAAAATGGATATTAGGGAGTTGACCACTTGTGTTAGAGATCAAGTGATCAAGGAGGAACAAACAGGACAGAGATTACTTTCTATTCATCTGAAAAAAACAGAACAAGAAACACATATCTTAAAGCTTGATATTATTTCCTAGCAAAAACAGAAATTTTATCTTCTATTTTATTTGTCTCAAAACCTGTTGCATGGTTACATATCAAGTTCTATAATCAAAGCAAGTTATACCCAGAAATGTTCAAAGGCCATTCTTGCCCATAATTTGTTGTTTTGTTATAATATACCTCATGGTATAGCTGCTGTCCTGAATTGCCAATTTAAATAACATTGTATCATTGGGAAGTTAAAATATGCATCTCTAAGAAGCTTTAAGAGTTTTTTTTAAAGATAGTATTTATTGTGCCAACACCTCATTGAGGAAGTTTGGAGTATAAGTCCTGTTAGAGCTGAGAATGGAAACAGATTCTACAGCCTGAGCTAGAAATGATTATTCTTTCCTATAGTAGACATTTCACAGTCCCTTCCAGTGGGAAAAAATTGTATCAGGACCTCCCACTCTGTGTGTGTGTGTGCGTGTATGTATGTGCATGAGAAAAAGAAAGGAATAGACCATATATGGTATCTCTTAATAAGGCTCAACTATTGATTTTCAATATCAGAATAAAAGTTTTCACCTCCCTTCTTAAAAATTGGACAATCCCTGTTGGTATTTTACAGATTCATGGTTGTGACTTTTATATAATGGTCATATTACCATTGTGGTTCTTCTAGTTGACTAGGCATTTTTGGTGCTGATTAGTTAGGAGCAAATCAGTTCTACTAATGCTTTTTTCCGATTTTTACAATTCTCAAATTCATGAGGCTGATATTCAGTGATCCAAACAAGAGCAGGAACAAATACTTTAAATTCTACAATCCTGCAAAGTTAGGTTTTCCATTAAACCACAATTGTAGCTTAGATCCGTTCTCTTTCTATTAAACCTTTTCTTTCCCGTAAAGAGTTGTCTCATTTCTGAGTAACTCTTGGATTCATTCCTTTCCTGTTTTAATTCAAGAACAAGACGACCATAAATAGGAAATAATCACAAAATCACTAAATCAACAACCTATAACATTGTGTATATTAATTTATAATATAATTGTTGCTCACTCTTCTGTCTTCTCAACTGTAGCACTGGCATCATGTTGGCAAGCACTACCCCCTTTTTTTTCTGTTTCCCAGGAGCCTAGGTTTGCACTTGGGTAAAGTAAGGGGATAGACTGACAGGCACTGTGACTGTGTGTCTGTGTTTAGGGAGGTGGAGGAGATAAGACAGGCCTCTGCCCTTATATGGCTTTTCTTTTAGTCTGGGGCACCTGATAGATAAACATAAAAATGTTCTCCTTATACTCTATTTTTCCATTTTCAAAGGATGAGGAATCAACAATTTTAGCTGCTTCTACTTAAAACCTTCATTCCAAATTCTCCTGTCTCCTCTGGGCTCTGAATCATCAATATTCCCTCTCTTGTTAGTATCTTCAATCTCTTCTTCTCCACTGATGTTTTTCTTGCAGACTACAAATATTCTCACATCTTTCTCATCCTAAATATATTCCCTTTGTTTTGTATTGTTCACTCCCTTTCCCATCACTGCCAACTTCTATCTCTACAACTATATTTTCAATTTTCCTCCCTCCACTATAATCTGGGATTCACTGGATTAATAAGTGTCAAGCAGAGACTTGGATGGATGGAAAGACTTGGTGCAGACTCCACTTGGATAAATCTACTTAAAGAAACAGAAGGATGTCAGTACCACTGGCATGTCAAGGCTGTGGAGATGTGGTAAGATCGGAAACATTCAGCAGCATAGAAGAGGTGCAAGCTTCTGGGTATTGTGAGTTGCTGTGACAGTTTGAGATTATTTATGAATTCCAAGAAGAAATATAGGTTATGTTTGTAAACTAGTCTATTCCTCTAGGCATGATACCCTTTGATTGATTTAAATTCAAAGGCTTTACTTGATTAAATCAAGATTGGGAGTTTGATTTGACCACGTTGTTAGGGATTACAAGGTTGAGTCCTGGCCCCTTGGTGGGATATATAGATGGATACTCACTCAAGAATACAGAAGCATGTACACAGGAATAGAGAGAGCTCCATAGACATGGAAGAGGATCCTGCGGCCCCAGGAAGATAGATGAGACATTCGCCTGCTGAGAAAGCCCTGGGAAGAGAAACCAGCCCTCCAGACTACAGCTGAGATCAGAAGGAGCTGGGACCACAGAGCCTTAAGAAGAAGAAGGAAGGCTGAGCCCTCACAGACATCACCCACCATCTTGCTCAACACGTGGCAACTGACACTCCCTCCTCTCAGGCATTAACAAAATTCTCATTGTTACCCTCAGACTTTCAGGCTTTTACCACATGGTTCAAACACATTTCTGAAGTAAGAAATGGGAAACAGGAACAAAGATCAGCTACCCAAATGCCTCTGGGATTTGTACTAACAAGGCTTTAAAATAGTTAGAGGGTTTACTTTGCAATTTATTTTCAATTTACAATGTATTGAATTATCTATCTGCTGCTCAATTTTCAGTTCTTGAATATACAACTCTTGAAGATCACATTTTTTTGGCTCTTACAACTGACTATTCCTTATCAGTCTGTTTAACTGGCATAACTCTTAAATGCTAGTGAAATTGGAAGACTATGTAGCACTTTCTGATGTTTTTAACTTAAGAGAAAGGGTGTGTGTGTGTGCACACATACTCCAACAGTTATTCATTAGACACTCAGAAAATAACAGACATATATTTGCACACCAAACTCACAGGGAGAACTTAAGGCAAACAGACTTGGAGTGTTCATAGTCACCTTGGATTCTTTTATCAAAACATCATAGGATATACCATTCTCAACTAAATAACTGACGTGTGCATAAATGCTTTGCTGGGTGAGGAAGATGCATACATAGGATAAGACCAAATCCTTTGGGAAGGCAGTACTGTGTCAAAAAAAGATGGCTTTGATTCATATAGCAGATTTGGAGGAGACCCTTTGAAAAGGATGATGAACAGGCTTAGGAACAAGATGACGAGCAGGACCAGGAACAGGCGTACAATCTCTTCATGAGAGGTTTAGCTTCTAGTCTGACTCGCAAATCCTCATATTCGGTCCACAGCTCACACCCAAGCTCAACCTCTTGATCCTGGACATCTTCACATGGACTTACTTCACCCTGGTCCTGGACATACTTCACCTTAATCTTGGACATCTCCACCTAGATATACTTCACCCTGATCCTGGACATCTCCACCTAGATATATTACACTCTGATCTTGGACATCTCCACTTGGACATTCTTCACCCTGATCCTGGACAAACTTCACCCTGATCCTGGAAATCTTCTCTAAGACAAGTTTGTTTTATTCTCTCTACCACTGTGATGGTTAGGCTAACGTGTCAACTCGGCCAGGTAATTGTGTACAGGTGTTAGGTCCAGCAAGCACTGGGTGAATTGTAATACCAGAGCATTTGTGGACTTCTATCACCAGTGAGTTTACTGTATGAATGGCTGATTACATCTGCATCAATCAGGGAGATTGCATCAGCAATGGGTGACACTTTTACCCAATCAATTGAATGCCTTAAAAGGGGAAGTGATTTCAACATTCAGAGAGAATTTCTCAGCTCGTCTTTGGACCACCAACTTCTCCCAGAAACTCATCAAGGACCTTTCATTGGACTTTCATCGGAGACCCTGGCTTGCAGCCTGCTTGCAGAACCTGGACTTGTGCATCCCCACGGTCATGTGAGAGGCTTTTATAAAATCTCATATTATTGACAGATATCTCTGTTTCCCGAGAGAACCCTGACTAATACAACCACTCTATTACCTTCCTTCCTAAAAACACGGTAAGATAAAGACAAATTTACTTTTTGCTCCATATATATGTCACTAAAAACTTTCAATGCTATTTCTAACCTATTGGCCAATGTCATTTTTTCCCTCTGCATCTCATTCTCATTGCCTTCATTCCCTTTCAAACAATTGATTTTTTCCTGCCTCCATTATCACCTCCTTCCAAGCCACTTTCCATCAACATTATATTTCTAACCCAGATATCATCTTAAACATACTACAATAAAAGATAAAATAAGTACATCATAAAGATTAATATTTCTATGTAACATGTTTTTCTTCACAAGTTTTACCAACTAACCCTTCTAGTTACATCTGCTACTTCTTCTCCCACTTCAGTAATGAATGCATCTGACACAGCACTCTGATATGCTAGTTATTCTTCTAATATAACGTATTATTTTTTTGCTCCATGATTTTGTACACACTATTCCTCAGATCTGAAGTACTTCTTCTTCCTATCCCCTTTTCTCCAAATATTAAATTCTTAATCAAATTAGTATGTTAGGTCCTTGGGAAGAGGCCCTGACTCCTGCCAACACATCACCTCTGAAATGCCCTTCTTTGTTTCTAAGCACTCTGAGTTAGAAATTAGTATTCAACTCTACTATAACATTTCATGAAAATGAGACTGTGTAGATTTTATTTTGACTGAGCTCTTTTGAGCTCATGCTGTCTTTTACATTTGTAACTCTAAACCCAAGCACAGTACGGTGCACACAATATGTGCTTAATAAGTGTTGAGTAACCAAAGGGAAAGCAAATGCAGGGCCAAGTCATGAGGTGTGGTTACTAAGAGTGGAATTCAAACCACAGGTGGAGTTGCTGGTTGCTGAAGAGGAAAAGAAAGACCACCTCATTCAACCAGCAAGGATAATGTACATGTACACAAATATTCTAATCCTTAGGTAATTTTTCACCAGACAATTAGGATAGAAAACAGAAAATCTTCTCAACATAGCTCTCTAATTTTATTAAGGATTAAGATGCACTTTTTATTCATATGCAGGAGGGGGATTTCCCCCCCAAGTTTGCTTGTGTAGGTTTCGATGATGTATTCATGACACTCACCCTCAGCAAGTAAGGATTCATCTCCCTGGATCTCACTCTGAGTTTGAGGTAGATCTGGAGAATTTTCTGAAGTTTCTTCTATGTCCAGCAAGCCTGGCCAAGACCAGGCATAAAAAGCTGTCTAAATACTCCAATCTATTCCCAGCCCACAGCAACACAGGCTTCACACTCTTTCTGTTTGCTGTCATGAATCCTCATGCTGACGAGTAAGTCAGATTCATAACATTAAACACTAGCTGATAGGAGTAACTTCCCCCAACCACTGGGAAAGGGCATGGAGGTTCTTCTGTGGATCTAAGCTCTTCTGCCAATGTAAATGTAAAATCCGGAAGATACTAAAAGATAATCACTTTTTATTCCATGTTGCCTGGGATAAACAAGATTCATTTTCTGCCATGAGAGGTCCCTATCCTATTTTCTTTAAAGCTGCCTTATGCCTTTTGGAAAGTCTATTGTGTCCTTGCTATGAAGTCTATTAATATTTCATTAATTGGGCTGTTATTATCATGGCCCTTATTATAATGAATAATAATGCTCTGTAGCTACATGGCACCTTTCTTCTTGGATCATCCTGCTTAGCCTCATAAAAGAAATTAATCAAGTTACACCTTTAAGGAAACCATTAAGCTACTTCATTGTAGAAGCAAATTGTCTTTGTTTGCTCTGATTGCAATTGTGTACAGTTTTCTAAAGAGGCATGTTGAAACATCAAGGGAAGCTTCAAACAAGCCATTACTTAAACTGATTGGCTGGGCTCCCCCAAATAAAATAAAAAGAGCATTTTGAAATACTATGTGAGAAAAACCTGATTTATGCTCCTGGAGCATCACAAAGAGATTAGTAGATATCTACTATATATATATATATATATATATACACAAAGTTAGTCTTTTCCTTGTACAATACACATTTTAAAATCTCTGTCAGGAAGGGTACCTGGTGTCTTGAGCTGACCTGGCTCTCTTGTTACCCCTGCTCAGAACACTTGCAGGAGTCTCTGCAGAAGCTGAGAGCAGGAAATGCTCCCGATACCACCTCATAATGTGACTCTTCTCCGCTCCCACCCCACTCTGACTTGGATCCCAGTTACAGTTCCATTCTCTGCAGAGAGAAATGAGAAGGAAGGTAATTATCATATTTAATTTTCAGATGAGGACATTTCTAATGATATCCAACTGTTGAGCCTAGATTTGAATTTAGTTCTTTTTACTCCAGTGGAGTTTTGCTAGCCACTTGGCATGCCACTCCATCTCTCTAATTCATCTTCCAAATTTTCTGTCTGCTATAAGAAATGGTAAGGAGATAAAGTGAAAATCTCTGTCCATCACAAGCTAACTGTGGCCTCACCTAACCTGCCACATGTAATTGTGGACTGTTGGCAAGTTCAGCAACACCTGAGTCCATATCAGCGTGAGTCAGTCAGCTAACACATTGTTTTCACATCGAACACTCTATGTACAGCCAGGCCTTTTAGCTGTACAACTTTTTATTTACACCTAGTTTCACATTTTGTTAGAAATATAGCCAGGAGAACAATTTAAGAAATATACCTGGTTCTTTTTATTTCCACTTTTTTAAAAAAATTAAATTTATTTACATACACTCCATATCCACCAAATATATACTTCCCTTTCCCTCTGACAGTATACATTTTGGCTTAGTGTCTTATGCATCTAGAAGCATACAAGAAGATCTTATTTAAAATAGCCACAATAATGAAGCATATATATATATGTATATATATGTACATATATATATATGTATGTATGCCATTTAAGAGGAGCTCAAGGCAATTTTTTCTTATAAAACAGAGAAATAGTATTAAGTCTTATTTGAGAAATGATTCACAATTCAGATGTGAAAAATATGAGAGTGAGATCAAGAGTCACCAGTCATGTTTCATTCTCATATGCAATTCAAGTACTCCTCTTTCAAATTAAGTGTGATTCATTGTGCTGGGGTAAATATTGGTCCCCCAAATAAGACCATGTCCTAATTCCCCAAATGTGTGAATATGTTACCCTACATGGTGAAAGGGAATTTTCAGAAATGATTAAATCAATGTTTTCAAGATGGAGAGATTATATGGAATTATCTAGTAGGCCGGATAGAACCACAACAGTCCTTATAAGAGGGAGGCATGTGGATCACAGTTAGAGAGAGAAAACAATATGATGACAGAAGCAGAGAGAAAGGGAGAGAGATTTGAAGATGCTACCTTGTTAGCTTTGAAAATGGAGGAAACGGTCACAAGACAAGGAATACTGGTGGCCTCTAGAATCTGGGAAAGGCAAGGAAGGAGACCCCCCTAGAGCCTCCAGAAGGACTGCACCTGGCCAATCTCTTGATTTTAGCCATATGAAAAACATTTCAGACTTCTGACCTCCAGCACTATAAGATAGTAAATTTGTGTTGTTTAAGCTAAGTTTGTGATAATTTGTAACTACGACAATAGAAAAATAATATACTCACTAAAGATGATTTAAGGGAAATGTAGAAGTTAAGATCACATACTTTGGATCTAGCCTGTGTTTGAATCCTGCCTCTACTATTTATTAGTTGTGTGATCTAGAACCAATTATCTATATTCTCTGTGACTCCGTGTCCTTACCTTTAAAATGTGTGCAATATATCACATTGCATGTTATAAGAATTCAATTGATTAGTTCATATAAAGAGTTGAAAATAGTGCCTGTTACAAAATAAGTGTTCAATACATATTAACCATTTGAAGAGAAATAGTGAGAGAGGTAACCAGTGCATAGAATAGAGGAATTTTCCTCAGATAATAGTGATAGGAACTTGAAGGTAATATTTTGTCATGGTATGGAACTGTATGTACCTGAGAGAAACATCCATTCCTGTGGGGTGGACCCATTGCAGGTAGGACCTCTTGACAAGGTTATTTCAGTCAAGGTGAGACCCACCTCAATCTGGATGGGTCTTAAGTCTATTACTGGAGTCTTTATAAGCAGAATAAAATTCAGATAGAGAAAGGCAAAGTCACAGAAGTAAGAAGCTGAAGATCAACAGAACCCAGAAGAGAGAGAAGAGGCTAGGAGAGGCCACCACAGGCACTGCCATGTGACAGAGGAGCCCACGACCAAGGATAGCCAGCAGCCAGTCCCAGAATGCCAGTCTTTGGGAAGAAAGCATCACCTTGATGACATTTTGATTTGGACTTTCTCTTAGCCTCAAAACTGTGAACCATTAAATTCCCATTTTTTGGTCTCTGTAGCAGTTTGTCAGTTTGATGTAATTATGAATTCCAAAAATAGATACTGGATTATGTTTGTAAACTGGTCTGCTAATCTGGGCATGATTAAGCTATGATTAGGGCGTTAACTGGGCCAGGTCAGTAGGGTGTTGAGCCCCATCCCTTGGTGGGTGGGGAATAAAATATAAATGGCATGGCAAAGAACAGATTTGAAGCAGTTTTGAGGTGGAGTTGTGATGCAGAGTCTTGAGCTGGAGTCCCGGGAAAGAGTGTACAGAGGAGCTTGGTCATGAGGAAAGAGAGAAGGCCCCAGAACAGAGACGAGCTATTTGCCCAAGAGTTCACAGCTGGCTGTGTGGAGAGAGGCAAAGCCTAGAGAGCCTCATAGTCTACAGATGACCTTGTGGAGGAAGCAGAGGAGTTAAGCCCGGAGAGAAACGGAGCCCCAGGAAGAGAGAAACCCAAGAAGCCTGAACCCTGGCAAACATCAGCAGCTGCCTTGCTCCAACACGTAGCAACAGACTTTGGTAGAGGAAGAAACTTATGCTTTATGACCCAGTAACTGTAAGCTTCTACCCCAAATAAATACCCTTTATAAAAACCAACCAATTTCTGGTATTTTGCATCAGCACCCCTTTGGCTGACTAATACAGTCTCCAACTCTTCACATAAAAATATAGGTGCTAGATTAGTATTGTAGCAGTTTGGCAGTTTGATATAATTATGAATTGCAAAAATAGATATTGGATTATGCTTGTAAACTGGTCTGTTCATTTGGGCAGGATTAAGTTATGATTAGGGCTTTCATTGGGCCACATCAGTAGGGTGTTGAGCTCCACCCCTTGGTGGGTAGGAATCAAATATAAAAGACATGGCAAAGAACAGACTTGGAAGTTTTGGTTGGAATTTTGAGTTAGAGTTGGAGTCTTGAGCTGGAAGTAAACATACAGAGGAGCTTGGTCGTGAGGAAGGAGAGAAAGCCCAGGAAAAGAGACCAGTGGTTCGCCTGACAGTTCACAGCTGGCCTTGTGGAGAGAGGCAAAGCCTAGAGAGCCTCCTAGTCTACAGCTGACCTTGTGGAAGAAACAGAGGAGCTAAGCCCAGAGAGAAACGCAGCCCCGGGAAGAGAGGAACCCAAGAAACCCGAACCCTGGCAAACATCGGCAGCTGTCTGGTCCAACACATGGCAACAGACTTTGGTGGAGAAAGAAAGTTATGCTTTATGGCCTGGTAACTGTAAGCTTCTACCCCAAATAAATACCCTTTATAAAGACCAGTAGATTTCTGATATTTTGCATCAGCACCCCTTTGGCTGACTAATACAAGTATATTCTCAGTTTCCTCTCAATTTTAATTCTCTGACAATCTTTCTGCTAATTTCTATCTACTTCTGGTCAGTTCTTCAGTTCATTCTATAGGAGTTGTTTGGCTTCTGAGCTCTTACCTATTAATTGAAATAAGATATCAGTCCAGTGGGCTCTGTAAAGTTTATTAATAGTTGCATATATTGCTATTTATTAATTTTTGAATTAGAGAAGTTGTAGGTTTACAGAAAAATCATATACAATACAATGTTACCATACGCTCCCCCATTATTAACACTTTTGCATGTAAGTTTTCATTGCTTATACTGTAATCTTTTTATCGTAGACAAAGTATTATTAGAAAAACTAACCTTTGGTCTTCATGCCTTTGATGGTTTAATGAGAAAAAGAAAAAAAGTTAGAGGTGACAAGGGCAGAAGTATTAACTTACCTTCAATGTCTTCTTGGAAATTTATTGTTAGAAATTGTTTAGTTTCTTAAAATGTTAGAAAATGTCCTTATGCCATGGATTTCAGAAAGATGGATGGTGAGAAAAGTTAAAATTCTCCCTAGTTGTTTTTTGAAGAAAGCTTTCAGTCTCCTGAGTTGAAAATGCAATAATGACAGCCAATCATCTGAACAAAACCACTTTACAATTATTGCATTAACCTAAAAAATGGCAACATGAAACAAAATGTAATCAGATGAACACAAAGTAAACTTTTATTTTGAGGGCAATAAATCATCAACCCACCTGCTTAGTGGAAGAAGCTAAAAAAAAAAAAAAAAAAAGAGAGAGACAGAGAAGCATCATTTTTTTCCTGATAAAAATTCAAAGTTGCTTTAATTTCTAACAAAGTATCCTTGTCTTCCTTAGTTGTGAATATCTTGTCAATATTCTCCACCAACATCCTCAAAAAAGTTAAGGGCTGCTATTAGTCTCATGAAAGAATGTTGGCTATGAAATCAGACAAATCAAAGTACTAAAGAAGTGAAACTCCACAGAGGAGCAGATCTTTTCAATGAAGGGCCAGTAAGTCCCAAATTGAGAGTGATTTTCTCTGGGCATGTTACAGAAATTGCCTGGACAGGAGGGACTTGATTTAATTTCCTGTAATTTGTTTCCTTCATGATTTGTTTGAAAGGAATTTTTTTAAGATCAGAAAGATCCCTGAAATAAATAATTGCATATCCAACCACAGACCAACATTTACATAGAATCGTACTATAATTGATATTGAAATAACCTAATTATTTTCTCTGATTAATTCCCAAGAGTCATACTCAATTTGCTGTATTGTCACAAGGCATTTCAATGAGAGAAAAAAAGATGGAAAGAAGTCTTTATTAATTCAATGAGTTTATTGTACAGTATTAAGTGTTAGGCACTGTTCTGGGTACTGGAATATGTTAAAATAATTTATTTTAATATTCTATGGATTAATAAATGTCACTATAGTTAAATGATTTATTTACTATTTGTGAATGTGGCAAGGCAATTGTAGGGAAAGGCTAAATAGAGAGTTTCTAACTTGAGGACAAAAAAGACAATGAAACAGTAAGGAAACTCAGAGACAGATGCCCAGGGCAGCTCAAAAACCTTGAATAGTTCTTTATAGGTATGAAATTATGAAATCCCACAAAACATTATAGATACCAAGGGTTCATAGAATTTCTTGGTTTCTCTCTAATTTATTTTATTTGTAATGTATTTTCCTCCCATTGAATGATTATCTTTAGGAGTCAACAATTTTGACATATCTGTATTAATATTCTTCTAGGAAAAATAATCATTTAGAAAACATTCTGCTGCAAAATGGATTTGGGAAAAAACCCCACTGAGACCCTTAAACCTCCATGTCAAATAAGAAAGACGCATCCATGTGTTGGCTGCTCTGCTCGTGGGGCTAATCAGTCCACTTACAGGATGGCCAGAGGAGTTAATTAAGAGCCGGGGGAACTCTGTTCTGCAGAGCAGAGAGCAGTTTACAGTGAATGTGTGGTGAAGTAGCTTATAGCCAGTACCAACACATTAATCCCAAATCGGTTAACCAGAAGAGTTTAAAGAACAACAACATCTAAATTGGGCCTTGAATAATTGATGCAGCAGCTGAACTACTAAAAAAATATGTCTTTCCTCTAGGAAGTCTCTATGCCTGTTATTGCTAAGCTTATTCGCTCTCTGATTGGATACAGGTTCTTCCAAGAATATTTTCTTTCTTCTGAAACATGAAGAGGAACTCTGCTGGGCATATTTTTGATGGACGTGATAGAAATATAATCTAGTTTAAAGAAGCTGCCAAATGAATTGAACTGTCTTCAAAAATAATGTCCATATAATGGATGGTGGTGATGGTATCACAACACTGTTAATGTAATTAACACCTCAGAATTGTATATTTGAATGTGGTTAAAAGAAGAAAATTTAGGTTGCATATATGATACTAGAATAAAATTTTCTTAAAACCATAGAACTGTACAACAAAAAAAGTGAACTCTAATGTGAACTATGGACTATAGTAAATAATATGATTATAGTAATATTGTTTCATTAATTGTAACAAAGTTAGCACATTAATGCACTGGGAAAACTGTGTGTGGGGGGTGCTATATGGGAACTCTATACTTACTGCATGGATGTTCTGTAAACCTACATCTCTAATGAAAAAACACCACAATGCCCATAATTTTGGCTGTACATGTAGGTTCAAAACAGGAGAGAAACAGAAATTGAATAAGTTTTTGCTGAGGGTCATTAGGAAAGAGGGTGGGATGGTGGGGATGTCCACAAAAACAGGGACTTTGAAAAAAGCAAATGCATTTTTTCATCAACTCAAAAGACAGACATATTTTAGAAATATAGCGATTATAATGAGTCTCACAAAAGAACTGAGTGCAATTCATTGACAAACTTGTGAAACATTTCCTCTGATGAAAGAACAACCTTTCTAACCTTCTAACTCTGCCTAACCTTAAGAAAGAGTGTTATTCTCAGAATCAGATCTTACAGTGCTATGAAGCTGTGCATAATACAAGTGACATTTCTGGATCAATTTTTCCTGTTCCCTCTTTTTCTTGTGAATTACAGATGTTACATCTCTAATAGTTTCCATGGAAACAGCTAATGTTCATCTTATGAAAAGGTAGTGTTGAGAGGGGCAGAGAGCAGGGAAGGTATAATTTGAGAATGAAACGACCAGCAAATCAGTTAAAATGAAGAAGGGTATGGCATTTAAATGCTCAAAGGAGAAAACAAAAATCTTATAGAAGCAGTATAAGATTTTACAAACATGATGAATAAAAGTTTGGACATGACATGATTAAAGTAAAAAATGTGGGCATTAAATTCTAATGTGAAAAATATAAACATATATTCACGTATGTATTTAAAATATCTTGAGATTCTATAGCAGTCTTCTAGCTAACACATGCCTTACTCACCTAAGTTAAGAAGGTACAACAAAATTAAGGAAATTAAAATTAGCATCCCTTCACTCAACAAACCTGTTTAAAATACGTATTGTTTCACCCTGATCAAGATGGTGGAGTAAGGAACTTCAGAGTTCCCTCCTGCCCTCCCCACCCAGAAACTTTGAACAACCAGAAAGAACACGAGCAACTTTCTCACAGCTCCAGAAAACAGTTAAAGGGTGGCAGTAACAGGGTGAGCACCAAAATAAGAAAAAGACTACTTAAAGGTAGTAGGGTCTCTTGACACTCTGGCTGGCCCCTCCTCTACCCCTCAGCAGCTCACCAGGGAGCTGAACCGTGCTCCCAGTGCATGACCCTGGTCCTGGTTCCAGGGAGAGCTAGAGTAACCCTTGTGTGCATACTGGGAGCAGGTATGTGTGGACCAATCTGACTGGTAGTGGCCTGACAGACTTTCTGCCCCTGGACTTGCCCTGCATGTAGAAGATGGCTCACAGAGCTCTCCTACAGAACACTGTGGGAGAGCAGTCAAGTGGCTGCCTGGAGCAAGGGGTTGTTGGCTGTAGGGCATACAGGGCAGTGCCCAGGACTGTGACAAAACTGTTTCCTAGGGAGAGGGGACAAATGTATCCATGTAAAGGGGGAAATTCCCAGGGGCAAATATGCATACTCAAGACAAGACACATGCACAGAAGGGATCAGGGTTATGCTCTAAACATATGGATAAGCCCTATAGGAGAGCACTCCCACAGATTAATCTGCAAAGACTGAAAAAGGTGTTTTCTTTCTTTCTTTTTTCTTTTTTGTTAACTCCTGGCATTCAAAGAAAGCTTTGTCATAAAACTACAAGCTTAAGGAAAAGACACTACAGAGTCTAAACTCCAGTGATAAGACGTTAAAATAACAAAAGATCCCAGTTTCAACAAAAAGATTTCTTAACATAGAAAGAAATAGGTAGTGATGGCCCAGGCAAAGCAGATAATTAAAGCATGAGAAACCAACAATAAGATCAGTCCGGGGCATACCAGACAAAAACTTTAAAAAAAAAAAAGTTCTAAATGTGCTCAGAGAACTTGAGGAAAATATAGACAAAAAACTAAAGGAAATCAGGAAAATGATAGATGAACATAAAGAGAATATCAATAAAGAGATGAAAATTATGAAAAGGAAACAAACAGAGGCGAAGAACATATTAACAGAAATTGAAATTTCACTTGTGGGATTCAACAGAAGATTGGAAATAGCAGAAGAAAGAATCAGTGAACTTGAAGGTAAAACAATTGAAATGATCCAGTCTGAGGAGCTGAAAGAAGAAAAGATGAAGAAAATACAGCCTGAAGAACTAGTGGGACACAATCAAGTATACCAACATATGCATTGTGGGAGCCCCAGAAGAAAGACAAAGAAAGAAAGAGGCAGAGAGAATGTTCAAAGAAATAATGACTGAAAATGTCCCAAACTTGATGAAAGACATGAATGTATACATCCAAGATGCTCAATGAACTCTAGCATTTTATAATAAAACTGTAAAATGCTAAAGATAAATAGGAAAAATTTTAAATCTACAAGAGAGAAGCACTGTGTCACATACAAGGGAGCCTCAATTAGATTAAGTGCCAATTTCTCATTGGAAACCATGGAGACAAGAAAGCAGTAGGATGGTATATTTAAAGTGCTGAAAGAATAAAATCAAAATTGCCAACCAAGAATTCTATATCTAGCAAAACTGCCTTTCAAAAATGAGGAAGAGATTAAGACATTCCCAAATAAACAAAAGCTGAGGGACTTTGTCAACTTAAGACAAGCCCTATTAAGAGATGCTAAAGAGAGCATTGCAGGTTGAAAGGAAAGGACACTAGACAATTGACCAAAGCCACATGAAGAAATAAAGATCTGTGGTAAAGATAATGACAGGGGTAAATACAAATGCCAGTACTCTTGTATTTGTGGTTTTAAACTCCACTTTTTACTTCCTACAGGATCTAAACAGAAAATGCATAAAATGTAATGAGAAATCAGTGGTTTGGTATTCATAATATATAAACATGTCATTTATGACAAGAAGTACATAAAGGTGGGGCACAGAGGGGTATAAGAATGTAGTTTGTGTATACTCTTGAAGTTAAGTTGGTGTCAAAGCAAATGAGATTATTACAGATTTATTAGGTTAATTTTAAATCCATGGTAACTCAAAGAAAATATCAGAGAATATGTAAGCTCATAGAGACAGAAATTAGAGTACAGATTTCCAGGAGCAGGAGGCAGGGGGAATGGGGAGTTAATGCAAAGTGGGTATAGGGTTTCTGTTTAGGGATCTGGGAAAGTTTTAGTAATGGAAGGTTGTGAAAGTACTGCAATACAGTCAATGTGATTGACAATGTGATTAAGCCTATTGAATGGTATGCTTGGGAGTGGTTGAGATGGAAAAGTTTAGGTTGTATATTTGTTCTCACAATAAAAAGAAAGGCAACCAGAGACAATGACAATTAAAGGCAATACATGATCCAGGATGGGGTCTAGCAAGGGAGGAGAGAAGATGCAAGGGGTGTTATTGGACATATAAAAATTTGAATATAGACTGTTAAATGTTAAATATCTTGAACTTGATAACTTCACTTAAAATGGATAAATAAGGGAATATCCTTGTTCTTAGGAAAGTTCGTGTAAGTTTTATATGTTCAAGGAGCATGATGTATACAACCCATACTCAAGTGTTTAGAAAATAAATTGATAAATAGATACATAGGTGGGTAGATAGATAGATAGACTGATATACTGATGGATGGCTAGACAGAAGAATATGGCAAATGTGGTAAAATGTTAAAATTGGTGGATCGATATCTGGGGGAACCTGGGTATATTGGAATTATCTGTATGGGGCATGTATTATTTTTGTAACTGTCAGAGAAGTTTGAAAGAATTTTAAAATAAAAATTCAAAAGCAAAATGGTTAAAATGTCTACTATGGGAGTGGATGTGGCTCAAGCAGTTGGGTGCCATATGGGAGGCCCTGGGTTCAGTTCCTGGTGCCTCCTAAAGAAGATGGGCTGACACAATGAGCAGACACAGCGAGCAGGGAGCAGATGTGGCTCAAGTGCTTGAGTGCCCACCTTCCAAATGCGAGGTCCTGGATTCAGTTCCTGGGGCCTCCTAAAGAAAACGAGCAGACAATGAGCAGTGACTAACAGAAAGTGAGCAGACGATGAGCAGACAGATGAGGGAGCCATCTCAGACCATCCTCTCATCAAGGTGTTTGGTATACATAAATCAAAAAGCAGAAATGATCCCTTTGTACAGCTTACATTAAGGTAGGAATACATAGACAATAAATGGAATAAGATTCTTATTAATTGATCTGATCTGTTGACAAAGAAGGGAAATTTGAGCAAGATTAGACAGCAACCCAAAATTGGGTTGTAATTTTGACGAGTTGGTCAAGGGAGGCATGAGTGTAGACTTGAAGGAGGTGAGACAGTAAGCTATTGGAAAACCTAGCGGCAATCTCTCCAGGCAGAACAACAGCTGGTAGGTGGAAGAGTGCCGGCTTGTTTCTGGTGCCTCAACAGCAGTGTGACTTGGGGGAGTACGCAGGTCAGAAACGGAGGTGTGTGCCATATCATTTTCAGGCCATCGTAAAAACTTTGGCATTTACTCTGGGTGAATCAGGAAGTTCCTAGATCATTGGTTCTCAAAGCGCGATTCCCCAACTATCACTATCAGTGTCACATGGGAACTTGTTAGAAATAGAAATTCTCAGGCCCCGTGGCAGAACCAAAATTCGGGGGTGGAACAGAGTAATCTGTTTTAACAAGTGCTCCAAGTGGTCCTGAAGCAGGCGCAAGTTGGAGAACTGCTGCACTAGGCCTAAGCAGAAAGATCTAAGATAATCTGACTTGACTATTTGTCTTAAAAATGTTGCACTGAAAATTCTACATGATTCTCATAAAACATGGCAGAGACAATTCTGACCTTAATCATGCCTTATGATGAAACAATAGTAACTAGGTTTTTCTGTTGGATATAATAAGCATCACATGGCCAGGCCAGAAAGACTTCTTTATATTACCCATAAATTGGATGACCATATAATTTATAGTCCATATTGGAGGATTTTTGAGAGTGTAAGGAGCGGTAAAATAATTAATAGGTGTAAGTTATCTATAGCAGCTTATAAACTGGAATTTTCCTTGGAAAACCAGGACACAAGAGGCTGCAGGCCACTAATTTTTTTTTTTTCTATATGGTGCTATAAGCCATTTTGCCCAGCCTTATCCTAAAAAGAAATCTAGTCACCAAGCGAGACTTAGAAATTGAAGAGCTGAGGAAGGGGACAGGCATTGCACGAAGCAGCTTCCCAGGCCTGAACCTTTCCTCTCTGAGAAAACCACTCGCAGCCTGAAGTTCTCAGGAAAGAGGCCTCACTTGAAAGTGTGGACAACTTACCATACATAACCTGAAATGATTTAGGATGAAGCTGGAGCTAGAATGGGATTTTTATGGAAGCCTGACCTTTGGTCCTGCTCATTTCATTATGGAGTATTTTACTGCTGACATTTAGACGGGGCCAAAGTTTGTCCCTATGCTGTTTGAAGTCATGACATTTCATCATGCGGTATTTTGCTTTTGATTAGGTAGTATAGAATCAGTTGCCTGCTAAATGTAATAGTACTTAAATATTTTATATGAACACACTGTTTTTTAAAAATGTGGGTATGTGAAGGTAGTATGTAGTTTAATATAAAATATTTCAGCAAAGAATCTCTCAAGTGATATATTGCTATTATCAAGGGTGGGCTAAAACTCATTCTGAACAAGTCCCACAATAGACACACAAAATGAGAGAGCACGAACTGCACACCCTGTGATCACTGTCACTCTATGCTCAGGTACTCATGTGTTCTTGCTATGACTCCTTCAGGCCTGAGGGGAGCTAACTTCAGCATGCTTGAACTGCAGTTAAAAAGCTGAAGGTGACAATCTTCACTATGAAAAGCATAGCCTAAGGAAAATGCAAACTATATAAAAAATAGAAGGAAACATAATTTAAGCCTGACAAGAGATTAATGTTCAAATGTAATGCTTTTCAAAGGCAGCCCACAGACCACTTGCACACTAGGGAGAACATTAAAAATGCAGAATCATAGGTTGCCTGCCACACTTACTGAATCAGAATCTATGAGCATGGGACTTAGGAGTCTGTATTTTTAATAAGCCCTCCCTGTGATGTTTATGCACACTGAAATTTGAGAACCACTATGGTTTGAACAGTGTCCAAAAATAAAATAAAACAATTTCTCAGGGCCACAAAAGGTGAAGGTAATGGCATTTAGAATGCCAAAAGAACTTTCTGTGTTTAAAATATCCTTGGTTTTAATTACTGTGGATCAGGGAGAAAGAGAGTACAGAGATATATCAAAACCCAGAGAACTTACAAGTTAGAGAAAATGTTAAATATTCAAGAAACAGCCAGATTATTGGTGGGGGTGGGAGGCTGAGGGAGCTCCCTAGGAACTAACTTCACATTGCTAATTTACAATCACATGCTGCATCTGTTAAGTCACTGAGAATGCCCACCCTTTAATAGCATGGAGTTACCTGCAATGGTTTCCAGTGCCTGCCACCCAGACAAGACCTTTCGGTATGTCAGGAAAGAACCTTTGTGACACACATTGACATACACACACTCACACACTCACACACTCCTTTATGTCACTTCTAATTTACGTTATCTTAAATTGTCAGCAAGAACTCATGCCCATATTAATAACTAGAGGTTTGCATCTAAGCCAAGAAAAATAAACCCTGCTGATAACTCTGCAGACAGCTGGCTTGCTCTAAGTAGAGCCAAAAAAGAAAGACATGGCTCTTTGTGTTTGTGGAAATCTTATAATATATGGGGAAAGAATAGTTTCAATGTCTTTGTTTAGAAAAGGCATTTTGAGAAAATAATCCAAGTTGTCACTAAACATGAATTTTACTCTAAATAGCAGAAAAAAAATGGAAACATCTCGTTATAAAGTCACGATAAGTTTCCACTCTCTGGGAATCTAATTGTGCTAAAGAAGAGGATCTAAGACATTCTTCATATTTCTTAACAACAAATGAAGAAATTTGTAACTTGGAGATTATCATTTTGAAGAAAATAAGTGCTGGTTATACCCAGACTTGTGAATAAGATATTTAAATAGTAGATTTCAAAAGTACTTAGGAAAAAAGCAGGCTTATATGAGCCTTAAACAGGAATGCTGCTCTTAGGGCTATGGGAGAAAAATGAATTTTATATAATCTTCATTCGAATGGGAAAGAAAATGCTTCTAAGGAAACTCACATAGCTATACAGGAAGCTTTCTAAAGGAGCTTGCTATATATATATATATATATATACAAAACATGTAGACAAGATATAAGAAGAGACACATATCTAGGAGTGAACACAAAAGAGCAGCTCAGACTTAGAGAAGTGTCAGGAATGCTAGAGGCCAGAGGATGCTGAGGCTTATGAAAATCTCTAAAAACAAGAAAAGGTTTTGAAGGCTATGTTCTGGCATAGGATCACAGTCCAGGGAAAATGGCACAATGTGAAAAGATGACAAAAATGTTTAGCAGATTATTGATGTATTAATCTTTTATATTTCCTAGGCCTAGCTCTGTGTCTGTCACCTGACAAGTATGTCACGCACAACTTGAGGGAGTGGATGGATAAAGAATTCAGATAGTGAATTCTTCTATTTTTAAAAGAGAAGACTAACAGAATAAACATTTTAAGGAGGAAACTTCAACACCAAGATAAAATTAATGAGTGGAATTGGATATTTTAAAATGAAATCTCTCTGCAAACTAAGAAAAATGACATATCAAGAGACAAGAATCTAAATATCTAATGTTAGAACTAGCATTAATAATGTTCAAGGGTAAACATCTTGAAGTTCTTAAGATGCACTCAGGGTACTAATCCAAAATTTACAAAGAGGAGAAAGATGGATTTGGAAAATTTCAAAACAGTGATCTTGACTTTTTTTCGTCATAATTCTGTAATGTCTTATAATGCAAAAATTTCAGAATGATTTACATAAGAAATGTTGTTAAATAGCCACTGAAAAAGGAAGGTATAATGAAAAATTTATACCTATATTTTCCCTAGGCTTAACAAATCTATTTCATCAAGGAAATGTCATTGCCATTGTTTGTGATTTCAGCAGGACATTCTATAAACTTCTTTATATTTAGTGAAGTGATGGAGAAAGGTCACCTTGGGGATAGTACAAATGGGCTCATAATTCCCTTAACAAGCATATCCTAAGAGTACTGAAATGGGAAGAGACACTCTCAAGGTCTGCTCTATGACACTGCTTGGCTTTGTGTGGTTCAATATTTTGGTCAATGGTTTGAATAAAAAGGTACTTATAAAATTTGAGTATGACACAAAGCCAGAAATAAAAATAATATCATTTTTCCATACCAAACATGATGGTGTAGACTCATCTATTCCTCCTCCTCCCTGCTCAGTGCAACTATAAACCAAGAAAACAGCACAAGAGACAACCAAAGAAGATCTCTGAAAAGTGGGATGGTAGGCTGAATAATAGCCCTACAAAAATGTCCACATTCTAATCCTTAGAATCAATGAGCATGTTAACTTACATGGCAAAGGGGAATCTGCAGGTGTGATTAAGTTAAAGATCTTGATATATAAAGATTTTCCTGGATTATTGTGGGAGAGGGGTTGATGTAATCACAAGGGTCCTTATAAGAGAGAGAAGGGAAGATCAGAGTTAGAGAAAGATGACTATGTCATGATGGAAGCAGAGAAGCTTTGAAGATGATATGTTGCTGTCTTTGAAGATGGGGTAAAAGACTATGAGCCAAGGAATGCAGGTAACCTCTAAAAACTGGAAAAGGCAGAAAAATGATTCTCTTCTAGAGTTTACAGGAGGAACCAAGCCCAACTACACTTTGATTTTAGCCACATGAGACCCAATTTTGGACTTCTGACCTTTAGAACTATAAGAGAATAAATTTGTGTTATTGTAAGATATAGGTTTGAGGTACTTTGTTCTAGCAACAATGGAAAACTAATGTGAGTGGTAAGAGAAAGGTGAACTGATTAAAGACTCCAGGCCTGGAGTAACAATCCAATTGCAGGGTGACTTGTGACCCCCTCTTTCCCAGCCAACAAAAGAAGATGAACCAGACATTTCCTGACCATCAACCTACCTGAGACCCAGCTCCCAGTTCGGCTCATTCTTTCCCTTGATTGAACAGAAATTCCACCAACAGCACCAGACAAGGCCTGGCATACTGGGCAAGGGGAATAAATTGGAAGCCCCATTGATAATAAGTAGTGAGGGGAAGCACTCTTCTTCCACACTGAGCATGAGATGCCCAGGAGATTTCCCTTCCCATCAGAGGCAGCATGGAGCTGGGGAAATCAAGGTGAATCCCACAGAAATGAGTGCTCAGCCCAGGAATCACTCTTCATCCCTTGGACTGGATAATCCCTTCCCCCACCAAGAGGCACCATGCAGCCCATCATGGAGAAGCTCCTTACACCCACTCAACCAGCACCAGCAGGGACAAGTGGGAACCCCAACAACACAAGATCAAGCAAGGAGACCAAAGTAACATTGTAACAAATCAGAAAATTAAATTATCATTAGAGCCACAACCCACACAAACAGGCCAAAACCTCCATACTAAACCTAAAAAGGGTGGCTTTCTGCCAAAATAAAATATTTAGATAGGACCTAGAGATTCCTAACACAATAACCAAAATATCCAGGATACAATTTAAAACCACCTACCATATGAAGAATTATGAAAATTAAAACTTGAATGAAAAAAGACAATCAAATATTGGAATTATCTGAAAAGGATTTGAAAGAAATCATCATAAAAATTGATAAGCAAGCAAGTACAAGTTCTCTTGAAATAAATGACACAATAGAAAAACTCAGCAAATAAATAGAAATTATTAAAAAGAAGCCAAATGGATATTATAGAAAGAAAAATACAATAGCAAAAATGAAAAATTCCCTGAATAGTTTCAATCATAGAGTAGAAAAGCAGGAAGAAATCAGGGAGCTTGAGGACAGTTCAATAAAACAACAGAGAATAAACAAACCTTAAAAAAGAATGAATAAACCCTCAGGAATCTATGGGACAATGATGATAAATACAGCATTTGTAATATGGGAGTTTCTGAATGAAAAAGATAGTGAGACTGAAAAAGAATTCAAAGAAATAATAAATAAAAACTTCTCAAATTTGGCAGAAGAGGTAAACCTAGAGATCCAAGGATCTAAATGAACCCCAAATAAGAGTAAACTAAAGAAAACCATGCCAAAACATATTATAATTAAACTTTTAAAAAATTATAATTGTAATTACACTTTTCAAAAACTTTTGGAGAAAAATGATTAAAAGCAGCAGAAAGAAAAGACGTATCATCTATAGGGGAACCACAATTTGAATGATGGTGGATTTATCATACAACAAGTTTTAAGTGCTGAAAGAAAAAGAAAAGAATTTTCAATCATGAATTCTATATCAAGCAAAACTTTCTTTCATGAAAGAAAGAGAAATTAAGACATTCTCAGATAAAGTAAAGCAAAAAGAAGTGAGTAACAGAACTACACTTAAAGAATGGCTTGAGGAATTTCTTTAAACAGAAAGGAAATGGAAAAATAAGTAATCTTGCATCATCAAAAGAAAGAACAATGGAAAGAGCAGAAGTATGGGTAAATAGAAAGGACCAAATCCCAACTCATTTTTTGAGGTTTCACCCTAATACCCAAACAAAACAAAACCACTACAATAAAATGAAGCCACAGACTTACAGACTCCCATAAACATAGACACAAAAATTTTTAACAAAATATTAGAAAATTAAATTCAACAATGTTTAAAAATAATTTTACATTATGACAAAGTGGAATTTGTTCTAGGTGTGTAAGACTGGTTCAACACTAGAAAATTTTTAAAATGTAAACATCATATCAACATACTAAAGAAGAAAAATCACATGATCATATCAGTTGACAAAGAAAAAGCATTTGACAAAACACAGCACTCATTCATGATTTAAAAAACCCCAAATAAAGGATGGAGAGTAAATATCTCAACTTGATAGAGAGCATGAACCTATAGCTAACATCATATCTAATGGTGAAAGATGGAATGCACTCCCCCAAAGTTTGAGATCAAGGCAAGGATGTCTGCTCTCACCACTCTTACATGGTACTGAAAGTTCTAGCCACTGCAATAAGGCAAGAAAAAGAAATAAAAAGCATATAGATTGAAAGGGGAAAAAAAAAATGCCCCTGTTTGAAGATGACAAAATTCTTTAATTCTTTATGTAGGAAATCCCAGGGAAACATTTTAAAACAAAACGCAAACTCCTAGAACAAATAAGTGAGTTCAGCAGGGTTACAGAATTCAAGATGAACATATGCAAAAATCACATTTCTTTAAATTAAATGAACATGCAGAAACCAAAATTTAAAACACAATAACTTTTACAATGGCTTCAAAAACTAAAATAAAATATTTAGGTATAAAATCTAACAAAAAATGTACAGGATCAGTTCCTGAAAATTGCAAATGCTCATGAAAGACTTTGAAGAACACAGAAATCTCTGTCCATCAGCCAGCCAGCTTCTCCTATGGAATTCATTGAAACCCTTCATCAGGGTCCCCAGTTTGTAGCCTGCCCTCTGGAATTCAGATTTGCCAATCTCCATGGTCACGTGAGGTAATTCTTATAATAAGTCTCTTCTGTTAGTCTGTTTCCCTGGAGAACCTGGTCTAATATAATTATAAGCTTTATGTCCACAAATCAGCAACCTAGGTAACACAGGCAAATTCTTTGAAAGATAACTACTGAAATTCACTCAAGAATTAAAGAAACTAAATAGTTAAGACCTTCAAACAACAACACACTGTTAAGATAATGAAAAACAAAGCCATTTAAAAGAAAAAATATTTTAAAGCATATTTATGATAAAGGACTCATATCCAGAAAATATAGAGAAAACAAAATACTGGGCAACAGAGTTGAACAGATATTTCTCAAAATATACAGATAGCAATTAAACACTTAAAAAGAGGCTCAAAACTAGTAACTAGAGAGCTGATATTGAAATAATAAGGAGATACCACTACACACATATTAATTTGACTAAAAAAAAAAAAAATACAAATGAATGAAATAAAAACTGACCATGCCAAGTGGTGATTTGGCTGCAGAGCCACTGGAACATTTATACATTGTTGGTGAGAATGCAAAGTAGTACAGCCTCTTTGGAAAACAGTTTGGCAATTTCTTATAAACGTAAACATATACTTACCACACAATGTATAGTTTACTCTTAGACATTTATCCAAGAGAAATAAAAACTTATGTTCATATGAGTCCTGCATACACATGTTCATAGTGACTTTATTCATAACTGGCAAAAACTTAAAGAAATGTGAATTTTCTTCAACAAGTAAATGAATAGCTACTTCATTGAAAACTACTCAGGTGTAATAAGGAACAAAGTACTGATATGTACAATGACATGTATGAATTTCAAACACATTGTACTACGTGAAAGAAGCCAGGTACAAAAGGCTATATACTATATGACTCCATTCATAGCATTCCTAAATGCAACTACAGGGCCTGAAAAATGATCAGTGTTTTCCAGGGCCTAGGGGACAAAAAGGGTTTGCTACAAAGGGCTCAAGGACACTTTTTTGAGGTGATGGAAATATTCCATATCTTGATTGTAAATATACAACTCATGTGTTTGTCAAAAGTCAAAAGATGAATTTTTATTGTACGTAAATTATCCATCAATAAATCAGACCCCACAAAACAAAACAAAAAAATAGAATGCACATACATTGTTAATGGGAATGTGAAATGTAACATGGAATGGAAAAAGTTTTGACAGTTTATTTTAAAGTTGAAAGTACACCTACTCCTTTGACCAACTATTTCCATTCCTAGAAATAGAAACAAAAAGAGTTGTATATAAATGTTCAATAGCTATATCTGTTAATGGCAAAAAAGGGAAACAACCCAAATATCCATCAATAGGGAAATGATGTAATAAATTAATTCAATGGAATGTTCTTCAGTAATAAAGATGAGTGGACAGCTGATATACCCAACATGGTATACTCTCATAGGTCTTATGCTGAGTGAAAGAAGCCAAACATAGCACGTCCTCTATAAGTGCTTTTATGTGAAGTTCTGGAAAAGGCAAAGCTATTCCATTATTTTTTAAAATTCAGATTAATGATTTTCTGGGGTGAGGGGGATTAGCTAGAGAATACATGGGGACTTTCTGGTGAGATGCAAGTGTTTTACATGATGATAGAGGTATGGGTCACACAAGTCTATCTATTTGTCAAAATGGTATAGCTAAGATTTGTGCTTTTCAAAGTATATAAATTTACCTCAGAAAAGGACTATAAAAATAATCATAATAATTGAATGTGGGTCTTGGGAATGTGTGGAAGAAAAAATGATACAAGAATGGCAGAATGATGAATATTGTGGAAACTGTATGAAATGTGTATAGGCAATCACTAATATTATTTTACTTATCTTGTACATGTTTGGAATTTTCCGTAATAAAACATTAAGAAAAATTCATTAAAAATGAGTTATATAGAATGTGTTGAAGGAGGACAGGAAGAGGAAGTGGAAACAGAAGAAGAAAAATCATCTTGATTTCTGTGGTGAGACTAGATTTGATGGGTGTAAGGATGGAAGCAGAGTAGAGATATGGCAAGTGAGATGAGGACTGATCTTGGATCGTTGCATTTAACAATGTGGGAGTCACTGTGTATCTTAACAAGAACTGGTTAAATGAAGTGGGGAAGGGAAAAGCTTGATTGGATAGAGATTAAGGGAGAATGAGAATGCATCTGCAGACAAGCAGAGACAACCATCTGAGAATCATGATATTTTTGGCTTATACAGTTCCTTAGTGAGCCACTTCAATTTCATAGATGTGGAATATAAAAAACCAAGAAACTGGCCCCAAAGCACACAGCTGGTTGGTGGCAAAGAGGGAGCTAGAACCCACATTTTCTCACTGCCTTTTAAATACATTTCAATCACATATTGCCTCCTTCTGAAAAAAAATTTTTTTGCATTATTAGTTAAAATCAGAGAATCTGGACTTTTCAAATAAAATGTCTTTGTTCTGTCCAAGAAAAAGCCAGTTATTTTGTTGGTTACCTTTTCCCAATTCCCGTTGCATTACTGCTCTCTTCTTTAGAGAGATGACGCGTGATTTGTCCCTCAGTAACCATTATTCAGATGCCATATTCAGCTGTTATTTGAAATATGAATGATAGCAGCAAAAGGACAATTTCATTTTTGAATTTTGTTCACTTTTTTTTTCATGCATCTAACCCCACAAAAGAATATTATCTCTGGTTCTTAAATCTTTTGTTCAGAGTGAGTTGTATTTTGTTTTAGAATAAAAAGAATTGAGTTTTGCTTTTTACTCAAATTCAAAGCTTTCCAAACTGTCCCTCTCTCGCTTTCCCAGTTTTGATTTGCTCCAGAGAATAAGGCGGGTGAATAATACTAAGTTTTTAATCTATATATCACCCTAGCTCAAGAAAATGGGAAGAATAATCCACAGTGGTCAAGAAGCTAAACACTGAACTTGATCCATAATTAAACAATACATTCACATGGCTGAGCAAAGAGCTTGCAGCTATCACTAATCTCTAATGTTCTTTTACAAGGCTTATCTCCATCTGAAAGCTTTCTTTTAAAACATTTCTTTGGCAAGCAGTTTAAATTATTCATTGCTTCCCATATTAATTTTTGTTCTCTATTCCTGGCATATTATATACAATGGTATAGAATCATACTATGCAGAGTTTTAATTAAGGTTAGTCAAAGCTACAATACTACTAATAACAATAGTAATAATAATAATAATAATAAGTAGAAACATACCACACATATACATGTATAGTTCTGCCTCATTAGATAGAATATGCAGCAAACAGCAATCAAAGCATCATTTCTGTGAACATTTAATTATGATACTATATACTACATATAATACTTATTCTGGGGGTGTGTAAAGGATTTTAAGATGAAAAAGTATAATTATGGTAATTATGATTTAGAGGATTTTTCTTTCTTGAATATTTCCTTTGGAGGTATGTGTGCCATGAAAAAATATTAACTAAAAAAAGGCTCTGGGCATGAACAAACACTTCATTTTTTAATAATCCTCATTATATTCAATGCTGCTTCCATATTAGCATATTGTCATTTCTGCTTTTTCTTTTCCTTAAAAAATCTGTTTGCATAATTATGTAGAGTGCAATCTCTCTCTCAGGTTGTTCTTGAGTATGGAGCACTTAGCATTGCATATCACTATGGAACATAAGCCTCTGTATATATTCATGATATTTGGATCAGAAAATAAAATATATATGTACATGTTTTCTCTCTTTTTTTTCTAGTTCCTTTGTGAAGGAGAAAGCTTTGGCATATTAGAACAATGAAAGTAAAACTGACTTATTTTCTTTATGAAATGCCATATGTGTCATATAAAATACATATGTAAAATACACAGGTTTTTATTTTTGTTGTGATGAGGAATTGTCATATGAATTTCTGATGTTTCTCAATTTCTATTCTGATGTATAGGTGAGGTATGAATAGAATACCTAATAAAGAGTAGAAAAGGAATTAGACAAAGAATGGGTTCTTTTCCAATGATCCTTAAAAGCACAAACACACACAAACATACACCCAGAAATGTACTCACACATTTAATGGATTGCCTACATAGGGAAAAATATTTGTATGCTATAAATGGTTTTAATTAAAATGGTCATTTATGCCCATTTTTATAATAATAATTTTATTATTTTTATAACAAATAGCCACTGATATTTTATTAAAAAGCTAAAAAAGTGAAGCAAAAGAGAATATTACAGAAGAGGACAAAAATTTATTGCAAATCTCACCACCCATCACACAACAGTTTTGGTGGACATCAACCTAGACTCCCTTTCCTCACATACAAGCAGCCTAAAAAAATGAGAATACTTTAGACAATGAAATAGTATCCTGCATGGTCTTTTAAACAAAATTAAGTTTAATTTTACTTGATTTTAAGGAAAGAAAACTAAAGTGAAACAAAGAATTACTGAAGCTGTGTGTGTATGAGAATGTGTGTAGTGTAAATGTTTGTACTCAATACAAACCTCTAAAAAATGGCTTTTAAATTGGGAAAAACAAAATATAGAATCATTAAAAAAATGTTAGCAGAAAATGCCCAATTTATAAAAAGCTATTACGTAGCTCATAGCATTGCTTGAGAGAGTTGGAGGACCAGGTTCATGACTAACATTCAACAAATAATGTACAGAACCATGTCACAGATCCAATAGCATTAAGCAGTCTCTACCACCATCATTCACATTTGAGGGGTGAGAAACATTACTTGACCATAAGTATGACAAAAATCTGGACGAATCTCTGGTCATCCACTGCAGAAAAACAAAACAGACAACAATAGCAAAAACTGAATACAACTTGGTTTATTAAAGTTCTTGCTTTGGAATAGAAGACTTCCATGAAAGATTCTATTTAGTAGCTCCTGGGTCATGAGCTTACAGTTTAGCTGCATGGTGGCTAGAGAAGCAAGAGTTCTAGATTCCACCTCAGAAAGATGGGACTTACAAGATGGGAACTTATCAAATTGTTGGAATTTGAAATATTGGCTGATCACATATGACTGTTGTCCACTGCACATCTCTCGTCTCCTGATCTTACAATTTCCTTTTTCATTATATACTCTCTCCTTTCATGGAGCATGTCCACAAATACTTGCTGAGACATTGAATATGGGAGGTAAAATTTTAAATGTCTGTATGTTCCTCAAGAGTTATTTTTAACTATATATTTCAACTTTGAAAATATTTGACTCCCTGCTAAGACATATGAGGTACATCACTCATACTTTCTCCCACCTTAGCCTCCATTTTTAATTATATTATCATTTTTCTATTTCTAAGAAGTGTAACATTCTCATTAGATTATAACTACAATTACTTCAATGCTTTAATCTTCAATACTGGCACAAATGGATTCAATTCTAACTACCCATATTTTTCTACAGTTTCAATTTTGTGTCATTTCTTATTTAGGTTTCATCACAGAGGAGTAAGAAGTTCAGTTTTTTGGATAACTCCACTAGATATAATTTCTGGTAACATTCTTTTGCTAAGAAATTTGTAATTATTTCTTTGGAGTCTCTAAAGATCACCTGAATTTTTTCTTTGCCTGTAACTTGCTTTTGCATTCATTCATTAATGCCCATGTGATTCTTTCTTTATCAACAAATACAGGGATTTATCAAAAAACATTTATTTATATCAATCCTTTAGCCATTGTTTCCTGGAATATCATGAGACTCAATCTGTAGATTCAAGGCTGCCTTATTTTAGGAAAGTTTACTTTAACTGTGTGCTAGAATTTTTTTGATATTTGTATTGTTCTCAGGAATGCTTATTATGTGTAGTTAAATATCCTTTGCTGAATTCATCATTTTCTCCATAGATAGGTATGGTCATGTATTTTGTGCTTGTGTTTTTGTTTTTAATATTTTATTTGGGTAATTTACTTCATTCCATCCACTACACTTTGGACTTGTTTTCAGTCATGTTTATTTTTATGTGCTGTTTCTAATATGGCTGTAAGAATCATAATGTTTTTACTGCTCACTTGCATTTCTTTCCTACCATCTTTAAGTTCACAGTCAACCCTTTCTGTCTTGTATATCTTTTATATTCATATCTATTTTCCATTTTTAAATTTGAAATAATTTTATCATCTATAATTTCTCTCTACTTTTTTGACTTTTCCTTTTTTTCTTTTTTTTTTTTTTTTGTATTTTCTTTTTTGAGGCCCCTTCATCTGCCTTTTTAAAGGTTTTTAACCTTCTATTTGAAAAACAAAACAAAACACATTTTAAGGTGTGGTTATTATGTTTGTACTTTTGTGGTTATTACTTGATGAGAGACACACCTGGATGCTCTGGAGGTTCATTCCCTCTTCTCAGCTGGATGCTTAGCTGAGAGCTGGCTCTGTGGACTGAACCAATCTGCAATGTCAAGGCCTTTGGCTCACACAAGCATTTCAGGGCCCAAGTATCTACATCTTGGACTCTGGCATGCATATTCCTTAGTGCTGCAGGACCTTGAGATCACTTGATACATTTCTTAGTTAGAATAGGGGTAGGCAACTATAACCCTTGGACCAAATCCAGCACTGCCTGTTTTTATATGGTCTGTAGGCAAAGAAGGGCCTTTACACTTTTATGTGTTTGAAAAAAATCAAAAGAAGAAAAATAATTCATAAAACTTGAAGTGAAATTCACATGTCAGTGTTCATAAATAAAGTTTCATTGAAACACTGCCATTCATTTATGTACCATCTGTGGCTGTGTTCATGCTGCTATGGCAGAGTTGAGTAGTTGCAACATAGACCATATGGCCCGTGAAAGCTAAAATGTATAATACTTTATGGAAAAAGTTAGGCCACCCCTGACTTCGTGAAATTAGGCATTCCTTAATCTTCCTCTTAGGCAGACCCACAATTATGTAACATGGTGTCAGGCACATGCTCATTCTAGGAGCGCTGAGTAACTTATTCAGTCTGCTGGTCCAAGCAGATCCTCTGTCCTAGAATTTTGGCTTTGATGCATGCAGAATAATGAAAATGCAAGGGACTGTGTCCACACTACTATTTCTCTGTGTACATTTCCCTCTAATAAAATCTCTATTATATTACAGCCATGTGGCATTATCAGTGAGTGCCTGTAACCCTCTTGCACAACATTACTCATCTTTGAAACTTAATAACTGCTGATGAAAAGACATGAGAGGTCAAGCTAGGCATGTGGTGGATGGAGAAAAGTTCATAACCTTTATTTTATGTTGATGATTCTTGCACACATTTTTTATGTCCTTCATTTCCATCTTTGCCTGCCATTCTGATAGACCAAACTGGATCTCTATGGGGACAGTTTACATCTTCCTTAAGGCCAGAAGACAACCCTAGAACTCATATTATAATGAAATGATTATGTTATATGCAATTTTAACTTTGGGAAAATCTATACACTGTTCCTGAACCCTCATTTTGATTTGCATATGATAGTATTTGGTAGGTTATCTTCAAAATTTTAGTCTTTTAGCTATGACAATTTTCTTGATCTCTTCATGATGGATTGTTTCTTTCTATCTTTGTTTTTTGTTTGGGGCAGATTTGTGTTTTTGGTTTCTTTGTGATTTTTTTTGTTTTTACTTTTTAATTAAAAAAAGATATTTAGATTACATAAATGTTACATAAAAAATATGGGGATTCCCATATGCCTTACTCCCCATACTGCCCACATTTACCCACATTAACAACATCCTTCATTAGTATGGTACATTCATTGCAATTGATGAGCACATTTTGGAGCATTGCCACTAAGCATGGATTAAAGTTTACATTGTAGTTTACACTCTCTCCCGCACAATTCTGTAGATTATGGCAAGATATATAATGGCCTGTATCTGTCATTGCAATGTCATTCAGGACAATTCCCTAGTCCCGAAAATGCCCCCACATTACACCTGTTTTCCCTTTCCCCTGACCTCAGAACCTCCAGTGGCCACTGTCTCCACTTCAATGATATAAGTTCTTCCATTGCTAGAATCGCAATAAGTCTATGGTAGAATACCAGTAAGTCCACTCTACTCCATAGTTCATTCCTCAGTTCTGAGGACTCTGGGATGGTGATGCCCATTCCGTCTCCAATTGAGAGGAAGCTTCAGTCATTTGGGAGAGATTTGTAGAAGTAGGGGGAACGAAAATGTCCTTCTGCAATCTTAATCTAGAAACTCCAAAATATTTTCATATCCTTAATTTTTTTAAGAATAATGTACAGATGACTTTGTCTAATTCTCCATTCAATTTCTGCCCTGACATAAACTACCAAGATTTTCAACTCTTCAAGAAAATCTCTGAGACTCATTTAAACTTCATGATTAGAGATTTTTTGGAGTATCCTTTCAACCCAACTAATTGGATGTGACAGACTTTAATAAGAATGGACATATCTAAGTCCTTTGTAAATACCACAACTATTATCCTTTCCACTAGAAAGGAATGATGTTGACTTTTAAAGAAATCTGAGTCATAATTATAAAGTACTCCTCTCAATTCCTTGAAAATAGCTACCAATAACTTGCTTTCATTTATTCTTTAAGCCAAATTAACTAATTCATTCCAATTTTTGCAGGTTTCTATGCTTCCTGGGCCTACTGAATATGCGTCTACAAATCCTTCTTAGAAATTACATTTGTGAAATTTTCATGTGAAAAGTTTATGAATAAAGTTTATGGTGAATTACTCAATTAGACAATGGTATCAGGAGTTTCTTCATCTTTCTTCACTTTTCTTTTCTTTTTCAACTTTTAAAATTTAATTTCTCAGACTAAGTATTTTAAGTAAAGTAATCCAAGACCAATCAAAAGAAAAAAATGCTTGGGAACATGGATTGTATATTGCATAATAATTTGAGGAAACTATAAAGAAAGTTACTTTAGGAAAACTGTCTTAATTACAATCAATCACCAAATATGAGACAGTTTAAACTCAAAATCTAGTAGCATGCTTGAGAGTTAGGATAAATGCAACATTTAGAGATTTAGTTCCTCTTGAATATAAGTAAAAGTAAAAGACTTTCAACGAGAATATGAGCCATACTTGGAGTATTTTGAACTTTTTTAACCTTATTTAGGGTTCTTTGATGTATGATTAATATTTAAGAAAAAATATTAAAATTTTAAATGTGAAGAGAGTCAAAACTTTTAATTCGTTCCATTTTAATATTCCTCTATTTCTTCAGTTGAATAAACTCTGTGGGTAGTAAGGAGAAATTATTCAAAGATAACACAACAGAAATCGGAGGAACCTCTTGTGATTTAGGCTATTGAGAAAAAGCAGCTGTTCTTTGGATTATTTTATTCCCAATACTTTAATCAGTAAGGATGTTAACAGCAATTGTTTTTTCCCTGTGCAATGCATAACATACCAAAATTCCACATTTCCAGTGGTCTTAATTGAAAGATAAGTTTTGAAATATTCTTACAATGCCACTTCTTTCAATGTATGTTGTCTTCTGGTATCTATAACATTATAACTTATATTCTATTATTAGGTGTCACATAAACAAATTCCTTTAATATATCTGGGGAATGTTTCCCTAATCTAAATCTAGAATTTTAATTTCTTTCTACATAACTGAAGAACTGTTATATCTTTCATATAATAAGTTAATAAAAATATCATTTTACCTCATGTCACAGGATATGTAATGCATGACTACTGGGATTTATTGCATAAATGAATTTCCTACAGTGCCTGTTTGTTCAAGAATTGCCATAACATGATATAAATATGATGACATTTCTCAGCCATAAAATGTTCAGCATCTTCATTTACATTGTCTTCTCCCAGGCAACTAAATTATATATCATTGTGAATACTCAAAAACAATATTTTCCACTTAGGAATCAGTCATTATGCAGAAAACTTCAAAGTGAGAATGCAGTTGAATATCTTGTGTCCACGAAATGGTAACATGAAGTACTACTAATAAACTATTATATGCAATTGTAGAAAGGAAAATTGAAATAATCATGCTTTTATTAACTGTGAATAACTGAGGAAAAACCAAGCCTTTCAACAACTGAAAACAAAAAGGTTCCTGAAAACTTTCAAGTTCCAATAAATACTATAATGCATTTTATGCAAAGTGATGATATTTGGAGTTTCAAAACTTCCTTTCCTCTACAAATCATTTACGCCATGCACAACAGAATGTCTAAAGTGAGGAAGTTCCTCCAAAAGATGCTTTTGAGTCTAATTAATATTAATTAATACAAAATATTTATTTGAATTTATCAATAAAATGCTAAGTGACTGAAGTGAACTTCTTTCAATTCCAAGAGTGATGAATTATGATACAGCAAACCAAAACCCCTTCTTAGAGTACATATGAAAGTGAAATAAAATACAAATCCTTCTGTTTGAAAGCTTTAGAGAAATGCCAAGGCAACCAGGAATTAGAAAGCCAAGGTTCCAGGTGGAAGGGAATCAAAGAGTGGAGAGCTGACACTATGCAAAGCCACTTCTTTCATAGTAGCACCTGTTGATACATGGCAAAGATAGAGAGATTGAGAATATGAGCATAGACCCACAGATAAGAGTCAGAACAGCCATCCACGCCTCTGGCAATCTCCCAGGGCTAGAGAGACAAAAATTAGAATCTAGAGTCTAGAGTTGCCAAGATAGTTAGGACTTAAGGGACTAAGAGCCCCGTTCTAAGGAAGATGCAGGGAAGTGAGCTGCATACTTGTGTTTTCCCCAAAATGCATTGTCCAAATATGTAAACAGCACTAAGAAAGATGCTAAGAAGCTAAGAAGAAAGGTTTTGAAAACAAGAATGAGGTGTTCAGCAGTCTGACTATGCTGATGTTGCACAATTGAGGATTAGAATCTGTCAAAGAGGAGAGCTTCTAGTAAGCAATTCATAATCTCAGTTGAAACTTCAGAAGAATTATATACCAGGGGAAGGTGTGAACTAAAGACAGACAGAGTTTTACAAAACTGCAGTGTATCTGGGTGCCAGCACAGTCCCTGATTTGATTGAGGTGATCTGCCTTCACTTTGTCTGTTTATCATGGAATGGGGTGATCTTCAACAATCATCAAGATCTTTAACATTTTTTCATATACAATGTCTCATATTCAGTCAAAACTTACCAGATATGCAAAGAAATAAGATCAAGCGGAAATATGAAACAAACAATAGAAAAAGGCACACAGATGATTTTTAATGGCCAGCATAAAGGATTATAAAGGAAGAAGTAAATATTCCATTATTCAGAGATGACATGAATGTGTTCTAGAAAATCTAAAAGATTCAACAGATGAATCACTAGAATTAGTAAGTGACCTAGCAAGATCACTGGAAAAAAATGAAATTTATTAGAATAAAAAAAATTGCAACAAAATAAAAAGCAAAATAAATTGCTTTTGATTTTATTACTAGCTACAAAAAGAAAATGAAATTTTAAGAAGCAATATTATTTGCAATAGAATAAAATCAAACATCTAGAAATCTAACAAATATATGTAAAATCTCTACACTATAAGAGATAATTGAGCCAAGTTAAAGAATACCTAAATAAAAGGAAGAATAAATCATATATGTTGACTGGAAACTTGTTGTTGTAAAGATGTTAATTCCTCACAATTGATCTATAAATTCACTGCAGTCCTAATCAAAATGTAAAATGTAAAGTGGTAGGAGTGTGAAGTGGTAAATGATCGACTAAATATATATTGATAATTTAAGGATGCATAGTTTAGGCCAAGAGCAACCATTAAAAAAAATAATAAGAGGTGGAGTAAAGACAGCAATAGAGGATATAAAATTGAAGAAAAACTATTTGATTTATCCAAAAGAAAGAGTGAAAGGAGCAATAGAGAAACAAAAGCAATTAAAATGGACAATGAAAAATAATAAGCTCTTTGGCTGAATCCTAATCATATCAAACATTACATTAAATACACATATACTAATCATTACAAATAAAATTCAGAAAGTGTCAGACAGTACTTAAAGAAAAATGAAGGGCCAAATTATATGTCCCTACAAGAGATGCACTTTAGATATAAATACACAAGTAAGTTGAAACTATAGGTTGGAAAAAGATATACTATACCAACAGAAAGGATAAGAAATACAGCCATATCAATATCACACAAAGTAGGCTTCCAGACTTGGTGTATTGTAAGAGATAAAGAAGGACATTTCAAAATGATAAATGGGGCAAGTCATCAGGAATATACCACACTCATTTAAATGTATGTACCTAATAAGAGCTTCAAAATTCTTGAAGCAAATGTGATAGAGCTAAAGTGAGAAATAGACACACCATCCACAAACACAGTTTGTCTCAGCCCTTGGTAGATCAAGTTGATTTTAAAAATTAAAATGCATATAGAAAATCTGAACACTACCAACCAACATGACCTAATTGATATTTACGGAACACAACATCCAACAATTGCACATTTACATATTCTTTACAAATAGACATGGAAGAGTCACCAAGATAGAACATATTTTAGGTCATAAAACAAGTTTTTCAAAAGATTACAATCATACATAATGTTCTCTCTAATCACAACATAATTAAATAAGTAATCTATAACAATAATATATATAGAAAAGACCCAAATATTGGAAAAGAAAGTAATACTCTAATAAATATTTCAAGGGTCAGACAAGAAATTATAAAATATTTTGAACTAAATGATGATATCAACATTTGTGGGATGGAAGTAATGTTAGCAAAATGGTGGAGCGGGCAGCCCAAAACCCTCCGAATAAATATCAAAAAAGCAGAAACTGTCAGAAACAACTTTGCCAGAACTTGAAAATAGTCAAAGGCTTACAAGAACCAAGCAATCACTGAACAAAGAAAAAGTCCATTTAAAAATGGTAGGAAGGGTTCATGGATTTGGAAAACTGAATATAATTAAGATGTCAATTCTACCAAAATTGATATACAGATTCAATGCAATCCCGATAAAGATTCCACCAGCATTTTTTAAACAAATGGAAAACACAATTATCAAATTTATTTGGTAGGGTAATGGGCCCCGAATAGCCAGAAACATCTTAAAAAGGAAAAGTGAAATTGAAGGCTTCTCACTTCCAGACTTTAAATCATATTACCTAGCTACAGTGGGAAAAAACAGTATAGTATTGGCATAAATATAGGCACATAGACCAATGGAACAGAATTGATGGTTCAGAAACAGACTTTCACATCTATGGTCAAGTGATTGTTTTCTTTTCTTTTCTTTTTTTAATTCTTACCAACTTTTAATCGCAGCATTTTGTTTAAGCCTTCCAGACCATTTTCCAGACCATTTTCCATGTGCTATTGAGCTTGACAGGTGAGTTTAGGCTTGGAATTTTTGTTTTATCCATAGAGAATCTGAAGATGGTGGTTACCACTAGGACTTGAATTTTATATAAACCAATAGATTCCTGACAGCTCAGCCAGGATTTCTGAAAACTATCAAATCTTTACTTGCTACTCTCTCTTCTTTTTAACTCCTCCTCCTTCTTTTTTTTTATTTTTTTTATTTTTATTTTTTAACAGAAAGAAAGTAGCCAAACAGTGGAAGGAAGAAAAAAAAAAAGCCCATCTGAATAAGCCAAGGATTCAAAATCAGGCAAAAATCTAAAAAGGAAACATCTGGTATTTCTGATTCTAAGCCAGCATTAGGCAAAAAGTGAAGACTGCAGTACAAAGCTATAAGCTTTGTATTGCCTTGTTGTACCTCAGAGATAAAGGCAGTTCGCCAAATCCAAAAGCAGGTGGCTGCCAAACTCAGAGAATACACAGAACACAATGCCCAGCACCCATAGTCATTCATGTTATTAAATGCAACTTTGCCTTCTTGGGTGATTCTAATATTTCATGAACATGATTACCAGTGGTAGAACAAAAATTACTGCTTGTTAAAGTTGCAGTTGGTTTAAAAGCATCCATGGATTCATCAAACTTATCCAGGTCAAAGTGATAGGAGCCCTTAGAGGAAAGGAGTAAGGAGTTCTGCAAAGTGGAGTAGTCCCCAAAGGGATTAAAGTTGGAGCGATCCCACCAACTAGAATCCAGCTTGGAAGATGCATGGGGCAGAGGAGATTCTTCTGCTGTTGGGTCTGTAGGCTGATGTATTAGTCAGCAAAAGGTGTGCTGATGCAAAGTACTGGAAATCTGTTGGGTTTTATAAAGGATATTTATATGGGGTAGAAGCTTACAGCTACCAGGCCCTAAAGAGTCCAACTCATGGTACCATAAAAAGTACTTTCTCACCCAAAGTCATTTGCCACGTGTTGAGCAAGATGGCGGGTGATGTCTGCGAAGGTTCAGTCTTCCTCTTTCTCTTAAAGTCTGTGGTCCCTGCTTCTTCCATATCAGCTGTAGGCTGGAATAAGTCTCATCTCTCTCACGGGGCTCATTTCTCTCCGGGCTCAGCTTCAGCTGTAGCTATTGGGCTTATTCTCTTCCTGGGGCCTCTGCTGTGTCTAATGAGCTGCCTCTATTCCTCTTTGCTCTTCTCCTGTGTATTTACCTCCCGGGGCTCCAGCATCAAAACTCAAACTCTCTCCTCTGCCGTGTCATTTTCTCTGTGAGTCCCCCGCCCACGTCCTACTGATGTGGCCAAATCAAAGCCTTAATCATAATTTAATCAAGTAAAAGTGAAACCTCTGAATCTAATACAATCTAATATGCCCAGAGGAACAGACCAGTTTACAAACATAATCCAATTTCTATTTTTGGAATTCATAAATAATACCAAATTGCATAAGCTGGCTTATACCTTTGGTGCCTATTGAGTTACTGATGCCATGTTCTTGCATCTTGGGAGTCAGTTTGTTACCTAGTTTCCTGCCAAGTTTCCTTTCCTGGCCTTTACATTTTCCACATCATCTGTGAAATCAAACTCAAGTTTCAGAGGTGAGCTCCTTGACTCCTCCAGCAGCTCAATCTCCAAGTCATTGGTGACACTATGGGAGCATATGATGTTTCTTTAACGTCAGTGGGATATTTCTGGATCCTTATACCCCCAAGCAAAGAAAGATTTGTGTTCTCCTCTACTTCATCAAGACTGAACCGATAGGAGGCTTTGGGGAGAGACATTTCAGTTTCTGAGAACTCTCCTCCAATTAGTTTCTTCCTCAGGGGTTCTGGTTTAGGGTTTTGTAACTTGCTTCTGCTTGTAAAGGCTCTGGACAGGAGTTTCTAACTTTAGATCAGCTTCTGGAAAAGCCTCAAATGTAACACCCCTGTTGTCTTCTGTCATTGCCTTGTCTGGGACGGCTTCTGACATGTTGGAGGGAAAAGCCTTATCTGAGACCACAGTTACAAAGCCATGAACTACTTCTGTTCCAAGAGCTGCTGGGATATCCATGGAATTCTTGGTTTCTATAGAAAATGGCCTCACTACTGAAACTTTGCTACTTTCATGTTCAGGTTCTTCTTTGAAGTCCTTGACTAAGTGAGAATCAATAGCCTGCTGTAGTACCTTATTTTCTGAGGGTCTAGAGCAAGTCTCTGAGGAACATTTTTCAACCACTTCTGCTACCAGCTGTTCATTATGTTTTAATTGTCACTTCTAGGGACACACACTTGAAAGAGGTGGTAGGTATCACCATCACATCTTATCTTCCACATCCATTTGGGCATTTTAATTTCTCTTGAGAAAGTCCACAATGTACTACATAAATTCTTGGGTTTTGGTCCCGGGTCCTGTCAATCCTAGTGATGAATCACTGGATTCCTTGAGAGGTGATCTGATAGGTGTTTCAGTTTCAGAGGTCTCAAAATTACCTTCCGAATCAGAGGTGAAACTCAAGGATTTGGTCTTGGCTTGTGACTCCTCCTCCTCACGGTCTCTCTCGGGCTCTTAGTTCACATCCTTTCCAGCACCCAGGCCACGAACCGCAGACCTTGTCGAATTAGCCCACTGCATCAGTGACAGATCTGCCAAGGGGCTCCTCCCTCTCCAGCTCCTAAGGAGACTGGAAAGGGGAGAGCATTTTATTTCCCTTTCAAAATGGAGAGAACCTATGACAGGTGCCTCCTCTCAGCCAGGGGGCAGCACCGCTTCCTCCTTGTCCTCCTGCCCAAATGGTGAGGTCACAGAGCCTCACCGTAGGTCTCAAGGCTGGGCTTCTCTTGGGGTGAAGATGCCTCTGCTGGGGCCTCAGGACTCCTGCCCACAGTGCGGGAGGCTAGGCTTCTATATCTGGGGGTCACTGGTTCTCCCCGTCTCAAGGTCTCCAACTCCTGCCTCCCAGCTGGCTGGCACCCCTAATCAAGTGATTTTTGACAAGGCAGTCAAGCCCACTCAGCTGGGACAAAACAGTCTATTTGACAAATGGTGCTGGGAGAGCTGGATATCCATATCCAAAAGAAAGAAAGAAGACTCCTATCTCACCTTATACAAAAACTAACCCAAAATGGATCAAAGACCAGAATATAAAAACTAGAACCATAACGCTCCCAGAAGAAAATGTAGGAAAACATCTTCAAGACCTGGTGCTAAATGGTACATTCTTTTTTTTTTTTAAAGCCTCATCCTTTATTATTATTGCTATTTTTATTATTTTTATTTTTTTAAAAAGATACTTATATTACATAAATGTTACATAAAAATGTAGGGGATTCCCATATACCCCACTCCCTACCCCTCCCACACTTTCCCACATCAACAACATCCTTCATTAACATGGTACAGTCATCGCAACTGATGAACACATTTTGGAGCATTACCACTAAGCATGGATTAAAATTTGCATTGTAGTTTACACCCTCTCCCACCCAATTCTGTAGGTTATGGTAAGATATATAATGGCCTGTATCTGTCATTGTAATGTCATTCAGGACAATTCCCAAGTCCTGAAAATGCCCTAGCATTACACCTGTTTTTCCCTCTCCCTGCCCTCAGAACCTCCAGTGGGCTCTGCCTCAACATCAATGATATAATTTCTTCCATTGCTAGAATCACAATAAGTCTATAGTAAAATACCAGTAAATCTACTTTAGTCCATAGTTCATTCCCCAATCCTGAGGATTCTGGGATGGTGATGTCCACTCCACCTCTATTTGAGAGGGGCTGTGATTCATTAGGGCCGATAGATGGGATTCTCCTGCTTGCAGTTGTGGACTCTCTTGGTTCCTTGGTTTGGTAATTGCCCATCATCACCTCCTTGTTAGTTGTCCTGGGTTAGACCAATGAAATGGAGATTAGATGTTGCAACTCCATTGAGATTTGGGTCTCAGCTGGCACATGGACAGCCCAAAGATTTAAGTCTCTTGGGCATACACCTACCAACTATAGTAGTAATTATAGGTTCAAACAGAAGAACAGAAGAGCCATATATAGGGAAACCACAACTGAGTCCAACTCTGTCAGCCTGGGAAGCATAAATTCCAAAGTAGGGCCCACTGGCAAGGCACTAAACTCCTGAGCTATCTGCCTTGACTATAGTGTCTGGATGTCTCCAGAGCCCTCAGAAGCCCCACTATTTGGGGTAGTATCTACTTCAGCAGTCAATGAGATCCTGCTGAGATGCAAATAAGTGTAACCTCTGGAATGACTTCCTGGCTCACTTTGAAGTCTCTTAGCCATATAAACTCATTTGTCTTTAGATTTTCCCCCTTTTGGTCAAGGTCTTTTCCAGTTGCATTGCTAGTTGGTACTTAATAATGATCCCTCAGTGCAGGGAGGCACATCCCTGGGCTTCATGTCCTATGCTTGGGGGAAGGTAATGTATTTATATGCTGAGTTCTGCTTAAAGAGAGGCCACATTTGAGCAAAAAGGAGGCTCCCAGGATACAACTCTTAGGCACCCTATAATACTAGGCTAAGTTTCCATTTCAAGAGTAAAGGTTTATAAGCACAGTCATCGATATCAAGGGCCCATCAATGGACCATCCTCCTTCACTAGCCATTGCCCCTGTATTCAGAGGATTCTTGATGTTCCATTCGAGAATGTGGCAGAGCTCCTCAGGATGGGAATTCAATATTCCTTTGGTTATTGTATGAATCTCCACCCACTGTGAAAATACCCCATGAATATTTGAACACATTTATATGCCTTATATGTATGTCCAGGTGAGCTTCCTCCCATGTATCCCCCATCACTGACACCCTGCATGGGCGATCCTTCCCTGCCACAGTTGTAATCCTTCTGTGATCCAAAACTTCTTCAAAAATGAAGCCAATAGACTAGCTAAATACAATTAATAAGAAAATGAAGTAATAATTATAGTTTTAGAAATAAGAAATAAAATACAAAAAAACTTTTTAAAAATTGGGGTAATAGAAACTAAGGCAAAAATATTTTTAAAATTTTTTTGACATTTTGCCTTTCATCACTCTAAGATCTCTTGTCCTATATGTACAGTGACAGTTTCTTCCATTCATTACCCCAGTGTCTTACTTTTTTCATTTTGTCTTCAAAGAAGTTTTACGTTATAAAAAAGTCACATACCTAATACAGGGGACTCCCATATATCCCAAATCCTTCCCCTTTACCTCCTTCCCCTATTAATAACATTTTATATGTGGATGGTACATTTGTTATAACTGATACACAAATATTGAAGCATACCTACCAACTAGGGTCAATGGTTTACATTATGGACCATACACTTTTATAAATTTTGATGTAATTTAGCATGGCCTGTATCCATCATAGCAAGATCATGTAGAACACTTCCATCTCCCCCAAAATGCCCTCTGTTCCATCTATTCTATTCTATTCCTCCCTCCCCCTCCCCTTGGGACTCACAGGCTTCATTCCTTGAAGGACAAGATTCATAGTTACTTGCAACAACACTGAGGGCTTGACACACTGGTCTGTCTTCCCCTATTAGGTACCACTGAATCTCTTGAAAGACTCTTGTCCCTCTATTTGAGAATATAGTGGGCCTCCCCAGGATGGGAGTCTACCACCTTGCTGCTCCACCCACTGATATAACACACTATGGCAAAATGAACATTCACACACTCCTTAGAAGCCTGCTCCAGGTGTGCCCAGTCTGGATGTTCCCCTCATCCAACACCCCAAACCAGCAATCCTCATTTGCCATATTGCCAACAAAGCATTTCCAACATTGTAGTTTTAACCATGTACCCGCCAATCCCCAGTGTTCACCTGCTCCCTCCCCAGGGATAGACAGTCCAATTCACCTGCCCCACCCCATTCCCCTGACAAACCAGCAAAGTGGTGCATTCTTAAACCTTACACGGAAAGCACAAGCAACAAAAGAAAACATGGGTAAACGGTACCTTCTCAATCTTAAACACTTGTGATTCAAAGGATTTCCTCAAGAAGGTGAAAAGGCAGCCCATTCAATGGGAGAAAATATTTGGAAACCACATATCCCATAAGGGTTTGATTTCCATTCTATAAAGAGATCATACAACTGAATAATGAAAGAACAAGCAATCCAACTGAAAAATGAGCAAAAGACAAATAGATATTTCCCCAAAGAGGAAATACAAATGGCCAAAAAGCACATGAAAAATTGTTCCATATCTCTAGCTATTAGGGAAATGCAAATCAAAACAACAATGAGATATCATCTCACACTGCATAGAATGGTCATTATTAAAAAAAAAACAAAAACAGAAAACAGTAAGTGCTGTAGAAGATGTAGAGAATTAGGAACACTCCTTCACTTTTGGCAGGACTGTAAAATGGTGCAGCCTCTGTAGAAGACAGTTTGGCAGTTCCTCAGGAAGCTAAATATAGAACTGCCATATGATCCAGCAATTCCTCTACTAGGAATATATCCAGAAGAACTGAAAACTATGACATGAACAGACACTTGCACACTGATGTTCATAGTGGTGTTATTCACAATTGCCAAAAGATGGAAAGAACCCAAGTGTCCATCAACCAATGAATGGATAAACAAAATGTGGTATATACATATGATGGAATACTATGCTGCAGTAAGAAATGAAATTGGGACACATATGATAACATGAATGAATCTTGAAGACATTATGCTAAGTGAAATAAGCCAGACACAAAAGGACAAATATTGCATGGTCTCACTAATATTAACTAAACACAAAGAATAAGCACCTGGAGTTTAAACCTAGAGTATAGGTTATTAGGAGATAAGAGGAAGGCAGTGAAGGACTACTGATGTTTAATGTATGTAAAAGTTTTAATTAACTTGACTACAAATGTGTGGAAGTGGATAGAGTTGATGGTAACACATTATAGTGAGTAGCAGCTGGTTTATAAATGGGACTGTGGTTGAAAAGGGTAGTCTAGGTATGTAAATGTCAATTGAAAGAAAGCTAGAGAATAATGTAGGGACTGAATAACACAGTGAACCCAGAGGCGGATGAGAATTTGTGGTTGATGGTACAAATGCAAGAATGTCCTTCTATGAACCAGAATGGATATATATCACTATTGCAAGGGTGAGAATGTTGAGAAGCATGGGGAAAATACAGTAATGTAAACTATAGACTATAGTTAAGAGCAATACTATAATATTCTTGCATTGGTGCCAAAGATGTACTGTGTTGATAATAAGGGGGTATGGAAAAATAGGCCAAATATACACTATGGATCATAGTTAATGATAAGAGTCTGATGATATTATCTCATAATCTGCTACAAATGTTACACAATGTTGTGGTGTGTTGGTGAAGGGGTGTTGTATGGGAATTCCACACATGTGCATGTTTGTTTTGTAAATTCACAACTTCTGTAATAAAAATATATTTTAAAAAATGGTAGGAAGGCTTTGTGGCATTTTTACTTGAGCTCAGGAGGGAGTGGGCAAGGATAAGTAAAAAAGCTCGCATTCCCAGTGTGAGCCCCTGATCCCTGGTTCCAAAGGGAGCAGAGCAGACCTTATTCACAAATTACTGAGTTTGTTCTAACTCATCTGAGAACTACTTGTTTTGTTTCTGTTTTGCCCAATTCAGAACCCACTCAGGGAAGCAAAACTGCAGGCATTGCTTGAAAATATTGTAAGGGAATGAAAAACCCATAGCCACCTGGGGAAAAAGATTATGGTTAAGACATACAATAGACCACTTAAGGCTTGGGAGGAAGAGAGTTTCTTTGGGAAAGGAGAACCATAAAAAGCACCCATGTATATGGGAAATTTAGAAAGCCAAACACATGCCTAGAACAAATGCATGTTCAAAGAAGACCTGGGAAGACCCTAAGCTTTCATTACTGGCAGATTTCTAGGGTGAGTGCAAGCAGGAAGGGAAAGCTGATGCAGAGTTGTAAACAATCTGGCTAAGTATTAAAAGAGTACCCCAGCAGTGAAAAATAATACCAAACTTCCTCAAAGTATATCAGAAAATAGGGAGAAAGGGAATACTTCCAAACTAATTTTATGAGGAAACATAATCATGAAACAAAATCCTCACAAAAATATTATAAGAAAATAAAATTACAGTGCAATATTTTTCATGAAAGTGCAAAAATCTAAAAATTAGAAAATCAAATCCAGCAATATATAAAAAAACCTAATAAATCAAGACCAAGTGGGTTTATCCAACTAATGAAAGTTTGGTTCAAGCTCTGAAAATAAATTGAAGTAACCTACCATGTTAACAAAATAAAGGAAGTCAATCATGCAATCATTCCAATTTTGCAGAAAAAGGCTTGGACAAAATTTGATATCCATATTTTGATTTAAAAATTCTCAACAAAGTATGAATGGAATGAAACTTCCTCAGCATCTACAAAATATTCCACAGTTAACATCACACTAAAGGATGAAAAATTGAGTGGTTTCCACTCACATTTGGGAAAAATGAAAGAAAGTTCATTCTTACTACCTCTCTTCAAAATTGTACTGGAGGTCTTAGCCAGTGCAATAAAGGAAGAAAAAGTAATAAAAGGCATAACTTTGGAAAGGACAAATGAAATTGTCTCTATTCACACATGATTTGTTGTGTTCATAGATTCATAAGTAAGCTACAAAAAAAAAAAAAAAAAAAGCTACTAGAATTAATAAGTAAATTTAATTAAGGATTTGGCCTGGAGTCTTTGGTCTTCTAGGAAATAATTATTTGCATACCTGAAAAAAAAACAACAACAAAACATAAGACAAAATGCCTATGTACAAAGATCTGTTTTGTTAATATTTACTAACAACAGATAATTGTTTTATTGTTATCCAATAAAATTGGAATTTCAAAAGCAATATCATGTCTAGTGGCATCAAACTCCAAAACATTTTGGAACAAATATAATATTAAAAGCTTTCTTACTGAAGACTAAAAATGTTTCTAAAAGAACTTAAATAAATAGAGTAATATATTTTTTCATGGATTGATTAGAAGATTCAATAATGTTAAGTTATTCATTGTCCCACATTTGATCTATATATTCAGTACAATCCCAATCAAAATGCATGCAGGCATTCTGTAGAACTTGGTAAGCTGATTTTAATTATTTGTGAAAGCAAAGTACCTAGAATAGCCAAAAAATTTTTTAAATAGGAGAACTAGTTAAAGGAATCTTACCACCAAATTTGAGGACTTACATAAGCTATATTAATCTATATAATATATAGATGAAAAGGTTGACCTACTGTATCAATGGAACAGAATAGAGTCCAGAAATAAATGCATGTATGTATGATCAATTGATTTTAAATAAAGGAACCACTATAAAGTAATGAGAAAAGTATACTCTTTTCATTAAATGTCTGGATATCCATATGAAAAAGCAGAACTTCCACTCCTACCTCACACCATACACAAATATTAATTTTAAATGGATCATTCAGCTAAAAATAAAAGTTAAAACTATATGATTTCTAGGAAAAAAAAAAAAAGAGAAACTCTTCACACTTTGGGGTTAGCAAAGATTATTTTTAGTTAAGAAGAACAAAGTACCAGGTATAAATTGGCAATCCACCAACTGTGAGGATATTACTCTATGTGCTTTTGTGTCTGACAAGAATTTATATGCAGAATATATGTAGCAGTTACATTAAAAAATATAAAGACAAACAACCCAATAAAACGTGGTGCAAAGTCTTGAAGGGACACCTCACAAAAGAAGATTTAGGAATTAAGCAAGTTAAAATGAGGTCATGCAGGAGTGGGGCAAGGGGGGAGCTTATTACAATATGACTGGAGTCCTTATAAGAAGAGGAAATTTGGACACAGCCAGACAAAGAAGGCTGCCATGTGACAGAGGCAGAGAATGAGTTATGCCACTAGCCAAAGAATGCCTTGGGTGCCTGATAAGCCACTGCCAGAATCTTACAGACTTCAAAGGAAACATAGCCCTGCCCACATCTTGATTTCAGATTTCTGACCTACAGAACTGAGACAGTAAATTTCTGTGTTTTAAGTCACCTAGTTTGTCAGCCCTAGGAAACTATGACACAGTATGTTTGCATTTATATAAAGTCCAACATCAAACAAAACTAATCTATACTGATAGAAATCAGATCATGGTTGCCTGGGGCTGGTTTTGAGGGAATTGCCTGGGAAAGGGCACAAGAGAACTTTTGGGGGATAATGGAAATGTTCTCTATTTTGATTGATATGGTAATTACATAGGTGTATAAATCTGTTAAAACATCAAAATTATCACTTTATATGGGTGTATTTTATTGCATCCAAATTATACCTCATTAAGGTTGATTGAGAGTTAAATGAAAAAAATGCAATAATATACCAATAGACACACACTATTTTGGTGCAAATTTAAAATTTGACAGTATCAGGTATTGGTGAGCATGCAAAGCAATGTATCTTCTACTGGTTAGTAAATTGGTAAAATCACTCTGAAGAAGAATTTGATAGTATCTACTTCAGATGACCTCTTCCATACTCTTAGACCCAGTGAGTCCACTCCAAATTTAACACCTGAAGAAAAGGTACCAGAATGTTCATGGCAGCACTGTTTGTAAAAACCAAAAAGTATAAACAATCCAAATGTTCATATATACTAGAATAGATAGATAAATTACAATGAAACATTGTATGGCATTAAAAACAAACACACTATTCATCATAGATGAACCTCACAAAACCAATGTTAAGTGAAAGAAGCCAAACTCAAAAAGAATGTAATATAAAAAATATATAATTTGTTATGGTGTTAGAAGTCAGGATAGTGGTTTCCATGGTAGGATTATGACTGGAGAGGGGTCACAAAGATATTTGTACTGATAATATTCTAATTTGTGTTATATTGTTTACCTGGTAAATTAACTTTGTGAAAATTAGCTGAGATTCATACTTATACTTAAGTACTTACCTATGTTATACTTTTTAAAAGTTTATTTAAAGAGCCAAACAATTAGATGAAAAGTAAACCATTCAGTTTATCATCTAGTTATTTCCCATGTAATTTTGCAAATTCTCTAAGAGAGAGTTATAGCCCAGGGGCCCTCAGGAAGTCACAGATTTTATGGAGTAGTTTACTTTGTACCCAGTGCTATGCTGATTTCTGAGGGAGAAAATTTTTGAAGAACAAAACAAGCAAAATAACTATAGAGACCTACTTTATCCCAAAGGTAATAATAACCTTTTTTTGAAAGACAGAACAAAGCTTGAGTATCTTTAACAATTAACAATAGTGTGCAAAAAGGCAGAAAAAAGGAATAGTATAGTTGGATGAGATTATATATACTTCCAAAGAAGCAAATAAAAATAGTAAACATGATTTGAGTAAATGGTTGATTCAACTCAATTTTCTGTCTTAGACAATGACATCACAGTACTTGGTAGTATTGTTCATGATATGATGACAACTAAGGAGCATGCCCTATAAAGACACTGAGACCTCTGTTTGATCTTTGAAGCACTGAATTATTTTACATGCACACACACACACAAATGCAAAAATCAAAAATAGTGTTCTTAGGGTCAAAAAAGAAAATACAAGTAAAATTTTTAAAAGGATAGAATAATACCAATATCCTGTCCCTTTCACTAGGTCAGAATTTCCCGAGATAAGTGAAAGTCTTTGCAATAATTCCTTCTACATGTTGATTATTACTGTTAAATCTTAGCCTTCACAATAGCCAAAATCCAGCCTAACTCAGATGCTAACTTTGATGTAAATATTATGCTTTTCAATAAAGTTTTATGATACTGATAATTAACCATATGTGCAGTTTAGTGGCTACAGACCTACTTTATGGACTTGGTAGTAATGAAAATTCAGATGTTGCTGTTTGTTTATTAAGCTGATTTTTGCAGAAACACTCCTTGAAGCACTCAAAAGACTGACTCCAAAAGTTTATGGATTTAATTTATACCCACCTATACCTCCAAAGGGATCTGATACAGTTATAAACTTCACTAAGTTATAAATTTGGAAAAAGCTTAGACCAGCATTTCTCAGAATACTTTCTGCATGATATTAATTCCGTGGGAGGTTAAGAAGTGTAACAAAGGGGAAAAGGAAAGTTGTGTGGTTAAATAAATAGAAAATTAGTCAGTAGGTGTAATTGGCTACACTGATTTTTTTCAGCATAGGTCTTTTTGAAGAAATGTACATTTTGAATCCACAATGTGGGTAGACATGTCATGTTTCTCAAATATATTTGGCCACTGAAAACAACTTTTTTCATGGAGATTCTCTTAGGAATAACATTCTGCTAAACACATTTTGGGAAATGCTATTTTAAACTATAATATGAAAGAATGTCACAGAGGATTTTTCCAGTTATATTCTACTAGAATGTTCGGTCAGCTACTTTTAATTTTGTATCCAGCTACTCCTTGAATCCTTCTGATGTCTGGTCAGGACTGCAACTAACAGGCAAAATGAGGGCTGGAATACCAGAGTTATTCTCACGAGCCCTGTAATTGTATTGTGGTATGGCAGAGGAGAAAAGAAATGAAGCATTTGGGACTTTGTGCCTTTGTAGTTCAAGGACTTTCTTCTCCATTACCTCCGCCATCACCACCAACAACTTTTCAGCCACGATCTCAGCACTCAGAACATGAGGCCACAGCTTTATCATCAGTTTCAGGTTGGTTTTCATTTTAATCCTCAGCTTTACTGTTGGGTTTTTTCTCCAGTTGTTGTGGCCATATAATTTGATGGGTGTCACAGGACAAACATAACTAAAAGAGACCACAATATGCAAGTGATAGCAAAAGTACTAGCAAAGAGCATTAAAGCAATTACCTCGGACATGAAATTACAAGTGTTAAGATACTTTGACGTTACTGGAAAGCTCCATCATATTTCAAAGTCTTTGGAGCTTCCTGTTGCTCAGTAGGAGTATTGTAATAATAAAAGCATAACACAAGTCTAAGGACCTGCAAATGCTATTAATTTGGATTCATCATAAAAGGATTGCAAATTAGATTTGTTGTGCATTAAATTATGATTTAACTGTGTTAAGATTTTTTTTTTTAATTGTACAGTGAAGGTTCAAGACAGTCAAGAAAGTGATGTCCTGAATACAGAAATTTTATTTTATAGGAAAATTGTGCATTCCATATGAAAGCATGGTTATACAGTAATGAAGTATAACAAGCCTTACACACATATACAACCATAGGCACATGCAGAAATGTTTCTTTTTGTATGTGAAGGGATACCTGAAATTAGATTGTTATCCTTTTTCTAAGAAATATTTATATGTAATTAAATGTAAAAAAAAATATGTTGTATGATCTTAAGTGAGATTTATTGCAATGTATGAATATCTTATATAATTTTTATGAAAGAAAGAGATAGAAACTATTACTCCTCAGTGATTTGCTTCAAAAACTGTTAAAATTTTTTCAAGGACTGGCTTCTGCTCAGTTATACTTTTTTTTTTTGCCAGTATTAGCTACCATTTATTGAGTGCATACTATACACCAGGCCCTGTCTGAAGTACCTTACATGGTTTCATTCAGTTATTCCTCACCATATCTTTTTTTTTTTTTAATTTATTTATTTTTTATTGTGGGTAAAAATAAAAATTTTCACAATACATACCAATATTTGTAAATGATAGTGTAAAAATTGTCGCAGTCTAAGAAATTCTCTATTGACTGATGCTTTGGTAATCTCTACTGCTATAGTTTGTCACCTTTGCTTAGAAATAATAGAGGGTCTTAAACTATTATATAAGGGTATCAGTATACAGGCAAGTAATAGAAAAATACAAATACTCCTAAATATTAAAAAAAAAATATCCAACTGCCAAAAAAAATAAAGATCAATGGGAACAGGCCACATAAACAAATTATATGTGTGTGTGTGTGTATCTGTGTATGAGGGGAGAAGTAATAACATATGGTTGTATGAATGTGTGTGTATGTGTGTGTCTAGAGGAAGGAAACTTCATAATGATATCAATAATTCCGCTAAGTTAATTTGTAAATTTAACATGATCTCAATAAAAATATCAACAGAGTTTTCTCTGGAGCTAAGCAAGTTGATTAAAGTGTTTATACAGAAAAATAAATAATCAACACCATCCAGTAAAACTCTGAAGAAAAAAAGTACCAATATGTGTTTTGGGGGAAAGTATTGCTGACTATAACTGATATTAAAATATATTTCATGACCATATTAAATTAGGAAGGAATCCAGATGCAAATACTACAAATGAAACCACAAAACAAGTAGAAAACATGAGTGAATATCTTTGTAAACTGGAAGTGGGGAAAACTTTTTTATCTATTAAAACCAAATGTAGAAGCAAAGGGAAAGAAGAGTAATGCATCTGAGTATATAAATATGAAAGATATATTTTGCATGTGAGAAATAAGCAAAGTAAAAAAATTAACGGATGAAATGTTTGCAACAAATATCACAGACAAGGGGCCAATATCTCATATACAAAGAGCTCCTAAAAATTGTTTTTAAAAAAAGCCAAGCAACTAGGAGAAAGATGGGCAAATGTTATAAACAGGCAGTTCATAGAAGAAAAATGAAAAATGGTTATTATACATGGGAAAACATGCTCAGCCAAACTCATAAAAATAGAAACATATCTAATAATTTGACAAAATTGTGTGCTGGAAAAGCAGCAGAGTAAAACACTCTCATGAATTTCTGGTTAGAATGTAGACTTGTACAACCCCTCCAGGAATTTGACAATATCTACCAAAAGTGCATGTCTTTAAACTTCAACCCTTCTGGATCCTGCTTCCATAACTACATCTCAAAAATGTACCAGGAAAAATATGAAGGGATTTATGCACAAAATTATTAACTGCAGCGTTATTTGCAATAGCAAAATAACAAAAAATAACTTCTATTTTTTAAGATGTTACTTTTTTATTAAACCAGGGTATGCCTTTACAGTGGAATACTATGTAACCATAAAAGGAAGTAAGGAAGGGCTCTATATAATTGGTCTCAAATATATATCGCTAAATGAAAGAGTAAAAGGCAGAAAATTAGAATCAGATATGCATATGTGTGTGTGACTCTTGTCCTACCATCATTATGTATGTGATAACCAGGCATCATTGTCCATCTGATGTGATATGCAAAGAACATAGCACCACCTGTGAAGTGTTCTTGCCCAGCGCGAACCTGAAGAAAATCAAGGCTTTTGTAATAATATTCAAAGTATATGAAATATAGGGAATAGAGAAATACAAAACTATTGACCTAGTTTTTTCAACAAATGATATGAAAACAATGAAGAGAAAGTACTATTATAGATTATGGAGACTCAAAATTCTAACAACTCTGTTTGGATCCCAGTTAGAACAAACCGAATATAAGACATTTTTGAGACAATTAGTGAACGTTTACCATGAAAATTTTCTTAATTATCATAGTAAAGCCATGTTAATTAAATAAGAAATTTTTCCTAGTGTATAGATGCAGGTTAAGAAATGAAGAGGTGACATGACATGATGACTGAGATTTGACTTAAAATACTTCAGCCAGAAATAAGAAGGATTAATTAAAACAAGTGAAGCAAAATTTTAATAATTATTAAATCTGAGTGATGGGTGGTTATTTTACTTTTCTTTCTTCTTTCATCTATATATGAGCTTGTAATAACAAAACTTGAAAATAAGAGATTTCTAAATATTTACCCTTAATTTTTCCATTTTGTCTCGATTTCATACTTTGGCAAAATGTATATACTACCTTTAAATAATTATATTGTGATTACCCAATTTGCAAAGATAAATGAACAACACCATATGTTTGGATACAAAAATATATTTTGGGTTTTATTTGAATATGTTTTAGTCTTTGGTTTACATGAATTTAACATGTTTAGCCATATTCTAACAAAGAACATTTTGTCCTTCTGTCCTACTGAATTATATCACATCATATGTATTGTTTAAATAGAGTTCCATAAGAGAGAATTTACTGTCAAGAATAGAACAGGTAGCTCCTTTGGTGTTTGTATCTTGTGCAATTGAAACCCTTTCAATGCTGTGATTTAATTTAGATTTGAATCCCAAATATCATAATCTGTTTGAATCAATCTCCCATCACTTATCACATCCATTAGTTTCTACTCTTCTGAGTACAGATATAAATGTCATTTTATATATGCATGATATATACAAGCATGCCTTGTTTTGTTGTACTTCACTTTATTGCACTTTGCAGATCTATTGCACTTTTACAAATTAAAGGTTTGTGACAACCCAGCATTGAGCAAGTCTATCAATGCCATTTTTCCAACAGCATGTACTCACTTTGTGTCTCTGGGTCACATTAATTTTTAATTAAGTTATTTTTTTTTATTGCAAACTTAATAGACTACAGTATAGCATACTTTTTTTTTTTTTTTTTTTAGATTTTTATTTATTTATTCATTTATCGCCCCCTTGCTGCTTGTGCTCGCTGGGTCAGCTAACCACGCCGTGCGGGTGGGCTTGCCTTCACCAGGAGGACCCGGGAACCGAACCCGGGGACTCCCATATGGTAAACGGGAGCCCTACTGATTGAGCCACAGCTGCTTCCCAATAGCATACTTTTATATGCACTGGGAAACCAAAAAATTTGTGTTGACTCATTTTATTTTAATATTAGCTTTTCTGTGGTGGTCCAGAACTGAACCCACAATATCTCCAAGGTATACCTGTATATATATATAACACATCACAACATAACCCATATATATTTACATGAGTAACCACATTTTTCAAGGATAATAATAACAATCTGAAGTGTTTAGGGTCTGTGGTGGGTTGAATTCTGTACTCCAACAAACACATGTTCTTGATCTTATTCCGTGTTTCTGTGGATGTGAACTCATTGCAGATAGGACCTTTTGAAGATATTATTTTTTGTTAGGGTTTGGCCAACCTAAGCAGAGTGAGTCTCAATCTGGATTACTGAAGTTCTATTAAAGAGAACACAGAAGTCACATAAGCCAGAAAGTAAAGGGCCTCACCACATGATGGGAGGCAAAGATGAAAGCCAAGGAACCCCAAGGATTGCTGACAGCCAGCACCAGGATGCCACAGATATCCTAAATTAGAATCCCTTGAGAGAACATATTTCACAAGAAAAGACTTTTGAATGCAACCTGTTGAGAAACATTTTTTTTTTTCACACAGTGGAGGCTTTCAAGGGATGCAGAACAAGAGAATTCTGATTTGGGATGCTTCTCATCCTGTATCACTATCTCCTAAAGAGAAATCTTCAGGGTGTCTGTATGAACTTTCACACTCAAAGTGGCTGCAAACTGAATCGTGTTGGCATCTGGGGCTGCTGAAATAGAGTTCCATTTCCCACCCTGCTTATCCCTTCTCTGAGCTGTTTTCATTTGAAAATAGTGTTTCATGTGAAAAGAAACTATAAAAGGTAAATCTGTCAAATAATAAACACCAAAAGTCTAATTAACTTAAACTCAAGTTAACAACTCCATGAAACCTTGGCCTTCATTACTCCATTTGTTTAGCTGTGAAAAGGAAATAATGAGCTCTGTGTGTAGAACATTACCAAAAAAAGGAGTAGAGACTAATTTTATTAATTGCTGTGAATTGCCACATACATTTGTTGTTGTATAAAATGTGCCAATCAAACAAATAACTTCAAATATGGGTATGACTCTGTTTGATTAGCTTTATGTGGGCTTAGACATAATAACTTGATGAAGTAGATTCACAGCTGCTGGACCACGTGTGCAATCATCCTGGAAAAATGAAGAAGGCATAAGCAGATTCTGAGATTCTGGCCTTCTGGGGAGTAGGAGTGGTAAAGAGGAGAAAAGGAACTAATATTTATGGAATGCTTGCTATAAATGTTAGAAACAAATTCAAATGTCCTGGGAGTTGGGATTTATTTTTTCCACCTCTTCGGCAGCTTAGCAAGGGGCTGTGTTCGTCAAAAGAGAGATGCCTGTTGCCACCTCCAGAGGTGGAGTCTCACCACTTGAAGAACAGCAAAGAGCATAAAAATGCCTGCGGCCAGGAACAGCAGTCGTAGGGGTCCACCCCACTCCAGGATTTGCAGATATCAGGAGCACCGACAAAAGCACAACTCACACAGACACCAGGCAGAACATTTACTGACAAGGGGAAAAGACAAAGTGTTGAGGAAGAGCGTTCTTGTTCGATAGCAGGAAAGAATTCAAGAACCAAAGGAGGCAACAAGATGGCTTATTAAACTGTGTTAATGGAAGGAAAGTGGGAGCACGTGGGTGGGGGTGTGTGCTGAGAAGCACAAGGGTAGCCTCCTAGCAGAGAACTCCTTCAAGGAGTTGTTAGTTGGCATCTTATAAGTCTTTGGGCAAGGGGCCGGTTACTGGATAAGTTGAGCCAGTTGTTTGGGTAACCTTAGGCTTTTATCTCTTGCAAGCAGGTGTCTTTCTCCAGAAATCTCAATCTTACAATTTGTTGTCAGCTGCTGGTCTTTCCTCACAGTAGGGGTCTCTGATTCTCCACCTGCCTCAGATTTCTAGATAAGTGACTCTTCACCTGCCCCAGGCTTCTAGATAATTGACTACCTGCCCCAGGTGTCTAAATATCTGATTCTCCACATGCCCCAGGTTCCCTATTCTCCTACCTCGAAAGCAAAGTCAGTTTCACTAGTGGGCATTGGTCCCCCATGGCCAGTGTGTCAATCTGGGGCCAATGAAGGGAGATGGCTTAAGTGCAGCCCTTTTGTGCCTTTTTAAAAAAACAATTTATTGAAATATATCATTCATACATGAACATACATAAACTATAAGTGTTCAGTAAACCTGTGAACTTACAAAAAAACATGCATAACATCATACAGGGCTCCCACACATCACCCCACCACAAATACTCGCATTGTTGTGAAACATTTGTTAACAAATCATGAAAGAGAATCGTCACAGTATTACCACTAACTATGGTCTGTATCTTCCTCCACTATACATTTTTTTAAGGATTTATTTATTTACTTTTATCCATTTTTAACCCCCGCCACATTTTTGCTGTTTCTGTGTCCATTCGCTGGGCAACTCTCTGTGCCCATTTCCTGCCCTCTCTTCTCATCCTTCTCTTTCTGTCTTCACCGGGATTCAATCCTTGGAAACTCCGATATGGGAGAGAGGCGTCCTACTGCCTGCGCCACCTTAGTTCCTGGTTTTTCAGTGCATCTCATCTTGGCTCTCCCTTGTGTCACTCTCCCGTTAGATCATCATCTTGCTGCATGGCTTGTGGGCCCTGGCGGTGCACCTGCACACGGAGCCTGGTGGCCCACGCGCCTTCTATATTTTTCTTTCTTTAATTTTTACCAGGAAAATTTTACCTGGGGATTGAACCCAGGCCCCTTCATATGGGATACGGATGCCCAATCACCGGAGCCACATCCGTCCCCCTGCTATATATCTCTTAAGGTTGACCAAAGATACCCAGAGTTAGTCTTTTCCCATACAGGATGATCATATAATAAACCAAGCTTAGTTTATCATCAGGATTCTAAAAAACCAGACCTAGGGAGAAAAACTAGGTCTGGGGACATATGCATGGTTTTTAATATAGCGAATGTTAGCCTTTATCACAAAATCAGGAGAGCGAGAATATTCACACCTTTTGTGCCTTTTGAAGGACCTCACTGGCTCCCCACAGCAAGCAGATACAGCAGCAGGACTTAGGTGCCTTAAAATATACCTACTTTAGTCAGGATGTCTCCATTGAATGTTTACATATGCTGAAGCAAAAGAGGAAGGCCACTAAATGCTGGGGGCTGAGTTTTCTCTCAGGCACTTCCAAGGAGGGTGTCAGCCCACATCATGATTTATCCAAGACATAAAGACAACACATCTACTCCTGAGCACAGGATATTTTTGTGGGTCACAGGGAAAGGCAGTGGATGTGTTTGGGCTGTCGCCTACCACTGATTGTCTTAACCATATGAGATAGAGCATGAGAAAAGGATAACAATTACTGGACTCTGAACATGTCCCCTTCCTTCCTACAAGGCCACGTTCTCACCCAAACAGCTCTATTGTTAGGAACTTCTGACTTTGTGTAGGTATTTCGTGCCCCTACCCAGTCTTCTAATTGTATATGGTATATGGGAGCAGGGTCCATCCCCTCGAGTCTCCTACATGGTGAGCCCAGACTTTCAGGCAAACCTAATCAATTTTCTATTTAGGATGAGAGCTCAGGAAAATATGTCTGCTTTGCTGTCTTACATTTTTCCTAATAAGTATGATTTTACATTATACCATGCGGCACTAATATTGTATATGACCATGTCCTATTTTCCTCACAAAAATGTTAGGCACTTTTACATATATTACCTTATTTTAATCTCTACTATACAGGAAATTTTTATATTCCCATTTTATAGATAAGGAAGTGTACACCAAATTCAACATCCTTTCCTGGGGAAAAAACCTCTCAGCACACTAGAAAGAGAAGGGAATTTCTTAAATCAAATGAAGGGCATCTTCAAAAGACCTAGAGCTATAATACTTCATAGTAAAAGACTGAAAACTGTTCCCTTAAAATTGATAAAAATGCAAAGATGTCTGCTCTTGCCATTTTTAGCTAACATTTTACTGGAGATCCTAGCCAATGCTATAGGCAAGAAAAATAAACTTATGTATTAGAAATCAAGAGGCTAAACCGTCTTTAGTTGTAGATGATACTATTGGTTATATAGGAAACCTTAAGGAAACTATAAAAAATACTGGAATTAATAGATGTGTTTAACAAGGTCTCAGATAAATTTTAAAAAATAAACTCTGTTTCTATGTACTAGTGTAGTAGTCCAACTAGTGTTGTACGTGTGACCTACAGAATTTTAAAATACTTGAAAACAATGAGAAACAAAAGAAAACATGGATAAATGGGATCTTCTCAAACTTAAACACTTCTGTGATTCAAAACTTCGTAAAGCAGATGGAAAGGCAGCCCACTCAGTGGGAGAAAATATTTGGAAACCACATATCAGAGAAGGGTTTGATTTCCATTCTATATAAAGAGATCATACAATTCACAATAAAAGAGCAAACAATCCAATTTAAAAATGGGCAAAAGATTTAAATATACATTTCTCCAAAGAGGAAATACAAATGGCCAAAAAGCACATGAAAAAATGTTCCTTATCATGAGCTATTAGGGAAATGCAAATCAAAATGACACTGAGATGTCTTCTCACACCTCATAGAATGGCCATTATTAAATAAACAGAAAACAGTAAGTCCTGGAGAAGATGTGGAGAAATAGGAACACTACTTCATTGTTGGTGGGATTGTGAAATGGTGCAGCCTCTGTGGAAGACAGTTTGGCAGTTCCTTTGGAAGCTAAATATAGAACTACCACATGATCCAGCAATTCCTCTACTAGGAATATATACAGAAGAACTAAAAACTGAGACATGGACAGACATCTGCATACTGATTCACAATTGCCAAAAGATGGAAACAACCCAAGTATCCATCAACCAATGAATGACTAAACAAAATGTGGTATATACATATGATGGAATATTATGCTGCAGCAAGAAGAAATGAAATTGGAACACATATGATAACATGGGTGAATCCTGAAGACGTTATGCTAAATGAAATAAGCCAGCATGAAAGGACAAATATTGCATGGTCTCATTAATATGAGCTAAATACCAAGAATAAATGCTTGGAGTTAAAACCTAGAGTATAGGTCATTAGAAGATAATAGGAGGGCTAAGAAGAACTACTGATGCTTAATGTATGTAGAAGTTTTAATTAACTTGAGTGTAAAAGTGTGAAAATGGATAGGGTTGATGGTAACACATTATAGTAAGTAGCAGCTGGTTTATAAATGGGATTGTGGCTGAAAAAGGTAGTCTAGGTATGTAAATGTCAATTTAAAGAAAGCTAGAGAATAATCTAGGGACCGGATAATACAGTGAATTCAGAGGTGAATGAGAATTGTGGTTGATGATACAGATGCAAGAGTGTCCTTCTGTGAACTACAGCAGATGTTTGTTTGTATTAGTCAGCCAAGGGGGTGCTGATGCAAAATACCAGAAAGGGTTTTTATTTGGGGTAGAAGCTTACAGTTAATAAGCCATAAGTGTAAGTTACTTCCCTCAACAAAGTCTGTTCCCACATGTTGGAGCAAGATGGCTGCCGACTTCAGGCTTCCTCTTCTCCTTAAGGCTCTGTGGGCCCAACTTCTTCCAACATCAGCTGTAGGCTGGGATAAGTCTTGTCTCTCTTCGCGGGGACTCTGCCGTGTCTAATGGAGCCTTCTCTCTTTTCTCAAGTATCTGCTGCTCTGTGTGCTTACTTCCTAGGCTCCAAGATCAAAAACTCTAACTTTCTCCTCTGCCATGTCATTTTCTCTGTGAGTCTCTGCCCACTAAGGTGGTGGGGACTCACCATCCTACTGATGTAGCCCAATCAAAGCCTTAATCATTATTTAATCAAGTAAAAGTGAAACCTCTGAATTCAATCCAATCTTATATGCCCAGAGGAACAGACCAGTTCACAAACATAATCCAATATCTATTTTTGAAATTCATAAACAATATCAAACTGCTACAACATCACTATTGCAGGGTGGTAGGAATGTGGAGAAGCATGGGAAAAATACAATTGGTGTGACTTACAGACTGCGGTTAACAGCAATACTGTACTATTCTTGCATCAATGCCAAAGATGTACAGTGCTGTTAATGGAGGGGTATGGAAAAAAGTGTGCCAAATGTACGCTATGGACCATGGCTGGTGGTAATAGTCTGATGATATTATGTCAACATCTGTAACAAATATTCCACCATGGTGTGGTGTGGTGGTGAAAGGGTGTTGTATGGGAATTCTACACACGTGCATGATTGTTTTGTAAGTTCATAACTTCTGTAATAAAAATATGTTTAAAAAAATAAATTTTGGGAGGAAAATACACCAAATGTAAGATATGGACTATAGTCAGTAGTAATATTTTGATGTTGCTCTTTCATAGTTTGTAATAAATGTTTCACAACAAGGCAAGGTGTTGGTGGAGGGGTGATGTATGGGACCCCTGTATGATGATATGTAGTTTATTTTGTAAGTTCACAACTTTTACTATACACTTATTGTTTATGTATGTTCATGTATGAATGATATACTTCAATAAAAAAATATATTAAAAAGTGAAATGGAAGAAAAGAAGAAAAAAATACTTGAAAGCTATATTATAGATTATAGAATCGATAGCATGTGTTGGGAAGGGTGATATGTGTATATATATATACACATGCACATATTTACATATACACATACAATGGTGTATATATATATATATATATATATATATATATACTTATTGCTAAAGAGATTTAAAATGTAATTACATGACTATGAGATATAGGTATATCTAAGTTATAGCAAAATATGTGCTTAATTGAGGACATTCCACATATTCATGTTTTGTACATAAGTACATTCCCATGAGGTTAGAAGTGATTGAAATAAAAGTACTGATTTGAGTGGTATGTTTACCTAGTAATATATTACATGTATTCCCCTAACTCTCTTTACATACAGAAATGAATTATTCATTTCTTACTTTGATTGTAAGATGAAGATAACCTCTGTCTAATGTCTCAGTTGGAAAGAATTCTAGATTTGTTTTCAGGGCTCCGGGTCCATAACTTAATCCTTTTCACCTCTTTCCCCATTTCAGTGTCCCTGACTCTTATGAAGTGGACAAACATCCTGCCTTGGGTTTTCCTGCTTTGTGGATCTTCATCTGCAAGTAGAGGTGACATAATTTTACTTCTCTCAGATGTATTTATATTTTAAAGAGAAAACTGGTCACAAATGCTAAACCCATAAACAAATATCTTTATGTCACTGCAGACCTTATGAAGCTAATAAAGGGAAGTCAGGGAGACTTTCCAGTCACCCCTCCAAATACACTACCAGTGACTTTGAAATCTGCTGACTGGAAATCCTGACCAAGCTGAAACTTGGCTATTGTTAAAAGTGGAAATATGGTAAGACTTTGCGTCATTGAAAGTAGAATAATAATTTCTAACTAGCTAGCTAAACACAGCATGGCAAAACTATAGATGTCATCTTCTATCACAGGATACCATGTAAAATGTATTGATGAATCCACATATCCATACAATCTATAGTTGTTGTTTTTTTAATAAAAGCAAGTGACACTAGCATAAAGCAGCCCATATACCAAGCATGAAAGGATTTCACTGAATATGTAAAAGGACAAATGATGAAATTGGAAAGTGAGATATGCAAGTTAAACTAGTATGTCTTTGGGGCTGGCTGCATATGTAAAGCTTTCAACAGAATAATATTACACTTTACTGACAATGAAATGTCCATTACATAGAAGAATAATCATTATCATTAAGTGAATTTCCTGCTGAGTACATTTTTCACTGTGAGCAGGCTCATCTCTTGGGATGTTTGCAAGGTAGTCTCTGTAAAATCATTTATATCAGAGAAAGTAAGAGCATTGGTTGTTTGATTTAGTTGTCAAATAAGAAAATAAACTTGAAGAGAAATTTAAAGCAAGGTAGATTTCTTTTTTCAATTTTTTTTTTTTTTTTTTTTGAATTGTGCACTTCTTTCTTGTATTTTCACTGAGGTAAGTTAAAGAAGAAAAGTATAGATATTGAAATTCTACTTGGAATAATCAAATCCTATTATAAGTAAATAGGCTCCATCTTACCTTATATGCATAGACATCTATACATCAGGGTACCTGTCAAAGGGAAATTAGAGAAATCTGTTGAAAGTACACATTCTTTTTTTATTAACACTTAAAATATGTGTAAAATCCATTTTTACATGTCAAGAAAAGTTTCATCTTTCCTAAATTATGGACATTTAATATATTATTTCACATCTCTTTTTGTTTCTGGCCTTCATCAGACTTTCTTAAATACTTCACATAAAGGCTTCTCAAAATAGTTTTATTTTGGGAAGCGGCTGTGGCTCAATCAGTAGGGCTCCCGTTTACCATATGGGAGGCCCCGGGTTCGGTTCCCGGGGCCTCCTGGTGAAGGCAAGCCTGCCCGCACGGCGTGGTTGGCTGACCCAGCGAGCACAAGCAGCAAGGGGGGGATAAATGAATAAATAAATAAATAATCTTAAAAAAAAAAAAAAAAATAGTTTTATTTTACATTCTGATTTTTAAAAATTTCTTTGCCATTAGAAAGATTAAAGAATTACAGGAATAAAGATTATTCAAATTTTGCTTATCCCCCAACTCTCTTTTTTCTTGGTAAGAGCAAAGAATGTTCATATGTGGTCTAAGAGAAAACTCATGAATGTTATGGACCATTGAACATAGTTAGACATTATTCCAAACAAACATCTGAAGAAATGTCTGAAGGAAAAATGGTAGCAATAATAATAAATATTGTAAGAGTTAACATTTCATGAATAATTATTGTTTACAAGGCACTATTCCTTGTGCTTTCCATGTTTTGTTTTGTTTTTTTTAAAATCCTCACAGCCACTCTGTAAGTTACTATTGTTATCTATATCTTAAAGAAACAATAATTGATGCTCAGGAAAATAAGGTGATTTTCTGGTAAACAGACAAGCCAGGGTTCAAATACAAGTAGTCTGATCCCACCCCTTTAACCATATACTCAACCACTTCATTGTAAATAAGCAAACCACATCTATCCAACTGTCCATCACAAAAAAGGGAGAAAAAATGTTTGCTGAATGTATAGTTCCACTGATAATGTTGTGCTGGCAATATTATTTGCTTGAACTATATTCATTTTCCTATTTATATCCTGTAGGGAAGTTGGAAGGAAAGTTGATCTAAAGAGACCAAATAAACCTCCAAGAGTAGCTTTCCAGCTACCAACCAGAAAGGCTCTTAAAATCAGATTTTTAAAATTTAAATCAAGAGCTTTGTTTTATTATGTAACTTTCTTTCCTTTAAAGGAAATTAAAAGTCCACTGGAGGAAAGTTACCATCTATGTTGAGGGGCCATAAATACCATTCTATGGAAAAATCAATTAAGTAAAATATTAATAATAATAGTAGTAGCAGGTGCTGGGCTAAGGGCTTTACATACACTAACGCACTTAACTTCATGTCCATGCTTATTGTGCACATCATTATACTGATGAGAGAGGCCAAGGGGTTTGCCCCAAATTCACACAGTTAGATGTGGCAGGGCTCCAAAGCCCATCTATATTTTCAAGTATGTAATAGCTTCTTTCTAGGAAAGGTTTTCTAAGAATCAAAATTATACCTATATGATCAACTAGATATATTGCGTGTATGTGATGGAGTTGGGTTGGAGTGCAAAACAATTTGCAATTAATAAATATCCAAATCAATTTCCTTTAAAAATGATCACAGTGTCCAGCCCAGAAAACAGCTAGTTTTAGTATTTCAGTCAACAATTGAATTAACTCTACCCTGCAATTATCCAATCAATTTCTCAGCAGTTGGACTGCATAACACCTAAAAATTTTTGCCCATTTAGTTAAAGCTATATTGATTGATAGTTATTATTTAAAAACATACTACTAGCTCATTTACCAGAACCAAAACTATGCTTTTATGGTATCTCAAATATGTGTGCTAATATCCAAGAAATAATTCTATTATTTGATATCTGCCATGCTCTATCTGTAAAATAGAAAGTCAGTGTATTTCATACTTGTTTATTCTAATGAACTCTCAAATTTGAAATGAGAAGCTGGGTTGTGATTAGACTTTATATTTGGTCAAATATTACTCTATTTCTTCACTGATAGAAATTGTTGTATTTCTGTTTTCCTAACAAGTTTATTATATTTTGCATCTTCCCTGTTCCCACTGCCTTAGAATTAGAATTTTGTGAATATTGCTAAGTTTTATATTTAGACCTTCAGGCAGTGGAAAATTCAGTGCATTAAAAAATCCATTCTAGAAACTAAAACAAAATAGGCAGAGTATAAATATAACTCCTCCTTCTGGTTAAAGCTCAAGATTTTTAATCTTAGCAGACCATTTGTTGTACTAGTAGTTCTGTATTGTGTCCCTTTCTTTATACATGCAGATTTTTAATAGAGAAATGTTCATAGAACATTTTATCTCTACTCTACCAGAAACATTTCACATGCTTAAAAAGAACAAGATAAAAAATACAGCTATTCATAGATCGTAGAGATGGAAAGATTCTCAAAGGGTTATCTAATCAGCAGCCTTACAATTTAAACCTAAGTAGAAAAATAGCAGTACTCTAGCTTTCCCTTAGCTTGTTCTTTAAAATCACCACAAATAGCATCATTAGGTAACAATCACCTTTATATCCAGGATGCTAGTCACAGTTTTCATAAATTTCAGTGTTTAAATTCAGTATTCAAATTGATCTCAATAGAGATCTAAAATCTCATCTTCTACCAAGTCCTCACTGTCTCACAAATGCTCCTGAGGCAGTGACTGATTCTTCACAATCTGGTTCCAGTTAACTGCTTTTCCAGACTTCTCTCACTTTGTTACTCTAAATGGTACCTGAGCAATATTCCCCCCCCGCCTCCCAAAACACACTAAACTCTCATACAGCCCCTAGGTCTAGAAGACATTCCCTCTTAGCTCAGTATGAGCACAGGTCTATGTCACCTCTTTCATAAAGACTTCCTTCATCATACCATGCAGAAGTGGTATAATCTTTCTGTTTTTTCTCTGATACTGTGTATTTCCTGTGAATTATTCATCATGTACAATATTATAAACTGTTTGAGTAGTTTGATTGACTATGTAAATTGTAAAACATATGGAAGGCAAACAATACATGTTTATTGAAAGCATAATTTGAAAGCATAAGGGAAACCACAATTTCCTATAGATATATCTTCTTGGTATTAGTCATGAGTGATTCCCTTTGTAACCCAGAAAGTAATTCAGAGTAAAATCAGAACTGCCCCCACTTCATCCAATAAAGCCCAATTTGAGTTTGGTCAGGACCTACCTCAGTATTGACTTTTATTAGTAGCACCTCATTTTTGTTTCTAGGATGTTAGTTTCAAAGTGTGATCCATGAAAAGCGTTCATCAGAACCCACTTGTGTGCTTGTTAGAATTGAAGCTTTCTGACTATCTCAGAGCAAAAGGATCAGAATTTCTGAAGGTGGGGCCCAGAAGCACCCAGGTGTACCCTAGGTGATTCTTATATTCATTAAAGTTTGAAAAGCACAGGTCTAGTTCAATATTTGGCTTAATGGATGTTAATATTAAGTGATTTTTTAAATAGGCTGTCATATACATCAGGAAATTCCATGGTAAAAGAAGTTTAAAAGGCTACTATGGAGCTTCTTAGAACTTTTGGTAAGCTCTATTTTGTGAATATTCAAGAGGAGAGTGTAGTTTGAAGAAATTTTCATATTTTGGTGAGATGCATTCTCCCCAACAAGTTTCTGGAAGAATAAGCCTTGGGAATTTGACTCTTGGACATGCTTTTCAATCCAAAGTTCAACTCTATGATTTGATGGACACATGAAATTGGTCCAAAGAAGGTGATCGGATGTGCTGGACTGTTGACATAGAAATTGGATAAGAGAAGTATGTTCCTTTTGGTGGTCTCTTTCTGTTCCCTTCATAAGAATTTATTCTCTTTTCTTTTTTTTAACCTGCCTTTGAGGAACTTTATCTACTTTATATTTCAGCAATACTGACTATGAGTGATGTGTGTGTGTTTGTGCATGTGTGTATGAGAGTGATGAAGAAAGAGAGACTATATAGTCCTCAGAATTTCAATAGTAATAGATTAGAATATTTTAAAATAGAAAAGTAGACTTACATTTTCACTTAGGTACTATGCAAATGCATCAAAATTACATAGCTCTCCATCTTTAGAATAAAAAAGTGGCAAGACCTCATTTACATAGGCAGAAAGTGAAATAAATGCAGTTCCTAAAAAATGTCAGAATAAAATTTTATAATCTGATGATTTACAGTTCATTCCATGGTTTTAGTACGTAAAGCATATCTACTGGAAACAGATGAATTGGGTCAAGTAAAATTGGAACCCATTAAAATCCCAGCCTGAACCTTTGAGGTATAGAAAAGCTTGGCCAACCAAGTGATATGTTATATAGCCCATTATTTGCCCCTAACTTTCCTATTTTTCATCCGACCAAGAAAATGGAAAGTTCAAAATTTTCCCCCCCAAACCCTTCATTTTGGAATCCATGTTCAAAGTTAAGGACGGATTGAAATCATGGAGTAATACTTTGCCTGTTTGAGTCTTCAAACAAATCCTTAATGCAAAGAATCTTGAATAACTCAGAATTTTGCATATTTCTCAAAACTCACTTTGTCGTATGATGCCTAAAATCGTAAGGTACGTTTCCATTCAAAATCATTATTTTCTCATTAATAAAAGGCACTTAAACAAGCCTGCATTTGCTAACCATTCAAAGAGAAAAATCTGCATACTTCTCATTTGTTTAGAACAACTTGTTTCAAATGATGCAGCATATTTATATGCACAAAGCAGTATCCTCCCAATTATAATTTTTTTTTGACTATTCAAGAAAAACACAACAGATGTATTTCTACCAACTTTTGGACTGCCACATAGCAAAAGAACAATTGTATGAATGTTTCAAATAAATGTTCAAGCACTTTGACATAAATAATTTTCAACATATCCTTGTTGCCATATTATAGCATTTAACACTGTGCTGTCTTTGTTGGGAATGCAGATGATGAATAAGACCGTTTGTATTCTACGCAGATCACTTTCCTCTGTGATCACTAAGCATCAGAAACAGAATCTACAGATAGCAGAGCCATTGCATTTTAAATGTCACATAGCTGTCTTTATTATTCCAGCTGGCTTGTGGAAAGAAAGGCCTCTCTGTTAATGAGACTAACACTGCCAGTCCCATTATAATAGATTTAAGCAAATAAATAACATGTTTGCCATTTCATCTCTTGTCTTTCAAGCGCTATTTTTGTCACTGATCTCATTGCTACAGGCATTTGAATGGAATAACTATAATTGTTGCATAGTTTAGGAAATGAAAATTACACATGGAGACCCTATTTATTTTAGACAATTCAGCATATTAATCCAACTTGTACCAAAAGCATGTCCTCCCCATGTTTCTTGCTCACATTTGCCATTAATGTTAAGATGACAAAAAGATACAATGGGTTAGGTTTAGTGGTTCACTGACAGATGGCAGAACGTATTGCACACCTGATAAGAGAGGAATAATAACCATATTATGTCAAAAAGAGTAAAGTCTGCAATCTAAAAAAGGATCATTGACAAAATTGATTCAAAAATAGGGACCACCAATGTTTGGCTTTATGTAATTCAAGGAAATTAAAAATCCACTGGATAAAAGTTCCCATCTGTATAGAGAGCTCACAAAGATCATATTATGGAAAAATCATGCTTTTCCAATTGCCCACAATAAGTCACTATATTTGGACTATGACTCTATGGCTAAATGGACAGCTCACACTATCATACTATCTCTGCCTTTTCCAGTTTTGCCTTTCTCATCTAGAGAATGAGAATGGCAACAATTATATAACAATCCTTTAATCTACTGTTTCCTTCTTTTCACTCTCTTCAATTTCTTCTTAGGTGGTAATGACTCCCACATCATTAAATGCCACCTATTTTGGTTTCCTAGGCTGCTCAAAGCAAATACCAGGAAATGTGCTGGGTTAAAACAATGGGGATTTATTTGCTCAGAGTTGAGGCTGAGAAAATGTTCAAATCAAGACATCATCAAGGCAATGCTTTCTTCCTGAAGACTGGCTGCTGGGGATCCTTGGCTCCTCTGCCACATGACAAGGCACATGGAAGCATGCTAGACTCTCCTTTCTCTTCCAGGTTTTGCTGCTTTTAGCATCTTACTTCTGTGATTTTCTCTCTTTCTCTCTCTCTCTCATTCTCTGTATCCATTCCAATTATAAAGGACTCCAGTAAGAGGATTAAGATCCATTCTAATTGAGGTGGGTTACACCTTAGACTCATCAAAAGTTCCTACTTATAATGGGTCCACACCCACAGGAATGTATTCAATTAAGATCATGTTTTTCTGGAGAACATATAGATTCAAACCACACCATCTTAGACTGACAACTCCCAGACTTGGAGCTCCAAATTCAAACATTCAACTACTTAGTTGACATTGCTCCATGAATGCTTAAAAGACATCTCAAACGAGTGTAGTTAAAACAGAACTCTTTATTTACAAAATCCCAAAGCTTCTCCTTCCTCATGATTCCCATTCAGTAAATAACCTCACCATCCACCCACTTTCTCTAGGCAAAAAAATCTCAGAATAATCCTAGACTTCTCTATTTCCTTTCTTCATGCCTGCCCTAACACAAACATGAACACATGAACAAAATGCACTTCTTGGTTCTACATCCATCCTATTTTGTCAGTTCACCTCTCTTATTTCTACTACTAAAAGGTGGTACAAACTTGTCTTCTTTTACCTGGAAACCTTCAATACCTTCTCGTCTGGTCCCTCCCCTTCCCAATCTTCCCCTCTCTTTCTAGATAGAGAATTTCTATATGTCATTTTACAATGAATGAAGTCAGAGATGTCTAAACTGCTTCCAAGCAGAAATAAAGAAAGCAGAAATGGTGTGTTACCATTTTTATCTTAAAGATAGTGGTTGTCAAGCTTGAAGGAAAAAAATTTCTTGCATATTTATTGATCAAAAGGCAGAGTTAAGGAACATACCAATAGGTTTCTTGATGTGCAGTTAAGTGAATCTGGAAGCCATTCTGTATAATATAATCTCTAGTATAAACTCTGTTATTCAAATTATTCTAAAGTCTATTGTGTTGTAATGATTAGATAGCTAATTAAAACATTTATGTTGCTAAATCTTGTATCATTTTGTTTGGATTTAATGAAGATATAAGCCCTAAACAGGTCTAAATATTTAAAGACTTTCAGAGTTTCATACTTAGTTAAGACTGAAAAATACAACATCCTTTCAATTGTCTGTTGGTCAATAATTTAGAAACTAATGCAGTTTAGAATTAATTAATTCTGAAAAGGAAGTTCATATTATTTCACCTACCTGGGATCAGGAAAATATCAAGTAGGTTTACAAACAGTAAATAAATAGCCGGAAGAGATTATTTGACAATACAAATACAAAGTTCTTGCTAAATCTATTTGCTATTTTATTTTGTTGTTTTGATGCATTTTTTTCTGGGGGGTGGGGGACACTCAGAAGTAGTGACACTTGTGCATATTCCAAATCTCAGAAATAAATCAATATTACTGAAAAAGCAAGTTTGAGTATGTTTATCTTAGTGTACCTTCTTCTAAGCTTCAGTAATGAGCCTCTAAAATTGTTATAATATACACAGATAATAATCAGTGATTTTTTTCACATTGCTTCTGGAAAACTGCTTTGTGTTCCAGTTTTAATTAGTGTATTATTATCCATTGCTAATTTGAGGGGTTTAGCCTAAAATTAGCGCACAGCTGCAGAGAATGCAAGCACATGGAATCGCTGGATTAGCTGGAGTCCATACAAAGGAGAAGGAATAAATGAGGAAAGATCCAACAAACCATACCCTCCAAATAGCTCCCCAAATTTGCAAGCTTTTCCCTACAATTTAAAAGTTTATTCCTAGATGGGAGGGAAACTATGCTTCTATATTTGGTTTCTTTTATAATATAATAATAAAATATAGAATCACCTTATTTTTTATTTTTTCAAAGATTTAAAACAATCAGAAAACTAAAGAGAATAATTTAACACTCATTTACCTGCCATCCAGATTTTTTAAAAGGACAGAATGTTGCCATATTTGCTTTAGATTTTTCTAAAAAAAAAAAAAAAAATAACTCTGCAGAAACAGTTTTATCCTTCTTTGCAGTCCTTTTAACCACATTCTCTTTTCTCTCTTTCCAGAGGTAATCAGTTGGTGTGGACATTTCCCATCTAGGTTTTTATTCTTTTGCCAGATGTTTGTAAATTTACAACAAATACAGTGTTTTTTCATGTTTAAATTTTACATAAATGATAACATGTTGTGTATATTGTGTTGCTTCATTTTTTTTTTTCACTCAAGGTTGTGTTTGAAAGACTTCTCCGTTGTGTTATAAACACAATCAAATTTATTCCTCTTAACAGCTGCAATCAAAATCTTGTCCATGCTTCCTAGTGCACATTTGCTGGAATAGGAATCCTTTACAGCAGAGCTTCTCCAGCAGGGGCGATGCCATCCCCAGGAGCATTTGGAAATGCAGGGGAACATTCTTTCTATCACAATGAGAAGAGCTTTCGATTAGATTTAGAGGGCAGGGGCCAGAGAAACTAAACATCCTGCACTGAGAGAAGGCATTGTCCTGACCCCAGAATGCTGGCAGACATTCTGTAAGATATAAACCAACAAGAGGAATTCCTGGGTTGGAAGCATATACAGTTCAAATTTATTAGATATTATCAAAATGTTTCCAAATAACTGTACCAATTTTAAACCCCAGAAGTAGCATATGAAAACTCAAATTTACCCACATCCTTGCAACCAATTGATGTTATTTTCAGACTTTTAAAATAAGTGCCAAGCCAAAGGATGTGAACTGTTCTTACTTGTTTTCATTTTAATTTATTTAATTGGAAGTGAGGTTAGATATATTTATATATGTTTATGTGTGTATATATGTGTGTGTGTATATATGTATATCTATCATTTGCGTTACCTGCTATGTGAATTACTCCCCATAACATTTTCTGTTTTTTCTATTTTTTATTTAGAGAAATTCTTTATGTATTTTGAGTACTATCATTTTGTTGCTTCTGTGTTTTTCAAATGTATTCTCCTTGCATGTAGCTTGCCTTTATCTTTGTTTCTGGCATCATACCAAAGAATATTTTAACATAGTCAAATTTATAAATATTTCCTTTTTGTGTTTAAGTAGTGTTTGTATCATATTTAAGAAAGTCTTCCTTATCAAAAAGCCATAAAGATATTCTCTTGTATTTCCTTCTAAGGATTTCAAAATTTGACTTCAAACTTGGGACTCTAATATATCTAAACTTTATTTTTATTATGCAAGGTAAGAGCTTATTTAATTTTCAATATAGATGGCAAATTGGCCCATCACCAATTAATGACAGGGCTATCATATTCTGACCTCTGTTAAATAATAATTTCACAATTAAGTATGGTAGTCTTTCTGGATCCTCTACTCTGATCCATTTGTCTGTGTGTCTGTGTCACCACTTAGACTGCTATAACTTCTATAACTTTTTTATAAACCTTTATATTTCTTAGGGAAAGTACTCCTCCTTATTGTTCTTCAAAATTGCCTTAGGTTTCTTGGCCAAAGATTCTTCCACCTGAATTTTTTAATCAGCTTGACAAGTTAATAAAAAAAGAAAAATAGAGCTATTTGGAGTGACATCATCAACATAGCAAAATAAGACATCCCCTGTAAAACTTTCCCCTCAGAACCAACTAACAAAAAGAAAATCCCACTTGCTTGGATCTCTGGAGTATGATTGAGATTGGAGAAGAGCTCCACAAATGCTGAATTGAAGGAAAAGAAAAGAAAAGGAAAAAAAAAAAAAAAAACCCAAAATTAGGTAGGATATTTGCAACCCAAACTTGCCAGTCTGGACCCTTCTCCTCACTTGGTCCTGCACAGCTTGTGTCACACAGAAGCAGCAAGGCTTTGGTCTCTCCTGCTGTGTATAGAAACTATAGAGCCACTCACAGCAGTGAGTTAGAACCCCATGCATATCCAGGCACTGGGACCCAAGTCCACAGACATCCAGGGCAAAACACAAGCCATTAAAAAAAAAAAAAAATCAAATAAAAAAAAACAAATAAGGAAAAACAAAACAAAACAAAACAAAAAAAACCACACAAGCCATTGAGGAGTGCTGCATACAAAAAAGCCCTCAGGAAGAAAAAAATATAGAGAGAAACCATGGCAGAATTGTGAGCAAGAGGTGTACACACTCAGTCCAGTCTCTGTTGGCTGGCACACCTAATAGAAACTGGGCCTTTCTGTGTTGACTGACATTTCTGGATGGATCCCATCTGGGACTCCAATGGGGTATAACCTAATAGAAAAGAAACTGGAGGCAGTAAAGCATCACACAAAAAAAGAGCAGGGGTTGGATGGAGTTGAATTGCTATAAGACAGGACAGGTCCCGGAATTGTAAAGTGTAAAGAAAAGGGGACACCGAGAAAGGAAGATAATTTAAACAAATCATAGGAGCTAGGAGGAAATTTTGCACACATGTGTAAAAAACAGAACAGACTAAGATTCCCAGAGAAGAAACAGATGAAAGGAAGCTTTCTCCTGGAGGTGAAATAATTTACAAAAAGTGCAACCTTAAAAATTGTACTGCATATCCAGGGCAAGAATCAGATTAAAAAGAGCTGAGAAAATCTGAACAGTTAAACATGGGCTATTCAAAAGGTCCAGAATCAGTTGGAGCAAGCATCAAAGCAGATTCTTAACACAAAGCCAAGCAGCAATAAAACCCTAGAAAAGTGAGAGAAACTGACCTTCAGGGGTAACACATCAAAATAACTGGATGCCCAGATATCAGTAAAAATTACAAGCCATACTAAGAAACAGGAAGATTTGGCTCAGTCAAGGAACTAACTTGAACTTCAGAGTAGAAACAGAATTTGATACAACTAATCAAAAAAGTTCAAACAGATCTCCTGAATCAATTCAAAGAGATGAAGGAAAATATGGATAGAAGTAAAATAATGGTGGTATAGAGCTAAAGGATATTAAAAAGATAATATGTGATAATAAAGAAGCATCCAAAAGTTTTGAAAGAAATACAATCGAAATTATAGGAATGAAAGTAACAATAATGGAGATTAAAAACACATGAGAAGCATACAACAGCAAGTTTGACCAGACAGAATAAAGAATCGCTGATCTAGAGGATGCAGGACAATTGAAATCATACAGTCAGAAGAACAGATTGAGAAAAGAATAGAAAATATTGAGGAGTGTTTCAGGGATCTGAGTGCTGGTATATACCCTACGAACATATGCATCATGGGTGTCCCAGAAAGAGAAAAGAAGGGAAAAGGGGAAGAAAGACTGAGGAAATAATCACCAAAATTTTCCCAAATCTTATAAATGACACAAATATACATGTCCAAGAAGCACAATATACTTCAAATCGAATAAACCCTACTAGACCTATGCTGAGACACTAACTAATCAGAATATCAAATGCCAAAGATAAAGAAAGAATTCTGAAAGCAGCATGAAAAAGTGAGTAATCACAAGCAAGGGAAACTCAATAAGACCAAGTGCCAACTTCTCATCAGAAACAATGGAGGCAAGAAGTAGTTTTATGATATATTTAATGTACTGAAAGAGAAAAACTGTCAACCAAAAATACTTTATCTGTCCTTCCAAAATGAGGAGGAGTTTAAAATATTCACAGATAAACAAAAAAACTCTACAATAAAAGGCCTGCTATACAAGAATTACTAAAAGAAGTTCTTCAGTTTGAAAGGAAAAGACAGGAGAGAGTGGCTTGGAGTAGTGTGAAGAGTAAAGATCTTCAGTAAAGGTAAATAAAAGGGTAAATGAAAAACCAAATTGTAGTGTATCCTCAATATATAACTCTACTCTTTAATTCCTATAAGTCAGAAAAGAAAAAGTAATATTTCCTGAATAAGGGGGATGTAAAATATAAAGAGGTAGCATGGGACAAAAACAATATAAAGAGAGGAAATGGATGGATATGAGAGCTAAGAATATTGATTATTGATGCTAAGTTGCTATCTTTTCAAATTAGTAGGTGTGGTAGTTTGAGGGTATTATAGACCCAAGAAAAGGTCATGTCATTAGAGCTGATCCATTCCTTTGGGTGTAAACCTATTGTAGGTGAGGGTCTTCTTTTGATTAGATTACTTCAGTATGATGTGACCCAGGATGGATCTTAATCCTCTTACTGCAGTCTTTTATAAACAGAATGAATATGGAGAGACATACAGAGAGAAATGACACAGGACCCAGAGAGAAACCCATGGAAGCTGAGAGAAAAAGCCATAGATGGAGCAGCCAGAAACTGAAAACAGTGGGGCCTGGAGGAGAAAGCAGAGACTGGCAGATGTTGCCATATGCTTTCCCATGTGACAGAAGAGTCCAGGACCCCTGGCAGCCAGATCACATTGCCTGATGATGCCTTGACTTGGACACTTTTCTCAACCTCAAAACTATAAGTTTTCAAGCCAATAAACCCCTATTGTAAAAGCCAATCCATATCTGGTATATTATTGTTTTCAGGAGATTTTAGCAAACTGAAACAGTAAGTTACAGACATAGATTGTTTAATACAAACCTCAGGATAACTACAAAGAAGGTGTTTTAAAAATACACAGAAATAGAAATGAGAAAGGGATCAAACAATTACATAAAACAATTATACAGAAAAGGAAGCTACAACAAAGGAAAAGAGAGATAAAAAAAGATATGAGTAATAAAATCCAAAGGACAAAACAGCTGAAGTAAGTACTGCCTTTACAGTAATAAGACTGAATGTTAATGGACTAAACTCCCCAATCGAAATACACAGATTGGCAGAATGGATAAACAAGCATGAACCAACTATATGTTGTTTATGAAAGTCTCACCTGAGACTCAAAGACAAAAGTAGTGAAAGGTTGGAAAAAAATAATCCAGGTAAACAGTAACCAAAAAAGAACTGGGGCAGCTATACTAATATCAGAAAATTTAGACTTTAAGTCAAAAGCTGTTACAAGAGACAAAGAAAGGCACTATACATTGATAAAAGGGTCATTTTACCAAGAAGAAATAACAATCATAAATATTGCCCCAAAACACATGAGAAAAACACTGGCAAAAAAGATAGGAGAAATAGACACCTCCACAATAATATTTGGAGACTTCAACACACCACTCTCATCAATAGATAGAACATCTAGACAGAAGATCAACAAGAAAACCGTGAACTTGAGTAATATAATAAGTGAGCTAGACCTTACAGAAATGTACAGAACATTGCAACCCAAAAAAGCAGGGTATACCTTTTTCTCAAATGCTCATGGACCATTCTCCAGGATAGACTACCTGTCTATTAGAGAAATTCAAATGAAAACCACAATGAGATACCATTTAACACCCACTAGAATGGCTACTTAAAAAAAAAAAAAATGGCAGAAAACTACCAGTGTTGGAGAGGATGTAGAGAAATAGGAACATTCATTCACTAATGGTCAGAATGCAAAAATAGTTCAGTCACAGTGGAAGACAGTTTGGCATTTCCTCAGAAAGCTAAGTATAGAATTATCATATGACCTGGAAATTCGACTACTAGGTATATACCTTAAAGAACTGAAAGCAGGGACTCAGATATTTGCACACTTATGTTCACTGCAACATTGTTCACAATTGCCAAAAGATGGAAGTAACCCAAATGTCCATCAACTGAAGAATGGATAAACAAAATGTGATCTATGCATATAATGGAATATTATTCACCATTAAACAGAAATGAAATTCTGATTCATGGAACAACATGGATGAACATTGAGGACATCACTTTGAGTGAAAAAAGCCAGTAACAAAAGGACAAATATTTTATCATTTCGCTGATATGAAATAACTAGAATAAACAAACTAATAGAGTTAGAATCTAGGAAAAAAGTTACCAAGAATTGGGTTGGAGCTAGGGAATGAGGAGTTAATGCTTAAATTGTACATAATTTCTATTTGAATTGATTGTAAAGTTTTGGTAACTGATGGTGGTAATGGTAGCACATCATTGTGAATATAATTAACAGCTCTGAATTATGTACTTGAATGTGATTACAAGAGGAAATTTTACGTCATATATTTGTTACTAGGAAAAAAAACAAACATAGGACTGTACAACACAATGAACCTTATTGTAAACTATGAACTATAGTTAATAGTACAATTATACAAATGTTTTCATTAATTATAACAAATGTATCTCACTAATGTAGGGTGTTAAACGTAGGGTGGTATATGAGAACTCTGTATCTTATATATTTTATTCATGATATTTCTGCAAAACTACGACTTATCTAACAAAAGAAATTATTAATAAAAAAGAAAGAAAAATAGATTGGGTTTTCTTTAAAAATATATTAATTTAGAGATTAATTTTGGAAAAAATATTCATCTTTAGATATTGAGTATTCCCACCAAGAGCATGTTATATCTCATTAATTCAGACTTTTAAAAAATTGGCCTTTACTAATACCATTATCTTCATATAACAAGTATATTTAATTAGATTTATTTATATTTATCTTGAAATGCTTGTTGTTATTGTGAATGGTAACTTTTTTTTATTACATTATCAGATTGAGTAATAATGGGTTAATAAAGAGGTGATTTGACTTTTTAATGTTGGTTTTAGATTCCAGTAGTTATTAATTCTCATTTTAGTTCTAAGAATTCATCTTCAGAGCTTCTTGTATTCCATATGTCAATCAGATCAACTACAAATAATCACAAATTTTCCCTTTCTTTTAAGTTCTTATGAATCTTATTTTTGTTTTCTGTATTTTTGTATTGGCTAATGCCTCTATTAACATGATCAATAGTGCCAATTGGAGTATGTATTTTTATCTTCTCTCAAATTTTAATAGGAATACTTTTCAAATTCAAACATTATATGTGATCGTTGTATATGATTGTTGTAGGTTTTTAATAGATCTCATTTAAAACTCCCCTATTAAAAATTTGCAAATATTTTCAAAGATTAATCAATGTTGATTTTTACCTATAAAAATTCAGCACATGTTGAAATATTCACATGGTTCATCTCATGTAATCATTCATCATGGTGAATTTCACTAATAGTACTTAAACTCTGGGGACAAATTTTGACTGGTTAAGCTGTATTATTTGTTGTTTATTATACAATGATGTATTTGTTTTCTAATTTTTGTTAGTGTAATGTGTCTGCAATTTTCTTTTCTTGGACTGTCCTCTTCAGTTTTGACTTCACGATTTTCACTTTCTTTCTTGGTAAGAGATATCTGATGAAATTCTAGCACATTTCCTGCTCATTTGTATCTAGGTGTGACTACATACTAAGTTTTGTTAGAGCTGTCACATTATTACATGAAATGCTTCTCCTGGAGTTATGCATGTGCAATTTTGAAGCCTTATTTAATGTCTCTGCGTCTAACCAAGGAGATATAAACAGAAGTGTTGCATGATATTTCCAGGAAGTTTCTTAAAAGAGAAGTTGCATCCTTGTTTCTTTTACTTCCTTCTTCTTTCTGGCACATTGGATACAACTGTTTGAGCTCTATCAGCCATACTGAACCATAACATGACCTCAAAAACGGAAACTCATATTCTGAACATGGTGATGGAGAAATATCTGAATCTGAATTCCCAAATAGTCTATGAAGCTGGCATACCAGCCATGAAAAGTAAAAGTGTGTGAATATATATGTGTGTAATAAAGTTCTATCTTGTTTAATCTGCTATTATTTTGAGGTTTTCAGTTATATGTAGCTGAACCTAATAGTTATTAGTACTGCTAGTTTTTTACTCCTTGTATTCTAGTTACCGAAATAATTTGTTTGAAATAGGAATTATCTTTCCTTAAAAGTTTTTTAACAATCTCCTGTAAATCTTCTGAGTACTTCAATATGTAGTTTGACTCACTAAACACCCATTTCTAAATTACCCCTCAGAATAGGAGGCCCAAAGGCACCAAAGTTGCTACTCCTCAAACATCCATGGATGTTTGAGAGCTGGATGGCACAAGGAGTTGCCTGTGGCAGTCAAGGAGTTATGCTGCTCAGTTCTCCCTTCAAGAGAAACTGCTGGGGACACATAGTTGATTGACAGTCTTCAGATGCCATATTTTTGGCTCCTACATGGTGTTCATTTCAAGGACACACCTACACCAAACTGCTACCAGCCAAACACTGAACATGATGAGAGTGCCAGTACCAGGTCGTTTCTGCCCAACATAAATGTCCAACTGTCAAACTTTACTCAGGGATTCTCCAGCACAATTGAGACTTTCTCAGAACTTTACTATAGTCACAATCTCTTTCTGACATATCTACCTTCCTTTCCTCTCCACTATCACAGGGGACAGATCAACATCATATGCTGAAGGCATTCCCTGCCTTTTCTTTCGTCCCTCCTTAAATCATTCCCAAGATGTCCCTCAATAAATGTCTTATCTGTCTAATTCTGACTTGGCATTTATTTTCCAGACAACCTGTTCTAACACAGGGTCAAGGCATTAAAATGTACTACCAACTGGGCAGTGAATGTAGTTCAGTGGTTGAGTACCTGCTTCCAATGTACGAAGTCCTGGGTTCAATGCCCGGTACCTTCTAAAAAACAAACAAAAAATTGTATAAAAAAATGTACTACCAACTAAGTAAAGAAACAATCCAATTAAAAGATCATCTAAATAGTCAGTAAACAAAGAGACAAAGTGTCAAAGTATGTAGTAAAAATAGAATTATAAACAGACCTAAGAAATTCATAGTCTCAGTACTAGAACTATACAGCACCTTCGCTGCAGTTGGCCTCCAGTGCACTGGCCACTTGTGCTCATCTTACCTGATCAGCATGAGGTCATTGAAGAAATGGTTCAGTGTGGTGTTCTGCACAGTGTCATTAAAGAAATCCTGTATTGGGCATAAGTGGCCCTGCTCTAGTATCCCTGCCAGTCATTGGTTGGGAACATGACCTTGGCATGAATCTCATGGTGTGTCTGAAGATGAAACAGCTGCAGACTGTTGTCTGTTATACTCAACACCTATCCCACCCCCCAACTCCCAGCAGGTTCTCTTGAAGGAAAATCTGGGATGCACACCTCCCTGACTGCCACAGACCCTAAATTCCATTTTACCTGATATTATTCCTGGAACATCTAATATTACATACGATATATCTGATATTACACTTATTATAACTGCTATAAATATCACTATTAATTATCTGGTTGTTAGGTTATTGGTTATTTAGATTAGCTTATTAGTGAACCATTATTTGGTCATTATGCATGCCATTTTCCTTATTAGGTCTTTTTGTATTAAATTCTACTTTATCTGTATATTGCTGTATCTAATTCAATAATAATTTCCTGGAATTTTACACTTTCAGCAGTTATTCTCTTACACACTAGTGCATGCTATACTATTTTTTTTCAAGTTCAAATTTGTAAAACTAAATAAAAATCAAACAACCATTCAAATGTCAAAGTTCTTCCAATCAGGCATATATTCTACCTGAATTTCATAAAATGAATAGCGCTCAACAAATAATTTGCAAGTATAAAAAAATATTGATAACGGGGAAAAAGGAGAAATCATTGTAATAAAAAAAAACACCCATTATCTCCCATTGTTTTTCAGTAAAAGCACACACAAAATATAGTTCATAGGTATGGAAAGTATAGGTGCTAATAAAGGTTGCTGTTTACCTCCACCAAAACCAATCCTGAAGTGAATTAAAACACAGATATAAAAAGATGTATCATATCTTAAAAGCTTAATACTCTCTCCTAGGAAGACTGAAGTCTATTTGGGAACTGGTTTATGTGTGTTGGGTGTGTGTGTAAGGTGGGGGTGAACAGGATGTGGTAGGGTAACAGCTTAGAGTGGAGGGCAACCAGAAGCAGGAGTGAGTAGATCTGTCAGAGAAGCAAGTCCTACTCTTGCCTCTTTCTACATTGCCTTGGAAGAGTTTGCCTGTCTCATTTCTACATAAATTGGGCTAAACTTATCTGCATTGAAGAGATCTTAATAGAATAGCACAAATGTCCTACTAGGTAAATAGCTGATGGAAAGAAGTGGCCACATTTCAGCTCTCTGCCAAAATTCTGAATCTTGCCTTTCATTTACAACAAATATATTAAGTTTAGATTTAAAAATTATGTATCTGATAATGCCAAAATGAAGAGTCCTTTTAAGCTTATGTCAATTGGGTATAGATTTTCTTAGTTTTCATTCAAGTTGACTTGTACCCTTGTGGATATGGTTATTTTTTAGTGAATACAATACATTGTATATGAAATTATTTTTTAAAAATGGATTACTCAAGAAAATATTGGCAAATCAAACCTTGCAATGTAGAAAAAGGATAATACATCATGACCAAGTGGGGTTTATTCCAGAAATGTAAAGTTGGTATGACATTAGAAAATAATCAATGAATTTTACCATATCAACAGATAAAAGAAGAAAAACCGTATGAGCTACTTAATAGGCACGTGAAAACATCTGCAAAATTCAACATGCATTTTTTATTTTTTAAAAATTCTGCAAATTAGGAATTTAAGAAAACTTCTTCAACCAATAAAAGGAAATTGATTTTTTTAAAAACCTGTAGCTAACATCATGCTTAATGGGGTTAAGAATGAATATTTTCTCACTAAGATGGTTAAAAGGCAAAACTGTCTCCTCCCATCACTTCTGCTCATACTGGAAGTCCTAGTCAATTCAATAAAATAAGAAAAAGAAATGAAAGTCTTCTAGATTGGGAAAAAATTGAAATAAAATAATCTCTATCACAAACGACATAATTTTCTGCCTTGAAAATTACAAGGAATCTAAAAAACAGCTACTAGAATTAATAGGTAACTTTAGCAAGATCTTAGAGACAAAGTCGATATACAAAAATCAATTTTTTCAATATATTGGCAATGAAAACTAAAAACTAAAATTAAATAAAATAGCACCTTTTACAAAAACACCAAAACATGAAATGTGTTTGGAATAAACATGACAAAATATGTACAAGATATGTGTGCTAGGAACTACAAAACAATGTTCATGAACTGGAAGATTCAATATTGTTAAGAAGTTCATTCTCCCCCAAAATGTTCTCTAGATTTAATATAATACCAATCAAAATACCAATGAACTTTGTTTTGTAAAAATTTTTAACTGATTATAAAGCTTATATGGATAGTAAACAACCAGCCAAAATCAGAGTACCTGATTGTAAGATATTATTATTATTAGACTGCAGTAATTAAGGCACTGAGGTATGGTGAAAGAGCAAGCGTGTAGATCACTGGAAGAGACCAAACAGTCCAGAAATAGAACCCCATATATTTGGTCAGTTGATTTTCAATAAAGCCTCCCAGGCAATTCAATGGAGAAATCAATATTTTCAATATATGTTGCTGGATCAATTGGATAGCCATATAAAAATAAATGAAACTCGATCCACACCTCATACCATAAACAAAAATTAACTTGAATTGAAGTATCATAAACCTGAATGTAAAACATAAAAGAATAAAATTTCCAAAAAAAAGTACAGGAGAAAACCTTGGTGACCTTGTGTTAGGCCAAGAATTTTTTAATAGGACTCAAAAACGATAAATCATAAAAGAAAAAAAAAAGTGATGAACCAGATTTCATCAAAATTAAAAATTTCTACTCTTTGAAAGACACTGAAAAGATAATGAAAAGATAAGCCAGAGACCAAGATAAAATAGTTGGAAAACACATCTCTGATAAAGGATAAAGGACTTGTATCCAGAATATATAATGAACTCTCACAAACAAATAGAACAACAAAACAAAACAAAAAACACTAAAAATATGGGCAAAAGAGTTGAACATCAGAGAAGATAAATGGATAGAAAACAAGCACATGAATAAATATTCAAGGTCATTAGACATGAGGAAATTGCAAATTAAAACCACAAAGAGAGATCACTCTACAAAATAATGGCTAAATTTAAAAAAAAAAAAAAAAAAAAAAAAAAAAAAAAACCCTGACAACACCACGTGCTAGAGAGGCTGTCAAGCAACTATAACTCTTATACATTGTTGGGGGAAATCCAAAATGGCACAGCCACTTTGAAAAACCAAAGTACAATTTCTTTTAAAGTTAAATATATACATACCATATAACCCAGCATCACCACTCTTAGGAATTTACCAAAGAGAAATGAAAATAAATTTCTACATAAAAACCTGTACATTAATGTACATAGCAGCTATATTCACAAATGCCCAAATCCAGAAACCATTTAAATGCCCATGAACTGGTGAATGATAAATAAACTGTGCTATATCCATACAGTGGGATGCTAGTAGGCAATAAAATGGAACAAATACTGACTTGTGCAAATGTATAGGGGGATTTTAAATGTTTTAACTAAGAGGAAATATACTCTCAAATGGCAACATACATGATTACATTTAACATTTTAGAAAAGACACCACCATAGGGACAAAAATCAGGTAAGAGGTTTGCCATGGACAAGAGGTGTGTGAAGGGAATTGACCACAAAGGGACATGAGGGAAGATTTTGAGGTGATGGCAGTATTCAATATCTTTATCATGATAATCATTATGCAGCTATATGAGTTTTGTCAGAATTCATGGAACTGTATACTAAAATGGGAGGATTTAACAGAATATAAATTGAACTTCAGCAGTCTTCACTTGAAAAAATTCAATCAATTAAGGCCTAATATGATGTAATTTTTACATTTGTTTTAGCAGACAATTGGTGGCACTAGCAATCTGGGATCATTTCAATCATTAAAATTGGATTACAGTGACTTGAAGCTGTTGTCAGTCTCTGTGACAGCTGGTCTATAACCAAATCATCCTGACTCCTCGAGTGTAGCCCTCAGGATCCTAACACAATATGAAGAAGTCCCCCGAATTTGGTGGCCCCAGACTCCAATATTTGTCCATATAGTTTGCAAGTCTTTCATGAGACTTACACAAGCCTATTTTAGAATTGGCAATTGTCCTTAGGAAAAATTGTCCCCAAATACTTGGCTCATTTCACTGAGTTTATTGGCTTCATTAATCTTATCCTTATAATTTTTCACTCCATTGTTAGCTCTTAGGCATCTTCAAGCAGATTTAATAATAATAATAGTAGTAGCAGTAATGAAATTGTCCGTGATTTTCTACTCATTCTCATTGTGAGCATTGGTTTATTTATTCTGTCATGGTGCAGGCTATCTTTGCCATTTTCAACATTCACCTTCAAGGGTGCTTTAGTTATCACTATTTCTAGTCTATAGAAAGGAGTCCATGTCCAGAGCAAAAGATTTTTTTTTAATCCAGTGATATCCACTCACTCACCTTTTACTGGTGAAACTTTAGTCATACCCAAGTATCTGGTAAAAGACTCTGAGAAACGTAGTTGCAGATGCACAGCCAGGAAGAAGGGGAGAGGAAGACCAACTGCCTTTGCCACATGAGGCTACCAAATAGTTTTCTAAAGAAATATTCTGGTTCTTGTAGCTCATCAACTTCGGGGATATCCTCTTCATCTGAATCCTTAGGATGATAAATGTTCTTTCTTGTTATACAATATTTTTAAAAATTATCCTATGATAAAGAGATTTGAATATGGTCTCACCCATTGTACAATTTCATGGCTTCTGGCTTATTTCCCATCCTGGAGATAACTCCTAGTCTGGTTCCCAGGGCCTGGCAGGATTTTGCTTACCACAGCCCAGCAGGCCTGAGGAGGAATCTTTCCTTAGTCCTGACCCTGCATCTGCTATAATCCCTGAATGTGCAATACCATCTCTCAATGCAGCCCGCCAACTCTCTGCTTAGATTTCTGGGGATTTCAGTGGACCATCTCTTTCTGTTCACAGTCAGAGATCACATACAGTGTGTAGGGAAGGAGGACACAATAATGTAGCTGCTTCAGAATGTGGTACCCTCAGTTGTAAGAACAGTTGCCTGACTTTCTCTTTAGTACAGACCATTTTTCTCAGCCAAGGGTAAAGTAGGAGAAAGAAATAAGGATCTTTCAACCACTTTGGAGAGGGTTGATGTCCACTGTTTCTAATTGTATGGAACCTGGAAGCCATTTTCTTTTTTGTTGTTTTAATTGTTCCTCGGAAACCCCTAGATACTGGTATTCGTTAACGTCAAGTCCTAGTTTTGGTGACAGTATAAGTATGCATCCTTTCTGGGTGTTTTTAAAAAATATTTTAGTGGGAAAAGTAGGATACACCAGTTCAATTACTGATTTCCAGTATTAAATCAGAATATTGCTATGTTTGGCCATATTTTGCATATTATTTTTTTCATCTCTCAGTCTTAAATTATCATTAGAAACTTTTCCAAACTCTTCAGTCTCCTTCATCAGATTTAAAAGCACTAAATTTTAGGCCATTTTAAATCAGCACACACCACTCAGAACTGAGTGGGAGAGAGTGTGGTCTACAGTGTGAACTGTGGTCTATGGTTGGTGGCAAGGCTCCAGGATGTGTAAGTTCATTGAGGTTGGTGGGCCACACTGTGGGAGATGTTTGTGTGGGATGTGGTGGGAGATGTGGGAGGTGGGCAACATGGGAATCCCAGTGGGTTCCGTGTAATATTTTAGGTAATCTAAGCACCTCTTAAAATATATGTATATATATAAATAACATTTTTGTAAGCAAATACACATATATGCATATATATTTATATATCATTTTGCAAATGTTTGTATGTATTGTGAGAATTTTGATTTTTACCCATAATAAAAAAAAAAATTAAAAAAAAATAAAATAAAATAAAAGCACTAAATTTAAGTCTCCCTGATGTCTATGGCACTTGGGCAAACAAGATAAATAAAATCAAGGGCATAACATAGAAACTGTGAATGACCTTATGCAATGAGAATTAATCGCTCTCTGAAAAGTCATACAAATAATAATAATAAAAAAAAAAATAGAAATATTTTCCACTGGTATCCTCACAAATTCAGATGACTACATCTCACACACTGGAGGCCACGTTTTATATCAGCTGCAAGTTTCTAAGTTAAAAATGAATAGAAATAGCTTCATATATCTATGTAATTTGTATTTTTCTTTTGTGGGGGTGTTTTAATTTTAAACCCATTGAGTTATTTGTTAGTTTTTGTGTGTGTGAAAGAGAAAAGTGAGGGGAGAAAAAGCATAAGAGGAAGTTAGCCACAGAATGCATCCCCCAAAAAGGGTAGGAATGGAGCAAACTTTCAACTTTCATGGTTATTACTTGTGGGGCTATAATTATATCCTTCAGAATTATGATTATAATTCACATATTACATATAGTTACTCCTGCCCTTTTGTGGCATAAAACATAATGATCCTTTCAACATCTACATAAATAAAACTCCCACCCCATATCTTTACAAATCACTCTGACATAGCTCCCAAACTAGTCACTCCATTAAACTGATGAGTAAATAAATTAAAAAGACCTGTAAGCATTCCTAATTTATATGCTACTTAAAGGTGTTATAAAACAAGACTTGCTTTTAACATTTCCAGGCACTCCACTCATCTAATTAAATAAAATTCTCATATCTGATGGGTAGAACATGCTATTTATATTTATGTATCAGTGACTGCTTCCTTTACAAATGGCTAAACTACCCTCAAGTAGAGCAAACACAGAAAATGCACGATTATTCCATATTTTCTTTAAATCTATGGGTGCATTTTGCTTCTACACACATTGACAGAATTCAGCCCTTCTGTCTTGGAATACGAAATTCACCTGCAGCCAAAGAGGGAGCGTTAGTTCTCATTTTCGATTTTAAATAAAGCCTGTGTTTTTGTGATTTGTTCAAGTTTTATTATTTGTTTGGATTTCGTTTGCTTGCTCCTCTGTAAAATGGAGTTTTTTTTTTTTTTTTTAATACTAATTGGATGTTCTTAAAAGGCTACATCAACAATGAAAATAGTGAAGCTTTTGTTTTTCCCTTTTCAGAACAATATACCACTTCATTTTCCTAAATTCACTTGGCGTTTGTGTTTTGTCACGTGTGTTCCTTGAGAATGTTGGCAGATTGGGAATTTTATGAGGGGAACTGCAGTTCAGGTTTCTTTTTTCAAATCTTGTGGCGAAGTTTCTTTCAAGGCTCAGGTCACCATCTCTCTTTGCAGCATGTCAGGAGCCAATTAGAGCATTTGTTCAGGCTGGAATGCCTTCTTCTTTCGGAGGCTGCTCTTTCTGAATTTGCTGGGCTTTTAATGTGATGTTGAAATCTGTTCCTGCTTGACTCTGACAGCTGGTTTTGATCATGCTCCTCTAAAGAGGAAGTTTCAATTAGCACAGCTCCAAATGTGCTCTGGAGGTATATTTTTATGACTACGCAACTAATAGCCCTCTTTGTTCTTAGTGGTCTGTGACTCTAACAAACACAGTCATTCGTATGAGTCACGAAGTGACTTTATAGCAAGGTTAGGCTTTGCCAAAACCAGAAGAATGAGACAGCCAAATTGAATTAGCGGTTGAAACACATTAATTTATGTTAGATAAATGTTATTGTGGTCCCATGGGCAAGTACTTAGGTCATAGGCTTTATGAACTATTTGCAGCAAGAGGGCTTCATGGCAGTAAATCAGCCCTTGAGCAGAACTTTGCAAAAGGACTTTCAGCCATTTACTCACTCCTGTCCCCTTAAATTACCTATGCCTTTTTCTCCTCCGATCAGATCCTTCCATGGAGACGGCACACCATTTTGCACACGTTTTGTTAACATATAAGCAGTTGGATGAATGATTTGTGTAGGCTTTGCATGACTCTGGTTGAGACACGGCCATCTATTAGGTCGGTGGCCCTTACTGCAGGAAGCTGTGTGTTTATCATTCTATCTTCCACATCGCAGTGCATGCAGAGCTCTGGCTTTGCCCCAGCTTTCAGAGTCAATGCAGCTGTGCTGTAAACGGAAACCTTGAGGTCTCAAACACAGTACAAACCACCAGGTCCTGACAAGGCTGTTTCTCTTCTGGAGAGGAATTAGATCCACTTAAGGCTGGATTATTTCTAGAGTAAGAAAAGTCAAAATAAGTGTTTTCTGGCTGCAAATTGAGGCAAGTGAGAGACGATGCCAAGAAAGAATTACGCATAAATGATAGTGTTTAAACTTGTTTTTATATGTTTAGATATGTCTCTGCCAAAAAACTGACAGTACCTCTCTGTTGGCATTTTTTTTCAGAGAGAGGCCACTCACACACTGAACATTTTCTTAATAAGGAAATTACTGTAAATCATCAGTGTCTGGGCAGGTGATAACCAGTTTACCTTAAACATGACCCCTTGCAAAACTCAAGAAAAATAACTGGCTGGTCAAAAAGTGATGAAATCTTCCTCTCCTCTCACTCCACAACCACCAAGAAGGCCTGGTTGTCAATCAAGGGCCTGGGTAATTTAGTGCAGCAGATAAGAGCATGGGCTTCAGAGTTGGTGCTAGTTTCAAAAACTGATTCTACCGCTTATTAGCTTTGCAATCTTGAGCAAATTGCTACTCTGTATTCTCACATAAAATAGAGATAATAGTAATACCTACTTTTTCAGGGTTGCTGTTAAGATTCAAGAAGTTCATGAATATAAACCATTAACAAAGTGAATGGGGAACAAGGTAAGCTGTTCCTTGTTCCTTGAAAATGACAATTGCTATTTTTTATTGGTGTTGCTGTTATTATAGCTTTTGAAGCAAGAGAAGAGAGTCTCTGTATTTTATTTCAATTCCCCAGTGACTACTGGACTGAGCTGCTGGTAAAGTTGAGGTGTGCCTTTTGCTGGCACAATGTATTCTTCTTACCTGAAGAATACTCAGGAGCTACCTACCATATTCTGTTCCACACACTGACCTTGTCAGACCTACCTAACCCTTTGGTCCTACTCTGCTCCCGTGTTTGTTGTTTATATTTGAAGACAGCAACTATGGCATTCATCTTGAATGTTTAGCATCAAGCAGAGAGGCTGATACATGATAGGTGCTCATTATATTTCAGGTGAATTGGATTTCATGTTGATGAATGCCTGTGTATGTGTGCTTAGAACTATATGCATAGACTTCTCCAGGGTGGAATTATCTCCAAACTTCAGCTCAAATTCCAAAGATTAGAGAAAAGATATCTTTCATAGATTTAAAAAATGCCCCTGTCCCCTTTCATGCTGGAAAAGAAAAAGAAAAAAAAAAAAAAAAAAAAGAAATCTACTCCCACTGGCATCTAAGCTTTCTAAATTAATTCAAATCTATGTATGTTGCTCCAGATGAGTTTCCAACTAAAGTTCATTCACTATTTGAATTTAATCAATCAGTTGCTATGAAGTCATTACCTAGTTACTTGGCTGATTAAAAAAAAACACAAAAACACCACATTTAGTCAAAACTTTCTCACCTATCTGTGTATATAAGTACATTAAGAAATTTGTATTTGTTATGCTTTCCATTTTAAATTAGAGATCCTTAAGATCAGGTCCTAAGTCTTCTCAAAATCCAAAAAACTGTCTGCAGCAATTTTTAATATGTACCTCATAAATATTATATACAAATGACTTAGAAGACTTAAATTCCCATGGCCAATTTAACTTCCTAAGTCATCAACTGGAATTTCTTACCTTATGGGCTTTACACTAAGTTACTAAGAAGAGTTAAGTATAATCTAATGTGGATATAATTGTTGGACCTCAATTCCTGGGCTTTTTAAAAATGTTTTATCCTTGATATTAAAATTCCATGAGAGCAGAGACACTGTCTTCTTATCCCTCAGTTATCCCAGTGCCTGAAACAGTCCCCTAAGCCACAGACCCTGAAGTATTTGTCAAAATATTTAGTTAACTCATGAAAATTGATTGAACAATAAATTAACTCGTTTCTTCCCCATGCTTTCTGACATTTCGTTATACTTGCTCTTTCCTCATTCAGGTAAAATTTTTTCCCTCTGTTTTTTAAGTATGTATTTTTTTTATGATTGAAACCACCTTTCTCAAAGATCAGTTTCCTTGAGAAAAATTTGGAACTGATAACATCAAGTTTTATAGTGAACAAATCATGAAAATTGCATAAGAAAATGTCTCATCCTCCCAATAACACTGACTTTTTTACTACAACCCATCAATGTGGTTACTTCTCCACACTTTCTGAGAAGCTCAATGTGCTGAGACGAGTCCTTGGCATATTAACAGGCTGAAGTTCAGTGCGTGACATCATGAAGGGCAGCTGTCTGGGGCCAGAAGTCATGGAGGTTCATAAGCTTCCCACGGAGATGGCCAATCAATAAAAGTTCTATGCTTAGGATTTTGTACATTTTGTTAATTAGGCCAAAGCAGTAGGCCTTTGTGGCAATTATTCAGACAGTGATGTAAAAAGATAGTCTGACAAACAAACCTCCATAATCCACTTACATCTCACAGAAGCCAAAGGGTTGGAAAAGCCTATTAACAAGCTCTCTGCCTGTCTGTTTGGAGACGTTGTTAAATCGAGAGTCTGCTCAGCACCTGAGGCAGTCTGTTAATAAAGATCGTTTGTAGCAGATTTCTGTTCTATTAAGAATGGACATAAAACAGCATAATTTAAAACATGTCAATAACTCAAGGCAAAAATGCCAAACATAGTCTGTTCTGTCTTTATAAAATGGAGCCAAGTATACACAAGGAATTCGCCAGAAAGGCTTCTACTGACTGGAATTGTTCGCGATGAATAATGTGATTCTTCAAGTTAAAACAATCTCATGGCAGGGGGAGGGGGATATCTGTGTGTCTTTTCTGTGCCAAACTCAAGGGATATTTTCTATTTAAGGGGCCAATGAGATTTCTAACCTCTAGTTCTAGAAGATGTCATGAAACCTGTGCCCTTTGTCAGCCTCACGAATTCATAAATAGCTTGTGAGAGATTTTTTTTCTTTTCTTTTCTTTTCTTTCCACTCTTTCTTTCTTCCCCTCGAGTGAAATTTATGGGCACTTTGGGAACAAACACTGAACAAGACTCTAAGCTAGAGTTGGGATGTCTTAAGAAGATTCACTAAAGAATCTAAAACCATCAGGCACAGTGCCACCCCTTGTTTTATACATTTGATTAAATATACTAGGCTGTTGTCAATGACTAGATTGTATTTTTAACACAAGAATAGGGACCAAAAAGTCAATATTCCTAGAGCGTTTATCTGGCACTTACTATATTACAATTGCAAAAAGTGATTGATAGCCTTCTAAATGAGCGCTTAGGGAGATATGAGGACAGAGGAGGATGACAGTGCAGCACTGCAGAAGTGTACTAAACCTTGCCATGTTGAACAGGCCCTTCGATTAAAATTTAACATACTTTGTCTCCCACATCAGGTTTGGGTGGATGGTTGAACCTGATTGATATTATCTGCTCTATTAGAAAGCTTCTCATGAACCAAGTGGTGGTTTTAATTAAATCCAGTATGTTGAAAGAAGTGGTTTGGCAGTTTCAATTGATTTATTGTGTTTGTGACATCTGGGCCTGATTTATTGTATTGACTCGCAGAATTGTTTTTGGACACTCACCCTCTGCATTTTCATTCTGGTTTGGGCAACACAGCCTATAAATATGTAAGATTTTTCATTCTACTGTTATTTCAGTTTTCTGTTATTATTTTTCTTCTTTTGGTAGTATGGCAAACTACTGATTTCATCTTGTTAAAGATGTGATTGTTTGTAAGCATGAGGTTCTATGGGTTTTGTGTGCATGAAACAGGACTGCTTGAAAAGTAGTACTGTGTTGAAGTTCGATATTGTTATCCCACATAAGTTGCATTGCCAAACTATATGCTCCATATTATGGTTTTCTAAATTTTTAAGGTAGAGTCTTAGATATAAATATAAACACCATGTTAGGGAAAGGTTGTTTCCAATTATCTGAGATCACTGAGCAAATTCAGCAGGACATTACAGGCAAGCATCCCCCAATCCAAATTATACTGCAGGCAAGTCAATTATGGAAAGTTTCCACTTCAAACTCCACAAAGCATGTGTAAGAAGGGAGGAGAGCAAAGAGTCAAGCTGTGATTTCTGTCAAAGGGGGAGTACAGAGAAGGAAGCAGATCCCAATCAACCTAAATGTCTTGCTAGTCTACGAATGAGAGGTTGCCCATCCCAGTTATAGACAGTGTAATGACTGGCCAGGCACCCGGCTATGTAGTTCCCTTTTTCCTACAGCTGGGTCCACTTAGCCCCTACCTGAACCCCCAGCTAGGAGTCTGGAACAAATCAGGGAGAATTTAAGGAAGCATAGGTAAATATCTCAGACAAATTAACTTCAGATCAGCCTGTGGCTTAGGCCCCTTTGGCCTTCTGCCTCAGTACTAGAAGCCGGATTTTGCCATTGTTCTTTGTAGTCAGCTTCTAAATGGTATTTAATCCACTTAGAATGGCTTCCTATATTTTTATTCTTGTACCCCCATGTCTATCTCAGTAGACTATCTTGGTAGACTTTTTAGATTCCTTTCCTAAATACTCAGAGTACTGCTTTGAGCCCAACTTTGGACCTGCCTGACACTAACCTCCTGTCTGTCTGAATGTTTACCTTTTGCCTGGGCCAGACCCCACTGATGACCACCTACTCTCCAGATTTTAATCTATGGTACTGCTGGTCTACCACCTCAGTGTACTCTGCACAGTTAAGCTGAGGCTCACTCTGTTATATAGGTGATTATATATCTTAACGCACAGCATTATCCATATTTTTTCCTTTAAACCTCTGATTTCTTTCTCATTTCCTTTTGTAGGGTTATCAGTTGAAATGTGGAATGATTTCTCAACCCCACTCTACATAGCTGTGTTGAGTTTGTTTGAAAACCTTTATTCTCCATGGTACACAAGTTGCTTTAGAAAACGCATGAATTTATTTGTTTTTCTGGGGTCTTTTTAGTGGCCTTCTCCAAGATTCGGTGAGCTATGATAAGTTAAAGGAAACTCAATCATAGTAGACACAGACTGAACATCCACCTATCCTTAACACAGATGGGGATGAATTTTAGGCTAGTGCAAAATCTGCTTGGGAGAACCTTACCCATATCAAATTTAGGAAGACTGTATAAGGAATGTTATACATTTCTGACAGCATTTCGAAGTATTCTCATGGGTGGTTAATTCAAATGGACTGTGCATTGTCTGCCAAAGGGGTGCAGATGCAAAGAACTAGAAATCTGTTGGCTTTTATAAAGGGCTTTTATTTGGGGTAAAAGCTTATAGTTGCAAGGTCCTGAAGAGTCCAACGCAAGACTGCTTTCTCAGTAAAATCAGTTGCCATGTGTTGAAGCAAGATGGTCACTGATCTCTGCGAGGGTCCAGCCTTCCCCTCTGGGCTTCCTCTCTCTCAGCTGCAGTCTGGCATAGGAATTATCTCTTTGGACTTCCAGTATCAGTCTCAGCTCTCTTCCCAAAATCAGCTGAAAGCTATCAGGCAAATGGTCAGTCTCTCCCTGGAGCTTTAGCCATTTGAGCTTTCTCCTTTCTGTCACATGGCAGGATCAACAATGACAAAAGTTCTCTCTGTGTGTGTCTTCTTGTGTCTCTTGAGTGAGTGTCTGTTTATATCAGCCTACCAGTGGGGTGGGGACCCAACCTGAGTCATGCTTTATTGACATGTTGGAATCAAAGCCCTAATCTTAACACGTAATTTAATCAAAGACCCCTCAACTGAATCCAATATAATCAAAGGGTATCACCCAGAAGAATAGATTAGTTTACAAACATAATCTTTCTCTTTGGAATTCACAAAAATCTCAAACTATCAGAGACTGGTTGACTGACCTAGGGGTCAGACTCAGTAATGTAGCCAGCTCTTTATATAGAAAAAATTCTGAGAGAACTTTGAAAGTAACTCATAACAATATTATAAAATAGAATAAGTCTATTTCTGGAAAAATAAATCATGTACTAGACAGAAAGGACTGTGGCTTTTGTAATAAATGTAGATGATGAAACATTTCCTCATTATGGAACATCATTGGTTCCCAGATCCTCTACCCACAAGGTATACACAAGTGAATCACCTAGTTAGCCACATTTCCCAATAGATTGGACAGAGCTAGCCTTGCAAGGGCAGTGTAAAGAGACCTTGGAGAGATGATTCTCAGCAGTGGGTAAGTGTGCACTCCTTCACTGTCAAAGATAATGATCCTAATGGTGTTTTTCCGTTGTGATGGTCATACCCAATAGGCTAGAGAGCAAATTTTCAAGACATAGAGCATTCAAAGATTTGGACTATGAGCTAGGTGTGGATTTAATGATGCCTCCCTCTAGAGAAACTGAAGAATTCATCTGAATTATTCAAAATAGAAGGCTGATTTGTTTGCTTTTATGTTCATTAAAATATAATATGGCACCTAATCACAGCAGTGGTCAGGAGGAAGAGTTGGTGTGCAGACTCTCCAATCTATTTCACAAAGGTTTTTCAAGCAATTTTCTTTTATGAACAAGATTGTATTAGACCATAGGACAAAATGCACAATTACATGTTCAACTTTGAAGAGTTTACAATCTAACTGAAGAGGTAAAGCATGCTTCCCTTGGATAAATTATCAGTTAATTCTTACTGAAGGAAGTACTTTCCTCTAAAGAACTATGGTTGTAATTGGAGATTAACAATATTTAGTGAAACAGACACTTGATAATACCTGATAAATGTGGTCAGAACAAGAGCTACCTAAAATGCACTGTCCCTTCCTTTTCAAACTCTTCTCCTGCTCAAATCCCCCATTGCCTCTGAAGGAGACAGAAAGTTTCCCTTTTTTAAATTGGTCAGATGAGTAGCAATTCCCTTATTTTTACTGGGTTAATAACGGATTTGCACAGAAAAGAAAAGAATAAACAAAGAGGCTCAACAAGGGTGACAGCTGAATGTGGCTAAGGCAACTGTCCATTTTTTTTTTTAAACAAATGTTCCTCTTCTTACCCGAGCATGCAAATTTGTTAGTTTGTTAGTTTATCGAGACTAATAAAAGACCATCATTTGTTAGTCTTGATAAAATCCCAGCACCTTGTAATTCAAATGCATGCTTATTTCTGAATCTAGTCAAGACAAATTAGCAGTACATGCCCTCCCCACTCTCATTTTGTATAAATCACTGGTTGGTTATGTGCTAACATACTAGTACATTGCTATTACAGAAATCAAGTTTTCTCTTATCCTATCCAACCCTCTAAAGCATTTATTTTAAAAGTGACAAATGATATCTATATGGCTGTGGATGCACAGGTCATATGTTATAGGGTGCAAGATTTATCTACAGCATTTGGTCTTATGGGCCATGGAATTTTATTTGCAAAATTAGACTGACTGGGTTCTGCACAAGATCAAATTTTATCTCTGTGGGAGTAGAAGTCTAACTTGCTTAGGTGGAGTATCTGCTTAAATACTTATTAATGATGTAAGAGGATTAGACTCTATCTTATCTTAAGTTTTGATTCCACATACCATCTAAGGATCAGCAGGCAATGATTTTGAGTAGGACTCTCTCCTAATGAAAGTCCTTGATGTACGTTTTCCTTTAGCGAAGTGTTTTCAACCACCTCCTGACTATATTGTTCCAGAATTTTCTATTTTCAGCTGGAATCTGAAATACCTCTTAATGATTCATCAATGATGGAAGATTTAATCAATACAAATTCATTTTTATCCAATTCAGAGCTAGTTCTAATTTAGTAAGCTTGTTTAAATGAAAGGAGACAAAATAGATATCAGGGCAGTTGGGAAGGTGTTTTAAATTAAAGTTGCTTCAAAGTGGATTTACAATTTAAATGTTACATATCTGACATCTTATTTCAGCAGTAACTTCAGATTTTATTTTATTTGTGGTTGTTTTTGCTTTTTGAGATCTTCATTCAATTTTCATGGCATGAGACACTTTAGTTAAAGAACATATCAAGAAATGTTACAAGGCTTTTGGGGGAAGAAAAATACCGTTTCAGCTAATTGACATTATTCATAATACCATAATGGCAATGTTATCCTTAAAACCTTGTCCTAAAATAGAATTTAACTGACTTGCTCTATGACTAGAGAGACATTCCAGGTTGGTATAAATAAATTTATCACACAAGCTCCTGGACAAGACCTAGTAAGACAGGTTAAAGAATAGCTGGCTGGGAATAGGACCTACAAGGTGAAAGGAGGAGAAAGATCCCTTTCAGAGAGGTTGGAGTAGCAGAGGGTACATAAGTTACTTTTTATGGAGCTTATCATCCTTGAGACATCTGGTTTCTTAGTCTTTCCAACTCTGTTCTTTCAGATTATCCTTTTCTTTCTAGTTTTATTGTTTTCCATTCCAATTATTATCATATCCACTTTGTCATTCCTTGAATTAAAATATATTTTCTGTGTATTCTGGCTTCTTTTTCCAAGCTATAGAAGGAAGTTATCCCAAGATAGGGTGCACCTTAACTGGACCTTCTGGTTGTCCCTACTGGTATTCAAACATTTTTATTTATGCAGCCTGACATATCTCTTTCTCATTCCCTGTTTGCATCTTCTTTGCAGCAATCTGCAAAGTAGGCTTTCCTGGCAAATGGCAAGGATCAGAACCCAATACCTGCTGAGATCATTCTTTTCTTTTATGGACAAATCTGATTGGTAGGGAGAGTTTCTTTAGGATGTATGGAATGTATACCTATAGCATCTACTAATAGATCTTACTTTTGCACTCTGGGGCTTATGAGCCTTTAAACTCAGTCATCAGGCCATTATGGGAAGACTTGTGCTAGAGCTAGCCTCCCTTTCTAGCTCAAAATTCCTCTCTCCTCCTCTTCCAGATCTTGCTTCCAACTAACCCTCATCCTTGATCCTTGATGTCATCTCATTTAGTCAAAGAAATTGGTCCACCTATCACCTGCTTTTTTACTTGAATCCCTGATTGCCTTCTTTCTACTGTACCACCCCCTTTATGAATTTGTTTAGGTCTACCTCGTACCATATAAAATAAAAAAATGAATAGACCAGAATAAAATAAAACACAAAGCAAAACAGAAATGAAATAAAGTAAAACAGAATAAAAGATAAAATAACATAAAATAAAACCTCCCCTTATCTTTCTTATTTCCCAAACAACCACACAATTTTGGATCATCCTTTTTCTGTAAGATTCTGTTTTATTAGATTTATATAACTGATCTAAATATTGCATTAGTTTTTATAAGCTAAAAAGGTGCTATTCAGCACACTGCCTTGTGAATTTTAAATAAAACCAGTAGTTGACAAATTTCCAAAAATAGGCAAAGGTTAAGTTCATACTGCCTAACAGATGTATACAACATGTATCTAGTCTAATCTCTTTGCATTTAGGAATAATCTCCAAGGAAAAATTTTACATCTTTGCATCACATTTAAATAGCATAAATCTTCCTTCCCAAATTCATGTATGTAAAATGGGTAGGTAGACCAACATACTTTAAAAGATTTTGCAATATATTGATTTTTGTGATGAGTATATCAATGTAAGTAGCATATATAACATATATTGCAATTAAAAAGAAAAATATCATAAATACTGAAGACATTGTGAGCATCACTTGATATATTTGTGGCAGAATGGAGTAACTTATCCCCTTCACATCCTTATTTCTTTCCCCTTTTCAACCTTAGTGTGAAGGGGTGAGTAAAGAGAAAGAGACTTTATTAGCATCAAAGAATTGATAATATTGACTATTGGATATTTTTGTAAGAAAATAGTCATAGTCAATATTTATAGAATAAAGGTAAATTTGTTTTGTGGCTATGTTACTCTGAATAATCTAAAAAATCTAAACTTACTCCAAGAACTATTGTGAAAAGCTACTGGCCCCACCTGATGAAGCCAGAGATGAAGATGAGAGCAGAGGAGTTAGAAAAGACCTGGAGAAATATGAGGGTGAAACTCACTCTCCCAAAACAAGTGCCACAAAAATAAAAACCTTGTAAAACACAAATAAATGGAATAAAGAGAATGATTTATAATATAAAGATAATTCTTCATTACAGAGAATCTCTCACAAAAGAGTTCTCTTGAATAAAGAAGTCCTGTGGTACGTTTAAAAATGATTCATTCTCTGATCATTTAATTCTTGCCACTTCTAGGCTCTAAGATAAGCTACACATGTAAATACATGAGTGCATGATATAACATATGCAAACACAATTCATTTGTATATGCACATGTTAAAATTTTGTGACATGCTTCAAACTCTAACATTCTCATATTTTAATAGATTTCTGTAACTATGGTGACAGTTTTCTTCCTCACAGTGATATTCTAAAGTTCCCTAAATTCTGAGCACCATATAAAATAAACTTTGATTAAATCAGTTTTCTTTGATAGAAAAGAATGTTACTTAAACCCTTCTAATTTGTGATCTGCAATTGTACTTTGTTAATTATGATTTGAAGGTCAAGTCTAACTTAAGGCCATGGAACACAGCACAAATTCATTACTCCATTTTAATTCATGTAATGACACAGCTAAGATCCCATGAATACCTGTACCTGTGACCCAGAACTGTGAAGGAAATCCACCTATCTGATGTCTCCAGACCATGGCAGGCCTCCACTGATGAGATTAAAGAAGTCCTCAGCAAATAAAAGTTCACAATATTCATCCAAGAAACCTATGGAAATACATTATGGCTTGCCTACAATGCACATGCAGATCACACAAAAAGGAAAAGAACTATGTTTTCCTTACCAGTAAATGAAATCTTAAAAATATGTCTTCATACTGTGAACTATGCAGTTATGAGAAAAGAATTGAGAAAAGTAGAGAAAAGGTAAAATTCCTGAAGTTTCTCAACTGCAAGGGCTTTTGGAGTTAATTTAATATAACCCTTGTGTTAGAATTAAGGTGATTGAAGCTCAGAAAATTCTAATTACTGGAGATTGTACAGTTTTTTAGAGGCAGTACTGGTATAAGAACTCAGGACTTTTGACTCCAGTCTAGTCCACTACATATCAGTCAGTCAAAGGAAAGCTGATGTAAAGTGCCAGAAATTTGCTGACTTTTATAAAGGGTATTTATTTGGGGTAGAAGCTTACAGTCACAAGACCATAAAGAGTAAGTTACTTCTCTCATCAAAGTTTGTTGCCACATGATGGAGCAAAATGGCTGCCGGTCTCTGCGACAGTTCAGCCTTCCTCTTCCTCCTAAGGCTCTGTGCTCCCAGCTTCTTCTGATCTCAGCCGTAGGCTAGCACAAGGCTTGTCTCTCTTCCCGGGGCTCATTACTTTTCAGGCTTTCTCAGCTGTTCAGGACTCTGATCTCTTCAGCTGCAAACTATCAGGCAAACAGCTTGGCTCTCTCCCCAGTGCTCCAACATCCAAAACAAAACTCTCTGTGTTCTCCTTCTCCTTGTATCTATTTCCCTGTCTTTGATTTAGCATCCATTATATAGCCCACAAAAGGGGGAGGGGGAGCAGGGACTCAAACTGAGCAGCCCTAATGACGAGGTCAATTAAAAGCCTTGATCTTGATTTAATAAAGTAAAAGTGAAACCTCTGAATCCAATACAATCTAATATGCCCAGAGGAACAGACCAATTTACAAACACAATCCAATATTTATTTTTGGAATTCATAAACAATACCAAACTGCCACAACCACTAATTAGTTGTTAAAACAATTTTCTATTGCTAAGATGTCTTTAGGTTTGGAAAGTCGAGGGAAAGATGCATATATTTCCCTAGACCATGCATTTATCAACCAGGGCAATTTTACCCCAAAATTGGTGAACAGTAAATGGTGAACAATGGTTCCTGGAGGTCGAAAAAATCTTAGCTATCACATTGTTTTGTGGCCCTCCAAAGGGCCACAATACATAAACAGATACAGTTAGCAGTGCCATCAAAGTAAATGGGAGAATAGGGAGTGGGGGGTGAAGCAAAAGAATGTCTAGTGAAGTTCCATAGGAGTGATAATGAAATAAAGGCTGAAAAGTGCCACCTTAGACCAAGGCCCATGTTCAGGTCTTTAGGAAGGTTGGGAAAATACTGGAGGCTCAACTGCAATATGTTTTCCTAGTTAAGCCAACAGACCGGAATCCAGAATCATGCTTTGCTGTTCTCATCCAATTTGTGTGCTTTTTGGTGAAACATACTAATCTTCTTTTGAAATTCTCTCCCTTTAGTCTTTGCCCTTCCTTTCTTTCATTCTTCTCCTATTTTTGACACTCCCTCCCCCTGCCCTTGGCCCCTGCCTTGTGTCTGTTTGACTGTGGCATGCCTGCATATGGATACCTGAGCCTGACTAAGCCAATAAGATTCAACACAAACATCACCCTTATCTTATAATTCTGCCCTCCCATCTCCAAGATGCTAGGGTGAGGGATCTCATTGATTTATATCTTCTTGAACTCCTTGAAAGCAGGAATTCATTCATTATTTATTGGGAACTTACTCTGTTCCAGGCACTGTTTATTGGGAACTTACTCTGTTCCAGGCACTGTTATTGGACACTTACTCTATTCCAGGCACTGTTCCAAGTGAACTATACTAGGTATTGTTCTACAGTAGTGAACAAAACAGAGAAAACTCTGGTCCTCATGGAATCTATATTCCTGTAAGATAGAAGATGGAACGTCAACAGATGAAGTATAGCATTTGTTAATGATAAATGATAAGGAGAAAAATAAACTAATAAAGAGGGATGATAAGCATAAGAAGGAGTATAATTTTAGAAAGGTGGTCAATTGAAATCCTACAAAAAGTGGCATTTGAGAATAAGAGTTAAGAGAACGGGCCCTGCAGATATCTGGAGGAAGAATCTCACAGCCTAAGAGCTGAGAGGTGTATTTTCAGGCCAGCCACAGGGCTGGATATGTAAAGCCCCGTTGATGATTTTTAGGACATTAGCTTTTACTATGGGAGAAATGAAATCATGTCTTGTGCTTCTCAATACCATAAGTGCTATGCCCAGTGCCTAAAACATGTTTGGCACTAAACAAATGATTGATGAATGAACCAACCCAGCCCATACTACATGTACATTCACCCAATCAATTTAAATGGTGTACGAAGACTGGCTTTGCAGTGTCCTACTTAGATGGGTACCATGTGGTATAAACACAAAAACATAGACTCCATTGCAGACAATACCACTTAAAGAAATTAAAGCAAAACATATGACTATGTACCTGTCAATCCTGTGCTAAAAGACTTGGTGAGGGAGACAAAGAGAGGAATGGGTAGTATAAAGTAAGCAGAGAATCAGGAGGCGCCTCAGAGAGTTGGATAGCAAGTGGAGTTTGCTAGGTGTGGGAAAAAAAGATGAGGATGCCTGGTAAAATGTGAATTTCAGATAAGCAACAACAATTTTTAGTGTAAGTATGTCCTATGCAATATTTAACTGGGTGTTCTATATTTTACCTGACAACCCTCCCCACAACAGACAAGTGCTAGTTGGAAGCACTTCATAAAAACTGAATTCTCAACATGGCATGGACTGCTGGGTGTTCTTACCCAACAGTCTGGTTAAGATGATTCTATGTGATGTGGGTAAAAATAATAGAACTTCTATGCATATTTGCTTTCAGCCCATCATTTTATATTTATATTGTTGTATTTCTATATTTGTAATAATTTACATAATATATTAGTATAGTAGCATGTATATTTGATTAATATATAATTTATAAATAAGTAAATAATCATGTACTGGTGCTGAATAGCCAAAATTTATTGCTGATAAGGGGAAGGATCAAAAAGTTGGAAATCACTGTTCTATTCAATAGATAAGCAGCATTGAGACAAAGACCTTGTATTCTTTTTGTCTTAAAAAAGAAAAAAAGATAATAAAATCAAGAAAATCCTTATTTATGTGATATTTTAAAAGTTCCCAAGTTATTTAGTTTGGGGAATCTGAGAAATTGACCAAATGTGCTGAAATATACTTTCTTTTGACAAAATAGCTGATAACCTACTAGGATAAATCACTGTGAGGTAATCAGACTTAAACAATTCATTTGATACATTCAGCATCTTTCTTAAGGGAAAAAAAGCTCTTTGGACTTGATCCTTATGCTTTGCATGATCAGTCACACTTTGTTCTTTTGCCCCAACAATTGTCTGTCCATCTTCAAATGTGGAAAGATAAAAAGTGGAAAGAAAACAAGAAGCCACAACCCGCCCCCACTGTGCAGAGTGACAGCATTGTAATACCACAGAACCTAGAGACAGATGGTGGCTTACAGCAAACATCAATCTTCAATGAGAGTAAATTTAGAATAATGCCCCTCTTTGGTAATGGACACATCTTTGCAAAGTTATTGCTGACAGCATCCCCTAACGTGCTGATTTGCTAAGACAAGGTTTTTATTGCATCTAATGTTGTCGTAAGGCATGGAAAAAATGGTTGGGTACATGTTTTTCATGTATAGTTTTTACAAGAATTGCCTGCATTAGAGAGTGACTAAATTGTTTTCCATATTTTATGGCACATTGCTAATGTTCCACTGCACACAACATTGATCACTCAGTCCATTAGCTTATTATGATATCCTGAAAGGAGACACTTCCTTTGGGAAAAGCCATTATTTGAAATGAGATGAAGGCTCTGACTGCATAGGACAAAGTGAGGTAGAATCTATCTAACAACTGCTTAATTTCATCAAGGTAAATAGCCTGGGGGAAAAAAAAAAAAGATGCATTTTTTTCCCTGAAATGTCTGGCCCATCCAAATCTGCTTTATCTTCTGAGCAACTTGGGCACTTTCTAACAGCTGAAAATATCCCCAGTGAGTATGGTAATAGCTTTTATGATACAAAAGTTTTTCACAATTATATACATTGGAAAATGTGCATTGCATTATCAAGGTTCTGATGGGAAAATAGGAAAAACAGAGGGACTTTAATATAGAGGGTTGTTTAAACAGGTTATAGCAGAGCCGAAGAGACACACAGGGGACCATGGAGCATCCCAGGGATTAGCAAGAATAAAAAACTGCCACAAAACTTCCAGGCGTAGTCTTCCAGAGTCAGGGATATTCAGAGGGAGATATGCCCATTCCGGGGGATCTTTTGGGAGCTGGAACCATGAAGGGTTTTAGAGAAGGACTGGAATCACTGTGGAAAAAGAACACCAATGAAGAGGAGGTGAGTATACACTAGATTCCCCCCTCTTTCCACCTTTCAGTTTCCCAGCAGTTCCTCCCTTTGGCAAACAAGCCTTGGAAATGCAGTTCTTTGCATTGCAGAGAAAAAAAAATGCAGAAAGGCAGGGAATGGAACAGAAAGCCAATGGATAACGACTGGCATACTTTTCAAACAATTAAAATTGTTGTCTTTTCTTCATGATTTCATTGAAGCTTTAACATGCTTCTGAGCATTGTGAATTCTATCCTACATATAAAGACACAAACTTTCCCAAACTAGGTTAACCCTGAAATTGCTGGAAGCACAGGTAGGGGTAGAGGCAAAGTTTGGGGGGATAGAGGGGAATTATTCCTTGGAACATATTTTTAAAATGCTGTGAGATTCCTGTTTAGGCTCCTAATGCATTTGTGCTTCAGGAAATGTGGCTGAATGGAAAAATGGTGGATGCCATAATTTATTCTGTAACTACTGTATATCTGAAGCTATGCAAAGTGCTTCTGCACATGTTGTTTCATCTTCAGAGGGGCCTAAAAGGGCAATGCATATCTCTGTGGAGATATAGGCTATGATATCTTTATCTACCTTTGAAAATCCCAGATCATGCCTTTGCTGTAATGGGCCCTCTGTTCTGCTACTGAGAGCCTGACAATGCTAGGTTCTTCTTTCACGAGACTGCACAGACAACTCCAATTATGTAAAGCCTCCGGTCTGCAAACTTAATAGCACATGGCTCACTCTACCATATCAGGCCTTGGGTCCAATCAATTATTTCGTCTCTGACAATAACACAGATGGTTCATGGACTGTCATGTCTGTTAGCTAATAAAATTCGTAGATAAATTTAAGGTTGAACTCTAATAATCGTTAGAACTTATTGAGTGCTTACCAGAAGACAGACACTGCTATAAGCATTCTACTTTTTATTAATTAAGTTAATCCTCACTGTAAGTCTGTGAGGATTGCTTTTATTATTATCTTCATTGTACAAATAGGGAAATGGAGACAAAGAGCATTCATGTAACAGGTCTAAAGACATAGAGGTAGTGATTGGTAAAGATGGATTGGAATCCCGTGTCTTAAAAACGATAATGCATGACTTCTCAGTATTGCATAATGATGCTTTATGGATTCTTGGCTCATAATTTCATCCAGTTCTTTGTACAAGAAATTTCCTAATGAATAGCTGTGATTATTTCTCTTGAGAAAAGGCAAAATGACAGTCAAACTTGATAAGTACATGTTGAGATATTGAGTAGATTTTTTTTTGTTAATACACGCTTTTGAGAAGATGAATTACACTATCTGGCCATAAATATTTTTTACATCCATCATTAATTTAAAAAGTTTTCTTTAAGCAAGATAAAGAAGTTGAGGCAATAATAGTAGGATTTCTGCTTCTCAGAATATAAGCCCTAGAGAAGGGACTGGTGAGGATCTGCTCTGATGGAAGGAGTAGGGGCTGGATGCCACAGGAACCTGAATCTGGTCAAGTTATGAGACCGCAAAAGTGCTCATCTTGCTTTCTTGGGTTGCATCTGAACTCTGACCCAATGTCTTTATCTTCTCCCCTTAAAAACAAGCTCCTTAAATTAAGTTAAAGTGAGGCCAAGAGAGACCACAAACATGTGATCTAACCCCAGCCACCTCCACCCTGAAATATGCCAGTATAGTGAGCTTATCCTGCCGGAGGGCCAGGGATGGAGATGTCCACTTGAACCAATATAAGGTCAGTTTTCTTTTAATAAGTAAGGGTTCACGAACAGATTAAGATGGTTCTGGCTCTATCCTGATTCCTTTAGGTCACTTAGAAACTCAATGCCACAGTTTGCTTCCAATCTATTTACATGTGCAAATTATGCTACCACCAAGAATTGTTTCTACTGTTCACTGCAGAGAGAGGCCTTGGTATTTGCCTAAGGCTCTCATGTCCAGGAATTGCTTCTAAACATAGCATTTGCCTCTGCTCATTTTATTACCTTTCGTGATTTTTAAATAATCTCTAGCCTAACTCTCCTTAGCATAGCTGCTAAGGATTTACTGGATGTACCTAAAGATTTAATACATTTAACATTTTAATCCAAGCACTGTGAGTGGTATTTTTTGATAAGCTGCCTCATTTCCCCCAATGTGACTGACAAAGTCACATAGGCTCATTTGCCATGTGCGTCTGCAGGCATCCCTGCTCCAATCTGACTGTTCCTGGAGACCAGTGGCCATGGTAACAGCAATGGCGGTGGTCTTCTAATTGGCAAATTGGCATTTTCCTGGATAAGCCTCGAGACTCTGACAGCTTGCCATTCTGCTTATTTCCTTCTGAAGACAGAGCCTGACATTGGTGGCTTCTCAAGCAGTGGTGACCATGCTTTAGCCTTGGGCAACAGGCCTCCATTCATATTTGGACTGGAATGGCACCTGAGTCAATGCATCCAAGAAAGGGTCTGGCAAGAGAACTCAGTCAATAGGTAAATTCTCTTCTGGGGAATAAAGAGCTGACCCAACCTGATCCTCTCTTGGGAAGTTTGAGTGTGAAACACATAGGAGAGACTTATCCTTGAGTGGCATGGAAAATGGGAGGGTGATAGAAAGCAGTAAGCAGAAAACATGAGAAACTAGAAGCAATGAGTGAGTAAAGGCCCTGAGGTAGAGAGAAAAGTCATAGCAACAGACACAGTAAGAACAAGGTAGAAAGAGCAAAGAGAAAGAAACCAGGGAAATTGCTTGATGAGAGTAAACTATTTGGCTCTTGTTGGGGTTCTAGTGCTGAGAAACCCTGACTGATGCTCCAGGCAGCCCCTGAATCTGTTGTGTGTCAGTCTAGGCCATTTTCTGTTTGCTTCCATGCTCCAAGGTGAAATTTTAAACCCCTCTCCTGGTAACAAAGTTCCTTTCCTAGTCTGAGCTCCTTTGATCCGCAAAAGCCCAGTGTTATCTTAGATTACGAAAATTGAGAGTATCCAAACACATTCCTCACTTTTTCTACAATTTAATGCAAAATTTCCTTGCTTTTGACCCCAAGCCTCAACTTATATCTGATAGGTAAAAATATGCATTAGCATACTAAAAGAGTAAATCCTTCAGCGCTGGGCAGGCTGGCTGTAACAATTCCAAATACTTTCTAATCATATAGAAATGTATTCTCAGTTTTTATTAGCTTAGCTTTTATTTTATTGGACAATTTGTTGTCCTCTGTCCCATCGTGTCCTAACTACTTTAGGCTTCCACAGCACACAGCACTTCTCTTTGTTAATATTCCTTTGCAATTGTTTTGCTAATGCCTATTATTACTGCAAGACTGTCAACTCTACCAAGGTAAGGAACCAGGCCTTGTTTACCAGTGCACACTCGATTAGGCAGGCGGTAGGCATTCAATAACTGCTTGTGAATTGAAGAGTAAAGGAATGAATGCAGTCGTAATTCTTATTTGCAGGTGCTGGCTCACCGTATGATTTTGTGACTGTTATTTGCAGGCTCTGGTTCATCACATGTTTTAAGGATTCTAATTTAAAGAAACCAAAGATATCTAGTCACAGAGAAGGGGAACTGCTTCAATGTTTAAGGTTTCTGTTGGTGGAAAATGCTCTGGACCAGTAACTTCTTGAGCCTTTGTAGACTTTATCCTTGCCTAAAGATACAGAGAGCTTTTTAAACGAACTGAATATTTTTATTTCATTTTACTTAATTGACATCCCAAGAGCTGCACTGTCCCCACCATATTTTAAATTTTAGTACTGAAGTTGCTCAGCTGACTGCACTTCTCTGGCTGCTGGTTTGCATTAAAGTCTTGAGTCCTAGTGCCAAGCCTGCCTGTTCTTGTAGAAGCCTGACGTATTCTGGTGTATTTATAGTCATTTTTTTCCTAAGCATATTCTGGAGAATGTTACCTTAGAGGAATGTAAATAGTTATTATTAGAAATCTGTGCTCAGAAGGATGTGAAAAAACTAGTTTGAACAAACTGGGAGATTCAGTACGCTGATTTTTCCAACTTTTTTGTCTTATTTATTTATTTTTTTTGCAGCCTATCTGTGAAACATATCTTGAGAAGTCTTTGCTAGAGTCTGGCACCTTATTTCTTAATACAATTTTTTAGTAAATTATAATAAACATAGAGAAAGCAGATATCATGAGTATACAGTTTAATAGATTTTCATAAAGAGAATACCCTTGTGTAACCACCATGCAGATCAAGAAAAAGAACAACAATAATGCACCAGAAACCCTTCATTACCCCTTCCTCCAGGCACTACCCCCTCATAGGTAATAACTCTCTTCATTTCTAACACAGTAATTAGTTTTGCCTAATTTTTAAATTTGTATAAATGGTATCATTTGCTATGCACTCTTTTGTGTCTGCTTCCTTTCTCCCATGTTATATTTGTGAAATTCTTCCATATCATTATGTGTAACAGAAGCTTCTTCATTTTCACGGCTGTGTACTATTCCATTGTATAACTGTACCACAATTTTTATGTCCATTTGACTGCTGATGAATGTTTGGGTTGTTTTCAGTTTGGAGGTGGTACAAATAAAGCCCCTGGGAAGTTTATTGTACATACCTTTCACTGCACATGCAAATTAAATTCTGTTCAGTGTATAGCTTGCAGTGGAATTACTGAGTTAATGGGATATCATAGGTTCAGATTCCAGAAATTGTATGAGAATACCATGTAAGTTTATACATTCTAATGGGCACATTCCCCTAATAACCAATGTTTACTGACCATGGGAAAATCTCTGTTTTGCATGTGTGAAGTGCCTATTTGAGTCTCTTGCCCATTTTTATTGCATTTTCTGCAATAAAATGATTTGTAAGAGTTCTTTATGTAGTCTGTATATGACTATGTTTATCTCATTTACAAAATTTAGGATTTTTTCACTAAATGCCTTTCCTCATGCTTGCTTACTTCAAAATCTTAACACCTTTTATTAGACCCCTCTCACAACCTTGCCATGTTTCCCATGATTTGTCTTGTAGGATAAAATGATTCACTACCCAGTTGGCTTGATCACAATTGTGACAATTTCTATGAGTAGTTCCTATTTCATGACAGTTACAAATATAGTAAATAGAATTTCCTTTGGCAGCATTCTTTGTGGGACCCTATTTTCTCCCTCCTTCAGTCAGAATGACCCATTGATTCATTTATTCAACAAAAACATATGGAGTGACTACTATAGGTTAAACACTGTACAAGACACTGGTATATAATAGTCAGCAAAATCAGGCACAGCTCCTACCTTCATGGGATGCACAGTCTAACAGAAGAGCTAAACATTACATCAATAATGTTTTGTAAGGTTGCAATTGTGGCACATGCTACAAATGATAGGTGCCACTGTCAAGGCTGGGCTACTTTTCAAGGTAGGTGTGTAAAGGACTTTGTTCTTTCTTGTGGATCAGGCATGGGAATATTGATAAAATATTGATTCCTGATTTCCAAGAGCTTGAGGACAAGAGGAATTGCTTTAACCCAGTGATTGTACCCAATGACATCATGGTAGGTAGCTTGTGATCTGCTTAAGTGTAGAAACAGGGTGATTGTAGCAAGCCCAAGAAAATCAAAGTATGTGTTATCTTTGGATTATGTGTTGTAAGTTGCCAATCCTCGTTTTGTGGAGTAAAGGTTCATTTTGAAAAAATTCCTGTTCTAAAACATTTTTATAAGCTCTTCCAATTGTTTGGATAAAAAGTATTTCATGAATATTTCAAGAGATATCTCTCCTGTACAGGAAATTCTGGAAAAAGACTAGTTTTCTTGCCACATTCTATCCACCTCTCCTATGGAATATGGCTCCTTTTTTATCTTTTTTTTTTTTTTTCTGAAAGAAATCATTTCCAGCAGTGGAAATTTTAGTTTTTTAGCCTTATTAGTTTTGTATCCTCCTCTCAGAGAAGCCACCTAATTCTCTGCATGCAAGAATGTCTATAGGAAAAAATCTACACATAAGTTAGCAAATACAATCTTTTTTGATATTTTTATCTGCATTTCAGTGGGCCAGTAATCCAGAATTGTCTAATGGATTCCAGGGAAGACCTCATTTTCCATATAGTTATTTTAAAAATCTATTTTAATCCAATACCTTAACTGCCAAACTTCATATAGATATCTTATTTTTTTCAAATAAGATTTCCAAAATACTTCATTCCTATCTCCATCATAACCCCTAATTTTTTCAATTCTTTTAAGATGATGGAATGAACTATAATACCCACAATGTCTTTAAAAATAGTAGTTTATTTTTTCTATTTTTTATTAAAAATAACATATTTCTTATAGGTAAATGATAAAATAATGAAAATTAAGTTTATCTTGTTTTTAGAACTTTGGAATATATTTTAGAACTTTGGAATATAGGATATATTTATCAGTAGAAATGGTATCATACTCATTATGCTGCTCTTTCATTTGCTTTTGTCATTTAACACTATGTAATAAACATCTTTCTACGGATTAAATATCCATAAGTTAGCAAGATTAATGACTAGCCCATATTTCTTCATATAAATGTGCTATAATGTATTTATCTTGGGATTTCTTAGTCTGATTCAGTCGTACAATGATATTTAAAATTATTATGTGTGGCTAGAAGACCAAAGGGGCGTGTAATGCAATTTAGATTAAAGAATGTAAAAACTGATCGCATAGACAAATCAGAAAACTTTTATTTCATAAATAGCAGAAGAAAGATATTTAGAGAAGCTGAGTCATGCTTATTTTACTAGGAATAAAAATGAACCAAATATTTTAAATATGTACTGAAATTCTTACATAATTGAATTGTATAAAAAGATCATTACATTGAAAACATACAACAAAAAAGTTTGAAAATGAAATTTATGTGTCAATGCACAGATTAAGCAGCATAAATTTAGGTTTTGTTTGAACAATTACATAATACATTGTTATTCTAGAGTTTAGTATTTCCCTTTTTAATGTGAGATTCATCCATTCTCATTTATTCCTCATTCACTCATCCAACAATTATTTGTTGAATATCTAATACCAGACAATCCCTTTTACAATCTAAAGGTACAATAGTGAACAAAATAGATACTATCTTTCCTTTCACTAACTCACAGACTAGTGAGGAGAGCAGAAGTTAAATAAATAATTACACAGTTAAGTGTCTAGTTTACTTTCACTTCCACGCACTCTCTCTCTCTCTTCAGATCTGTCATAAGCAAGTCCAAGGAAATGTGAAGTGATTAAGAGGAAATCGATCTTGTCAGGGTATGGGGTTCTTACTGTCCTGAAATTACACCAGATTGAAGATAACCACTGAGACTACAGAGCCAGAATCCAAAGTCCATCCTCCCTCTCCTACGCCCCCACCAGCTGTGGGGCTGAGTCAAAGAACTCCAGAGGCCACAGAGAAAGGGGGAAGATAAAGAAGGTCCAAAGGAAGTTTCCTTTTACCTGGAAAGGTTTTTAAATTTGGGAACATAAATACCATGCATGTTTAAAACTTTTTAATACAAATGTTCTACTTTTCTCCTTCTACTTAGAGAGGTATGATGATAGAGATAGGAATGAACTCTTTTGGAAATCTTGGGGACTTTTAGTGCACTATAACCAAAGAATATAAATTAGCAGGTATAATTGTGCACCTGACTATGTGAATATATTCCTATAACACAATTGTGTATGAATATGTCTGTGTGTGTGTGTGGTTTATAATCATCTTGATTGCCCCGCTATATCTGAGAAGACCCTGGAATAGTGTGTCTTGGCTGGACATTGGAATCAACAGGGAAGCTTTAAAATATTCTGATACCTGGACCCCACATCCAGAGATTCTGATTTGATTGATCTAGGCCGTGATCTGTGCATTGGGGACTTTAAAACTGCCTAGGTAATTCTCATGTGTGTCCAAGATTAAGAATCACAAGTAGTATTTTATTGGCTTCATTTTAAAGAAGTTTTAGATCACAGAAAGGTTACAACTGGGGCAGTGGAGGATCATTGGTGTGGGATTTCAGTGATGGGGGATACATGGGAGGAAGTTCACCTGGACATACATATAAGGTATATATATTTGTTCAGATGTTCATGGGGGATTGTCACAGTGGGTGGAGATTCACACAATAACTGAGAGAATGTTGAATTCCCATCCTGGGGTGCTCTGCCACATTCTCTAATGGAACAGCAACAATCCCCCAAGTACAGGGGCAAGGGCTGATGAAGGAGGATGGTCCATTGATGAGCCCTTGATATTGATGACTATGCTTATGAGCCTTTGCTCTTGAAATTGAAACTTAGCGTAGTGTTGTGGGGTGCCTAAGAGTTGCCTCCTGAGAGCCTCCTTGTTGCTCAAATGTGGCCTCTTTCTAAGCCAAACTCAACATATGAATGCAGTACCTTTCTCCCAGCGTGGGACATGACTCCTGGGGAGGAGCTTCCCTGGCAACAAGGGATTACTACCAAGCACCAACTAGCAAAGCAACTGGAAAAACACCTTGAATAAAAGGGGGGAAAGATAAAGGCGAGTTTCAAATTTTCACTTAACAAATATTTACTGAGCACCTACTGTGTGCTAAGCAACACTCAATATTGATGCACTAAACTGATATTGGTTGCTTCATGGAAGTCATGGGCTAGTGAGGGATACAGTAGGTAAAAACATAAGTAAATAGATGCATAATTATACATTGAGAAAAGAACAATGAAGGAATTGTAAAATGTGTTCTGGTGGCAAATAAGTGGAGCTAGATAAGAGATGTTAGAATCTGGCAAGTTAAAAATCCAGGATGTATAAGGCATAGCATTCTTAGTCTTAAAACCAGCATGTGCTAACAATGCTAGATAGCAGAGAATTTGGGATATTCAAGTTCATGTGGTTGGAGTTCCCTGAGCTGCCGGTGAATAAGGTATGAGACGTCATTGAAAGAAAGGTGTTATGGTTAATTTCATATATCAACTCAGCTTGGTCAAGCAAGCACTAGCCTGATTGTTACTGTGAAGTATTTCTTAGCTGGATTTGCATCTAGAGCCATTTGATTGCATCTACAGCTGATTGCATCTGCATTCAACACTGGTTTTCAGCAATCAGTTGAATGTTTTAAATATGGAACTGAGGATTTCAGAAGTAAGAAATAATAATTCTGCCTCTACTTCAGCCAACCAGCATCTGCTGGGGAATTCAATTTTACCTTCATTAGATTTTCCCACTTGTGACCTGAATTCTGAGTGACAGAACACAGACTTGCCAAACCCTATAATGAGCCAATTCCTATAATAAGTCTCTTAATATTTACATATATATAAATAGACATACACACATATAAACACACATACATAAAAATATATATTTATCACATACCTTGTCAGTTCTCTATTTCTCTGGAGAAACTGGCTAACACAGTAAGTATGGCCTTGGAGGATGAGGCAAGTTTAGATTATATTCTAAATGTAATGGGAAACCATTAAAAGATTTTACTTGATCCAATTCATATTTTTAAAACATCATTTTGTTCTGTGGAAAGGATTATATTTTGAGCAAGTGTAGAATAAGAAGAGTGAGTTAAGAGGCTATGGCAATAGTCCATGTGAGTGAGGATGGCAGCCTGGTTTATGAATGGGGCAGAGGAGACTGAGCTGGATTGATTTTAATATATGCTGGAGGTTGGGCTAATATGTCTTGGTAATGGACCAGATGAAGAGACCACGGAGTAGGAGGAATCAGTAATTACACTCAGATTTTTGGCTTCGGCAACTGCAAAAATTTTTGAGATGGAAAAAAACAAGTTGAAAAGAGGTTTTATTGCTCTTGATGGCATTGTTATTTTAGTGAAGCTTATGGAGTTTGAGTTCCATTCTGTATACATTAAGTCTGAGATTCCTATAAGACAAACTTAGATGTCAAGTCATAGAAATGTATAAGTTCTGATTAAGAGGAAAGGCAGGACTAATGATAAGAATTCAGCCAACATCAGCATGTGGATTTTAAAAACTTTTTTGTTACAGATTAAAATGTACACAGAAATAAAGAGACCAGTAAAATCAGCCCCCATGTGCCCTTCACCCAGCTTTAGCAACCGTCAACTCATGGCCAATCATGTTTCAATCCACTACCACCACCACTATAACAACTATTAGATTCCTTTAAAGCAAATCCTACATACCATATAATTTCAATCATAAATAGTTCAATATAGATTTCTGAAAGATGAGACCTCTCTTTAAAAAACATAATCACAACTAAAAAAAAGTAACAGTAATTTCTTAATATCATCATGTTTTCAGTTAATGCTACAATTTCCTGAACTATCCATAAATTCTTTGCTACAAATTGCTTTCATTTTAAGAACTGAATAAGGCCTGTATTAATAACTAGTTTATTTTTCTCTTGTTTCTTTTAATCTATAGGTTTTTCCTTCCCTCTATCTTTTTTCCTTTGCAATTTACTTGTTGATAAACTAAATAGTTACTTGGTCCTGTAGAGATTCTCAGAGTCTGGACCTTTCTGATTGCATCCCAATGGTGTCATTTCCTCCATTATTTCCCCTTTCCTCATTATTTCCTGTAAATTAGTGCTTAGATCTATAGGTTTTTACCAGATTCAGATTCAATTTTTTGTCAAGAATATTTCATAGGTGGTAGTATATATTTCCATTAAGTGGCATAAAATGTCTAGTTTTCTTGCTTTCTCTGATGTTAGCAGCCATTAGTGATCATTGCCTAGATCCATTATTTCATTAAGTGTTGCAAATAACCTTTTCAATTTCCTTTCTGGGCAATTTTGACATTTCCTGCCTTATACCTGGAATCAACCATTTCTCTCTGGGTACTCAATGTTATTAGTCTGATCACTGTTTTTATGCTTTTGCAGTGGCTTACAGCTAGCAGATACATTTTTTTTTAAAGATAAAAATACAACACACATTCTGACATTTCCTTTTTAAATTTAGAACTATAGGGTTTTATCTCCATTCTTGCTTGGCAATCATTTCTGATGTCATCAGAAAGGATGATTATCTAGTGAAACTGTGGAAAGGGCTCAGAATACGCGTTCTGTAAAATTATTATTGAGGGGATGGAAAGAAAAAAGGACTTGGCAAAGCTGGCAGAGAAGAAGCAACTGGGGGTAGTGCCCTGAAAGCAAGGATAGGAAAGTGTTCTGAGAAGGAGGAGACAATTGAATGATCCTGAAAAGTCAAGTAATATAATGGCAAATTGTGTGAATTTGTATTTGGCAAAAAGGAAGCAATTGTTTCAGTAGAATGACAGTGGCAGAAGCCTAATCAGAGTGGCTTGATAAATAGTTGAGAGATGAGAAAATGGAGACAGAAAGATTAGAAAAATCTCCTAAATCTGAAAGAAGGAAACAAAGCAGCCCATTTGTATGCTGTTTTGACTCAAGAAGTAGTTCTCAATTGATAAATCCTAGGTCTCAGTCAGGGTAAGTTCTTTCTTTAAGAAATCTGAGAAAGTAAAGCATCCATGCTCACAAAATATAAATTAATGGAGCATAGAAAGATTTCAGTAGAGGCTTCCTTTTACATTGCTAAATCTCTTAGTGTATTGAGTGATTCAATGTATGAAAATTTATTTACAAAGAAATCTGTTCTTTAAACTGAGAAAATTTCCATCTCTCCCGGAACAGCAGAGGGCTATTGGAATCATAAATCACTGATGTGTTCTTACCTTCCCATCACACTATCATTTCTCTACACCAGCCCTGGATTCCTCTTTCTTCCAGCTGAATATTCCATTGTTCAGAATGTAGGGAGATTCACAGGGCAAAGGTAGAAAGTTTCCAAACTGTCATTTCCATGTGCTGCAGTAGATTCACTTAAAGTAATTACCTAGACCTTTTATTCTCAGCCTCACTGCCTTGGCCGGATGGTGTGCTCCTCTCCTCTATAGCCTGTTAGTTTATTTTAGCAAACCCTGGGGGCTGCTTTAACATCCCATAAACAGAATGAATGAAGGCCAGGATCTTTTTAGGTTAATGATTTTGAGATCAGTATTTTTGAAATCTGAGCACTATTTCAGCGAAGGAAAAGAAAAATCAACAGATGGGAGAGAGAGTCACTCTGGGTGATTATGATGGCAATAAAACAGCTTACATAAGGAACAGAACAGACTGAGGTTGAGCTCAGTCCTTCGCCATAGTTATGTGGTAATATATACAAAGGCAAATCGGGTTGCCTATTGCCTCAGAGGCCTTTAAGAGTGAATTTTAATGATAAAATGATAATACTTGTCGTTGTGCTTTTCTGATTAGCAATGTTTTACTTCTTAGTAGGAATTATTTTTCCAGAATTATAAGTCCTGCTTTTGAAATGAAGAGGACAGTATTATTGATTAACTTCCATTTTATGGCACATACATAGTCTGAGGCAAGTATTTTTAATATGTTTTGAAGATTAGCAATCTCTTGAATCTGAATGCTCTATTTAAATGAACCTAGTATGACTGCTTAAATTCAGAAAATCACATCTCTGGGTAAAAATTCTTTTTAATAACTATAATTTAAAACAGTTTATCTAAAAACACTGCCTTAGAACACATGACCATTTTTCTTGATAAGAAATCCCTGCAAAGGGAATACAGTTGGGTTTTGAAGAAAGGAAAATGTAAAGGATAAATAGTGTACTTTGAATGACATTTCTCTTCTCCATACAGGTGCAGAGACAATAAGAGCCCAGTCTGACTTCAAGTTTTCTCTGTCTTTTATCTTGCTTTTTTGCTATCGGCAAAGGGCCTCATCTTTCTAACAGCATGTGCAACAAAAATAAAATTAAGGCACTTTAGGTAGAAGTAGAGGTGAAGCTGAGTATGGCAAAGGATCACTAATAGCTATAATTTTGTCAAGAAAAAAAATCTATTTCCTCAACTCTTACATTTATTTTTGAACTTAGTATCTCAGCTCCTAAATTGTCTACATTTGCTGATTTGTGTATAGCTGGCCTGAAAAGAATTATTGTACTGAAGAGATGAGGAATATAGAATAAATGCCATGAACAATGCCTTCAAAAACTGCAACTATAATTATAAATGCCTTTCTTAGTGGTTAAAATCTTAGGGCATAGGTTGCCTGGAAACTAGGCCAAGTCCGAGAAATTCTGGACATCAAGTAAGGCTGGCAGTGGCAGTTTTACTTATCTTCTAGCATAGACGGAATCAATATAGAGAGTGAACCATTCATTCTGTTTCTAAATATAAGATCATGGGCACAAACTGCTGTTTCTTCATGGATAAGTTTTTAATTATGTATACAAGCTTCATAGTAAAACAAAATGGTTTTGGCTCAAAAGATGCCATAAATTTGAAAATACCTAAATTGTACAGATTGGGCTATAGCTCTGAGTAGTTAACATTGTTTTGGAAATGATTTTATCCACTTGGAGACTATGTCTTTTCCCTGATTTCCATTCATTGATTTAAATATTTAAACCTGAAAAGCACTTATCTTCCATTTGCCAAAATGGTTCATATCCTGACACAATAAAAATTGCCTGTACAGATGAGAATAAGTAATGGGTCTGGGAAGAATAATGGAATAACAGTTCACAAGTCATCTTATTTTGAAATGTTCCTTCTATAAAAATGGAGCAGGCAACCCCCTTTGCTCCTTATTTCTCAAATCCTACATAATAAGTGCAGAACTTAGCTATCCACCCCACAAAAATAAAAAGCCTTTTCTAAATTCATGATAAGGAACTGAAAGCCCATGAGTCAGTGGGCAGCAGCCAATATTCTGGGTGTTTTCCCATCAGTGTTACTTCAATATATGCAATTTCAAACACATGGTCTTTTCCTCTTGACTCTATTTGGCCTGAGGAAAACTCCCAAAGTCCCCTTTAAGCATATAAGACAAAAATTCTTTATAAAATCATCATAAGAACATATCACCAAGTTTTACATTTGAATCAGTTTCTGCATTAAAAGCAAAAACAAAACCACAGAACAAAAAAGCTCTGCCTTTGCTTTCTGAACAGAGTTTAGGAAAGCTTTCATCTCCCATTGGCAAAGAAGTCCTCCGTTTTTCCTGTGGAGTCACTCTCTAATCTCGTTCTCTCGCATTCGGGGGATTCCATCTGTTTATGTTAGCATTGAGCAAGCAGGCTAAGCAGAAAATGGAGAAAAAAAATCGGAGGTGGAAAAGAGAGCCTTGAAAATGTGTAAGAAATGCTCAGAAAACACACACATACATAGACATATTTTAGCAGTTTCCTGGAAACAATGGAAATCCCTCCTCTTCTTGAAAAACTCCCTGCCTCCCGTTGCTCTCCAATTCCATCCAAAAACCAGTGTTCTAACAGCAGTAATATTCCCAGAATGAAACCTGTTTCAGAGGCAGCTTGGGAGGCTGAGAGCCGCGAACATATGTACACCATAGTGTAGCACTAAAATATAGGCATTTTTAATTAGACCCCAAACTGCTTTTTAACACTATTTTTGGAAGTTAGAGAACTACATAGTTTTACTGTCATATAGATTTATGCCACCACCAAGTTTTCTTTTTAATTAATATACAAATAGAGGATTCATAATGAGTTGCCCAGAGATGACACATTTATCCTCACTAATGAGGATATAGTGTGAGGATGCTCAATTCTTGCCTAAGGCTATGCTGTTTTCAGTTCTTCATCCTGTAATTGAGGAATTAAATAGTTTACACTGGCTTTTGTGATTAGGAAAAGGAGAAACACATTTTAGGAGGTTAAAAATCCACTTGCATATGGCACAGTTACACTTTCCTGTTAGCACCAAGCTTTTAAAAATTTCAAGATGCATGATTTCTGTCTTGCCAGCATCCACCTCCCAATTCCCAGAATAAAACACTTTGGTTGTGAAGAATTAAATAGTACAAGTTCACATACTCTAATTGACCAATAAGAAATATTGAACCAGATTCCTGAAAGAAAGTTGAGAGAAAATGAGCAATGATGGCAAACAAACGTTTGCACAGAGCAAAAACTAGCACCGGGGAACTGATGTAGGTCAAGTGGTTGAGCACCTGTTTCCCATGAACAAGGTCCTGGGTTCAAACCCTGGTACCTCATAAATACATATATATATATATATATCATGAGTAATAGACTTAAAGATGGGACTTTGGTTAAAATTTCTCTCTTAGGTTCTCTGCTAGATGCAAAAATGAGCAATAGAAAACTCTGCCCTCAAGCACTGGACCATCACAAGGGAAGGAGATGGGACTTAAACAACTGAAACGTTAAGTAGACCAAATTTGGCCAAAAGACTATCAACCCAGGTTCTATTAAATGTTGTAGAAAACTTCTTGGAGGAGGTGGGAAATTTAATTGATGTTAGATTGTTTTACCAAAACAATTGTTTCAAAATTGGGCTTCTTGCATTATAAAGAATTTTAATTTCTTATTGTAGTTGTTTTTGCTATTTAACAACCCTTTCCCTGTAGGGTAACTTACCAAGGATGGGAGGAAGTGTTGAGTGAAAGTAGAGGAGAGTAAAACTCAGGGAGCTGGTAAGGTCACCTACAAGCTAACAATTGCAAAAGGAGTTTAGTGCAGCAATCCAGTAAGTAGTTTGGGCATAAAAAGTAAATGTAGAAATTACATAGACAACCTCTTAATTTCTAATATTCCTCACTCCGTGAACCTCAATAGTGCAGCCATCCCAGAGCCCTTTCATTCAGTACAAACACAGAAGCTTTACAGTTTAGTAGTCTTCTCTGGAACCAAAATATAACTCAAACAAAAACAATCTGCCTTGCAGATTCGTATGGAAAATATTAAATTGCCCTATTTCTGGGTGGAAAGAAACATGACTTTGTTACCCACAGGAGGTTATAAATCCTAGTAATGAAAGACTATATTATGAATACAAAATTTTGCATGAATTTGTATTAAAATATGTATTGCTTTGTTTTTTAAATGGTGGTAACTGAGATGTGGGTGAAATAGAGAAACATCTGTTCTTAGAAAGGCAAGGCTAGATCTAAATGGATTTGCACAGTATCTACCTAATATCCATTGATACTCTCCATGGGCAAGAGCACTTTATTAGAAGAGAGGAAAATTATGGTCTAGTCTTGATTCTGCTCATTACAATCCATATCCTTGGGCAAAATACCCAAACTATTTGAATGATCACTTTCCATTCTGAAAAATAAGTGGAACATCCATTCTTCCTTTTTTTTTTTTTTTTTGGCAGTAATTTTGAGAGTTGATGGAGATATTGAATGTGGGGGAGACTTAAACATATGCACATTAATAGTCAATTAAATAGAGTCTTGTGAATAGATGCTTTGAAATGTTAAATTAATAAGGAAGCAGAATTAAGCCTCTTTCAATTCAATAGCCTAATCCCTTTACAAAATAAAAGACATGGTGTTCAAGAATTTCAAGGTAGCAATGTATTCACATATCTTTGTCTCTTGATGGAGTTAGTATGGACCTAAAACTATTACAGACAAAGCAACCTGGACTTGCCAAAAAGTCAACTATATTGAAACCATGGAAGCTAAGACTGTCTTAGACAAAGTTGGCCCATGGAAAGCATCTTTGGAATTGCATTATTTCTAATTGATATATGGGGCAAAATGTAATCAAGCATAGTTGATCATTTGACTCTTAAAATCCTCAGGAATGAGGTACTGGTCACATGTGACTGCTTCTAGCCTTTCATCATAAACACATAAATCTAGTCATTTTAATCTCTACCTGATTATCAATTTTCTGATCAGTTTTCTTTTGCTTTGGAAATGAATTTCCAGAGATTGGGCCATTGAACATTTGCATATTTTGAATTGTCAGACATTCTTTAAAAGGAAAGGGCCCAGGTAATGTAGCAATTTTTTTTACTTTAATTAATCAGTCCTTAAAATGTAATTAAATTGCTCTTAAAAACACTTATGAAATTTCATTTTTATGCACATTTCCATTAAAATATGTTTAAAATTGTATTATTTAGAGATTGTATATCAGAATGTTGCTGAGATGTGTATATCAGCTTCTTATAACTAAATAGAGGAAAAATATATATATAACTCTATTTCAGTAGTGGGTTCAGGTTATTCTCAGTAAATCCTTTTCTATAATTTTCCTTCCAAAAGTGCCAAATTAAGGAAGCACTTTTAAAACTTGTTAGATAGTCACACGCTTGGGAACCCTAGCTGCCCACAGTTCTGACCAATTGACTACAAATTTAGGGGTTCCCACAACCTACTCATGTTTAATAATTCCCTAGAGCAACTCACAGAACTCACGGAAAGCACTATATTTACAAGTATAGTCTTAGTTTTAAAAAGAATACAGATAAGAAGAAGCCAAAAGAAAAGATGCATAGAGAAAGGTCTAAGAGAGTCTCAAATGAAAGCTTCCATGTCCTCTCCACATGAAGTCAGAATGTGTCAACGTCCCTGTAAAGAGATATATTTTCTCAATCATGGATGCTCATTAAAATTTCTAGTGCCCCAAGTTTACTGAAGTCTCATTACATAGGCATGATTAATGGAATCAATACCCACATGGTTGAACTCAATCTCCAGCCACCCTCCCATCCCACAGGTCGGGGGAAGTGGGCTGACATGAGCTCATGTGCCATGGCTCAAAGCCCACCCCCTAATTACATCATGAGTCTTTCTGATGTGGCCAGTCCCCCCACCACGTGGCTACAGGTATGACTGGTCCCACTCTGAAATATCAGGTGTGGCCCTGAACCCACCATGAAGATCAAAAGGCACTCCTATCACAGGAAATTCCAAAGATTCAGAGTTTGCTTCCCCAGGAACTGGGAACAAAGACCAGCCAAGTTTTTCATTGGCCTCTAGCCAACGAATATTATTTTTGTGAGTCATCTATAGGCTGTGTGTGGTTTGATTCATTTTCATTGCAATGTAGTATTCTCTTGTGTAAATATGCCACAATTTATCTGTTCTACTGTGGTTGAAAATTTGACATTTTTAGTTTTTGCTTTTACAAGAAATGCTTTTGTGCCTATACTTGTACTTGTCTTTCGAGCACACATTCATGCATTTCTGCTGAATATACTCCTGAGAGTAGAAATTCTTTGTCATAGATTATGTGTATATCCAGCTTTAGTAGATACTGCTAGAAACAGATTTCCAAAGTAGATATACCAACAATGTATGGGTTTTCTAATTCCTCTACATTCTCACAAATGTTTTATAGTGTCAGTCTCTATACTTTTGTAATATAGTCATATCTCACATGCAATTAGGGAAATGCCAATTAAAACCATAATATGATGCTACTATAATATAAAATTATATTATGGTAGTATATATCCATGATGGAATTAAAAATGGATGAAATTATGAAAACATTAGTTATAACATTTTTCATATCTATAATTTTCATTTGATTCTTTTCTGTAGGTTACTTTTCTCAGCAAAAATTCTCCATTGTGTTGTCCATTCTTTGAACATAACCACAGCTATATTTTAAACAATTTATTGAAGTATAACATTCATACATGAACATACATAAACTGTAAGTGTTCAGTAAAACATTGTGAACTTACAAAACAAATATCCATAACATCACACAGGGCTCCCACACATCACCCCACCACAAATACCCCCGGTTTTTGCTCTGTTTTTGTCCTGGGCAATTCTCTGTGTCCATTTCCTGCCCTCTCTTCTCATTCTTCTCCTCCTGTCTTCACTGGGATTCGATCCGTGGAAACTCCGATGTTGGAGAGAGGGGTCCTACCATCTGTGCCACCTTAGTTCCTGGTTTTTCAGCGCGTCTCGTCTTGGCTCTCCATTGTGTCACTCTCCTGTTACGTCATCTTGCTGCATAGCTTGTGGGGCCTGACGGTGCAACCACACACAGGGCCTGATGCCTCACCCACTTGCGGGGCCTGGCAGCACACCCACTAGCAGGGCCGGAGGCACACCCGTGCATGGGGCCTGATGGCTCACCCGCTTGCAGAAACTGATGGCACACCCACGCACAGGGCTTGGTGGCCCACTCACCTTCCATATTGTTCTTTTTTTATTTTTACCAAGAGGTCCCAGAGATCGAACCCAGGTCCCTCCATATGGGAGATGGACGCCCAACCTTTTGGCCCACATCCATCCCCCTGCTATATCTCTTAAGGTTGACCAAAGATACCTAGCGTTACAATCTTTTCCTATACAGGATGGTCATATAATAAATCAGGCTTAGTTTATCACCAGCATTCTAAAAACCAGACCTGAGGAGAAAAACTAGGTCTGGGAACACATGCCTGGTTTCTAATATAGCAAATGGTTAGCCTACCCTGATTATCGTTAAATCAGGACAGCTAGAATATTCGCAACCACAGTCATTTTAAAGTCCGTGTGAGGTAACCCCAATGTATGGATCCTCTATGTGACTGTTTCTGTTGTTGGCTTTTCTCTTGGTTCTATATCTTAGTATGCCCTGTAAATTTGATTGAATACTGTTTTGTTTTGTTTGCATTTTTAAACAACTTTATTGAGATAATTCACATACTATAAAATTTGCCCATTTAAAGTGTACAATGCAATGTTTTCTAGTATATTCACAGGATTATGCAACCATTACCACAGTCAATTTTAGAACATTTTCATTGCCCCCTACAAGAAACGCTGTATGCATTAATCCTCTTTTTCCTTCAGCTGTCTCCTCAGCCTTAAGCAACAATTAATCTACTTTCAATTGCTATGCTTTTGATTATTCTGGACATTTTATATAAATGGAATCAAACAATATGTAATATTTTAAGACTGGCTTCTTTCACTTAGTAAAAGAAGGTTCATCCATGTTGTAGTATGTATCAGTGCTTCATTCTTTTTATTCCTGAACAATATTGCAGTGTATGGATATGCCACATTTTGTTTATTCATTTATCCATTGATGGACATTCAGATTGTTTTCAATTTTTGGATATTATGGGTAATGCTACTATGAACATCTGTGTATAAGTTTTTGTCTGTTCTCATTTCTCTTGGTTATTAATATACCCAGGAGTGGAATTGTTGAGTCATATTGTAACTTTAGGTTTAATAGCTTGAGGAATTGCCAGATTGTTTTCCAAAGTGGCTTCACCATTTTATATTCTTAATGTGTGAGGGTTCCAATTTTTCTACATGTTTGTCAATACTTTGTCTTTTTAAAAATCATTATGAAATTACTTTTTATGTGGTTGAGAACATGTTGCTTTCTCTTTTTTTAACAAATCAATTTTATTGATGCATATTAATAAACCAAAAATCTATCAATGGTATTAAGTATAATCACATAGTTGTGTATTCATCACTTCAATCATTTTTTGAGCATTTTCATTATTCCAATAATAATAATATTAACAAAAAACAAAGAAACAACAACAAAACTCATCACTTCTCAATTTCTCTATGCTTTCCCTGCCATACATAGCTGCTATTCTGTTTCTGTCTCTCAAATTTATTTATATTTATATTTTGTAAAAACAATCTTATATATGCAGTATGACCCATATTCGTATTTTACATGAGGTTTCACTATGTTATACAGTCCCATGTTACATTTTTTGCTTTCATTTTAGTAATACACATGACCTTAGATATATCCTTTCAAATACTGTCATACCTATATAATAGCTCTGCTAGTTACAAACTCTATGATGTGCTTTCACCATTTCCAAAGATTTACAAACATTTTTATCAGTTCGGCACAACATAACCCCCAGCTTTTCATACTCTACCCTCATTTTATTTTCTGGTGACTTAAATTCTAACTATTAACTCCATGAGTTTACACAATATATTTAGTCCATAATAGTGCAATCATACAGTTTTTGTCCTTTTGTGTCTGGCTTGCTTCACTCAACATAATGTCCTCCAGGTTATCCACATTGTCATATGCTTCACGACTTCATTTCTTCTTACTGCTGCATAGTATTCCATTGTGTTCATATACCACAATTTGTTTATACATTCATCAGTTGATGGACTCCTAGGTTTTTTCCAACTTTAGACAACCGTAAAAAATGCTACTATGAACATTGGTGTGCAGATGTTTGTTCATGTCATGGCTCTCAGTTATTCTGGGTATATACCTAGTAATGGTATTGCCAGATCACATGTCAAGTATTCAACTTCCTTAGGAACTGCCAAACAGTCTTTCACAGTGGCTATACTATTCTTCATTCTCACCAACATTGAATAAGCCTTCCTATCTCTCCACATTCTCTCCAATATTTGTAGTTTTTGGACTTAATAGTGGCCAGTCTAATAGGTGTGAAATGATATCTCATTGTAGTTTTGATTTTCATTTCCCTAAACGCTAATGATGTTGAGCATTTTTTTCATGTGTTTTTTTGCCATGTCTATTTCTTCTTTGCACAATTGTCTTTTCAAGTCTTTAGCCCATTTTCTTCTAATCAAGTAGTTTATCTTTTTATTGTTGAATTATATGATCTCTTTATATATCATGGATATGAAAGCCTTATAGGGTATGGGATTGCCAAATATTTTCTCCCATTGAGTCAACTGCCTTTTCACCCTTTTGACAAAGTCTTTTGAGGTGCAAAGGTATTGAATTTTGAGGAGGTCCCATTTATCTATTTTTTCTTTTGTTGCTCAGGCTTTGGGTGTAAGGTTTAAGAAACTACCATCTACCACAAGATCCTAAAGATGTTTTCTTACATTTTCTTCTGGGAGTTTTATGGTTGTTGCTTTTATATTTAGGTTCTTGATCGATTTTGAGTTAATTTTTGTATAAGGTGTGAGATAGGGGTCCTCTTTTTTTCTTTTAGATATGGCTATCCAGTTCTCCTAGCACCATTTGTTGAAAAGATGATTCTGGCCCAACTGGGAGGGCTTGGCAACCTTGTCAAAAAATCACTTTACTGTAGATGTGAGACTTTATTTCTGAGTTCTTGATTTGGTTCCATTGGTCTATCTGTCTGTCTTCATGCAAGTACCATGCTATTTTTACCACTGTAACTAAGTAATATGCTGTAAATCCAGGAAGTCAGAGTCCTCCAACTTTGTTTTCTTTTTAAAGACATTTTTCATTCTTTACCCTTCCAAATAAATTTGATAATTGGCTTTTCCATTTCTGCAAAATAGGCTGTTACGATTTTTATTGGGATTGCCTTGAATCTGTAAATCAGTTTGGGTAGAATTGACATCTTAATGATATTTAGTCTTCCAATCCATGAACACAAAATGTCCTTGTATTTATCTAAGTCTTTTTCAGTTTCTTTCAGCAATGTTTTGGGGTTTTCTGAATACAGGTCCTTAATGTCCTAGGTTAACTTTATTTCTAAATATTGTATTATTTCAGTCACTATTATAAATGGAATTTTTTTTCTTGATTTCCTCCTCAGATTGCACATCAGTAGTGTACAGAAATACTATTGGTTTTTGCATATTAATCTTGTATTCTGCCACTTTGTTGAACTCATCTATTCTAGTGGCTTTGTTGTAAAATTTTCAGGATTTTTCTAGAAATAGGATCATATCAACAAATAGTAGAAGTTTTACTTCTTCCTTTCCTATTTGTGTGCCTTTTATTTCTTTATCTAGCCTAATTGCTCTAGCTGGAATTTCTAGAACAATGTTGAATAACTGTGGTGAGAGTGGGCATCCTTGTCTTGTTCTGGTCTCAGAGGGAAAGCTTTCAGTCTTTGACCATTTAGTACAATGCTACTTGTAGGTTTTTACTTATCTGCACTTTCCCATATTGAGAAAGCTTTCTTCTATTCCTATTTCATTTATTTCTTCTGATCTTTACTATTTCTTTCCTTTGGCTTGGTTTGGAATTAGTTTGCTGTTCTTTTTCTATTTCCTCAAGGTGTGGAGTTAGATCTTCAATTTTATTCTGTTTTCTTTTTTAATGTAAGCATGGAGGACTATAAATTTCCCTCTCAGGCCTGCCTTTGTGGTGTCCCATAGGTTTTGATATGTTGTGTTCTCATTTTCATTCATCTCAAGATATTTGCTGAGTTATCTTGCAATTTCTTCTTTGATCCACTGGTTATTAAGAATGTGTTGTTTAATCTCCATATATTTATGAATTTTCCTTTTTTTCCTCTATCTATCACTGATTTCCAGCTTCATTCTATTATGATCGAAGTGTTTTGTATAATTGCAGTCTTTTAAAATTTATTGAGTCTTGTCTTATGACCTAATATGTGGTTTATCCTGGAAAAGGATCCATGAGCACTTGAAAAGAACATATATCCAGCTGTTTTGGGGTGCAATGGTCTATAGAAGTCTGTTAGGTCTAGTTCATTTATCATATTACTCAAGCTCTCTGTTCTTTTCTTTTTCCTCTGTCCAGATGTTCTATCCATATAATGATGTATTAAAGTCTCCAACTATTATTGTAGAGACATCTATTTCTACCTTCATTTTTGCCAGTGTGTGTCTCATGTATCTTGAAGCACTCTGATTAGGTGCATAAATATTTAGTATAATTATTTCTTCTTCGTGAATTGCCCCTTTTATTAATATATAATGACCTTCTTCATCCCTTATAATAGTTTTGCCTTTAAAATCTATTTTGTTCAATATTAGTATCACTACTCCAACTCTCTTTTGGTTAATGTTTGCATGGAATATCTTTTTCCAACATTTCATTTTTAACCTCATTGTGTCCTTACATCTGAGATAAGTCTCTTGAAGAGAGATGGCATATAGATGGCTCATATTTTTTAATCCATTCTATCAGTCTAAGTCTTTTGATTGGGATGTTCAAGCCATTAACATTCAATGTTATAACTGTTAAGGTATCACTTACTTCATCCATTTTGTCTTTTGGCTTTCCATTGTCTATCTTACTAATGTCTTTTTATCCTTTAATTTACCCTTCCTAATAATCTTCATTTCAACACTCCTTTCCAAGTCTCACCCTTATTTTTTTCCTACCACGTTGCAGCACTCCCTTAAATATCTCTTGTAAATCTGTTCTTTTGGTAACTTACTCTCTCAATTGTCGTTTGTCTGTGAATACTTTGAACTCATTCTCATCTTGGAAGGACAGTTTTGCCAGATACAGAAAGAGTTTTTCTCTTTCAGTGCTTTAAATACATCCTACCATTTTCTACTCCCTTCGTGGTTTCTGATGAAAGGTCAGCACTGAAACTTATTGAGTTTCCCTTGTATGTGCTGCTTTGTTTTTCTCTTGCTGCTTGCAGAATCCTTCCTCTATCTCTCATATTTGTCATTCTGAATTGTAGGTGTCTTGAGGTAGGTCTATTTGGGTTTATTCTGTTTTGGGTGTGTTGTCCTTCCTGTCTTTCATATGGGTTGAGAAATTTTCAGTCATTATTTCCTCAGATATACTTTCTGCCCCTTTTCCATTCTCTTCTCCTGGGACACCGATAATGCATATGTTCGTGTGTTTCACATTGTTATCTAATTCCCTGAGACCCTGTTCCATTTTTTCCATTATTTTCTCCTGTCTTTTGCAGTTCAGGTGTTCTATCTTGGAAATCACTAATTCTGTCTTCAAGCAATTCAAATCTGGTCTTTGTGCCTCTAATTTATTTTTTAAAACATATTTTTTGAGAGATTATGAACTTACAAAACAATCATGCACATATGTGGAATTCCCATACAACACCCCTCTACCAACACACGACAGATGGGCTACCCATGGCTGTCAAGAATGAAGGCTCATCCTCTCCCCCAAGAAGACTGGGGTGTAGGCTGTAGGACATTTAGAAAATTTGCTACAGATTATGAGATAATATAACCAGACTATTACCACTAACTACGGTCTATAGCATGCATTTGGAATATTTTTTCCACAACCCACTATTATGAATACAGTACATCTTTGGCATTGATGCAAGAATATTACAGTATTACTGTTAACTATAGTCTATAGGTTACATTAATAGTATTTTTCTCATGTTTCTCCATATTCTAACCACCTTGCAATAGTGATATACATTTGTTCTAGTTTGTAGAAAGACATTCTTGTATTTGTACTATTAACCACAATTCTTGTCCACCTCTGGGTTCATTGTGTTATTCAGTACCTAGATTATTCTCTAGCTTTCTTTCAATTAACATTTACATCCCTAGACTACCCTATGTCTTTTCACATCACAATTTTTAGTTTTTCTGTATATATTCCTAATAGAGGTATTGCTGAATCCTATGGCAGTTCTATATTTAGCTTCCTGAGGAACTGCCAAACTGTCTTCCACAGAGGCTGCACTATTTTATAATATCACAAACAGTGAAAGAGTGTTCCTCTTACTTCACATCCTCTCCAGCACTTATTGTTTTCTGTTTTTTAAATAATCACCATCCTATGCTGTGTGAGATAATATCTGTGGTAGTTTGATATTTACGAATTCCAAAAAGAGATATTGATTTGTTTGTAAACTGGTCTGTTCCTCTGGGCATGATACCCTTTAATTGTATTAGATTTCAGCTGAGATGACTTTGATTAAATTATGTTAAGATTAGGGCTTTGATTTGATCATGTCATTAGGGCAACTCAGGGTTGAGTTCCCACCCCCTTGGTGGGCTATATAAATGGAAACTCACTCAAGAAGAACATAGAATAAGATACACAAAAGAGAGAGCTCCACACACATGGAAGAGGAGAAGACTTTGATCCTGCAGTCCAGGAAGACAGATGAGCCATTCCCCTCATAGTTTACAGCTGACCTTGTAAAGAGAACAGAGCAGCTCAGCCTATAGCTGAGATCAGAAAAAGCTGGGCCCACAGAGCCTTAAGAGGAAAGAGGAAGGCTGAACACTAGCAGATGTCATACACCATCTTGCTTCAACAAATGGCAACAGACTTTAGTGAGGAACTAACCTTGAGTTGAACTCTTTAGGGCCTTATAACTATAAGCTTCTAACCCAAATAAATACCATTTATAAAAGCCAACAGATTTCTGATACTTTGCATCAGCACTGCTTAGGCTGATTAATACAATATGTCATTGTGATTTTGACTTGCATTTCCATAATAGCTAGTGATATTGTAGCAGTTTGATATTATTTATGAATTCCAAAAAGAAATATAGATTATGTTTGTAAACTGGTCAGTTACTGTATCATAACCCTTTGATTGTATTAGATTCAGATGAGATGTCTGATTAAATTGTGTTAAGACTAGGGCTCTGATCCAACCACATCACTAGAGTATAACTCAGCATCAAGTCCCAGCCTCCTTGAGGATAAAGTAGATGCTCATGTAGAAGTAAATACACAGAGAAGGAGAGCACAGAAGCAGATACGCAGGAAGAGAATTCTCCATAGACACGGCCCCAGGAAGAGACATGAGTCTTATAGTCTACAGCTAACCTTGGGGAGAGAACAGAGCAGCTGTGCCCGGAAAGAAACAAGGTCTGGGAATAAAGATGAGCCTTATGCCTGCCTACAGCTGAGATAAGAAGAAGCTGGGTCCACAGAGCCTTAAAAGGAAAGAGGAAGGCTGAACTCTCGCAGACACTGCCCACCATCTTGCTTCAACACGTGGCAACAGAGTTTGGTGAGGAAGTAATTTTGAGTTGGACTCTTTAGAGCCTTGTAACTATAAGTTTCCATCCCAAATAAATACCCTTTATAAAAGCCAACAGAGTTTTGGTTTGCATCAGCATACCTTTGGCTGACTAATACAGATATTGAACATTTTTTCATGTTCTTTTTGGTCATTTGTATTTCCTCTTTGGAGAAATGTCTATTTAAGTCTTTTGCCCATTTTTAATTGGATTGCTTGCTTTTTTATTGTTGAGCTGTATGGTCTCTTTATATAGAATGGAAATCAAGCCCTTTTCAGATGTATGTTTTCCAAATATTATCTCCCATTGAGTGAGCTGCCTTTTCACTAAGAGTGGGCTGTCTTTTCACTAAGAGTGAAGCCCTTTGAATCACAAAAGTGTTTAAGTTTGAAGAGGTCCCATTTATCCATGTTTTCTTTTGTTGCTCATGCTTTTGATGTAAGGTTTAAGAACCCACCACTTACCACCATGTCTCAAAGATGTTTCCCTACATTTTCTTTTAGGAGCTTTATGGTTGTAGACTTTATAGTTAGGTCTTTGATTCATTTTGAGTTAATTTTTGTATAAGTTGTGTGTGAGATAAGGGGTCCTCTTTCTTTCTTTTGGATATGGATATCCAGTTCTACAAGCACCATTTGTTGAATAGACTGTACTGCCCCAGCTGGGTGAGTTTGACAGCCTTGTCAAAAATCACTTGTCTTTTTCTGAACCATCAATTCAGTTCTATTGGTCTATGTGCCTATCTTTATGCCAGTACCATGCGTACCACTGTAGCTAGGTAATATGATTTAAAGTCTACAAGTGAAAGTTCTCTAAGTTCGCTCTTCCTTTTAAGATGTTTCTGGATATTAGGGGCCCTTTACCCCTCCAAATAAATTTGATAATTGTGTTTTCCATTTCTTTAAAAAATGCCGGTAGAATTTTTATCAAGATTGCATTGAATCTGTATATCAATTTGGGGAGAATTGACATCTTAATGATATTTAGTTTTCCAATCCATGAACACGGAATGTTCTTCCATTTATTTAGGTCTTTAAAATTTTCTTTTAGCAATGTATTGTAGTTTTCTGAATACAAGTGCTTTACATCCTTGGTTAAGTTTATTCCTAAACATTTGATTCTTTTAGCTGATATTGTAAATGGAATTTTTTCCTGACTTCCTTCTTATTTTTAATTTCAACCTTTGTGTCTTTCATTCCCATAAGCTCTGTTACTTTTCTTTGAAGGCTTTCAATTCTTCTTTATGTTTACCCAATGTCTTCTTAATATCCTTCTTCTCTTTAGTCATATTGTCATTCAATTCTTAGAATTGATTTAGGAGATTTGTGTGATCATCACTGATTAATTTTCTTAATCCTCTATCTCTTTAGGATACTTGACTTGTTCCTCTGACTGGGCCTTCTCTTCCTTTTTCCTACTATGGCTTGTAATTTTTTGCTAATGTCTAGGCATCTGAATATGTTGGAGAATTTACTCTGATGGCCAATTTCTCTCTCATGTCTATTTTTTTTTTTTCATAAATCTTCTTTGATATTTGGTTCAAGTCATTCTAAGCCCTTAAAATTGCCAAGCTTAAGTTATCAAAATCAGGCCAGGGACTCAATAACAGGTCACAGATTTTCTCCCAGGTGTTTGGGTTAAGAGACCTAAAAGCAGTTTTTCTCCATGCAATTTCCAGACTGACCAGCAGATGGCACTTTTTGGTGCATTTTTCCATAGGGTTTCTTTCAATCTCCACATTCCTGTGTTTTGGTCTGGCCAGAGCCAAGATTGAAAACAGGCTTTGCCGGCTGAAAAGAAGCTCCCTGACTCCTCTTCCCTTTTCCCTTGTAACAGCTGACAGCTGCAGTGAGCCAGGGGTTTTATCCCAGCTTACTTTTTAGGGTTGGGTATGGGAACTCTTCCCAGCCACCACGGTAGTTTGCTAACTCACGTTTGTTGTTTCCGGTTCTTTGTCTCTCTGTCCCTCACCCTCCTGGGAGTTGTGAATCACTGTTCTGGTCTGCTGACCCCCAAAGCACATCCCTTGAAAAGCTTTTGGCCCTTTCTCCAAGGTTTTTGTGAGATAGTTGAGCCCTACCTGCCTACTCCAATGCCATCTTCCTGGAACCTGAATGCTGTTTTTGTTTTTGTTTTTGTTTTTGTTTTTTTTTTAAAGAAAAATTGAGATTCTTTGGAAATGACTTCCTCCATGAGATAATTTTCTTTAGTTCCTTCCAGGAGGTTAGGATGGGAGTAGATCAACTTTATCCAACCTTACATTGAGTTGATTTGGGATTGGATTTCAGTCTTTTTAGGCTTGGTCTGTCTAATTCTTTTGGTGTCCCAACTGAAAGCTGAGCTTTTATAAGGACCTTTCCATTTTAATGGACTCTCATCTCCAATTTTTATCTCCCAGCACAGTGAGAATTTTGATAAGTTCTTTAGTTAGGTTTTCAACCTCTTAGCAACTGTTTTCTTCTTGATTCCCCAGACTCTAAGTTTATTTCACTTATAAATGATTAGTGCTTCAAGGGGAAAGGAGCTCAGATTGTCAAACTTACTTCTTTGAGCTTCCTGCCTCTTCAAAATATTGACCCTTAATCTTAAGCTGCTTTGCTATCCTTGAACTCAAAATTTTTCTCCCCACATCCTTTGGACTGCTGAAGGCTATGTTTAGCATCTCTATCCATTAGTCTACATTTGGTGATTGATTCATCAGTGTGTCATCCAATGCTGCTTATAAATCGGCAAATGAATTGAGGCCAAAAGAAGCAAGGAGTGTCATGTATATCCTCAATGAGTTTCCCTTCTCCCAGGGATCTTTCCCCATCAAGTGCTAGCTGTTTTGATGGTTAGACAATATTTCAAATAGATTTTTATTGTATTTTGACCAGTTTTGTAATTGGTTTTATTGTTAAGATTGATAAACTACAAGTTAATCCACCATCATCAGAAGCTAAATCCCTCTCTTTCATTTTCTCTTTCATTATATACCAACAGCCTCTGCTTTTCCTCATTCTTGGCTGCAACTAGCCACTCTGGAGCCTTGTGACTTCCAAGTGCAAGTATTCAACAGACATTGAAGGAAGTTTTGTGTGTCAGTTCTAAATTTCAATATGATATCTATTTGGCTCAGCAATGATTACTGCTGTCACTAGGGTGACTCTAAGAAGGGGTAGTAGCACTTGAAGTAGGAAAAAAATAAATAAATAAACAAGAATAATACTCAGAAAGAAGCAGAATCAAGCAGAGAAGAAAAGCAAATGGAAATAAACACTAACAGCCTGAAGTTCAGATAGCAATCCCCAATACCTTTTTCTCTGAGATTCTCTTTAAAAAATAAAAAACACTGAAAGCTACAATAGTATCTTTCTAAATTACAACAGTCAAAAAAAAAAAAAAGCAAATCTATGTCCTTAAAATAGATTTAGTTGTGTTCTGTGGCTTACTTTCAAAACTTCCTGATGAATACAAAAAACTCAACCTCTAGGTTGCTAAAATTTTCTAACATGTTTCAGGGTAAGAGAATAACAAGTAGACAATTCTCAACTCTTTACACATTTGTATTGTCCAAATCTGTTGACACTCTTCAGTGAGTCCTCAATCTTTAACACATGGCTATGCAGCAATTTGCATTGTTTTGATTACTTTTGCATTTCTAAGTGCTAAACAACCTCAGTAAGCACCTTAATTGCAACACCATAAGAGATTCCAAGCCAGAACCACCCAGATAGGCAACTTTCAAATTTCCAACAAGCAGAGATGGTGTAAGATAATATATATTTATTGTTAAATATTGTGGTAATTTATGCAGCAATAGACAACTAATAAAATCCTGAAGCTGGAGGGAGCAGAGCCAGTGGAGTTTAAACTTTTTGAGTAAAATAGAGAATGATAGAAAATGAGTTTGGAGAGATGTTAAGGGATAGATTATGCAAGAGTCTAAAGACTATAGTAGAGAATATAATTTTATTCTGCATCCAGTGGAAAATCATTGAAGTTTTAAGCATAGGTATAACATCATGAGAACAAAGAAAAATAAACCAAATTTAATTGTTCATTCTTTGCTTTAGCAAATACTTGTTGAATGCATACTTTATGCCAGATATTGAGCTAGGTTACTTGTGATATAGTAATAAGGAAGATACAAAAAATACCTCCTTTACAGAATTTACATTTCAGTGGTCATGGTAATAACAAATAGACAAATTAAAAGTAAAGCAAGATAAATGTGGATCGAGACAGATCATGAAGGAAATTAGCAGAATAGAGGTAGAAGGAATAGCATACTGAGGGGAGTGTTTGAGGGGAGAAGCTGCTTTAGATTAACTGGTCAAGAAAGACCTCGTGAAGATGGTAAGACTTAAATCCGGATCTGCAAGAAAAGCAGGCACCAGCATGGGAAAGTGAATGATAACACTCTTCCTGTAGACAGAAAAGTGGGAAAGAATGTAATAAAATCATGGAACACAAAAAAAAGAGAGTGTGGTTAGACCAATGCAAGCAAAGAAGTGTGTGATATGAGATGAGGTTGGAGACCTAGGCAGGAGCAAACATAGATCATATAATGGAATTTGGATTTTATTCTAAATGCAGTGGAAAACAACTGGAAGATTTTTAGGAGCCAGGTGAGTATCAAGATCTCATCTTTTTACATAAGGTCAAAAGACAATCATTTGACATTACCTAAGGAAGGCTTTGAAGGGGATGGGAGAAAACTCAAATAGACCAGGTAGCATTTTTTGTAGTATCTCTGGCTAGAGAAAATAGGGCATGGATTAGGGTGGTGGTATTCTATATAGAGACAAATAAATGGATACAGGTGAATAAGGAATATATTTTGGAGATTGCTGTTAGATGAAGAAAGGAAGATGGTTTAGTTAGTTGCAACAGACTGTCTTTGCCCTTATAATTTAATGATATGACTTATTTTTCTGCCTAAAGAATTATGTGGCAAATATTTTATATGCTTTTAAAAATTAAAGTGAATGTAAGTTAATTTTTTTTTGAATTGTTAAAAAAGTCATAACATCTCTTGAAATCATTCACAAAATAAGGAATTTAAATTTAAACTAGTGGGAAATGCTACTTCTTTGACTTTAGTTAAGGTCTCGCTAAGAAAACAAGGGAAGAACATATATGACAATGTGTAATAATAAATCCTACAGATAGAAAATGCCAGCAGCAATCTGATGGGGCAGATGTAATGAGAATGATTTTCTGGTGTGAACCTTTTCCTACTTAGAAATTATGTCAAAGCTCTTCCTTTGCATACACATATGCATGCATATGTATTTATTTACCTTTGTATATAGATATTTTGTATGCATTATTGGTGCTTGATTTTTTAACTAGTGACCAGAAAACCTCACTGCCTTCTTGTCGACCCTTCATGCAATTTTAATGCTGCATTTTATATTATCCTCAGTACATCATTTTCACTTTGGGGACATTTCCTCAAGGAAAAAATCATTCTGCTCAGAGGATTTTTACTATATTTCCTAGATGCAGTAAAATATTTTCTCCAAGAGTGATATCTATATTGTATTCAAAGTTGAATATTGAATTATCTAGGGTTTGCTAGTAAATATTTGAATTTTAGGTAATATGACTTCCTGTAGGCATTTGTTTAAGATCAAACATTCTTTCTTCTTAACAGTTGGTCAAAGTGATTTTCACAACTCAGACCTGCTTTTTTCACCCAACATTTCTTGTTCTTATAATTGAAGCATTATAAATTAAGGAATATAATGCTATAAATAGGCCAAATCCTTGGACTTAAGGATGCATAAAGGTTACAAAGTGTGTGCCCAGCTAAAAGGCAATTGTCTTGTGATAATACATTTCTCATAAGAGAAATATGGCTAGTGCGACATACGTATACGGCCATTACGTATTTTGTAGGGCAGGACATGAAGGAACAACTTTGGCTGGGAAATCTGGAAGTAACATGAAATTTGCAATGTGAAATCATAGCTTCTCTTACTCTTGTTTCCAACAAAAATCTCTTCTATGTGATTTTATTCCCCCCCTAAAATGATACTAACTTTATTAGACTTGATTCCTTCCTTCTCTTACATGTTATTTCCCACCCCATTCTTGTTCACCTATCAACTTCTTTTAATTTCCTTTAACTTATAGATTGTATCTCATCATAATCTCAATTACTATTTCCATAACCTTTCCTTTTTCTCACTTCACCTTATTCTTGTCTGTTTTTCCTAATTTTCATACCCATATTTTCAGTGTGTGTCTATGCATTAGTATATATGTATGTGTACAGGTAGACAAAATTGGACTCCTGATGCTTTCTTCTGCCCCCAAACTAAACATTGCTTTTTTCCTTTTTTCATGTTCTTTTTTAGTCTGTCCTAGATTGAGACCATGTGTCCAGGTTTAATACTTTTGTTTCTGATTAATAGCTATTTAAAGATGAAAAGACCTACAATTAAAAACATGGAGCTTCCACCCCTGAGAATTTTTTGTACTTGGGGAATGACAGAAGTTACTAGACAGAGATGAGAAAAGCTGGCTTTCTTGCAGCGCTGAAATTAAATTGCTGATGTACAAAAATTATGCTGGGGCCTAGAACACGTGCTCTGTGGTTAAAGGCTGTTATTTTGGAGTCTGCTTTCTTTTCTTGTTTATCATATGATAAATACACACAAGAAGAATGTGTAAAATGTATATGTAAATTTGAAAGGAAACATTAAACTGTTTACCTATATAACCACAATCTGGTTTAAAGAAATAGAACACTGTCTGTTCCTTAAAAACCACCTCTATCTTAACACACTCTCCCTTCCCCTCAGGGGTAACCAATAGCCTGCATTTTGCATTATAATCCCCTTACTTTTCTGATTATTTTGACTATCTATGAATTGGCAAATGATGCAAAGGGAAAAGCAGTGTAAAATGTCATGTTCGCTTAATGAGTTTTCTTTCTCTTGAAGACCTTTATCCTTTAAGCCCATTTTGTCTCAGGAGCTCTTCAGTGCCTTAAGCAGATGTGTTTTTTTATTCTGCACTTTTAGTTGTTATTGATAGAATAATTCACTCTATATTAGCTAGCCTGTTCGAATCCAGAGGCAGAAGTTCTTTATATATTTTAAGGCTAGGATAGTAGGTGCTACAAATTCAAAATTATTATATCTTTTCCTGGAAAATTAATTTTTATCCATTATTTATGCCCCTCTTCATCTAAATATTGTAAAATTTGCCTGAAGGTCTATTTTGTCTAATATTGTTTAGATAATATCTGTTTTGGGTTAGTGTTTCCACAGTTTATATTTTCCAGTCTTCAACTTTCAACCTTTCTGTATCCTCATGTTCTAAATGTCTTTATTGTAACCTTTTATGATTTGATTTTTTAATCAAAATCTGAAATTCTTTGTCTTATAGCTAGAATATTTAATGCATTTATATTTATTGTATTTTCTAATATATTTAAGTTATATTTGGGGTAATATTAAAGTCATATTTTGTGATTTCTATTGTATGTAGTCAAATTATGAACAAATTCAAAATTTTTGACAAGGGAATGATCTTTTTACAAATACTTTTGATTTTCCCAGATGGCTAGGTAGTGGTTTTAGCAAACCTCCAGTGGCAACTTAGAAACTAAAAGTGCAATTCAATAGCTCTTCTCAGAGTATTGCCTCATTTAAGTTAATAAAGAGTTTTAATGTAAATGTCCCTTACATAAAATCTTCATCCAAAAAATAAGTTCCAGGTACCAGAGCTTAATTTTCTATTTACATTTTAAGTTAGTTTAGAATTAAGCCACTCAATTTAAATTATTTTTCCAGATACACTTTGTCCAAGAGGGAAACATGCCTTTAATTTTAGAACATGAGTGATTTTAACAGATATTTCTGGAGAACTGTACTTAAGAAAACAAAGCAATGAAATTCTCATTGTTTAGTTCACTTTTATTATAAAATTCTATTTTCATTTAATTGTAGCAGCAAGATATAATAATGGACATAACTGAACACATTGTCAGCAGTACATTTTTGGAGTATCACTTTATTTTTCTTTCAATTACAAAATGAAGCTAAATAAAGAATAATTCTAAGAGATATCTGTGGTTTTAGCATACATAAAATTTCACATTTGGTTTCCCATAGCTGCCCTAATTAAGTCACACAAAGTATTTGAAACCAGAGAGTGAAGAAATCCAGCTCAGTCTCACAAACACAACACAGGACAAGTAAACAAAATGTACTTAAATAACGTTATAAAAAGAATGGTCTTTTGAAATTTCTTGATAAAGTTTATTTATAAATGTTTGTACTTAATCTTTGTTTGGGGTAATTTTCTCCATTAGTGACAGAAATGGCTTCCTTGTATTAGCATCTTATTTTTATGATGTAACCAGACTATGACATCTAAAATGAGGATAATAATACCTGCCTCATAAAGTTGTGCAGTTTAAATGCATGCAAAATTCTAAACACTTTGCCAGGCCCATGGTAAGCAGGCATTACATGGTACCAATTATTGTGTTATATTTTGATGATTATTATAGATGAATAGCTGGTAACTTTAGCCTTTATATCTATGACTCATTGATGACTAGAAGTGACAGCTAAATATGTTTTAATTTTTCAAAGTTAATTGTTCACAAGAAACTCAAGGATTACCCCCACAAAATACCAACTGTCAGTATCATCTAGTTCTTTCCAGTTTCAGTTCCTTCCTACATTTGGGAATGTTCATCATAGTCTATCAGGACTTGCAGACAATGTGGGAAGGAAGATGATGTGTCAGCCTCTGTTGAAATGTGCAAGCAAATCCTCCAAGAGTATGCTGACGGCAGTTTTAGTTTCCTTGTGGCTAAAGCAAATATCATGTAATGAGTTGGCTTAAACAATGATAATTTATTGGTTCATGGTTTTGAGGCTAAGAGAAGTCCATATCAAGGCATCATCAAAATGAGGCTTTCTTCCCAAAGACTGGCATTCTTGGACTGGCTGCCGTTGATCCTTGGTTCCCGGCTTTTCCGTCACGTGGCAATGTACACGGCAGCTTCTCCTGGCCTCTCCCTTCACTTCTGAGTTCTAGTGATGTTTAGCATCTGGCTGCTTCCTCTGTGGTTCTCTCTCCACCTGTCTGAATTTCATTCTGCTTATAAAGGACTTCTGTAATAGGATTAAGACATTTCCTGATTGAGTTAGGACACAGCATAACCTCATCCAAAAGTCCTATTTACAATGGGTTCACACCCATGGGAATAGATTAAGTTTAAAAGCATGTTTTTATGGGGTACATATCTCTAAACTACCACACACCTTTCTTGAAAATTTATAGGAAAAATGGGCAAAGCAGTATGGATCATGCAAATGTGCACGTGTAGCTATACTTTCAAAACCAGCATTTTCCTTTGTGTTTTTTTTTTTTTTCTTGTTTTTGTTTTGCACACAGATGCTATATGGTGGTTAAGAAGGCTCATTCTATCAGCATTTCATTTGAACGTGTCAAAGAGACATATACTATGCCAGGTTCTGGAACTATAAAAACAAACAAGGCTTGATTCCTTTTCACAAAGGAGTTTCAGACAAGTGAAAAAACATTCAAAATCATTAATAATATGATAGCGTGATAGGAAGAAATGTTGAATCCAGGCTGGGAGGCTTCTTGTAGAGGAGCATTGAAGGATGAGCATAAGTATTCCCAGAGAGGAATGTGGAAGAACATTTAAGGGCAGAAGGAATCACCCAAAACTGTGGACGTGTGGCATGGAATGCTATCATTTAGAAACAGCAACGTGTTCTTCCTGCATCCCGTTTTCTTTTGTGTGCTGTGGCTTGCCAATTCCAGGTTGTCTTGAAGGCTTGAGAACTCTTTCTTTCAAAATTGGAGATTAAAAATCTATGTTAAAGAAATCAGAGACAAATGGCTTAAAAGCATGAGACCATTAAATAAGCTTTTAAAAAAGCCCACTCCCTGCCCTTCCCACTATCATTCTCAAGTGGGCTTTCAGTGTTTGTATGCTCACAGTGATGCCTCAGATTGTTGGCACGGGCCCATTACCTGTTGTGATACGGAAGATATGCTAGCTAGATACATACTGGACCTCACTCTACCAAGGCCTCAGCAGGATCGGGTAAGTACCCATCACTCCTGCTTTGAAGGAGTTCCTAATCAACTCAGGAAAACAAAATCTAAAACCAAGAAAAGTCAATTTGCTTTAACAATGACTCATTAACACCTGCTATGTATAGTATGGTACTAATTCCTGGGACTCTAAGGTGAGTAAAATGTGTGCTTGTATGCCAGGAAATATGCACAATGGCTCACTGGATCATCCAATATAATAACAAAAACCTGGAAACTAAAAATGTCTCTCAATGGGGAATGATTAAACTGTGATATAAACATTCAATACAAGACTATAAATAAGGCAAAATTAATTCCCTCAGTGTGAATGTATCAACATGCGTACATCATACCGACATATGTTGACTGAGAAAAAAGAAATAAGAAAGTATATCTTTGTTACTTTTTATATAAACCTTGACTATACACATATGTATGAACATTTGTAATAATAATTATAATAGCTAATATTTGTAAAGAACTTAAAATGGACCTTTAAAACACTATTTTTTTTTTCTCACAATAACCATATTAGATTATTTCAGATGAGGAAACAGAAGTAATTTGCTCAAGGTCATACAATTGAAAAGTGGCAGAGCTGGCTGCAGAGTCCATCCTCTTCCATGTCATTCTGTAGTGCTTCATGAAACATGAGCCCACTGATGGGCAGGACTGTCACCAGCTTCATGACAGTAGTTATCTCCATGGGGGAAGGAGGAGAACAGGATGACTAGGAGAGCTTTCATTTTATGTATAATGAATTATTTACTAAAAAGAAAGAGCAAAAGAAAACTAAAGCAATTTGACCATATATTAAAATTTGCTTCATCTCAGGTGTCTCTTATTATTTTTCACTATTTTTCTATATATTTAACATATACAGTGAATTTATTTTTAAAAAAATATGAATAAGAAATGGACCGTATTTTTATAGACCTTGTGGCCTGGTAAGAGAGAGAACCATGAAAATTAAAACCTGTATCTTTGTGCTTTGTTATTGTCATAATTAGCAAAATAATTAGAGCACTTGACTGTTTGCACATTTCACTACCTCAAAGGTATGCAGCACTGTGAAGTGGGTAGGACAAGTGCGTAGTAACTTTACATATAAGCAAACTGAGGCTGCGGCAGTTAAGTAACTTGACAATAACAACAGCATTCTTCCCGCCAAGAATATCCCTGAAACATATCAGGCATGAGATGGTGTCTGGAAGGAAAGAAATCCAGTGGACAAAGATGTTCATTCATCCATTCCTTTTTGTGCAAAAAGGACGCTTCCTTTACTCCTCTTTATCAGAAATCATTAATTAAAGCATGGGCAGCAAGTCCAAGATCTTCCCTTCCCCAACTCCTCTTGCCCCCACCTTCATCATACCAGAAGGAAGAGGAACAGATGAGGCAATCTAGTCTTCGTGCTTTGGTTTGCACCTGTGCTGGCCAATATAGCAGGCAGTCGCCACGTGGCTATTGAATGCTTGGAACACGGCTGGTGCAACTTAAAGAATTAAATTTTTAATTTAATGCAATTTTCATTTTAATTTAAAACTGAAGCAGTGTAAAGTTTTTTTCATTAAATGCCATTTTATTTTCTTTGTAAGAGTCTTTTCACAATAACATTTACATCACATAAGAGACTATTGTATTATAGTGTACATGTTGGACTTGTGCCTCATTTCTAGTATTAAAGCTAAACACATCACCAATCTAGTTAGCTTTAGTCAGAGCTAGTTAATGTCAACGATTGACTCCATTTGAATGATTTTTTTCTAAACCAAAATGTAATACTGTAATATATTTATTAGATTATTTTTTGCAAACAACACAAGTTACAATGTTGCCCACAAGACACAATTCGTTAAATTTAATATTAATACAGAACTTCAATCTACCAATTGCATTTCAATTTTGTCAATTTACCTCTCCAGTAATGTAGAATTATTAGAATTGCTTTTTCTCCAGTACAGGATCCAGTCTAGAATACCTTGTGTTTAGTCACTAAGATCACATTGTATTTAGTCGTCACGTCCTATAGTCCTTTTAATCTGGAACAGTTTCCCAACTTTGTTTCTCTTTTATGACACTGGCATTTTTTGAAGATTACAGAGATGCACCACTTTTATAGCCCATTCTTTCTCACCTGGGTATTCTCTTTCTGGAGCTTAACTTTGCTTAAATTTTGAAGGGTGTTTTACAAGTGGGAGTCCTTGGACTTTAACAACTGTCAGGGCTAGAATCAGGCCATAAGTAACAATGCTAATACTGCTGGAATGTGTGGCAGGAATTTTTAAACAGAAAATGCTTCCTGCAGTGAAGAGAAATAGATGGGGGATAGGAGCTGAAGCACAGGCTCTTTGGAAGTAGGCGACTATGGAAAAGCTATTGGTACAGGAGAAAACTAGCAAAGAAAGGAGGCTTCAACTCTATCAGGCCACATAATATGGATGGGAAAGGTTGGAGTGATCTGGGCCAAGGCTGATTGATTAGAATTATTAGGGGAATTGAGGAAATCAAAGTAAAGAAATTATACAGTACTTAATCAAAACTGTTTATAATCTTAGTAATGAAACTGTACTACAACTCTCTTATATACTTGGCTACCATGGATAGGTAAAACAAACAAATGGCTTCATTATTTATTTTTAAAAAGATTTGAGCCCTTACAAGAGCTTTTGATGAAAGTGTGAAAGGAGATGAGAAAAATCAGGAAGCCTGTCATAGAAAAACTAATCAGACACCATTCAAACAATATTGCTATTAATAAAAATACCTTCAATTACTCTCAAGAGACTAAATTTCTTAAAAGGAAAGCTTCACCCTTTCCCCACATCAGTACGAGTTTGGGTATACAGTTTGGGGTATGAACCTATGAGAACTGAAATGCTCTATATAATGAAGGGAGAAAACTTTAGAATGTCGGTAGGTAGGTGGGACCTGGGCTGGGGGACAGCAGGACCAGTAGGGTGGGTGCTGCATGGGTAAGAGGAGGAGAGGGAAGAGCCTTGGAGGACACAGCCGCACAAACAGGACTTTGACTAAAAAGCAGTTAGTAAAAAGGAGTTTAGAATTGTTTGCCATAAGGTGAGCTCCCACTTCTCTGCCTCTTCATCACTATTAGCATATCTTTAGTCAAGGCTGCATTGTTCCCTGATGCATTTTTGTGAAGAAGGATTCTTTAGAGGACATTTAAAGGGAAACCTGAGTTCTATGTCTGTGTTGATGCAAGGCTAAAAGAGATTATGTGGAGAAACTAGAATTGTCCTGAGGCTATAAATCCCTGAGAATTAGCAGAATTGCAAGGAAAGTTTCAGATTGTCAAGGCTGTAGAACTGATGAGATTAAAGTCAAGATCACCAAGGATTAAAGGTAGACTCACTCAGCTGATATCTAGAATGTGGAATAAATAGAGAATTGTACTAAGAAATATAAATGATATGATGAAAAGCTGGAGATGGAAAATAGGAAGGTCCAGAGAAGGGTGGAAGGATCTACTAGGCTGGATGATGGAGGCAGAGCTATAGGATCTTTTTGTCCCCATGCTCAAGAATCCTAACTCAGGCCTAGAGCTCCTTCTCCCTGTTCAGCTGCCTTAAACAGCAGGGCACCTCAGGGGGAAGATCTACCTCTTTCTTTCTAAGGAGTCTGTGACTGAGCTCAAATGCACCTCCCTGGGGCACTGATTCTATTTTTGCTTTTGTGTGGTGTGGGACTCCTTCTTCTGTTTCTATACTACCTGTAAGGGAATTAATATTTACCAAGGTTTGAGAAAAATAAAGACATTAAATAAAGGAACCCTGGGCACAGTCCCCAGGAAAGAGTGAATCTTGTTGTTCCCTGTTCCTCTTCCTTCTTTTCTAAATAAATCAGGATGGGCCAGAGGAATACCTAAAATGGGAATGCTCATGAAAGAAGAGAACGTCATCTGTTTATGTGAACAGGTTGGGCCGGGCAGGCGTTACAGAGGGGACTAGGATTTCTATCAGTGTGTGATTGAGGGCTCCAGGATAATAGCTCAGATACAATGATTCAGTGACCATGAATTGGAGTATTAAAAGAGTTCAAGATTTCTGCAGGTGAACAAAGTCCCTCAACACCTGCTCTTCAATCACCTTCCCATCTCAGGTATCTCTGGTAGAAGCCATTCTTCTGTGTATGGGCTGAAGTGGTGAGTACTGTTGAGTTCTGAAAGCCTCTGATGAGGTGTTAACCACTTAGCCCTGGCCCCAGGGAGCACACCTGAATCTGTAGGTCTGAAAGCCTGTGCCCTGTGTCAGTTGAGGATTACTGACTGAAATATCAATTGAGGGTCACATACAGAAAACCCTTCTTGATTTGAGTTTTTCAAAGGAGGATTAAAGGAAAATATTTTCATCTACTTCAAAAAAAAAAAAGTAACACAGAAAGAACAGAGGTTTCCATTAATTCAATGTAGACAGTCATATTATTCATGAGTAATGAATATCTGCAGCTTGCCTAGAGAGATGAGAATTGGAAGCCATCCTTTTATTCTTTTTTTTAAAAAAATCTTTCAGCATCAATGCAGAGGCAAGAAGATGACCAAAGAGGGATCATGTACAGGTACAGTCCTATCCATTCTACCCTGAAATTTCTAAGATTTAACCATAATCTCTCCTTCCCACAAAGTCCCAGGTCCACATCTCTGAAGATGCAGTCCTTCTCAGCAAAACAGGGTCCTCAGAAGGGAGGCTCATAAGAAGGAAAGCAGAACATGGGAAAACTCAGATTCCCTGCAATGGCCATTATGGGCATGAATGATGGAGATGAGCAATGGGTCTGGGTCTTTGGGGGGTGTTGTGAGATGCAGTGGAAAGATTATTAGTTGGTTTTGGAGGCAGGATTTCAGGGTGAGACTTTGGTTGATTTGTTTAACTTCCATGAGTTTCAGACTATCCCTGACCTAAGTCCCTCAAAGCCATGATGTGTGAGAATAATATGGCATAATGTATCTGAAAGCACTGCATAAATGATAAAATATTTATATATGTCTTACAATTATTTTCATTGACCATTGACCTTATGCACTAATTATCAGAGCTTTCAGAGTTTAATCTTGCAAGAATGCTCCTGAAGGACCCAGCTCATAACTATCTCTGTGCTCATTCCTTCACCACATGTAACCCATCTCCTATATTCCCAGCTTGGAGAGTTTGTCCAAAAGCTGACATGGCTCAGTATCTGCTTTATCTTAGAAAAAGGTAATTCATCTCTTCCTTTTCTTTCTTGTATACTTCTTCCTCGCATGGTCTAGGCCTCAAGTGTAACCTAGGTTGACATGGAAGGGAAAACACATAGAGAAGGGAATGTGAAAATAAAAAGCAAACAAAAGCCTTGGAGTGAGAGATAAAAGGAGCATTGTGAAGCCAGGATGTGACCCCTAAAGGCCTGCCAGGCCCTTCTGTCCCCTATTAGCTGCAACCTTTAACTCCTGTCTCTTGTACTACCTGGGCAAGTTCCCTATCGTGGCAGCTTTCCACAACAGTTGCAACAAGATCCTTTCTGTAAAGATCCAGCCCCCAAACCAATTTGATCAGTCTTTTCTCATTCTCCTTATACAACTGTAGGGGGTAGGTGGGCAAAATAGGGCCAGAAATTCTCAACTCAGATTTCAGGAAGAGAAAGAAACAAGTAGCTTTACATATCACAAAAGTGGGGACTGTAAGTTTGGAAGTATTTAGGCAAATTGGGGAGAATTCCATGACCCTGAATCTCTTGGTTGGGAATAGCTGCCATCCTCCCTTCCTGATAAAGACTGGAAGATGGGTCTTGCTTTCCACCTCTTAGCCTAGCCTTAATGAAAATATACAGCAGTCCATTACCTTGTCTTTCTTCCACCCTTATACATACTCTAGAACAGAAGAGAACTCAGAAGTTCCAGTTTTGTGGGTATAGATAGGGAGATCTTAGATAGACTTCTCTGCCTGTTTCCTGCCCCATTCTCTGCCCCAAATGAAAAATTTGTCTTGCTCAATGGCCCTGGTCACAGGTTACTCATCTTCCCTTTTATCTCAATACTTGAGTGGTGGCAGACAGTTCTGTGTCTGTATGGGTATGGGCATGGATATGTGTGTAGAAACCTTGGCTACTAGGCTATTAGTGACTATTAGACACTGTCCCTGAGGGCAGGGGGCTATTAAAGCAATATCCTTTCTCTGATCTTCCTTCCTTAGACAGAATGAGAACTAAGGAAAGAAAGAATAGAGGAAAGGTCTTAGCAAATCTGGGAGGGAGGTGGGGAGGAGTACACAGTATTTACAGGCTTGGGCAGAAAACTCCAAGTGGTACTCAGGGCATTCTCCTGCCACTAGGTGGGAAATGGATTCAAAGCTAGGGCCATGATAATTGATCCCTGACCAAGTCCAGAACTCATCCAATGATATCCCAGCTCTGAAGGGGATCATGGACAGGAACATCCTGGAAGCAATGATTTTTACATCTGTAATATTAGCCAATGGCCAGTGGACACAGAACAGTATAGGCATTGGTTGGGGTATGGTGTGTGTTAAGGCAGGGGGAGAAGTGCTCATGGGCTTTTCCTTGAACACAAAGACAATATCTGCCTGGCTGTGATAGGCATGGAATTCTTCTCTCTGGGGAAAGAGACTCTAATGATTTCTGTCCAGCCATACTTGATGATAATGTGCAGGAATTTATTCTTGGTGTGAACAGTTTGACCATCAGATTGGAGTCACTACATGGTGATCTTCCTTAACTTGTGGAGCAATGAAAGATCTCCTCCAGGACACCTGCGACTTATGCGCCACAGGTGGGTCCTACACCTGGTGCCAAAGTTTCAGCCCCCTACCCAACCCATTGAAGTCAAAGCAAAGTTACCTAAACCACTTCCATGTCATCTGTGTCAAATCAATTGAAACAGTTGGAGAACAGAGTGGAGAAGATGTAGACAAAATTTTGAAGATGATGGAAGGAGGCAAAGGTGGTATAAGGATCCCCATGAAAGCTGTAGAGAAAGGATATACTAGAGCCACCTGATGAACAACCTGATAAAGGCCTAAAGGGGTGGAGAGGTTAGAGGCAGAGTAGTTAATTCTGCCTCCCATCCATTCCCTTGACCCTGGTCTAAATTTCATATCACAGATCTAAAGAAGCAACTTTAGCAACTAAAGAGAGGGCTAGACTTAGAAAGGAAGCAAAGCCTACAGTCTTGGAATATTTCTTTTCTGTTCTAAATAATATATTTAATAATACTGCACATGTATCATTTTATTTGATTCTTATATCTTGAAGTTCAGAGAGACTGAGTTAGTCAATAGATGGAAAACCCAAGACAAGATCTTTTCCATGAGCCAGTAGAATAATGATATCATGGCAAGAGAGAGGTACTGGCTTAAAAGATCTGAGTGCCCAGTCTGGGGTAACATAATGAGTCACATTCTGTCTCTCAGATCTTTTAACTTAAGAGACATAAAGAAGGAGGCAATCAGATAGGATGTACACACACAAAGGAGCTAGAAAGTGACTTGCCCAAAATGAGGTAGGGGTATAGGCCAGGTGGGATCCCCTATTCTCACTCTGCTGCTAGCACTGTTTTCCTATTCTCTTACTCATGACCATATGAAAAAAATGGGATGTCCACCCTGCAGGAGAGTTTTTTTTCTCTAGAGTCTAGGAAATTTTGTAAAATGTTTTGTGTACATACCCAGGACTCATAGCATTGTACAACACTGTGGGGGGTGGGAGAGGGGTCATCATTCATATTTCTCAGAATTGTGGGCCAAGAGATGCATTGACATAAAATAAGACAAGGACAAGCACAAGGTTCTCAGAGACCAGCTGCTGGGACCACAGATTTCTCTCTTGATCCAGGTTTTGTCTAAAGTTTTACGAGGATACCTCAATGCTAGAATTTTCCACTAAGAACTGAAATAGATTTTTCAGGCTCAGGTCAGAAGCCTAGGCTAAAGGAAGGGATGCCTTTCATCTGTTGGACTGTCCATATGGTAATGATTAGCCACATGTGGTAATTAAAACAAATGAATTATAATGAAATAAAATAAAAAATTCAGGTCCACAGTCATAGTAGCCACATTTCAAGCATTTAATATCCACATGTACCTAGTGGCTATCAGATTGGGTAGAGCAGATATAGAACATTTCCATCACTGCAGAAAATTCTACTGGACAAAGAATTTCTACTGGTCTTATAAGTCAGAATCCAAATTAGCCTCTTATTTTCCTGTGGTATTAAAGACAGAATTGGGTTTTATTAGGGAGGTCAAGTGAGAAGGTAGAAGGAGCAAGTCCTTGGCAGATGCCTGCCAGCAGATGAGGAGGGGCTCCTTGGAGATAAGCTCTCTGGACAGTGTTTGGGAGGAGGCAGTGATGAGTTCCATAAGTGGCAGCATCCTGTATGGAAGCAACTTCCCTATCAAAGTCCTCTGCCTTGCATTGTCATTAGAGAAAAAGTCCAGTTGGGCGAACAGAATCTTTTGATTATCTAGTGAACACAAAAATGAGTTTATCTAGGGGCAAAATTGTGAAGGTTGTCAAAATGTCTTCCCCATCCACATGGGATATACTAGGTAAGATACTGATCATCTGCTCTGCATGTCAAGAAAAAGAGAGTATAGCCATATGCACTGTGCATGCAGTCCATAAATTAAAAGCACTTGACATATTCTATAACACATCCCAATGATATGAATCATCCACTGTCCAGTAAATGGGTTATGCTGAACATTTGCATTCATTAGCTGAGCTGTCACAAAGACAGAGTGTCAGAATTGTTACTTCTAGTCCTGATTCTGAGCATTAGACACTCAGGAAACATGGGCTTTGCTCACATAGCCCACAGCAGGTCTCTGAATGTGAGCCCCCATCAACATTCTTTCTTCTCTTTCACTGTGCTTTTCAATGAGTGCTAAAGAAATGCTTTAGGAGCTGGAGGAAGCTGTCAGATCCCCTGTGCGATTAAATGAACAAGCTAGACAGAACAGAAAGGAAAAAGAAAATCTGCTCGTTCGGGAGCACACTTGCTTTGGCTTACAGTTGTCAGGAAAAGAGGGAGCTTCAGTGCCAGCAGTGAAGATGGACGACTCCTTCAGCCACTTAATATAATTTCCTTAGAAAAGTACAATTTTCTTGGGCATGTCCATTTAGACACTTTGGATAGAATATGTTGCTAAAAGGAATTTGCTTTGTCTTGAGATTGCTTTGATGCTATGCAAACCCTCCCAAACAAATACATGCTTTCTGTTTTAGTTTGCTAGAAGCTGCTGGGAGCAATATACCAGAAATGGGTTGTTTTTTGTAATGGGAATTTATTAGTTTAAAAGCCTACAATTCTGACACTGTGGAAATATCCAAATCAAGGCATCATCAGAGATGTTTTGTCACCAAAGTTTGACTGCCGGAGATCCTAGACTCCCGCCTTGTGGCAAGACACAAGGGCAGTTCTACTGGTCTGGGTCTCTGTCTTCTCTTCCAGGCTTACTTCTTCCTTGGGCTCAGCTGTAGTGATCAGGCATATGGCTTGTCTCTCCCTCTCCTCCAGGCCTCTCCCTCAGCCTCTCAGCGGCCTCTTTCTGTGCCTCTGTGCTCCACTGATTCTAGCCTTCAGCCTCGGGACCTCTCTCAGCCTTTTGGGGTTTCTATGTTTCTGCCAATTTCTTTCATGTATCTCTGTCTGTGGCTTTTTCTCTCTCCCATTTATGAAGAACTCCAGCAAGAGAAACAAGACCCACCGTGCATCACACCTCACTGAAGTAATCCAGTCAAACATCCCCAACTGAATCTAATCCAATCTAAGGTTCCCACACCCACAGGAATGCATTAGCTTCAAGAATATGATCTTTTCTAGGATCCACAAAAACCTTCAAACT
>JAKSZT010046586.1:9824473-10084616 GCA_026826555.1 Tolypeutes matacus
GCTTCAAGAATATGATCTTTTCTAGGATCCACAAAAACCTTCAAACTGTCACACTTTCCAAGAGAACTCTTAATTCCTTTGTAGCTGCTCAAGTCACTATAGGGGCCTCTAGTCACTGTGGACCTGCAGGTCTCCTTCAGTATTTACATTTCCTTCCATTCACTTTGCAGACCAAGAAGATAGCCTCCCAAACCACCCCAGCTCCCAAAATACATCTTTCCTTCTCAGGCCCAGCAGGTAGTCTAAAAGATGATGAAAGAAGTTATGATTTTCTTCTGAATTATCACATTCACTTTGGTGATACATCTGGCCTTTGAAACCATGCATCTCTTATAAGTCCCTACATCTCAGTTTCCTTTTCTGGCACCTTCTCACCTGCTATATCTTTTTTTTTTTTTTTTTTTTTACCGGGAGGTCCCGGGGATCGAACCCAGGTCCCTCCATATGGGAGACAGACGCCCAACCAGTTGAGCCACATCCACCCCCACCTGCTATATCTTTTAATGTGTAAGTGCTCCAGACACCAGTCCTTGGGCTTCCTCATTGGTTGTCTCCTCAAGGTGATTTCATCCAGGCTTCTGACTTTAAATCCAATGTATATGCTGATAACTCCCAAAATCAAATCTCCATTCTTTTAAGATATCAAACATTTCTAGAAAGCCAGATTTCTCCTCCTCATACCAGCTGGCTCTAGCAAACAACTGGGCCTTTTTCACTCACATTTCATTTCCACTTCAGAAGTAAATCCAATTGGCTCTACCTGCAAACCATCTACTTCCCAGTGCCTCCTGCACACCCCCTTCTCATTCCATCCACTCTCATCACCCCCTCTGCTACAACTCCTGTTCAAGTCACCATTGCCTCTCATCTGAATTTTGCAATAGTTTCCTAACTGATCTCCTTTGACCCTTCTGCCTATTCTTAGCCAGTGTGATCCTTTTAAAACATAGATCATGTCATTCCTATGCTCAGAACCTCCTAGTAACTCTATCTTGCCAGGGGAAGTAAAAGCCAGTTCATACTGTAACCCACAGGGTCCTACACACCTGGCCCCCATTGTCTGTCTCTGACCTCATCTCAAGCTTGCCTCCCTCTTAATCATTCTACTCCAGAGAGATTTCCTTGCTACTCCATAACCCTTTAGTTATGTTCCCATCTCATAGTCTTTGCTTACTGTTCTCTCTGCCTAGAATGCTTTCCCCAGATAGTCCTATGGCCCACCCTTGGCAAATCCTTCCTCAAATATCATAACCTCATGAACACCTTTTTAAAAATTACAATCCCTCCACCCCCAAGTACTACTCCAAATCCTCCTTCCTTACTTTAATTTACTGTATTTTACTTATCATCTTCTAATAGAGTAATTGGTTGAGTTATTATCTGTTCAGTGGTTTTACCCCTTTAGAATGTAAGCTCCATGAGGCCATGTCTCTTTTGTGCTGAATCCACAGCAACTAGAAGAGTATTTGTTGAATAAGATAATGAACAATTCCTACCTCTTGATGGCTTTGACCTGAGTGCTCCTCATCTTGCTTTTCTTCTTGATCCCTGGGCCTTATCTGCTCCGGACCACAGTGTGCCTTGCCTTGCCTTGCTTCTGACCTGGATCATTGTTTTCACTGTTTCAGACCACACACTGGATGGACCAGGCCCTGACATTTCCCCAGTTCTCAGCGACTTTCAGCTCTGCCTATTCTGCTCTACCTATTGCCAGCCGCAATCTGGCATAACACATAGAATATCTCTTTTAGGCTGATCCCAGCATCTTCATATGTTTAGAAACCTGTCCAAAATAAATAATCACTCTAATATATCTGACACTACTAGGATACTAAACCTAGTATCCTTAGATGATTGATTATGCTTATTATTATACTTATAAACTAGGCAGTATATACTCTAAGAAGAAAATAATCCCCCGTCATCACCTCATGCAAGTACATAAAGGGAAATTAGTGGGTGAGTATTAACTAATATTTATTGAGCTCTTACTGTATGTTGGGCACTTTGCCTGCATTATCTCTTTTCGCATATTTCTATCTCCTCTTTCTCCAGTTAGATCAAGAGTTTAGATTTCTGAAGTAGCCTTTCAACCAGTATCCTTTTCACCTTTTTCCCTTCAAAACTATCATTCACACTATAATCAGCCTGGATTTTTAAAGTATTTTAAGATATTCCAGAGTCCTCTCACCATATGTCATAAAATCCAAACTCTTTATTAGTCTCTAATTATAATATTTAACATCATTGTGTCCTTAGTATTTTCAAGCCTTGTTTGCATGTTTTATGCATAATTATCATATTTTATGCTCTCAAGAACACTATGAAGTAGGAAAATAATGCATGAAGAGATAAAATGACTTGCTCAGAATCATGCATTTATAAGTGGTAGAGTTGTGATTTGAACCCAGGCACTTAACCACTCTGCTCTCCTGTCCCCTGAATGAGGGAACTAGACAGAGTTTCCAACTCAACTTTACTCCTGTCATGGCCTCCATCAGAGCAATTGGGAGCAATTGCTCTCTGCAATACAGACACACTGTCAGCTCCTGGAACCCATAAAATTTAAATGTCTTTCTTCAGCAAAACCTTCCTGGGCCATCCAATCTAAAGTTAAATCCTCTCTACTCACTTCTCTCATAGCATCCAGTTATTTTCCTTCACAGCATTATTTACAATTTAGAGATTTGCTTGTTTGTTTGCATATTCATTGTTTTTTCCTGACCCTTATTATGTCTATTTTATTCAAAACAGCCTGCACCCAAAACTTTTCCACTTGTTAATAAACATTTGTTGACTCCATTCATGAATTAGTATCACTTAATCTTCCTACAAATCCAGAAGTACTACTCTTATCTTACATGTGAGCAAATTGACTGAGAGCATAAATAACTCGCCCCACATCACAGAGCTTGCTTATAAGGAGGAAAGCCTAGATTGGAACTGTAATCTTTCTGGTTCCCAAGCACCAGTGAGCCACCCTGCTTCTCAAGGTGCTCAGGATTTGAGGACCTTAAACAAAGAGATTACTAAAGCAGCTGGCAGATGGATTTAATAATCACTTCTACAATTATCTCTAAATTTGTAAACCTTGAAGAGAAAAATAAACCCTCTCTACTCAGGTTCCTTTTAGAGAAAAGCCTGAATGACCTAATGGAGCCTTGTCTTGGGGGATGCACTGAGCAAATCTCAGTGCAAGGAGGCAGCTAATTGCTGAACCTGATTGCAACTGCTAATCACAGTCATAGGGAAAAAAGTGTTGGGAATTAATTAGGCAAGGACCTTCCGAACAACAGCAGGAAGCCTCCAAGTGACCTTTATTTACAGTCAGTTAAACAGAAGTGTGACTAAAAATGCCAGGGAGCAAATCAGATTATTAATATTGATTGCTTAAAGAAAATGAATAATTTAGAAGTCGAGTCAGAATAAATACCCTGTGACAGAGATGAAAGAGCACAGCACACCACTTTTTCTAACATTCATCTGTCATGCAGCAGTGTCCCCTGCTCGGAAATTGAGAATTTTCACCCTCACAAAGCACAATTAGTTTCATGACCCAGCGTGATTGCCACTAGGAAATGTTCTCATTCAACCAAGCATGGGGGAAAATCCAGGGTGTTGAACTAAAGCTTTTGTCAACGTTTTGCATGGTAAACTAATTACAAGTTCATGGAAGGTTTACTTCCCAATTGTTATCAATAAAATATCACGAAAAGAAGTTGGATTGCATTTTCTGTACTTACTTAGTAAAGCTCAAGGGTTTACATTTTTGATGACAGAATATCTGTTGTGGCACACATGTTACAGAAGTTTTCAACCAAAGGGGAAGAGGTTTAAGTATGTTTATAAGTATAAAAAATTTTTATAACAAATTTCCAATAAAAGTTGTCTTTCATATATTAGAACCAGTTTTATACCACACTTCACCAGCAGTGGGCCTCTGTCCTAAACCCATTTAGTGATAAGACAGATACAGAATATTTATTTATAGCAAGATCTTGATTATGTGTTTTTGAACTACATGGTTTTCTTTAAGCAGACGTTTTTGAAATTTTTGAGCCTTGTTGAAAGGTTTAACTTATATTTAAAGTTATATTCTCCTCTGTCCTGAAATACTAATTACATTACCTGGTGGGGGGTTATGGCTACAATGATGTTTTAGGAGAGTAAATATTAATAGTTTTGCTGAAGTGGAAACATTTTAGAACTAGCACAGTGGAGGAGAATCCAAGCATGTTTACTTTGGATGGGACTCAGAGAAATTAAGCTCTGTTGCTATCAGATTAATGTAGCAAATTAACTAGCCGTGTTCAAGGCAGCCACAATTTCTATATGACAGTAAACATAATTTGTAAACCAATCAATAAAGCAAGTCAAATCACTCATTTTCTCTATCCAGTATAGGCATTAGTATTCATTTATGCCTATACTAATTTATGTCGTTCCCATTATGTATCGAGTATAGGCATTAGCATTATCTCATACACGAATAAGGGAGAAATAGATACTGAGGAGAAATGTTTTCCTTTCCTCTACAGTGAACTGAACTGAATTGTTGCCCCATTTTAAACACAGTTGTTTGAAGTGCATTCCTTAGTACTCTGGCCCTAGGATATCAAAATGTACCTCTGGTCAATCTCCCCAGGTGTCCCCCTTACCTACAGAGGGAAGGAAGCAAATGCAAGCTGCACGGAGGGTTAAGACTAATTTCACATTTGAATACATTGGTCTCTTTCTGTTGCCTGTCAGACTTTAGCAAATACTGCCTGACTAATTGGCCCGACTGATCTTAGGTGAGACCCAAGACCAGCACACATTTGATCTTCTCATCACAAAGGATGGACACTGATGGAAGGAAGATTGCACCAAGCATAGCTGCAGCCTTCCCATCTGATTGGTTATTGATCTAAGCATTGATAGAGTATCTCTCGGACACGAATGAATTCTAACTTCCCTGTTATAGATGGAAGTTTACAATATTGGTCCTATTCTAAACGAATGGTTGATTCTTTCCCAATATCAGCAATTAGTGCTGCTTTGGACTTGTCCAAGGGAGTTACAGGAAAATGGTCTTCAGTTATACGTCCATCTTGTTGTCAGAGTTCAGTGCTATGGACTTCATTTTTATGAGAACTTAAATTAGTATGCTACTGTTAGCAGGGAAAAATGATTATGTAAAAATGGAACTCCTCAGTCCTTTCTGGTCAGATACCCATTTGCCAACATTGTAGATTTAACAGGTATTCTCTCTCCTGATGGAAGAATTCTCCTTCACTGGGAAAGTCATAGGAAAATAGATGCCAACAAATTTGAAAAATATCACCATTATTTATAGGCTCTACTATAATATTGCTAGTACCTGTTCCTGTATATTTTGAATTAGTCTGTTCAAATATATATATACACACACACACACACAAACAAAACTGGTGCTTCAAGGAAATGGCAGTAACAAAAACAAAATAAAGAGCTTTAATTAAGTGCCAGCATAAGCCTTAAACACATTTGATGTGAAAGTAATATAGTTTTTATTGAAGTATGCTAAATGATTCAGGTAGCTAACTGGTGGGTTACTACAAGTCATTAGATTGTGAGGGGATTTTATGCGTGCTTTTTTGCATCTAGATATTAGCAAACTGACAGTAGCAACCATTCTTCACCAAAGCAATTTTTATTAAAAAAAAAACAAACCAGGCAGAATTATGGCCCCTCTTTTAAATTCCAGAAACCCCCCTAGGATGGGACTAGACCCTGCGTAGAAAGCTGAATTTACCTTTTCTGATTCTTTTCCTATTTCCAGGCAACAAAATGAATCAGGTTCTTTTGCAAGGCAAGAATGAGCATCTTTTAATACATGGGTTAAATACATGACTGTGTGACATTCTGAGATTTCTTCCCTTTGCTACTAGAGGATGGTGATTCTCCTATTAATTGTATATCATCTGTAAGGGGAATGCCTGGCTTTGCAGGCAGTGCACTCTTACTCCTCCCCATTTTGGAAGACAAGTCATATGACTGTAATTATTCCTGGTATCAGATTATAAAAAGCAACATCTCCAGAATTTGTAAATGTGATGTTTTCATTTTATCCCTTTGTTTATATACAGATTAAAACATGACCCTTCATGGCTGTAGCCTATAATTGAATAGAATGTTTTGAGGCTGCCACAGAGTGAGGAGCAATGCTTGAGTGGCTTGGGAACAAAGTCAACACCTGAGGAAGAAATTTTTCCCCTGATCTCTCACCATGACCATGCATTTTTAAAAATAATGTTGAGAAGACACAATAAGAATGGTATTTCTTAATAAGAAGAGAAATGTAGCTAGACACTACACTGCCTACTGCAGGAAGAGATTTTTCAATATTACTTGGAGAATTTTGATGGGGGGGGATTTTTCACATAATTAATTTCATCTTAATTTGCTTAGCTTTCTGTAGAGATCATCAGATTGAAATTGCAATATGTTTCTTTGTCTTTTTTATCCCCCTGAAGTCTCAGCATTATTTAGAACTAGGGAAAAGTGATTCTTTTGCACTTTGCATGCAAGTCACAGTTTCTTTATGGGTTCCAGAGGATCCCTGGTCTCCAAGCTCCAGTACACAGCTGCCACTACATATGTTGCTGCTGAAAACTAAAACTTGCTGAAATAATAATTCCCAATGTTTTAAAGAGGCTGTGTTTAAAGCACTACTTTACACATCTCATTTCTTTAGGGAGCTTGAATTTATATGGTGAAACAACAGAGCCAAGAAAAAACATGACTTACTTTTTTCTGTTCAATATTGAATACTATGAACAATCCTTAGAATCACTAATAATCAGAGACATTTTTGAGCCTGAGGCATGGCATGTTCTTTATTTTCTAGAATGCAAAGTGCACATGCAAATGAGCACTGTATAGTGAATATAAAATATGGACTTTCTTCCATGTGTATGATTTTAAAATATGAGTAATTTGTACACACACACATACAAAATTAGTGCCATGTATGTTTAAAACCACTATAGTTTTATTGACTTTTTTTCCTTTTGTGATCATGGTTCTTTCCAGACCTTTTTCGAATAAAAAGGCAGGATTAGAAAAACAACATTTTAATTGCTTTATTCGCATATGGATTCCAAGTTACCTTAATTCACAGAAGATATAAGATACTTCTATATAGGTAGAGATACCTCAAAGGATGGCTTTTCTTGTAGTTCCACTTCCTCTATCACTTATCATTAAGACAATAAAAATTTAGCTCCTAACCGACATTTTCCAAAGCTAACACAGAGAAAGAGCTGTTTGGACACAGTCAGAGTCTACATAAATTTTAAAATTAGATTATTTGCAAGAGAACATTATTTCTGAAAATAAAAAGCTTTGTTATTCGTGTCACTGAGATGGGAAATTAAAAATATAAGTTGATGAAAGATAGCCTGGGAAGAGTTAGATAACAGCCTATAGAGCAAATTATCATGTATCGTTTCCTACATTTTTCTTTCAAAAAATTCTTAATAAATAAGTTAACCAAGACAATTTTCTCAAAAAACTCCAGCATACTTTGTAGGTTTTTTTTTTTCAACTCCCTCCCCCATTCTGAACTTCTAGTTGTCAGGCAGAAATAGGAAGTGTTTCTAAATGAAAATTGTCCTAAGTGTGGTTTTAACCCAATAGTCATTGCCAGAATGAATTTCAAAAGAGTTCCAAAGATTTTTTTTTTCATGGTTAGAGCTAGAGAAAGGGAACATAAATTGCATTTGAATATTTTAGCGATTTTGTAAATAATATTTATGTTTAAATTTGAATATAAAGTATATAGAATTTAAGGTAGAATGGAATTCAGTAATCATTGGTTCTCCTTAGATCCGTTGGAAGAAATCTGCCTTCTGTGGCTTCATTGCACTCAGATGATGTTAGCAGATTCCAAGGAAACAAATAAGATAGAGGTTCCTTTGATGTTTTTCTTAGAGAAGTTGGCAGTGCATCCCACAGGAAATATACATTTCTCCTTCCCCTCTTAATAGCCCCTAGAGACCTAGGAAGTAATCACCACATCTATATTTGATTATTACATAATCATTTTTTTTTTTTTTACAATTATTTTATTTTATTTTATTATTTTTTTTTTATTATGAGTAAAAATCAAAATTCTCACAATACACACAAACATTTGTAAAATGATATATAAATATATATGCATATATGTGTATTTGCTTACAAAAATGTTATTTATATATATATATATATACATATATTTTAAGAGTTGCTTAGATTACCTAAAATATTACACGGAACCCACTGGGATTCCCATGTTGCCCACCTCCCACACCTCCCACCACATCCCACACAAACATCTCCCTCAGTGTGGCCCACCAACCTCAATGAACTTACACATCCTGGAGCCTTGCCACCAACCATAGACCACAGTTCACACTGTAGACCACACTCTCTCCCACTCAGTTCTGAGTGGTGTGTGCTGATTTAAAATGGCCTACATCCATTGCCACAACAGTACTCAGGACAACCTCCAACTCCCAAAGAAGCCCCTGTATTTCAACTGCTCATCCCCTCCCTACCCAAAAACTGTCAAGTGGCCACTGGCTCCACCTCATTGTTATAATTTCTTGCATTGCAAGAATCACCATATGTGAGCAAGAGAATACCATCCAGTCCACTCTAGTCCATAGTTCTTTCCCCAATCCAGAGGCGACTGGGATGGTGATGTCCACTCCAACTCCAAGTGAGAGAGGGCTTATATCCCATGGATATGGCGGGTGGGATGAATTACATATTACATAATCATTTAATTTCTGAATAATTCAATTACTTTATTTGAATTCTTCTTTTTAATATATAAGTGGGGCCTATATAAAAAAAAAATTAAATTTCCTGTCACTAGACTGTTTAAAGGTGAAGTAAACTACTCATGAACCCCACTATTTGGCTTTTTATAGATAAAACTTATACTAATTAGACACTCCTCCACCCAGATGGCGCTAGCAACTCATGTGGTCATGTTTGCCATGTTGTGATCTACTGTTGATTCTCAATCTGTCTTCCTTTACCAAGCCCATTGAAAATTAAAATATTTCCCTTAAGATGTGGATACTAGGTTTGACTGATGGTTACTAGGTTCATTAGTAGATGAGCTTTTATAACATACTTCAATTAGCTTAATAGAAAGTTCTAAACAGTGTAAAAAAACAGAAAAGAACATGATTAGAATACCAGGTATACAGTAAATCATCACTACCTGGAATTAAATTTTATGTAGATTTTGTACTCTTGGATCAAGATTGCAGCTGAAAATTTCCTATACTTCTCATTATTTAGCATTACTTAGTACATCTAAGAAAAATTCTTTATATGATAATGTTTACCCCCAATTGAGGAATTGACAGAATTGCTTATAAAACTCTGAAGAAAATGGTTGTATGAATAGATATAGGGGAAACCAAAGGATTTTTGTGATACTGTAATAAGTTCCACTTTGGATCTTTTGAGTTCACGTCAACTCCCAGTTAAGATATCTAGATGAAGATGGAAATAATAGCTTAGACTGATACTGAGGCTAAAGATGCAGATTTGGGAATCTGTAGATATTCATACCTATATCTATACTTAGTGATTGAAAATTAGAAAAGCAATGTACAAAGAATAAATGAAAAAATTACCCATAATTCTGGTATCCAGAAATAAATATATAATATTATATAATTAATATAATATAATATAACACAATATAATATAATGTAATACACTACAATATAATAATGCACATTATTCAGTTTTTCTCCTATATACTATACATACATGTGTGTGCAATTTAGCTACACAATAGCATGCCTATTTTGTTCTGAACTATCGTCAGCAGGCAGCTAAGATGTTTTAGCATAAATACTGTTCCACAGCACTAGAGCTGATCTGTCAGGATGTGGTTACCAGCAATTCACAGGAATAGTAACTAGGAGGAAAAAGAATAGACTGGGAAATACCCTGCAAATTTAAATATATTAAGTGCTAGTCAATAGTACTATCAGTGATAGCTTTTTCTTTATAGTGCGCCCTGCTCCAAAAAGGATTTGGGGCAAAAACAAAAACAAAAACAAAACCACAATTTAGAAACACTTCTGAATTTCTTAGGTAAATACAATAAATCAAAACTGCCCCCACTTCCTTCCTTCTACCTTCTTTATGCTCTCACCTCTTTAGTGTTGGATATGATTTCAGACAAATTAATGTAAATGGTGATTACAATGATCAAGTCATTTCTTGGCAAGTGAAATGTCTTTCTTACATTAAGGAAAAAACAGCTTGCTTTGAGTTGGTACACATCACAATTATGGCAATCCCATTTGAATGTATGATAATATTTTTAGACATTAAAGCCACAAATTGCTAAGTTTTGGAGGCTTTGAACGGAATTACCGTTCACTTTAATGCCTTAGTGCAAATACACGAGAAAAAAAGTTAAGAAGGAAAATTGTATACAAACTGACAGTATGAAAAAAATCACCTTAATTTGTGTTCTAATGCTATAGTCTAAAAAAAGAACAGTGGGTGTGTGCCTCTTAAGTCTCCAGTGAGAAAAACATACAAAAGTTCACAAAGCTCAATGGTTTTTCCCAAATGTCAGATTAAGGAATTCAACCAACCAAGACATATTGGGCCCTGTGGAGAAACTTGTTCATTTCATTGGAACAACAAGAGAAAATCTGAGTAAACCCATTTTTTCCTATTGCTTTCCCTTTCCACATATATTGAGAAAGAGAGAGAGAAAAAATATAAATCAGAAGATGCCCTAAAGTGTCTCTACCTGTTTAAGTCTGGTCTACCAGTTCTGAAATCCCAACCTCCTACTCACAGGTATTCTGATCATTTATGAACAGCTCCTAGGCAGATTTTTATTCTTTAGGGCTATTGCCACATCTTAGGGCACTGGTCTCCCAAGACTAGTTTCTAAATAGAATTTGATCTCTAGGTTTTCATTTCTTTCGGAATCTGGAAACTAAATAGACTGAGACTTTTCTATTTTTCAGTTGCAGTTTTCATTGATAATGATGACTGAAGGACTGAGCAACAACTCAACTACCAAAACAAGCAGACACATTCCAGCATTACCAGGAATTTTCCAACTTGGTCATGGAAATTATCTCACCTACAAAGAGACTATTGCTGATAGATTTTGGACCAGATCATGCATTTAAACAAATTTCATTTTCCTTCAGGTCCTGGACCTTCTCTAGATGAGAAAGAATATGTTGTCATTTCAAATCTGGTTGATTTTGGCAGAAAGGGCTGGCAAAAGCACACTGGTGTAAGAATAGGTGTGTACCCATAGAACATTTAGATAAACTTGGTTTTATGAAGATGATTTGCATGGGGATGGAGATTATAAGGCTCTGACTTTTATCTCTTACATGTCATCTACTCCACATGCCTGGTCATGAAAGCACTGAGCTATCTAAAACAGAAATTACAAACTGGAGGCCCCCAATACTGCTTGGATATCAGCCGTGGCTAACCTGCTTACCACATGGGTGAGTTATTTATTCTCTATCTTCATGTTCCATCTGTAAAGTGGAGGTAATACTATTATCTACTTCATAGAGATGCTGTAAAAATTCAATAAGTTAATATATTGAAAATAACCCTCCATGTCTTTCTCACAGTAAGTATTATATAATTATTATCACTTTCAGGAGTCATCTTGCAAATAAGTTTTGTTTGGCCTACAATGGATTTGAAAATTTTAATTTTCTAATAAAATTTCTCATTAGAGAAAAGTCGAGGGATTTGATCACAGTGGACTCCCTCTAGCCAAAAAGAAACAGTAGACGACAGCTACATAATGCTATCCTCTTCAGAGAGGGAATGAATTATCCAGTTGACCACATGGCCACCATTTCCATTTTCTCACATCCAATCAATTTCTCACATTTATGTAACTCACCTGTCCCCATGGGTATTTGTGACACCTGATTTAAAAGGATTAGCTCAAATTTGGTGAATATTTATGCTTCCAAACAAATAATCCCTAATAGAGATACAAAAAAAGACTTTCTCTTGCCTGATACCCATGCAAAGCCTCCATGGAGATGACAACCTACCATTGGTGGGCCTGGGGTTGTTCAAAATTAGTTATCTCCGTAATTCTACTTCTACCCGGGAACCTTATCAGAATGCAAAATAGTGAGAAATAGAATTATAGGGAACACTTTCGATATCAGCAGTGAAATACACATTTTACAATTCCCGTGTGTATGGTTATGTGCGTGTGTGTGAACTCCATGTTTGAGAGTTGATTTTCAACAGGACAGAAAACATTTTCAGTTTTTAAACAAATTTGGATATCATAAGCCATAGCCTTCATTTTCCTGTTTCTGACTATAAACGCATCTACTTTTCCATGAGCCCTTCACTACCTCATTCTGAAAAGCACCATCCTGTCTAAGACACCAATTGAAGGCCCTATCTGATGTGACCAGCCAGTGAGGCTCTGCTGTAATCCCATGCTGAGCACTCTGTAATGAGGATGATTCCTGCTTTGAAGCATTTCTTTTCATGGGTTGCAGCTACCACTAGAAGTGTGATTCATGTCTGCTGCAGGCTGGTCAAAGAAATCCTGTCAGTTTTTTAATAACAAGCTGTAAGCGCTTGCGAGTCAAAGAAAGGGAGGGAGAAAGAAGAGTGTGTCCAAACTTATTTCAATAGGCAAGCTCCAAAGTATTCTAAGGTTAATACCGCCTAATTAATGACAACACCAAATGGAGCCCAAAGCGTGAAGTCTGCAAATGGCTAATAATGAGAGCTAGATAGATATACCCCTCTTCCCATGGTGTTCATGGGTCTGGCTGCAAAATGTAATTGAGGTAAATGGGGTTTTCTACTTATTTCTTATTCTTTAATTTAGTGCTGAGAGAGTGTTTGGTTATTCTCCTTTCTTACCACAAGGAACCTCAATTAATTGTAGCAAGTCTTCTGCCTGGTCATGTCACTTCTAGAATCCATGACACAGGAACCTCTGAAGGACACGTAGCATACATTCAGCTCACGTTTATTTTTTCACAGTTATAACTGTTGGTCTCTAACAATTGGTTTAGGGAGAGGAAAGGGGTTTGTTATCAACTCTTCATGCTTGTGAAAACCAAATCTTTTTTTAAAAAATGCTCATTATCATTTTCATTTTTTTCTTTTCTTTTTTTTTCGTTTTTTAAAAAAATGCTCAAATCCAAATCATTTTTTAAATACCATGACCCTTTAATGAAAAGAGCAAATAGGATAGAATCTGAAAAAAGAAATAAGGCAGATTTTAGGAACAAGGGATTTTTTTTTCCCCTTGTGTTTTGTTTTTCAAGTCTTGGATGAACTGCAGCTGTCTTTCACCAGTAAAGGATATTTTTATCTAGCATGCTTTAAATTAAAAAAAACAACAACAATAAAGGGAGCAATCTGATGCTCTTCAAGCTCCCATAACCTTCCAGAGAAAAGAGTGAAGCATTAGTTCCGTGCAGCTAAGAATCCAGCTTTTAATTATATCTTCCTTGTGTTTACATGAACTTTAGTTTGCATTTCAGAAGCCTGATGGAAAGATTCCTGTGGCTGACCCTGGAATAGTGGTGAATTTCTCCATCAAGTGAGTATTGATGAGCTGCAAAGTTCAGTGAACAGGAAAATTCTGCTCCTTTTATTGCCAGTGTGACAGGTTACTTTATTACCATGCCTTTCACAGCAATTTAACAGTTACCCTGGTAACGGATTCAGTGAGGTAATGGGATCACAGGCATTAGAGCAGAGGAAGGCTGGCCATCTGCTGGCTGCTACTCCGAAGGCTGTCGTCTGCCTGGAGGACCTGACAGCACAGGCCTGCATGGCAATGAGGCAGGTTAAACCGCAGGCCTGCCCTATTTAGCTGCACTCCGGTGATTTGTCTTTCTAATTCTATTGAAATAATAATCAGGATTTGTTTCTGATTAATTAACTAACCTTTTGGTAAAAAGATTAGATAACGAAATTGCTGCCTATTCAGGGATAATGAGATTTTTATTACTCTGTCAAAAGAAAAAAGTACATGTATGTGTCACCAGCCGCTGTGTCAAGAGGAAAAAAAAAAAAGATTTAAGTCTCTGTCAGATGTGTATATTCCTGAACAGACCAAGGGTGTGCTTAATTTGGCAGGAACTCTTCAGGCTTGTGTCAAGCCCTCAGGAAGAGCTTTTACAACAGCAAACAAAGTAATAAACACATTCGGGCCAATGGGCTTTTGGGGCGGGTGCTAATTTGTTTTTAAAATGTCTCCTAATGGAAGAGAAACGCTTGGGAGGCTCAGGAACTTGTCTGTACTGTGTGGGTGTATTTATGTAAGTGTGAGAGTGTGAAGAAAGCAGTAAAATCTCCGTGCGAGGCTTTAAAATGACGTATGTAGACAGCCTGCTTTTCCTCTGCACTACAGATATGTCTTCAGCTCGCAGTACATTTGTCTTCTGGCAGGATTTGTACTTAGGCAATGGGAAGGGGAAATCATCCAAGCTTAGCAGTCTGGGAGGTCACCTGTGACTGTCACAGGTAGGCTGCGTTAGGAAATGAATTATTCTAACTGGCTGAGTCAAGGGAAGAGGCCCTTCTCCCTGTCTCACTCCAAGACACACAACCACTGGATTCAACCGTTTCTCTTAAGCAGTCACAGCTCAATCCTTTGTCGGGGGTGGGGTGGGGTGGCGACTTTCATTTTCTTACTTTTCTGTGGCTTCTTCAGTGCTGCCATACCAAAGAAATACCAATCCTGTGAAAAGTGCTTCCCTTAGATAAAGCGATGCCTAAGAGCCAAACAGGTTGTGTGTGGTCGTCAGCATTACAGAGAGCAAAGCACAGTATATTTCCAAATAAAATTTCACAGAGCTACAATATAGTTTTAATTACTAAAACCTGAGGAGGAAACGCAGTTCGTGTCTCTTCCTGCAATGCAATAAAACCAAGGAGTGGGAGGGAGTGCCAAGTGGTGGGCTGGGACCCAGCCGAGCATTTTGTTCAAGTGTATTTGTGTCACTGCCTTTTCAGATTCAATGAGACACTTATGGTTCTCCTGACATCCTGCGGCCTTGGCTGCCTCAGTTTGTGTGTGTATGAACATGAAAAGATTTTGAGTTCTAAAAATGGAAGTCTCTGTTCTGAATTTCATAGACAAGTTGAAACAGACACACATACACACACACACAAAAAAACTGTGACGGAGATCAGATGTGAACATTCCGCAGCCTGCTTCCCAGTCCTGGGGTTCCCACCCTCCATCTCCTCTTTCTTCTCACTCCCTCCTGCACCTCCAATCGCCAGCTAACAAGCTCCATTTCTGATAGCAGATGCTCGACAAAGAAAGAAATAAGACATTAAAAAGGAGAAGGCTGCTGCTGGGGATGTGAGGGTGTGGGGGGATTTCTGCTAATTCATCGCCAATACAGCTTTTTACAGGAACTTGCTCTCCTTGGCTCAGGACCAACTGAAAGGAAAGAACAGGGTGGGGGCGGGGAGCCTTTGTCTTCACACTCTCAGTGAACTATAGGGTTAATATTAGCAATCATTATTAAAATTAGCCAAATGTTATTAACTGATCTTTGTATAGAAGAATAAGTATAGTTTTCCCTTTGGCAGACAATGACATCTGCAGCTCTACATTTTCATGAAATGACTATACTTAACAAAAACATTACTTCATTTTCATGGTATTTCTTTTGTGCCTAGGAGCAAGCCTGTAATTGTTCACTTCAATTACAACATTACTATTTTAAACCGAAACCCATTTTATCTGCATGCCAGCTTTTTATTTGTTTTACCAACTATATCTATTTCCATTACTGCAAGGCTGATGGTTTGTCTCAAGAGGAAATCAAATCCATTAATTCAGAAATTTCAAGCCTGGCTGGCTCTGCCATAAGCAGCATTTCTTATGCTAATAGCAAATGTGCTGAGACTGAAAGGAACTGACATGGCCCTGTTTTTTATCATAACTTAAGCATTTATGTAAGAAGGCAAATCTAATAGTACTAGGAAACTGTAAGTGTTATTATATATAATTCACTTTCCTGAGATCTGGACAGGCCTCTGGTTTGTGTAGCCATGGTTTAAATCAGGCTGCCATGAGACTGTAACCCACCTGACTTTTCCTATTTAGCCATCATATTGCTTCACAACAGATACATCTAGCATGAAACTAGATTTGTGGCTTTCTTCTTTAATTCCCCACCTTTTTTCCTTCTGAAAGAGAGGCTTTTGTCAATGTAGACAAAAATTTCATTTTGTATTCAGATGATGTCTGAAACTTGTCCCTGTAACAGCATTAGCCTGAGACAAACCTGGCCCCATTCTGCTTCATTTTTAATGCACTCTGTTTGGGTTCTATCACATGGTTTGTGTTCAATTAGATAGCTTGACTGGATAAAATCTGCCTCTGACCCAGAAAAAGACAGAGAGAGAGAGAGCGAAAGCGAGAGCGAGAGAGAGAGAGAGAGGTTAAAGATTGCTTCTGACTCCGGCATAAGATTTTACAGGCACTGTGACCTGTTTATGTCAATGGTAAAGTGTAAGAGATTCCTATCTGAGAACCAGATCATCTTCTGGGATCTAAAAAATACAGAAAGCACTGGAGGACTCTGGCTCTTCTTTGTCACCACAAAGCCCTTTGGTGCTGTAAATCAGCCCTCATTGGGAGCTCTTATACACTAGCCGTCACCGATAAGCTTGGGAGAAGTAGACAAGGCTTTTAGGAATTGCTGAACCATGAAGTTGACCTGCTTAGGGTTTTGTTGTAGGCTATTAAATCCAGGATGGCTGTTTTAAGATGACTCCGCTTTCTTCTTTCCTTGGCCTGGTTAAGCAACTCTACCCCCAGCTCATTATTTGGCTGATTAAAAAAGAAAAATCAGAATGGAGAAACCTGCTGTTTGAGAATACTACCTTCACACATCAATTTAATGAGAGTGACTTATGCTAACGTAGTTTATGGGCTCAAGCAACTTGACACTAATTATGCAGCTAAGAAAAGATTTACTAACTGTACATACAGCTCTGCTTTTGTTGGCATGGGTACCATGACTCTTTTCTCCAAAAACAAACTCTAAATCTTTTGTAAACATGCATTATTTGGTTAACACATTGTAAATGGATCCCAGTTGTGCAGCACAAGCACTCTTCACTATTATGTAAACAATTATTCACTGAAAGGCTTGCTTTAAATTGTAAATGAATATATTTCAGCTGTAATGTTGCTTTCAGACCTGCCCTGTGGTATAAATCTGGTCATTTGTTTTTTGCACTCTGCCTATTACTAACCAGTTAGAAATGTGCTGATATTTGCACAAGCCTTTCACACTGCGAGCACAGTTAAATTGCTGTTTTATTTTTCCTGTGTTTGATGAGTGTTAACGAGAGCGCCATTTGAGGAAACCCAAACCAAATACAGCTCTTTAATTGGGGTTGGGGGTGTTCAGGAAAAGCCACCCGGTGAGTAATTCCACCATTTAATATTTGAAAGTTCACCCACCTCACCATAGGACTTATGGCAAGATTAATTAAAGGTACTTGACAAAAATTTAGGGTCGTGCTCATTCAACCCGAAGAGCTTGAAATATGGAGCATCCAGTTATCTGGTTCAGATTGCTTTGTGTGATGTCCTAATTCCCAACTCTCTCTTTTAAACTCCTGTCATTGTCAAACAACTCCCTGTTTGGATTAGACAATTTTACATGTCCATAACCCTCAAAGAAAGCACAATTTAGAGAAGGAAAGTTGTAGTGATTTTATTGGCCTTTGCAGGATATGCCCAGTGTATAAAAGTTCCAACTGGCTCAAAGAGATTTCCTTCCTCCTTCCTCCAACAGTCAATTATTCATTTTTAAAGTTTCCTCACCTCTTGTAGTTTAATGGGGTTTCAGTAGTGTGCTGATATGCAGAGCTATGGAGACAGAAATATTATGATCTCAGATGATCTCATTGGTGTGAACCAAAACAAGTGTTGCAGCTTTATCCAGCACCATGTACAATGCATATGAAACTGCACATGCATTGACTTAGATTGTGCTGACCTTAGATCAAGCCCAGGATAATAGAAAAAGCCCTAGGTTCTATCCCTGGATCTGCCCCTAACTAACTCTGACTTCGGATACTCATTTAACCTCTGTGAGCTTTATCTGTGATATGTCAGGGTTGGGTGACATGATCATTATTTTCCCTTCTATAACTAAAATTCTAGGATGCCTATGGTACATAATTCCAGCTGCTTCTTTGTATACATAAGTAAAATAGGAAGGAGACTCAGTAGTCAAAAAATATAGTTTTTAGTAGCTAAAAGTACAAGGCTCTTTATTTCCTTATTGACTATTAAAAGGGAAATCTGTAGTTTACTTGTTACTGCAAATTAGTTATCATAGAATATGTACACTTCCTTCAGCAATTATTCGTTATGACCACATATGACTATAGTCTCAATGAATAAGTGACATGAGTCATATTTTTCAGATTTTACAATGATTTGTAATTGTATTATTTCCAGTTTTGTTTTATAATTTCTCCTATAAGTAATCAGGAGTCAAGCTTAGATTTGCTTGGTTTTGTTAGTTCATACATTCAAGAAAATCTCTGTTATATCACCAGATGTATCTAAACTCAAGAAACAAATATCTCAGGGATAAATCGCAGTTATTTTAAAATATCAAAATATACAGTGTTCAACAAAAGACGGCAAGGCAGACTACGAAACAGGAAATAATGGCCCATCTAAAAGAAGAAGATAAAAATCCAGACAAAATCAATTAAGAAAAGAAGACTCTGGACAAACCAGACAAGGAATTTTTAAAAATGATCCTCAACATACACAAGAAACAACTAAAAGATATTCAGGAAAACAATGGATATGTGAATAATATGAGAATCACAGTAAAGAAATAAAAAATTGAAAAAGGAATCAAACAGAACTAAACTAAACTTCAACTTGTTGATTTAAGACCAAAATAACTAAAATGAAAAATTTCCAGGAGGGTATCAATAGTAGATTGGAGCTGGCAGAAGAAAGACTGAGTGTACTCGAAGACAAGAAGATTGAAATGAGTCAGGCTAAGGAGCAGAAAGAAAAAAATTGTAAAAAGCAAAAATAGACTAAGAAATGTCTGGGACACCATCAAGTAGACAATATAAGCATTCTGGGAGTCCCAGAAGGAAAAGAAAGAAAATATATTCAGGGCCTTGTGTTAGGCAATGATTTCTTAGACTTTATACCCAAAGCACAAGCAACAAAAGGAAAAAATAGATAAATGGGCCCTTAACAAAATTAAAATATTTTGTGCATCAAAGGACATTATCATGAAAGTAAAATGATAACCTACACAATGGAAGAAAATATTTGGAAACCACATATCTGATAAGGGTTTAATATCCAGAATATAAAAAGAAATCCTTCAACTTAACAGCAAAAACACAAACAACCCAACTACAAAATGGGCAAAAGACATGAATAGACATTTCTTCCAAGAAGATATACAAATGGCATAAAAGCACATGAAAAGATATTCAACATCATTGGCCATTTGGGTAATGCAAATCAAAACCACAATGATATGCCATTTTATACCCACTAGAATGGTTACTATTAAAAATGGAAAATTACAAGTGTTAGAGAGGATGTGGAGAACTAGAAACACTCTTTTGTAGCTGGTGGCAATGTTAAATGGTGCAGCCACTGTGGAAGGTAGTTTGGCAACTCCTCAAAAAGTTATATACAGAATTACTGTATGACTTGGTAATATATACCTAGTTTCTAGCTATATAAATGAAAAAATTGAAAGCAGGGACACAAACAGATATTTGCACACCAATGTTCAGAGCTGCATTATTCACAATTGCCCAAAGATGGGAGCAACCTAAATGTCCATCAACTGATGAATGGATAAGCAAAATGTGGTATATGCACCCAGTGGAATATCATTCATCTGTAAAATGAATGAAATTCTGATATATATGACAACATGGATGAACTTGGACACATCATGTTGAGTGAAAAAAGCCAGACACAAAAGGACAAATAGTGTATAATCTCACTGATATGAAAAAATCAGGGTAAACAAATTCCTAGAGTCAGAAACTAGAATATCAGTTACTAAGGGCCAGGGCTGGGCTCGGGGTAGGAAAAAGGAAGTTAAGTCTTAAATGCACAGAGTTTCTATTCAGCATAATGGAAAAGTTTTATAATGGATGGCAGTGATGATAGCAAACATAATGAACGTAATTAACAGCACTTAATTATATATTTGAATGTGGATAAAAGGGAGAAGTATTAGGTTGCATATATGATACTAGAATAAAAATTAGAAAGAAAAATCCATGGAACTGAATGAAACCCAAACAGTGAACTCTAATTTAAACTATGGACTATTTATATTGCAATTATAAAAATGTGCTTTCATCAACAAATGTGCTACATAAATGTATGGTGTTAATAGGGTGGTATATGGGAGTCCTGTATTTTATGCATGATTTTTCTGTAAACCCATGACTTCCCTAATTTACAAAAAAAAAGAGAGAAAAATATAGCAAAGTAATTTTTAGTCTCTCTCTCTCTCTCTCTCTCTCTCTCTCTCTCTCTATATATATATATATATATATATATATATATATATTATTAGATATACTTAAACCTTTTCTAAGAATATTGCTAGGTGCTGGGGACACAAGGGAAAAAATACATGGCCTCATCTTCTCAGGGAATTTATAGAACTTTGAGGTCATTTTCTTTTTAATCATCATGAACAATAACTGGGTATAGGAGAATATCTTTTTTGTTTTGTTTTGTTGAATAATAAATTACCACAAAATTTAGTGTGTTAGTAAAACAATAATCATTTATTATCTCACAGTTTCTGTGGGTCAGGAATTCTGGAGTGGCTTAACTGGGCTATTGTGACTCTGGGTCTCTCAGGAAATTGCAGTCAGATATCCAGCTATCAGTTGGGCTATAGTCTTCTGAACTTTATACCAGGATGGTGGATATGCTTTCAAAATTGTTCAGACACATGGCTGACAAGTGGGTACTGGCTGTTGATGGGAGACCTCACTTACTTGTCACTGGTTTTCTCCACAAAGCTGCCTGAAAAACTTCATGGCATGATAGCTGGTTTTCCCCCAAAGCTAACCAAAAGGCCAAGTTGGAAGTTGTGACTCCTTTTATGACCTAATCACAGAAAACACGCATGTTACCATCCACAGTATTCTACTGGACACAATAAGGAGCCTTGATTCCATGTGGGAAGGGACTATACTATAGCATGAAGACAGGAGTGAAATACATTGGGGGGTCATCTTGAAGGCTGGCTACCCAATTACTGAGCCTTTGTTTCAAAATATCTCCCATTTCTGAATCTTGTCTATGACATAGTCATCAGTTCAAACTCTCAATCATTTTGCTCACTAATAAATTGAAGTTGACAGCTCTTTTACTTAGAAGAAAGAAACTAATACTTATGTGGAACAATTTTTCAGGAAGTATTGGGCTTTTTGTTTCTTTTCAATTAAATAATCAACCCCAGTATTTTGAATTGATTATTCTCAGTCAGCGAGCCTTGCTCTAAAGTGAGCTTTCACTCTGTTCTCTGAGAAGTCTAGGGGCCTCAATTAGGTGCTGGAGCAGTTATATAAATCATAGCATATTCTTTCCAAACAGTGAAAATTCTAACTGAAGAAAAAATCATTTCCGCTCCTTTATCTGTTTTACGTACTGAGATTCTGTGTCCAACTTCAATTTTTTAAAAAGTTCTGTTGCAAAAAATGATCTAAGTAATTATCTAACTCAACATCTTACCAATGCAAGAATTCTTTTCACAACATCCTGTACAGATGGTCATTACATAGTTGGACTACTTTACATGACAGGCAAGTCACTTCCTTATAGGAAAGAGTAAATTCATATTCAGTAGAAAGCCAAAATCAGTTCCCTGAAAGGTCAACCTATAGATTTTAATTCTGCCTTCTGGAGCAATATAAAACAAGTTGGCCCCCTTTTCTCCATAACCGTGATTTACGTAGCTAAAGATACCTACCATTTCTTGCCCTTATAAACAAGTAATAAATTAAGTATAAATCAATATTCTAATTAGGTTATTATTATTTAAAACCTCATTATTATTTAAAGTAAATGTCTGAGGTTTAATGCTTCTTTAAATGTATTTTAATTCAAAATTTTTCTTTCTCAACCTTAGTCCAAATTAAATTTTACTAAATGCAAAAGCAAATACTTGTTAGACTTCGCTGAGGTTGTGAATTTGATTCAATAGCACTCTAGAAATCTGAAGTTTAACTGATGCAAATTCCTTTCCTGTCTTCACATCTGTTTCACCACTGAAAAACTTAAAAATCAGATTGCAAATTCTAACTCTATTGATAAGTATCCTTTGCGTTTACTTGGAGTCAGTGATAAGATTGCCTAATCCCCAGAATCCTATATTCCCTTTTGCCTAAAGCCTTCCTGGTATTAATTATGTGTAAGGAAAGGGACAAAATTAACTCTTTCAGGAGTAGCATTTAACTTCCTCTCATTTAATGCACTAATGATGTAATGACAACATTCATTGTTGGGGTTGTCATATTGTAAAGGTCTCCCTAGTGAACCAAAAAGAGTTCATAGATCTAATTTTTATCCAGAGAGCTACCAGAAAAGGTTGAGTTTTTTTTTAACAATATGCACAATATTATTTTGGGGGACTAACTTTTGACAAGCTGCCTTGTTGGTGATGGCTGGTTGGTTGTCTTTTCCTCTGACCTTCCTAAATGGTGAAAATGCTTAATCTTGTGATGGCAATATTTCTACATGACTCTTTGCTGTTTTGAATTGATGCCCCACAAAAAGATTTCTTTATTTCTCCCTGTCCCTCAACAATCAAGATCGTTAATTGGGGTTTTCTGGAGAGTTCTATCAATGTCAATAGCTTTCTCTGTCATTGCAACACAACGGCAGTAATTACTACATATTTTTAAAGGGCACAATTATTTAAATGTCTTTAAAATCATGTTGAAAAATAGCATCCTTATTTATATAACACAAATAGTATTTTAGAGCCTACTAAGGCCAGTTATTTGGGTGGGGTCAAGGACATATTTATGCCCTGTCACCTTTCTCCTAGAATTTTTCAGAATGAGATCAAGCTAAAGAAACTGTACTGCTCAACTGACAAGAAAAAGATGGCCTTGTCAAAAACAAAGTCAAGTGAAATCAACTCTCCCCTCATATGTGAATGTTTTGGGTTGAAAAATTAAACTAAAAACTCTGGTTAAAGCAAGCTGTTTGTTAAATTCAGAGGGCTATGCTATTTTGGTAGCTTGAAAGTTAGGCTATAAGAATATCAAAAACAAATTTAAGAATTTGGTAGGGAAGTCTGATTCTCACTGCTACTTTAATTATATGTTTTTGTTTAAAAGTCATTAGTGAAGAAGGCACAATGGAAAGTAAAGAATGTATATATCATCTTAATAAGTGTTCATTGATTAGCATCAATCATTCATTTCCAGGAAAATTAGAGAAATTTCCTTGGACATTTTTTGTTTGTAACTAAACACTGAGCAATTTGGGGGACCATTTCCATGTTGAAAGAACTGGACTTCAAAAGAGTGAAATGGACATCCACATTTTTCACATTATGTCTGAAGAAAGCTTTCTAAGGAAATCATAGGAATAAAATAATACTAAATGATTCCTCCTTCTATAAAGATTAACTAAGCTCAGCAAAGAGTTTTAAATGTAATGTTAGCCTTACTCAAATGGAATATTATGACACTACCTCAAGACATTGTGATCTTGATGAATCTACACACAAATAAAATGCTAAATACTCTAAACAATGTACATATGATCAAAGAGAATAATGATACCTGAGGACTAAATAAAAATTATCAGACCATTATAATGTATTTATACTGTTTAAAGTACTATATCATATTCAAAATGGTCTCATGTCTATATTACCCAAGTCTTGAAGAACATTATAAAGTTACTTAAGTTGGATGTTCTTCATACTTTACAGATGTCTAAACTAAAATGGAAAGTTAATGACTAATGAATCCAAATTATAGGTCAATTAATACCTCATTTTGTATACTACCATTTTCTTCTCTAAATCCCTCCGGATTATATAGCACACACTTATGAAGAATAGCAAATCTCTCTGGCAACAATATTTGTAGTGATATATTATGTAAATTACAATAATAATTGTAGTAAGGCTACTACATGAATAGTACAAATTTTTCAAATAAAGCAGGATATTTTGATTGTGAAATGGGATGTTACTAGTAATTAGGCTGAGACAACAGGAATAAACTTGGCCCGTTTTAGGCAAACTGGGACAATTTTTCATTCTACCTATGAGTGGAGATTGGAAAATTGTTGACTGAAAAAAATCTTTTTTTATTTTTTTCTGTTTTGTTTTGTCTTGTCAAAACAAGAGTGGGAATCTTTTTCTTGCGTGCATGTGGTTTTTATTGTTTTGCTTTTTTGCTTGTTTATTGTCTGCCAGAATAAAAGTGGTTGAGAGAGTAATTCTTCCCTTAATCAGGATGGGCATTTGTTCCCTCTTCGCTTTTTAATATCTTTGAGAGTATTTTGCAGATTAGTCAGCCACAGTCAAGCAAATAAAAAAAAGAAACGTATATGGAAAACTATCTTCAGAGGTTTTCCCATGCATTGGGTGCATATGTGTGTGTTCTCTTAGTTTTCTGGATGCAAATAAAAATACCCTACAATGGGTTAGTTTAACAACAGGAATTTATTAGCTTAGGGTTTCGGTGGCTAGAAAGCCTGCTTCTTCCCAGAATTGGTTGCATTCTGGCTGGCTGGCAATCCTTGGGCTCCTTGGCTTTCCCATCACATGGCAATGTCTTCTCCTCTTACTTCCAGGTTCCCTTGACTTCCAGCTTCTAACTTCTGCAACGGCTTTCTCTTCATAAAGTCTCCAGTACTAGGATAAACAGCCCAACTTCATTCAGTTGGCCCATACCTTAACATCTCCAAAAGGTCCTATTTATGATGGGTTCATACTCACAGGAAAGGATTAAAAACATGTTTTATTCTGGAGTATATAACTCAAACTGCCACATGTGTGTATATGTATGTGTACTTATATTTTTTCTTGTTTTGAGAAGATAGAGAGGAACAACGGAAATGGCTAATACTGGGTACTTTTTAAAATAATCAAGTGTGCATACATAACTTTAAATGCTCACTAAAAATAATTTTGGAATACTGCAAATTTCAATCTCAGGCAAAATAGTACAGTCCATATATTATCAGATTTTAATTTTTGTTTCTCAATAGCAATTATTCAATCTGAAATCACTTTTCTTTTAATAGAGGATTTTAATCCATTTATATTAACTGTTATCTTTAAAATATTTGTATATATTTCTACCATCTTTTCTTATATTTTTCTCTAACTTTGTTTAGATTCTTATTAGTGTTTACTTTTTCCTTTCTTGATTAATGTTAGGTTTATTTGATCACTATTTCTTTTCAAATAGGTAATTCTACCTTTCATTTATATTTTGCTAGTGATTACTATGCATTTTTAACAAAACTTTTTTGACATGTGTTCCTATCAATGTCAAAATCAACCAGTAATTGTATTACGTTTGCTTTGATAATAAATGAGCCAACAAACCTCAGTGGTTTGCCACAAAGAATTAATTTCTTATTCACATTTCATGTCATCTGTGAAGGTTGTAGGTCAACTGTCGCTGTACTATATATATCTTCTTCATTCTGGAATCTAGGCTGAATGAGCAGCCTTCTTTCGGTATGCCATTCTTTTGACAAACAAAAGAACCACAGGCTTTCAAAGCTTCTGCTTGGATGAGGTGTATTTCATGTCTGTTCACCTTCCATTGGCCAAAGCACATCACATGGGCAAGCCTGATATCAAGGGGGAGGAGAAGTATACTCCTCCCTTGAGAAAGTGCTACAAGTCACATGTCAAAAAGGATGGTACAATTTACTATAGTAACCTCAGCCTCTTGTTCCAACAAAACAAGATCAACATGTACTGAGCACACCTATGTGCTGGGCTGTTGTCTAGGTGCTGGGAATACGGTAAGGAACAAAACCATCCTTAGAAACAAAACCATCTCATAGAGTTCATGTTCAGCTTATGTCTATTCCACCAGTGCTCTTCTTTTATTTTTTATATCTGGAATTTTCACTAAATTTTTCACCCCTTTTTAAAGCAGCTGTTTCTCGTTCTATGAATTTGGTATCCTGTCATATTTCTCTGGGGATATGAACTAAGAATTAGAAAGTTACCTTTTATTTCTGGTATCAAATTTACTCTCTCAGGTAAGAACATATCCTTTTATATAGTTACATTTATCATTATCATATGTTGGCTTTTCTCAGATGATAGAACTACATATGAGGTCTTCCTCAGTTCAAGTAAATGTTACTGTTCTCCAGGCAGGGAAGGCAGGTTCTGTTAACAAGTTATGTGGCTTCAGTAGTGAATAATCAGGAAGGGACCTGGGTGTGTGTATGGGAGAAAGGAACAAGTTTTTAAAATGATTTCTTTTAAGGCACAGAGGAGAGCTTATCTTCTGCACACAAGGGATCTGTATTTGTGGTTAACACTATTTAAATCCCTGGTCTGTTTGTCTCTTTAACCCCAAAGTGATTTTGCAAGTTACCTATGAAAAAGTTACCACTTTTTATCTAAAGAACTCATCTCCCAGCTTAACCCTAAAGGCAGACACCAAAGCCAGCACATTAAAGATTGGGGACTTGAGAGCAATTTCACAATCCTTTAAATAAATCACTAAAAACTTCTGTAGAGCCTATTCATGCTGGCTCTGATTTGAAAGTTGTCTCAAGCATGGTCAGGACTAAGGTGAAGCAGATGAAGGGAATGAGATGAGTGAGGTGAGTGAGGCATTCACCTCAGAAACAAAATTTAAGCAGATGCTAAAAAAAATCCTCAGTAATCAAAGTAGATAATATTTTAATGCAATATTTTCTAAAAATCAAAATGAATGCAAAAAGCTATGATGGAGAGGATTTGGGTAAGATGTCAGAGTAGGGAGTGCCAGGATTCAGTCCTTCTACCAAAACAACTATTAAAAAGCAGGAACTGTCTAAAATAACTATTTTGAAAGTCCAGAGGCCAAAAGAACACTGTACAGCATCCAGGGAAGAGCAGAAGGAAGAGACTGACAAATGATGGTAAAAAAAACAATAAGTTGCTCTCCCTGCATGGCAGCTACTGGCACCCATCTCCCACTCTCATGGCAAACTGCTGTAGGGTCCAGCCCCTGGCTAGCTTGTTGGAGACAGAAAGAGGCATAAAAATCTTCCTCCCCAAGAACAAGGGTGGGCAATGCTGACCACTGACTAAGGCTTCTGATTAGTAAATTCAGATCACTGGGGCACAAATCTGAGGGCAGCTATTGTTTCAACCAGTCCCAACAAAGGTGGGTGGCAGCAGCCACTATTTCAACCCTTTTTGGACAAGTGCAGTGGAGACTTAAAGATGTTCACTTACTCAGGGCTGTAGGTGAGAGTTAATAGCAGGACCGCATTTGTTAGGCAGGCCAGGAAAGCTTAGCTGTGGGGAGCTGTTGGAGAAGCTATTGGCACTCTTCCTGATCCCCTCCCCAGGGCATTTTCTGGAAAAGACTGACTTGAGAAAGCCTGTTCCATTGGGCCTCCTCCAGAATTCGCTCTCCAGGCAAAAGCAGCTTGAGAAAATGAACATGGTTTTAAAAAGGTAGACAGTCTGAGACAAAGACCTGTTGGCTTCAAACACCCAGGAGATGGAGGTCTGTTTCCTAGGAAACAGAAGAGACAACCAAACTCCTGTAAACAGGGGAAGTCCAAAACAACTAACAAGCAAAAGCCCAGGACAAGAAAGAGGTACAGAAAGACAGGGGAAACCCTGAAAACTCGATTTGCTTTGGGCAGACCTTCCTGATAGAGGGGCTGAAGCTCAAGAAAATATCTATATTTTCACCAGCTGCTTACAAAATCAAGAAAATGACATATCATCAATAAACTCCAGAGCAAATATTTTAAAATATTAAAATGTACAGTGTGGAAAAAAAAAAAAAAGTAAAAGACAAACAGAGAAGCAGGAAATGATGGCCCATCCAAAGAGAGGTTAAAAATCCAGAAAACACCAATGAAGAAGATGAGAATGTGGGCATACCAGACAAAGGCTTTAGAAAAATGATCTTTAAAATGCTCAAGGAGATGAAAGAAATTACAGAGAAAGAACTAACAGATATCAAGAAAACAATAAGGGAGCAACATGAGGGTTTTAGTAAAGAGATAGAAATGTTTAAAAGGAACTAAACAGAATTGCAGTTGAAGACAACAGTAACTGAAATGAAAAATGTCCAGTAAGGTTTGGAGCAGATTGGAGCTGGTAGAAGAAAGAATCAGCACACTTGGAACAAGTCAGATTGAGGAACAGAAAGAAAAAAGAAATGATAACAGCTAAAATAGCCTAAGACACCTCTGGGACACCATCAAGGAAACCAACATATGCTTTATGGGAGTTCCAAATGGAGAAGAAAGAGAGAAATGGGCAGAAGGAATATTCAAAGAAATAATGACAGAGAACTTCCCAAACCTAGCAAAAGGTGTGAATAAGCACATCCAAGAAGCACAGAGAACACAAAACAGGAAAAACATGAATAAAAATAGGCCCCATCATTTAGTACAACTCTGCAGTGAAACTGAGAAACACTGAGTGGACACATAGGATGGACTGCACTAGTCATGGGACTGTGTAACACAGTGAATCCCATGGGATGATGGACTGTGGTTAACAATACAAATATGAGAACATGTTCATATGAACTATCACAAATATCACAATACTAATACATGGCATTAATAATATTTATTATTAATAATAAATATTAATTTGGGTAAATATAAATGCCAATATTATTTTAGGGTATTCTTTGGTATGTAACTCCACTTCTCTTACTTCCCTCGGATGCTAAATTGCAAATGCATAAAAAGTAATGATAAATCTGTTTTTGGACATGCAATGTACAAAGCTTATTTTTTGTACAAGTACAAAAAAAACGGTGAGGGGCAGAGGTCTATAGGAAAAGTACATTGAAGTTAAGTTGGTATCAAACTAAATATGACTGTCATATTGTTATATATTTAGGATGTTGAATTTTAACCCCATGGTAACCACAAGAAAAAAATATGAAAAATAGATACAGATGGAAATGAGAATGGATGCAATATGGTACAATACAAAAAAATGAAATAAATATAAGAATAGGCATTAACAGAATAAATGAGGGACAACAAAGTTATATGATTTACAAAGACTACAAAGCAAAATTGTAGGAGAAAGTTCTGCATTATCTAGAGACTTAAATGTAAATTGATTAAACTCTCCATTCAAAAAGCAGGGATTGTCAGAGTGGATGAGAAAGCATAACCCAACTATATGCCATTTACAAAAGACTCACCTTAAATTCAAAGACATAAGTAGGTTGAAAGTGAAAGGATGGAGAAAATATACTATGCAAGTAGTAACGAAAGAGAGCTGGGTAGCTATACAATATTGGATAAAATAGACTTCGTCAAAAAACTGTTACAAAGGACAAAGAGTCATTAGATACTGAAAAATGGGTCAATTCAACATGAAGATGTAACAATTATAAATATATATCCCTAATTTTTAGCAGAGCCCCAAAATATATGAAGCAAATACTGACATATATAAGAGGAAAAGTAGATGGTTCTATATTAAAAGTAGCATACTTTAATATACCACTTTCAATGATAGATAGAATATCTAGAGAGAAGATTAATAAGGAAGTACAAGACTTGAATGATATTCTACACCAGCTGGCCTAACAGACATATACAGAACATTTCAAACTACATCAAGTGAATATACATTCTTCCTTAGTGTGCATGGATCATTCTCCAGGGTAAACCAAGCCTTTGGTCACAAAACAAGTCTCAATAAATTCAAAATTATTGAAATCTTATACTATATATTCTCTGACCACAACAGAATGAAGTTAGAAATGAATAACAGAGAAAGAAATGGAAAATTCACAAATATGGAAATTAAACAATTACTCTTATGCAACCAATGGTTTAAAAAGGAAATCAGAAGAGCTATTAGGAAATATCTTGAAGCAAATGATAATGAAAATGCAACATATCAAAACATGGGATGAAATGAAGGCAGTGCTGAGAGAGGAAATTATAGCTCTAAATGCCTACATTAAAAAAGAAGAAACACTGCAAATCAGAGACCTAACCTCAAAACTGGAAAAACAAGAAAAAGAGAGCAAACTAGACACAAGTCAATCAGAAGGAAGGAAATAACAAAGATTAGAGAGGAGATGAATTAAATAGAAAACCAAAAAATAGAGAGAATCAAGAAAACCAAAAGTTGGTTCTTTGAAAAGATCAATAAAATTGACAAATCTTTAGCTAGACTGACAAAGAAAAAAAAAGAAAGAATACAAATGATGAAATCAGAAATGGAAAGGGGGACATTACTACCATCCCCACTGAAAGAAAAAGGACTATAAGAGGATACTATGAACAAATGTACACCAATAAATTAGATAACCTAGATGAAATGTACAAATTCTTAGGAACCTAAGATATCACTAAAAAGACTCAAGAAGAAATAGAGATCTCAACAAACCAGTAACTAGTAAATAGATTGAATCAGTAATCAAAGACCTCCTCAAAAAGAAAACCCCAAGAACAGATGTCTTCACAGGGGAAGTCTACCAAACAATCCAAGAGGACTGTTCAAACCCTTCCAAAAAACTGAAGAGGAAGGAAGACACCCTAATTCATTCTATGAAGACAACATCATCCACATATCAAAGCCAGATAAAGATACCACAAGAAAAGAAAAGTATAGACCAATATCTCTTATGAATATAGATGCAAAAGTCTTCAACAAAATATTAGCAAACCAAATCCAACAGCATACTAAAAGAATTATACAACATGATCAAGTGGGATTTAGCCCTGGTATGCAAGGTTGTTTCAAATAAGAAAATCAATTACTGTAATAAACATTAACAGAATGAAGGGGGAAAAATCACATGACCAATTCAATTGATACAGAAAAGATATTTGACAACATCCAGCACTCCTTCATATTAAAAACATTTAGAGCACTAGGAATAGAAGTAATCTTCCTTAACATGGCAAAAGGTATATATAAGACCACACAGCTAACATCCTGCTCAATGGTGAAAGACTGAAAGCTATCCCACTAACATCAGGAACAAGACAAGGATGCCTACTATCACCACTGCTATTCAACATTGTACTGGAACTCCTTGCCAGAGTAATTAGGTAAGAAAAAGCAATAAAAGGTGTCCCATCCTAGCTGGAAAGAATGAAGTAAAACTTTCCCTATTTGTAGATGATATGATCTTATATACAGAAAATCCTGAAAAATTCACAATAAACCTCCGAGAGGTAATAAATGAATTCAGCGAAGTTCCAGGGTACAAGATCAACACCCAAAAACCAGTAGTGTTTCTATAAACAAGCTATGAATAATCAGAAGAAGAAATCAAGAAAAAAATGCTATTCACAATAGCAACTGTGTTAGTCAGTCAAAGGAGTTTGATGCAAAGTACCAGAAATCTGTTGGCCTTTATAAAGTTGTATTTATTTGGGATAAAAGTTTATACTCCCAAGGCCCTAAAGCATCCAACTCAAGGATGCTTTCTCACCAAAGTCAGTTGCCACGTGTTGAAGCAAGATGGCAGGCAATCTCTGCCTAGACACTCAGGGCTTCCTATATTAGTCTCTGGCATAGAGCTGCTTCTTTCTGGGCCTTTTCAGCTGCTCAGCTGCTCTGTTCCCTTCAGCTGCAAACTATCAGTAGAATGATTCATCTCTCCCTGACATGCCTCATGGAGGGAGGAAGGGGACAGGGACTCAACCTGAGTTACACCCTAATCTTAACATAATTTAATCAAAGAAATCTCAGCTGAATCTAATACAATCAAATAGTATCAAACCCAGAGGAATAAATTAGTTTAAAAACATAATCTCTCTTTTTGGGATAAATAAATAATCTCAAACTGCCACAGCAACTAAAAGAATCAAATATATAGGAATAAAACTAATCAAGGATATAACAGACTTGTACACAGAAAACTATAAAGCATTGCTAAAACAAATCAAAGAAAACCTAAATAAATGGAAGGACATTCCATGTTCATGGGTTGGAAGACTAAATGTTGTTAAGATGAAAATACTATCCAAAGCAATTTATAGATTCAATGCAATCCCAATGAAAATTACAACAACCTTCTTTGCAGAAATGGAAAAGCTGATCATCAAATTTATATGGAACGGGAAGCGGCTGTGGCTCCCGTTTACCATATGGGAGGCCCCGGGTTCGGTTCCCGGGGCCTCCTGGTGAAGGCAAGCCCGCCCGCATGGCGTGGTTAGCTGACCCAGCGAGCACAAGCAGCAAGGGGGGGATAAATGAATAAATAAATAAAATCTTAAAAAAAAAAAAAATTTATATGGAAGGATATGGGCTCCGGATAACTAACATCTTCTTGAAAAAGAAGAATGAAGTTGGAGAACAGACACTTCCTAATCTAAAAGCTTATTACAAAGCCACAGTAATCAAAACTGCATGGTAGACTTCTGGGAAGATTGAAGATTAGAGAAGCGGAGGGATAACTGTGTTAGTCAACCAAAGGGGTGCTAATGTGAAATACCAAAACTGGGTTGGTCTTTATAGAGGATATTTATTTGGGGTAGAAGTCCACAGATACCAGGCCATAAAGCGCTAAGTTTCTTCTCTCACCAATGTTCATTGCCATGTGTTGGAGCAAGACAACTGCCGGTGTTTGCCAGGGTTCAGGCTTCTGGGTTCCTCTCTTCCCGGGGCTGCGTTTCTCTCCGGGCTTAGCTCCTGTTTCCTCCGCAAGGTCAGCTGTAGACGATCAGGCAAACGGCTTGCTTCTTTTCTCCTGTGGCCTTCTTTCCAACATCAAAACTGCTTCTCAAAAGACTGCTTCAACTTTCCTTTGCCTTGCCTTTTATATTCAATTCCCCACCCACCAAGGCGTGGGGCTCAACGCCCTAATCCTAACCTAATCATGCCCAGATTAACAGATCAGTTTACAAGCATGATTCAATTATATTTTTGGAATTCATAATTACATCAAACTGCCACAATAACTTATCTCCCAGAAAAAACAGTTAGAGGACAGGTGGAGACTGTATGGAGGGCTGCTCTGGGGCTCATTACACCAGGGGAAGGCGAGACACCATACAGAAGAGAGAAGAGCAAAGGAAAAGAGTCTCAGCTGGCTGAAAACTCCTGTGAATAAAACTTCAGAAGCAGCAGCTGGTGCCCATTCCCCCACCCTTGGAGCAAACAGCAGTCTGCAAACTGCAGTGGCTGTGGACTACAGTGTTTGCAGACTGAGGGGATTGCAGTGATCCTCTTCCCAAAGAAAGGAGAGAGGGATGGACACAGCCTACAGCCAATTTTGTTTGTGAGGATGGACCAGCCCTGAGGACATTGCTTCTGCACCACTGGCCATGGAATTACACTGAGTGCATTCATGCCTAGCACCTGGGGTCTGAGCTGAGTGGGTGTGCCAAAGAGTGCCATATGCTGGCAGACCAGAAAAGTGCAGGAAAAGGGAAAAACAGTAATAGAAAAAGAGGGAATCAGGTGCATTTGCTGCCCCCTCTCCAAGGCCCTTGAAAACTGGCTTGCATCCCACTACTGGTTTGAGCAGTTAAACAGGGACAATCCTAAATATCTACAACAAGTTGAACCAAGAGATTAAAAGAGAGAAACTGAATATCAGAGTAAACTCAGCATCAGAATCAGATGCCTAGACATCAGTAAAAAATAACAAACCATATTAAGAAAAAGTAAGATATAACCCAGGCAAAGGAATAAATCAAAGCTCCAGATGAAGCACAGGATTTGAAAGAGCTAATCAATGAAGTTAATGCAAATCTCCTAAATCAAATCATGGAGTTGAAGGACAACATGGCTAAAGATATAAAATAAATAAAGAAGATACTGGGTACATGTTAGATTATAACTTACTGACCCTGAGCTCAAGCTATGTGTCTAAACACAGAATGCTTCATTCTGGCCCCTACTCTTTTCACACTCTTGAACCACAAAACTTTCGTTCCCCCCAAAATAAGACAATCCTCAGAAAGTCACTCTCTACCCTGAGAACAGCAAGCATGGTACTTTTCCACCCCATATCTTCATGCCTCTCTCCAACACTGCCCAGCTCCACCAGTTCAAAAGGTATTCCCCAGCTCAGTCAGATAGGCTGAAGTCTCTCTTCAGAACCCCATCATGCTGGCAACCTAATAAACTCCTGCCTGAATCTTGCTCTGTCTCTGTGCCTCTTTAACCTGGGATCTAACAGTAAGCACAATGAAAAATTTGAAATTTTGGATATAAAAATAACAGGACTTATGGGAATGAAAGGCTCAATAAGTGAGATTAAAAAATACAACAGAGGCACACAACAGCAGATTTGAAATCATGGAAAAAAGAATCAGCAACATAGAGGAAAGAACAACTGAAACTGAAATGAGAGAAGAACAGAGAGAGAAGAGAATGGAAAAGATTGAGCAGGGGCTCAGGGAGAGGAATGATAACATGAAGTGCACCAACATATGTGTTATGGGAGTTCCAGAAGGAGAAGAGAAGGGAAAGGGGATAGAAAGAATAATTGAGGAAATAATGGCTGAGAGTTTCCCAACTCTCATGAAAGATACAAATATACATGTCCAAGAAGCACACTGTACTCCAATTAGAATAAACCCAAATAGACCAATCCAAGACATATAATATTAAGAATTCCAAATGCCAAAGATAAAGAGAAATTCTGAAAGCAGCAAGAGAAAAGTGAGACATCATATAAAAGGGGTGTCCAAAAAGACAGTGCAGATTTCTCTTCAGAAGCCATGGAGGCAAGAAGGCAGTGGTATGGTATAATTAATGTACTGAAAGAGAAAACTGCCAGTCAAAAATTCTTTACTGAGCAAAGCTGTCCTTCAGATATGATCATGAGTTTATATATTCACAGATATAAACAGAAGCTAACAGAGTTTGTAAACAAGAATTCAATTCTGCAGGACACACTAAAGGGAGTTACGCAGCCAGAAAAGAAAAATGAAGAGAGGGAGGCTTGAAGGAGAGTTTAGAAATGGAGTCTATCAGAAAGAGTAATCAAAAAGGTAAAAAGATAGACAAAAATAAGATATGACATATGAAAGCCAAAGGATAAAATGGTTGAAATAAGTAATGCCTTTACAGTAATAACATTGAATGTTAATGGATTAAACTCCCCAATCAAAAGACATAGACTGGGAGCAGATGTGGCTAAAGTGGTTGAGCACCCACCTCCCACATGGGAGGTCCTGGGTTTGGTTCCCATTGCTTACTAAAGAAAACAAACAAACAATGAGCAGACAATGAGCATTCAATAAGCAAAAAACAATGAGCAGACAACGAGCAAACAATAAACAAACAAAAAGCAAACAGACAAGGGAGTTTATTCAGGGGATCCAATCTTGAAAAAATTAGAAAAAAAGACATAGGCTGACAGAATGGATAAGAAAACATCAGCCACACATATGCTTTCCATAGGTGACTCACCTTCAACTCAAGGATGCAAATAGACTGCAAGTGAAAGGTTGGAAAAATATTTCATGCAAATAGTAACCAAAAGAGAGCAGGAGTAGCTATACCGGTGTCAGACAAAAGAAACTTTAAATGCAAAAAAGTGATGAGATGCAGAAGGACATTATATATTAATTAAAGGGCCAAACCACCAGGAAGGAATAATAGTCATAAATATCTATGCACCTAATTAGGGTGCCCCAAAATACATGAGGCAAACTCAGGCAAAATTGAAAAGAGAAAAATATGTCTCTATATTAATAGTTGGAGTCTTCAACATGCCACTCATATCAATAGATAGAACTAAAGAGAAGATCAACAAGGAAATAAGAACTTGAACAGTATGATAAACAAGCTGACTCTGACAGAATATTGTACCCCAAATGAGAAATTTAGTATGAGGTCCCAAATTCAATCCCTGGTACCTCCTAAAAAAAAAACATCATACATAAGGTAACTGAATCAAACAGGATAGTGTATAGTTCATAAGGCTAAATGAAATTGAATATTTGCCCCCTTTTAACCTAAAGCAGTGACAATTTCATATGTTTCAACCTAAAATAAAGTTTGTGAAAAAGTGAAAAAAAAAAAGTTTACACATTCTTCTCAAGTGCTCGTGGATCTTTCCCCAGGATAGAGCACATGTTAGGCCACAACACAGCTCTCAACAAATTTAACAAGAATGAAATTATACAAAGCACCTTCTCTGATCATAATGGAATGAAGCTGGAAATCAATAATGGGAGGAAAAGGGGAAATTTGGAAATATATGTAGGCTAAACAGCACACTCCTAAACAAATCAGTGGGTCAAATTTAAAAAATGGAAGAGAAATTAGTAGCTATCTCAGGATGAATGAAAATGAGAACACAACTTATGAAAATTTATGGGATACGTGGGAGTGGATGTAGCTCAAGCAGCTGAGTGCCTCCTTCCCAAGTTTGAGGTCCCGGGTTCAATCCCTGGTACTTCGTAAAAACAAAAACAAACAAACAAAAAAACTTATTGGATACAGCAGAGACAGGAGGGAAATTTATAGCTCTAAATGCCTATATTAAAAAAGAAGAAAGAGCTAAAATCAAAGACCTAAATGAACAACTAGAGAAACTAGAAAAAAAAGAGCAAGCCAATCCCAAAGCAAGCATAAACAAAGAAATAACAAATATTAGAGCAGAAATAATGAAATTGAGGACAAAAAGAATAGAGAAAATCAACAAAACCAAAAGCTGGTTCTTTGAGAGAAAAAATAAAATCGACAAATTAGCAAAGAGAAAAAAAAAGACGATACAAATAAATAAAATCAGGAATGAAAGGGGGAACACAATGATTGACCCCAGAGAAATAAAAAGAATCATAAGAGGATGTTATGAGAAAATATATCTAAAAACTTAGACAACTTAGATGAAATGGACAAATTCTTAGAAATGCACAACCTACTTTGGCTCTACAAGAAATACAGGAACTCAACAAACCAATCACAAGAGATTGATTCAGTCATCAAATATCTTCCAAAAAAAGAAAAGTACAGGACAAGATGGTTTCACATGTAAAGTCTACCAAATATTTCGAAAAGAATTAATGCCAATCCTGTTTAAACTCTTCCAAAAAATTGAAAAGGAGGGAAAATACCCAAAACATTTTATGAAGCCAACATTGCCCTACTACCAAAGCCAGATAAAGATACTACAAGAAAAGAAAATTACAGAACAATCTCTCTAATGAACACAGATGCAAAAATTCTCAACAAAATACTTGCAAATCAAGTCCAACAGCTTATTAAAAAAATTATACACCATGATCAAGTGGGTTTTATTCCTGGTATGCAAGGGTGGTTCAACATAAAGAAAATCAGTTAACATAATATACCATATTAAAATATTGAAAGGAAAAAGACCATATGATCATCTCAACCAATGCAGAAAAGGCATTTGACAAAATACAGCATCCTTTCTTGATAAAAACACTTAAAAAAATTTAGGTATATACAGAAAGTTCTTCAACATAATAAAGGGTATTTATGAAAATCCCACAGCCAACAATCTTACATAACAGTAAGAGGTTGAAAGCTTTCCTTCCAAGATCAGGAACAAGAAAAAGAAGCCCACTGTCACCACTGTTATTCAATTTTTCAACTTTGTGCTAGAAGTTCTAGCTAGAGCAATTAGGAAAAAAAGAAATAAAAGGCATCCAAATTGGAAGCAGGTGTAGCTCAGTGGTTGAGCAGTTGGTTCGCATGTATGAGGTCCCAGATTTAATCCCCAACACATCCTTAAGGAAAAAAAAAAAAAGGCATTCAAATTGAAAAAGAGGAAGTAAATTTCTCACTATTTGCAAATAACACATTCTATATTTATAAAATCCCAAAATATCTACAACAAAGCTGTTAGAGCTAATAAGAGTTCAGCAAAGTGGCAGGATAGAAGATAAACACACAAAAATCAATAGTATTTCTATACACTAGTAATGAGCAAGCTGAGAAGGAAATCAAGAAAAAAAAATTCATTCATAATAGCAAGCAAAAGACTCAAATATCTAGGAATTAATTTAACCAGAAATGTAAAAGATCTGTATCCAGACAACCACAAAACACTGCTAAAAAAAAATCAAAGAAGACCTAAACAAAGGGAAGGACATTCTGTGTTAATGGGTTGGAAGACTAAACATTGTGAAGATGTCAAATTCTACCAAAATTGATTTATAAATTCAGTGCAATACCAATCAAAATTTCAACAGCCTACTTTACAGAAATAGTAAAATCAATTACCAAATTTATTTGGAAGGGGTCCTGAATAGCAGGAAAAAAAAATCCTAAAAAAGAAGAGTGAGGTCAGAGGACTCACTCTTCCTGAACTTGAAGTGTATTATACAGCTACAGTGGTCTAAACAGCATGGTATTGTTATAAAGATAGACACATTGATCAATGGAATCGAATTGAGAGTTCAGAAATATACTTTCACCTCTATGGTCAAATGATTTTTGATAAGTCTACCAAGTCCAATTTTCTGGGTCAGAACAGTCTCTTCAACAAATGGTACTGGGAGAACTGGATATCCATAACCAAAAGAATGAAAAAGGATCCCTATCTCACTCAATATAACAGAATCAACTCAAAATGGATCAAAGATCTAAACATAAAAGCCAGGACCATAAAACTCCTAGAAAATAATGTAGAGAAACATCTATAAGACTTTGTAGTAGGTAGGGGTCTCTTAAACCTTACACCCAAAGCATGAATAATAAAAGAAAAATGAGATAAATGGTACCTTCTCAAAATTAAACACTTCTGCACCTTAAAGGACTTTTTGAAGAGAGGAAAAGCCTCTACTCAGTGGGAGAAAATATTTGAAAATCACACAACTGACAAGGTCCTGATAGCATGATATATAAAGAGACCTTACAATTCAACAATAAAAAGACAAATGCCTTGATTAAAAAATAGGCAAAAGACTTGAATAGACATTTTTCTAAAGAAGAAATAAAAATGGTGAAAAAACACATGAAAAAATGTTCAACATCACTAGCAATTAGGGAAATGCAAATCAAAACTACAATGAGCTATCTTTTCACACCTATTAGAATGGCCATCGTTAAAAAGTCAGAAACTACAAGTGTTGGGGAGGATGTAGAGAGATGGGAACTCTTATTCACTGTCGGTGGGAATGTAGAATGGTACAGACACTGTGGGAGTCTGTTTGGTGGTTCCTAAGAAAGTTAGATATAAATCTCTTTTGTAACCCAGCAATATCACTACTAGGTATATACCCAGAAGAACTGAGAGCAGTGACTCAAACAGACATCTGCACACCGATGTTCATAGTGGCATTATTCACAATTGCCAAAAGTTGGAAACAATTCAGGTGTCCATCAACTAATGTATGGATAAACAAACTGTGGTGTATTAACACGATGGAATATTATTCAGCTCTAAGAAGAAATGAAGTCATGAAGTATGTGACAACATGGATGAACCTGGAGGACATTATGTTGAGTGAAGCAAACCAGGTATAAAAGGGCAAATATTGTATGATTTTGCTATTGTGAACTAAATATTAAGGACAAACTCATGGAGTTAATAGCTAGAATATAAGTCACCAGGGACTAGAATGTGGTTAGAGAATGGAAAGCTGAGGTTTAATCTGTGCAGAATTGGTAAAAAGTTGTTTAGAAATGAATAGAAATGGTGAAAGCACATCATAGGATTTGTAATTAGTAGCACTAACATATGGGTATGATAGCAGTTTGCTTTTTTTTTTTTTTAAGTAATAAAAATGCTCTAATATTAATTGAAGTGATGAATGCACAACTTGGTGATTATACCAAATGTCATTGATTATACACTTTAGATAAATTATATGGTTTATTAAAAAAATAATATGGTGGGTTGAGGGAAAACTACACCAAATGTAAGAATGGACTATAGTTAGTAGTAATATTATCATGATGCTTTTTCATAATTTGTTACAAATGTTTCACGACAATGCAAGGTATTTTTGGTAGGGTGATATATGGGAGCCATATATAATATTATGCATGTTTGTTTTCTAAGTTCACATCTTTTACTATACACTTATTGTTTATGTATGCTCATGTCTGACTGATATACTTCAATAAATTGTTTTTAAAATTAAAAAAAAAAAAAAAACACTTCATGGTACTGGCAAAAGGATAGACATATAGACCTATGGAATTGAATTGAGAGCTCAGAAATCAACCTTCACATTTATGGCCAAATGATTTTTCACATGGTAATGAAGACCACTCAGTTGGGAAAGAATAGTATCCTCAACAAATGGTGTTGGGAAAACTGGATCTCCATTAAAAAAAGAAAGAAAAGAAAAAAAAGGAGCACCCCTACCTCATATCATATACAAAAATCAATTCAACATGGATCAAAGGCTTTAAAATAAGAGCTAGAACTATCAAACACTTAGAAAAAAATGTAGGAAAACATCTCCATGGTCTTGTGTTAGGAAATGGGTACTTGGACTTAACACCCAAAGCACAAAGCAACAAAATAAAATAGATAAATAAATAAATAAATAAATAAATAAATAAATAAATACATAAATAAATGGGCCTTATCAAAATTGAATACTCTTGCCCCTCATAGGACTTTATCATTAAAGTAAAACAACAACTTACACAATTTGAGAAAATATTTGGAAACCACATATCCAATAAAGGTTTACAATCTAGGATACATAAAGAAATCCTTCAACTTAAGAAAAAATACAAACAACTCAATTTAAAAATGGACAAAAGACCTGTATAGAGTTTCACCCAAGAAGATATACAAATAGCCAAAAATCAAATGAAAATATGATCAACATCATTAGCCATCAGGGAAACGCAGAACCACAATGAGATACTATTTCACACCCATAAGAATGGCTGCTATTTTTAAAAATGGAATATTACAAGTGTTGGAAAAGATGTAGAGAAAAAGGAACACTCATTCATTGCTGGTGGCAACATAAAATGGCACATCCACTGGGGAAGATAGTTTGGCAGGTCCTCAGAAAGTTAAGCACAGAATTACCTTTTGACCTAGTAATCCCACTACCAGGTACATACCCAAAAGAATTGAAAGCAGGGGCTCAAATATATATTTGCACAATGATGTTCATTGCTGCATTATTCACAATTTCCAAAAGATTGAAGCAGCCCAAATATCCATCAACTAATGAATGGATAAATGGTTTTTATACACAGTATATTATTTATGTGTAAAAAGGAATGAATTCTTGATACTAGAAACAACATGGATGAACCTTGAAGACATCATGTTGAGTGAAATTGGCCAGACACAAAAGGAAAAATATTGTATAATCTCACTGATTTGATATAATTAGACTAAGCAAACTCTTAGAGTCAGAATCTAGAATATAGTTTACCAGGGAACACGGTAGGGATAGGGAATGGGAAGTTAAGCTTAAAATATACAGGGTTCCTATTTTGAATGATGAAAATGTTTTGGTAATGGATGGTGGTGCTGGTAGCACAACATTATAAATACAATTAATAGCATTGAAATATATATCTGACTATGATTAAAAGGGGGGAATTCTAGATTGTATATGTGATAACAGAATAATTTTTTAAAAATCCATGGAACAACACTACACAATGAACCCTACATTAAATCATGGACTTTAATTAATATAAAAATATGCTACCATTAATTGTAACAAATGTTTCACACCAATGCAAGGTGTTGGTGGTGGGATAGTGTATGGGAATCCTATATTTTATGCATGATTGCTCTGTAAACCCACAACTTGTCTAATAAAGAAAAAAAATTTTTACAAAAAGAATCTATGTGGAACAAAATATCAAAATTTTAAATAAAGACATGATCAGTAACAGTGCTGTACCAAGCCTCGATACAGTCTAACACAAAAGGAAAAATCAGTAATTTGGATAGTTTATTCACGATAGATTTTTTGCATTAATTTTGACTTTAAAAATATGATTTATCTTAATTATAGAGTTTTTGTCACCCCCCTGAAATTTTGCATCTAAAGCAAACACCTCACTCACCTCATCTACCTCACCCTAGTATTGGCTCTGATTCAAGGCCTTTCTGGGAAAGCCTACTATTTCAGTGGTTTTATATTATATTTTTATTATGTTAGCAGTTCTTTGTCTTTATATGGTTAAATTACAAATCTCATCTATCAGCTTTAGAACTTTTATAATTTCTTGATTAATCTTATCCACTGGTGGAAATTTTTGGCTTTTCTGCACTACTGTAGATTTATTGGTGTTTGTTTTTGTTTCTGTTTTCTGCTTTTTTTGTTTGTTTGTTTCCAGAGTATTTTAGGAGAAAGGAAAGGTACTCATGTGAATACATGTGCTAAGCCAGCCATCTTGAAATGGAAGCTGGCAATAGACATAAAAGCAAGAGAAACTAATAGTAAAATAAATTATTTAAACTTAAGTCATATGGATTGAGGGGAGGAAAATGTGCAGATAAAATGGGACACTCAAATAAAGGACCCATTGCTATTTTTAAAATGACCAATTTTTTCTTCAAAACTAATGGAAGAATTTGAGGTGGGCTCTGTATAAGTTTGCCAGAAGCTGCCTATGAGAAAATGTAAGAAATGGGTTGGCTTTCATAAAGGGGATTTATTTGGGGTAAAAGCATACAGTTCCGAGGCTGTGAAATGTCAAATCAAGGCACCATCAGAGATGGTTTCTCACCAAAGCCAGCTACTAGTGATCCTGCAGTCCTGCTAAGTGGTGAGGCAAGATGGCGGGTCTTCCAGTATTTCTCTACTTTCTCCTGGGAGTTCAGCTGTGGGTGATCAGGCATCTCTCCCTGGCCCTCATCTCCTTGAACCTCTAAGGGCTTCTCTGTCTTTCAGCTGTAGGCAAACCTGCAGTCCTCTCTTACACATGGCCGGGTCAAAATGGCAGAGCTCCCTTTTCTGTGTGTTCTGAGTTTATAGAAGACCTATCAAGAGGATGCAGACCCTACTTGTGTCACGCGTCCCTGAAGTAGTGCAATCAAAAGCAATTTAACCAAGTGATCTAGTTAAGGTCCCTTAACTGAATCTAATCAAAGGCCACATCTATACTACATTTACAGGCAAAGGAATGGGTTAGCTTAAGAGCATAATTTTCTGGGGTCCACAAAATACAAACCAGGGCAGGCTTATTTTAAAATTTGGGAAAAAAAGGATTTGAGTAGAAAAGAAATAGATAAATTGGTTCTTCTAAATCCAGCCATAAAGAAATAATCTAGAAAACTAAGGAGACAAACTACTCTACTTCCATGTTTGTGAAGACACCAAAGCATTATATAGATAGAATTTTTAGAAAAGACTCATAAATGACCAAATAGGGAACCTTGCATAGCATGGCACTTTTTTCTTAAATCTTTAAATTTAGGTAAAATTATAGTCAAATGCCTTTGTCCACGCTGTGCTTTGTTAAAGACTTAGACCTGCCATTGCTGACCTGTCCTTCATCATGATTCCATTGGCTGTTCATGTCAGAACACTAAATAACTAAATGAAATGTCAAACAGTAAGGTGTTGAAATAAAAATATAAAATCTACCATTTATTAATTGCTTAATATGTTCCAGTGCCTGAGATAAGAGACTAGCTCATCTAATCCCCACAAAACAAGGATACGTTTTCCCTCTATTACAAATAAGGAAGCTGGGGTTAGAGAAGTCAAATTACTTGATCACAATCACACATTTAAACATTTGCAAAGCTGCAAGTTCGATCCCAGACCTCGATGATACCAAACAGAACTGTCAACCACTATATTACAGTTGCAGCATAGAAGGGGTGTGTTTCATTCATACAAGTTATCAGGTTAATACCCCAGTCAACATGGACCAGTACAGAGCCTCAACTGTCCTTTGTTTCAAATAATTTTACTAAAACCTCTTCATTATGAGTATGTAACTTCCATTTGTACTTCAGTTTTCTCTTGTATAAGATAAAATGATGTCTAAGATTCCACCCACTCTATAATTCTGATTATGTGTTTTTTTATCAGCAAGCTATTTGCCCAAAGTAGGATATAATTGGAGACCCTGGTGACATAAAAGGACAATCTAAGAGAATACTGATTTAAACAGGTGAATTCTAAGGAAACAGAGGTGACATCCTTAATTTCAAGCAACTCTTTTCTTTCTCAAACTCTCCCTTTCATTCTGAGTCGCTCTTTTCTCTTTTATGCACCAACCTTGTCTTTTTTTTTTTTTTTTTTTTACTAAAAGGACCAATATAATTCCAATTGGTATTCACTATTACATCCTCTAACCAGCATTTCTCCACCTTTTAAAACCAAGCTTCCTTCAGACAAGCAAGCGCATATACCCTACCTGAGGACATTCGACACCTCTCCCTAGGGGAAATTCACCTTCACCCATTCATTCAGTGAGAATCTCAGAAACAGCCTATTGAGGTACCCTACCAGCCAAAGAGCATTTGTTGAGCTTTACTCTCTGGAGTTTGTTTTTCATTTAAATTACATTTTTTCAGGAAACTTTAAATTTGAAAAATGAGCTACCATCTCACAACCATCAAAAAAAAATTGTTTATGTACCAGTGAGGATGTAGGACAACAGAGACTTGAATCAATAGCTTGGGAGAGGACACTGGAAACTGGTAAAACCATTTTTAAAGAACAATTTATCAAAATATCAGAATGTTGAAGATACGCATGCCCCAAGACCCAGAAAGTTCACTCTCATATATATGCACCCAGATACATTCTAAAATGTTCATTGCAGCATCACTAGTAACAGGTCAAAACTGAAAATAATGTAAATGTTCATCAGCAGGAAAGCAGATACCTGAATTGTGACAGGTTCAGACAGTGGAATGTTATTCATCGATCAAAGTGAATGAACCAGAGCTAGATGTAACAATATGAATAAACCTAAAAACATAATAACGAGTAGAATAAAAGCAAATTGCAGAATGCTGTATACTGTTTTGGTGCCATTTACCTAGTTTAAAACACGTGAAGCAACAGGATATTTTTTAATGGATAGAATTAAAAAATATAAAATGTGCTTGGGAATAATAAACAAGTTTAGGAAAATTGCTACTTTTGAGAAAAAAGAGATTGTGTTCATGAGGCAGAGAGTTTCAATTATATCTATTATCCCTAATTCTTAAGTGGACAACATATACATGTCATTTGTTATCTTATTCTTGTACTTTTTTACATACATTAAATATTTTATAATAATGAACATAGATGTATTTTTTATTTTTTAGATATAAAATTATATTATGATATTCAATATTATATATACATTTTCTGCCCTAGACTCCAATATTAATCTGCCCTAATGGGAACCAATGATCTAACCAATCCACATTTCCTACTAACCATCCAACAAGCATTTTAAATGCTGACCATGGGTTAAACTAATTGCTGCATAATGGCTTTGACCTCCATTTCCAGTCTCCCTCTCTAGGACAGTACAATCTTTCTGGAAAATGGTAAAGCCAGGTGAGCAATCTAAATAGCTGGTTGTTAGATTGTTCCAAATCAAGCAACTTACCCTGGTCTTCAGGCTGCTGCTTAATGGAATGACACTGAATTACTCAAAATTAAAGTCAAAGCTTTGGGCACCAGCACCCCCAGGACTTTCAAGTATGCGGGCTGGAGATAACCCTTGAATATGTCATTCAGATTCTTTCCCATCCTGATATCAATTTTGTCCAACTGCTTTCAAAGCTATCACCCAAGTTGAAGCTAGGAACGCAACGTGTGGCCTGGCCTCTTGCTACTCTTTATTTTCAATTGCATGTGAGTTTTCTCAGTAAAAGGCCATTACAATAAGGTTTGGTTTCCATTGCCAAGATGAAAATCCTTTTAGGCATGGTTTGGCCTTCACTGAGACTTTGAACTCCAGTTTTTCAGAACACAGTGACATATCTGGCCCCCTTACTCTTGTTAAACAATGTCCATCCTCCCACATTTCTGCATGCATTCTCTGCTTAAGAATTCACTGGGTTTGTTTGTTGTTTTTTCCCTCCAGAACTAAGTTAACTCCACTAGCCAATCTCAGTATGTTTCCCCACCCATTCCACCTCAGTCGCACATTTCATTGCCCACATCCTAAATTTTTGGCTTCAAATGAACTTTCTCTCCATTATCTTAGTTAATTTTACTCCCCCCCCCCCACTCAAATACTATCCTAAACAACTATTCTTGGGCAAAAACTCTAAGTCATTAACTACACAACCACTTTTTCACTGTTGATCACCCTCTTGTTTTCCATTCCCTTATCTGGATGGGATTCCAGGGTCCATCACTGTAATACTTCTTTTGTAAATACTCTCAATCCCCTTGCTTCTCTCTCTGCATTGTACTCACTTGGCAAACACTGATACCAGATATTTGCTTTCTCTATGGCTGAACCCAAGCAACTAAATGTTGCTAGAGGAAAATCATAGAATGGGCTGAACTAATACCACATTTTAAATACCACACACATACCTTGAACAGAACTCAAAACTAGCCATTATATTTTACTATTAAGTTTTCTTTTTCACTTTCCAAGGTGACTATTCATATTTTCTTCTACTGTTCTTAGCTGTTTCACCCTTTCTTCTTCATCCTCTTCTCATTACTCACAACTTAAAATCTTGCCTCATACTTAATTGAAAAAAGAAAAATCAATAAAATAAAAACTTCCTAGTGATCCAGAAAACCTAGCTACAAACTTATGAGATGAGCATATGTACCCATATGCTCTAACATCAAAGGTTTGTGGTTTTTACATAATACATTTTTGTGATTTTTAGCTGATATATATTAGACTAAATTGTTGCACAATGAATATCTAATAGACTAGAGGAGCAAAAATAGACTAAAGTCCTTGAGAAGACAGGGTAGAAAGTAGTCTAGAGCAATGTGGATAGATTGGCCATTAATAGAAAGAGGGATGTTTCTTTTTATTATTGCACTCTGTTACTGAGGGTTGGGAATACAGGAGTGGCTTATCTGGGAGGGCTTCTGGGTTATGGTCTCTCATGAGTTTGCAGTCAAGTTTTCAGCTGGGGATAGGTAATCCCATAGCTTGACTGGGGCTGGAGGAGCCACTTCCAATTGGTCATTGGTCAATTTCTCATTAGCTTTTGGCTGTTGGCTTCATTTCCCAGCCACTTGAACCTCTCCATAGTACTATTCATGGAAGCTAACTATGCCCTGAGCAAGTGATGAGAGAGAGAGAAAGGGAAGTTGGTCGGGGGGGAAGAGAGGCCAAGTGGAAGCTATAGTCCATTATAACCTTATTTCAGAAGAGGTCACCCCATCACTTCTTTTGTATGGTCTTGGTCACACAGACCACCTCTGATACATTTAGGAATGGACTACCAAGTGACTGGTAGTCACTGGTACCAAAAAGGTAGGATCATTAGGAGCCATTTTAGAGGATAGCTACCATTTGCAGTTATCCCTGTACATCTTGGATTATAAAGATCTCCCTCCCTATTTGAGATTTCCATCTGTTGACAAAGTTGTTTCTATCAAAAAAGGAAACCTGATGATGCTGGATGTATGTAGAATGTTTAATAAGGTCAAATGTGAATATTTGGAATTGGTTGAACTTGATGGTAACATGATGAATGTTACAAACACTGTTGTTTATGGATGTGATTGTGGCTGAAAGGAGTAGTCTAGGGAGATTACTATTAGTTGGAGGACAGCTGGAGGCTAATGTAGGGAATTTATAACAATGATTTTGGTAGTAGATGAGGATTGTGGTTAATAATAAAAATACAGGAATCTTCTTCTATAAGGTGTTAAGAACGTGGTGATATGGGGGAAAATATAACTAATGTAATTTATAAACTATAGTTAACAACAACATTGTAATGTTTTTGTAGCAAAAGCAAAGTTGGTACTATATTAATGCTAAAGATCAAAAAAAGAATATGGGATTTGGTTTTGTGAACTATTAATATGATTAAGTGTTTTTTTCTCTTCTTCATTTTTTTCATTAATAAAGATAATTTGAGTATGTCATTTAAATAATCTGTGTTCACTGGTGTATTTTTCTGAAGACTAGAGGAACAATGGAGTTAGTAGTTGGAATTAGATGAGACGTAAGTGTATGGACAGAACTTTTAGGAGTAATGCTTCCATAACTTGTTGAGCTGCCTTTTTTCTGTTATTTTATCATTTTGAATTTGAAATAAAGTTATAAAAAAGAAAGAAACCTGATGGCCACACATTTCCCTCTAATCTAACAACTAATCTATTTGCCAAATCTCACTGCCAAAGTATTCACGGGACTTGCGGATACCCACTGATACCACGCTACAGCACTAATCATTCATTCTCCAATCCATTTCTGTTCATACTGTGCCGCTGAAATAATTATCAAAATCGGCAATGATGTCATGTTGCTAATTCTAATGGACCCTAATCTACCTTCATCCTACCATAGCTGTTTAACATCTTTCCTCCCTTAGCTTGTTTGCAGAATTTCTGTGGGACTTGCAGCTTTTGCAGTTTGGGGCACCCTACTTAAGAAGAAGAACACAAAAAATTATGAGATATGAAGTGAATATTTATTTAAAGTGAAATATAAATCCCGAAAAACTTGGAAATAGTAAATAATTTAAAAATACCACAAACATTAGAGAAAACAGAAAAGAATACAACTCCTCTATAATTTTGTTCCTTATAGTTTTGGCTGCATGTTTCTTTATTGCCTCTTAAGATAATAATGATATTGAAGTACTATTTTCTATAATGAGAGTAAAAAAGATAATTTAGCTTCTTCTCTGAAATGGTTGATAAAAAATTCTTATTATTTTTTTAGCTTTAGGAAAATTTATTTTAGCTTCACAACTCATGAATGATTGTTAGGATTGTTGTCAATTTGGGGAAATTTCTACCAGGTTTATTTGAAATAGGAGATCGCAGATTTTGATGAATTTTCTACAGACTAGCTTTGGCTCCGTATATTTCAAACCTTTCTTCTCTTCCACTCCAGGTGTCGGGCCTCATGACTAGTCCTCTGACCCCCTCCCATGTGGTCACCCTACCAGGTGAGTTAGCACAGAGGGCATTCAACTCATTCCTGGAGGCCCCTCCCTACACTGGGGCAACTAACAATAACTCAACTATACAGGAAAAGGGGTGTGAATTACACACATTTATCTCTCTAAATCTAAAATAAATGACTATGTAAATTGCTATATTTAAATATGCAAATATATGTAATGTCTGCATATTCCTTTTCTATTGCTATGTAACAAATTACCTCAAACTTAGAGGTTTAAAACAACATGCATTTATTATCTCACAGTTTCCATGAGTTAGGAGTCCAGGCACAACTCATTTGTTCCTTCTTAGGGTCTTTTAAAGGCTGCAATCATCAGAGGCTTGACTGGGGAAAGGCTCACTTCCAAGTTCCCTCAGATTGTTGGCATAGTCATTTCCTTGAGGCTGTAGGAATCCTGGCAGCTAGCTTCTTCAAAGCCAGCAATAGAGCGAGAGACTCTAGCAAGACAAGTACCATCTTCTGTCAACAGACACTTGTAGTCATGTACCTCGCACCACCGTTACCGTATTTCATTGGTTAGACGTGAGTCACAGGTCCCATCCAGACTCAAGGGGAGAAGATGAATCAAAGGCATAAGCAACAGGAAGTGAGCATCACAGAGGCTGCCGTAAGGTCTACCTGCCGCTGTCTGCTCTAAACAGCTATATTTAAAAATATGAAGTAATAAATGTCATGTAGAACACATTATTTTAATGAGCTGAAAATAGTTTGCATGTATCATTACATCTCAATGGTTCTATGAGATAATAAGTGTCTGCTTTCCACATAGGCAAAAGAGAATTTTATTTTTAGATGCCAAAGTCAGCTAATTGAGCCAGGCTTTGGACTTCTCAAGATTCAATATTTAGCTAATCCCTCTGTGAAAGCAATTTGCTCTAAACATATTTTAAAGTTGAAACGTTGGGTCTTTGAGTTAACTTTTAAAGTACCAGAACCACTGAATACATATTTTCTAAGCAAAAACAATTAAGCCCCTAGTTACCATTTATGTGCAGTTAAAATACATTTTTAAATTTTATTTTGCTATACATTTTTGTTTTATTTTATTTTGCTATAGAACTAAGTCTTCTGATTTATAAACCCAAAGATTTTGTGGACTTTGGTTGATTTCTCTTTTGTAAGTACTGGAAGCTATCCTCATCACTCAGTACTCATCTCTGTTTCTAAAGACCCAAATGTTCATTTCTATTTTAATTTCACCTATAAAAGGGAACAAAAGTACTTCTCCATGATCTTAAGACTAAATTTACATTGGCACCAGTGGTTAAGCTCCAAGTTGCTTGATTCTAATGGCCCTGTGTGTTTTTTCTTCACTATTATTCTTCACTAGGTACCATAATATAAGCATTCCTTGTTATCATAAGCTTTATCCTTAGTACAGATATGCTCTTGGATTAAAAGGGCACATTCTTAAAGCAGAGAAAATACAGATGTTTCCACTTCCCCATTTACATTGCTCCACACAGCAATGACATTAGCCTTTTAGCGGTATATGCCACATTAGCAATCTGAGTGTTTTTGAATCAAAGCTGAAATTTGCAGTGCCTCTAGTGTGTAATGAAGTTGCACATTTTTACCATGCATTCACTCAAGCATATGGGTTTCATAATTGAACTCAAGTGATTGTATTTTGGATTCACTTCTGCTCTAATAAAATAGTACACATACCAATGCTTTTGTCCCCATTTGAAGACACAATTTAATACAGTTTGGTCATCTGTTATAGAGTGTAGATGTATATTCATTCCTCTGTTGAAAGATTAAATTCATGATAACTTAATTATGTAAAATAACATTATCAAATAGCAACAGTTTATATTATATCTGCCTGTGGTCATTTTTAAAAGAATTACATGATAATATGAATTACCAGTGCCCAGGAAATATCACTGGGAAAAAAATGCTTAATATTTTTCAAAAGACATGGAATTTAAAGGCATTGCCTTAGTTCTAGCGCTATTGCTCTTAGCCAAGTTTTCAACTAAAAGTTCACATTTATATAAATGCTCAGATTGTGGATTTCAGGAATGGTCAGATTACACTCAAAAGCATGTATTTCCAGATTTTGCTGAAAATATTACTGTTATTAAAGTATTTTTTTTTATTTCAGTTGAATATGGTTGAATTACATCTCCCACAAGAGAAGTAATCAGAAAATTCATTGAATGTTTTTAGATGGCCTTTAAAGATTTGAATTAGAGTTAGACCTTTTGATAAATTCAGACTTAATGGTTGTCATCTGTGTACAATGCAATTTCAAGGACTATGATGATGTAAGTTAAATTTAAAGGGACTTTTTTCTTCCTTCCTTCCTTCCTTCCTTCCTTCCTTCCTTCCTTCCTTCCTTCCTTCCTTCCTTCCTTCCTTCCTTCCTTCCTTCCTTTCTTTCTTTCTTCCTATTTTCTCTTCTGATCTAGTGTACAGAAGATTATGCATAGTTTTCTCATATGTAATCAAACATTAATTAGGGTAGCCATTATAATAGTCTCCTAATCAATGAAAAGAAATTAACACTAAATGATCAAAACCATCAAATGAAAGTTTTCAGTTAAAATTATTTCCTAAAAAGTTGCTTTTAGGATATTACAGTAACTCACTAGGAAATGAATGGAATATACATATTTTTGTCTCAAGATGAAAATTTAATAATCACTAAAATTATTGAGCATATATTATTCATTTGCACATGTGCTAAATTATCTCATCGCAAGAACTACTAAGGGAAATACTATAATTTTCCTAATTTTACAAAAGAGGGAAACTGAGGCACAAAGATGCTAAATGACCTCTTTTATGAGGGAGAGCTGAGTTTCCAATCCAGGGAGTATGGCTATTTATTACTAACCTTTGCCATCTTCAAGGAATCAGCATAGACTCAATGCATCTTTGAATGACTCCTTATTCATTGTCTTTTCAAGAAAATATTTCTTTGAATTAGGAGTATATCTATATGGACTTGTATAGAAAATATATAATAAGTGTCTAAAATCTATTCTTTGTGAATAAAACAACATTCCTGCATAAGTTCAAAAACATCCTATTCGTTCTTCTGCTTTAATATCATCATTTCCTCAGAGCACTAATTGTGGTGAAAATCTGTTTCTTCCCTTTTTTCTCTATGTTCAAATCCACTTCCCTGCCCCATATCCACCAACATAATATAGTAGATATCCTTTAATTGCTCAACCAACTATTTTACTCAAACAATCATACTTATTAAAATAACCAAATTGATTTTCTGTCTATAAAAAAGATACTTTGAAATCTATATGCTTCTTGGTCAAAGGTTATGTCAATAAAATACTCAGTAAAGTAGAGATTTGGAAATCATCCAATTAATTGGATCAATAGAGAGACAAACTCAATATGCTAAATCCTAAAGGTTTTTCTCTCTTCTAAATTATTGTCTACAGACTACATTGATACAATTAGTCAGATAATCACATCTCATTGCTGCTTTTGCTCCACAGTTCACTCCTCAGTATTGTAAACAATTGGTAGACACCACAGGTTTCCTCAAATTACAACCTTCTCTCTATGTTAGTAAAGAGTTGAGAAGTAAAGCAATTACAAGAAACTTCAAGAAAATGTATACTTTAGCTAAATTATAAATAATAACTCTAATGAACTACCTATCTTTGTTTATAGGAATATGCCAATTAATATAAATGTTTTAGATCACTTTAATATTGTTATACAATTTTAACTTTAAATTCCCACCAAATGCAGAGATTAGTACAAGAATTTTTTGATAGCACCTATTTCACCTTTTTTTTTTTTTTTTTTTTTGAGGTACCATGACCTCGTATGTGGAAGGCCGGCACTCAACCACTGAGCCAGTTTGGCTCCCCTGAGTTGGCTCCCTCGTCTATTTGCTTATAATTTGCTCATTGCTTTGCTCATTGTTTGTTTTTTGTTTGTTTGTTTTCTTTAGGAGGCATTTGGGAACCGAACTATGGGCCTCCCACGTAGGAGGCAGACGTTCAACTGATTGAGCCACATCCGCTCCCTCATCTAGTTTTAAACTTCACCATGTTCAGGTTTTAAGCACGAATTCAAATGGCTGAATGCCACATCAATTTTTAAATGCTGACTTTGCAACTCTGGCTATAAAGAGGAATTACTCCATTCTACTCTCCTCATTTTGAAATACTGGTCATGCTATAGAAGTCTCTCCACGTCTTGTTCCTTCTATTTCATCATAATATGCTGGATCATTTGAAGTCATGTTTTCGGCTGTGAGCAAATAAAAAGCATATATAATATAGAAACTACACACTATTGAAAGATGCTATTAATAGGAGAAAATGTGAGAGGGGGAGGAGGTGGGGTATATCGGAATCCCCTATATTTTCTATGTAAATTTTGTGTAATCTAAAACTTCTTTAGAAATAATTTTTTTTTTAAATGGTCAACCAGAAGAGAGGGGGAAAAAAAGAGTATAATATTATTCTATGAATAACTATCTTTTCCCAAGGAAAGCAACTTTTCTTCAAAGTAGAAACAATTTATTAACCAGCTTGGTTTAAGCCACACACGTTTATTCCATTCAATATCACAGAAGGATTGGGGCATTAATGCAGCATTTGGGACTTGTTGAGACTCAAATAAAAAACTGATAAAGAATTGCTAATCACCCATTTCTCAATATGCCAATTTATGAAAAACACTAAATGGCATGGAATGAATGTAACCAGAACAGTCTAAAAATAGGAGAAGAAAAGAAAGGCAAGTGCTTTTTTGTATGTATTCATGATACTGTATGATTATTTTGCACATTAAGCTGATTTTTAACTGTTGAAAGAGCTATAACCCATTCCCAGAAAATGAGAGTATCTAGCAAATATAAGGAAATCCAATATGAACTTTCTGGACCTATTAAAGTGCTGACTAGTTTTGAATGCCTTCCTAATTACTTCTTAAATGTTTTGCGCAGCTCATCAAAACCTGCTAATACATGTGCTGAGCACATGATTGGATATATCATATATATATATACATATTAAGATACAGAGGTAACACATAAAAGCAGATTAAATGATAATATGTATCCTTTAATACAAAGCTATTTAACTGTATAGCACTGTTAGAATTTACTAAGTAAACGTGATTTTTTTAACATTTCAGTTTGGCTCACTTTTCTGTTTTTATATTTCTACTGTGTGCCAGAATTATGTCCAAAAATACCATGTGAATCTTCCATCTGTTCTCTTTTAAACTTAAAACCAATTTTCAGTGATGGTATTTAGATCCCCTTAAGTCAGAGAGATATCTTATTTCTTATCTGTAAAGTGCCTGCCTCATAGATATATATAAGTCAAGATTTAATTGGTCTAGCTGGTAGCTATTAACTAAAGTGAGTTTTATTAACCATGATCTAAAGGAAGGAATGAGCTATTTCCTAACTTATCTGACCCAGAGACAAAATTACCTTGATATTTAGAAAAATATATGTGAATAACAAGTATTTTCAGTTTTAAGTTTTGTCCTGATTAAAGTAAAATAATGCTATCTGGGATGACTAAAATTTAGGAGGAAAAGGGGTGTATATGATTTTAAATTTTGCATTAGATTAAAAATAATCAACTAGAAATTTTCCATTTTTCAAAATATTAGCCAAAATACTAAACCAAGGGAAAAGCACAAAAAATTAGATTTATAATTCAACTTAAAGGGATCAAATTTAGTACTAATATATACTAAACTAAGTACACTAGGTACATAGGTAATAATTAAAGTCAAAAAAAAGAAACCACACTAGGTATTACAACAGTGAGCATTTAATCTAGAGGATTACATAGGTGCTAACAGTATGGAAGAGCAAAGAGGGAAAGGTGATATCAACAGATCAAGGTCTAGAAGAAGCAGTCACCGGCTTTCAGACTGGGTGAACTAAATGGTAGAGGTAGTGTTACCAGAAAGTAGGAGGCTGAGGGAAAGATATCTGTGGGACAGGTGCTTGAAACTCTGAGAGTAGTAACTATGACTACCACTCAGAACTCTGAGGAGAGGACCCCACAGTTGTGATAAGAATCTCTGAGGGATGATGCCTCACCCTGAAGGTTCAGTCTCATGGTGGAATGTGTGTGCGTGCATGCACATGCATGTACAGTGTGTGGTGAGGATCTAATTTTTCTCCCCAAGTGGAGAACCAATTGTCCCAATACTATTTACTGAATTTCAGACTCATTTGAAATGCCACATTTATCATGTGTGTGTGTGAGTGTGTATACCAATATATAAAAAATAAGTTTCTGGAATCACTTTATTCCATTAATCTAGTTGTCTATGGGTGTGCATTTATCATATTATTTTATTAAATATAGTTTTGTAATATAATTTGCTCTTAAGTAGAATAAATTCCCAGCATGTTTCTTCTTTTTCAAATTTGTCTAGTCTATTCCTAAACATGTTTATAAACAGATATATTTTGAGAATGAACTCCTTGAATGCAAGAGACTAGTCAGATTCCTCTTTGGATTTACCCACTTTGATAGTCATTTACTTATTATGAAGCTTGGTAATGCAAAATACACTTGCTCTTCTCCCATGTTAGCTGGCTGCTGTGCCAACGAAAAGCACGGGAGGGTTATTTGAAGGCAAGAGGAGGAGACAGTGAACACATCTCTATTTTCCCTCTTGGGTCTCCAGGAGCAGAAGACAGCATTGTCTCCGGCTTCCAATTTCTTCTGGTGTCCCACACTAACTTGGTCAAAGCTCATGGTCCATCTTCAACCATACATTCTAGATTCACATACCAATGTACATATGTTGCATAGGATAGGCAATCAATACATATTTATTTAATTAATTTGTGTGAATAAAGAAACAAACAAGATAAAAAAACTAGGAAAACTATATCTGCATATGTATATCAATCTTTTATATGACACTAAATTAGGTTTAACTTTTAACACTGTACAAGATGAGGAAACCACAAATTGACCTTGACCCCCAAAAATCTAGTATGATAGAGTGAAAATGGAAATAAAATTTTGTTATTTAAAGAGTCCAAATACAATAGAAAATAAGAAAAGACTGAGCAGATGCTGTTTTAGAAGAAATAGATACAATAATAAAGAGCTGGTATGAAGAAAGCTGTCAGAGTATTAGGTGCATTAAAAGAAACAGATTACAGCACATCAGATTTTCAGATGCTTGTTAATAGTGTATATATCTGGTGTCTATTTAAAAAGTATTTTAATTGTATGGTTTCTTTAAAATAACAACCCCCACTGCATAAAATTTAGGAAACACAAATAAGCAAAAATATTAGATTAAAAAAATCTAATTCTCCTAAACAAAATAAATATAATTGATGTTTGGCATTTTTATTCTTTCTCTCTAGTAACAAATAAATGTCTATATACATTTATATTTTAAATGATACTGCCATTATCATTTAATGGCTTCATAATTTGCTATTTTTCAGTTCACAATATATGAGGGATTTATTAGGGTTCTCCAAAGAAACAGAACCAATAGGATAAATAAGTGCATATATATATATGTATATACATATTAAGAGATTTATTATAAGGAATTGGCTCACATGATCATGGGGGCTGGCAAGTACAAATGCTATAGAACAGTCTATAGGCTGGAAACTCCAATGAAGATGATATTGAAGTCTTTAAACTGAATTCCCTAGGGGAAACTGGCCAGCTGGAAATTCTGGCAAGAGCCAATGTTGAATTTGAGAGAGAAATTCTTCTACTAACCTCTGAAAAGCTCAGTTCTCCCTTTTAGGACCTCCAACTGATTAGATGGGAAGATTACCCACATTGCTGAAGGCAATCTCTTTTGTTAATTATAGATGCAATCAACTAATTTTAGATTCAAATCCCACCCATGATATACCTTCACAGGAACAAGTAGGTCAGTTTGACCAAACAACTGGACACCATAACCTTACCAAGTTGGCACATGAAATTAAGCATCACAAAGAGGTCCATCATATTTATGTTGGCTCTAGTAAAAAATAGAGAACAGCAACAGAATACTGAAAATGAAATATAGGAAAATTAAATATATTTTTTAAGGTTGAACTTTTACTCTGTTATGGTAAATTCAGTCTTGACATTTTTAACTCCATAGCATTAGCCAATAAATCTAGGACAAATATCTATTCACTTATCCACTATTCCTAGGAAAGGTTGCCTCTGTGTGAGAGGTTAAATATTCAGTTTATTAATGTAAATCAGATATCAGCTGTATATTAGCTACCTATTACTGAGTAACAAATTGTTCTCACAGTTCTGTGGGTCAGGACCCAGGTGAGGCTTGGCTGAGTGTCTTTGGGGCTCAAGGCAATTCATGATACTGCACTTAAGTTATCAGCTATGGTGCAACCACATCTGAAGTTTTAAAAGGGGGCGATTTAAACCTTCTAAGTTCATTTATGTGGTTGTTAGAAGGAGGCAACAGTTCCTCACCACGTGGATCTCTCCATGGTCTACCTCTGAACATGGAAGGTGGCTTCCCCCAGAAAGAGAGATCTAAGAGAGAACAAAAGAGAGCAAATGAGAGAATGTGAACGAGAACACCTTGGGACAGAAGTCACATTCTTTTTATAAACTTATCTCAAATATTCACTATTTCTGCTTTATTCTATGTATTAAAAATGAAGGGAAGCAGATGTGGCTCAAGCAATTGGGCTCCCATCTACCATATGGGAGGTCCTGGGTTTGTGGCAAGCTGGCCCGCATGGAGAGCTGGCCTGCATGGAAGGCTGGCCCATGCAGAGAGCTGGTGCAACAAAAAGAGACAATGAGGAGAGACAAATGAGAGGCACAACAAACCAGGGAGCTGAGATGGCTCAAGTGATTGAGCGCTTCTCTCCCACATTGGAAGTCCCAGGATCAGTTCCCAGTGCCTCCTAAAGAGAAGACAAGCAGACACAGACAGCACACAACAAATGGACACAGAGAGCAGACAGCAAGCTCAAAAACAACAAGGGGTGGGGGATAAGTAAATAAAATAAACCTTTAAAAAAAAATGAGTCATTACGTCCAGGCCACACTCGTGAGAATGAATACCAAGAGATTGGGGTCATTGGGGACCATCTCAGAGGCCACCTACCAAGGATGTACTAAAGTGAACATGCCTAGCAAAACCAGAAACAAGCCCTCCACAATTCACATTAGGAGTGTTCTTTGAAGCATTGAGTTTTTTCTTTTGTATAGATGCACGGATTTATACTCTAATATTTCTGAAAATTAAGCATTGTTTTTAGGAGAACTGTGGGGATGGAGAAGATCTAACCAAGACATATCTATAGCAGATCAGTAATAGAGACCACGTTGACAAAATATTCAGCTTATATTGACAGTGAAACCCTAAATGGGAGCAAGCATGCAGAAAAATCAGAGACTTCTGTTTTATTTTCCTTGGCTGCTCAAGCAAATACTATGCAATGGGTAGGCTTAAACAAAGGGAACTTATCAGCTTACATTTTTAAGGTTCAGAGAAAGTCCAAATCAAGACATCATCAAGGATTACTAAAAGATGGCGGTAGTGTAGGAGGGCACACACTGCAAGCTCCCAGAGCAAGGTGGATTGTGGACGGGGTCCTGCCCGGGGGTCTGTGCTGTGCACACGTGGAGTGAGAAGCTTGGGACATCTATCTGCGTAGATCAACGGCGTGGACAGAACGGTGGAGATTTGTGAGTTTTGAGGCTGCCGGTGGGGGTTGGCGCAGGCGGCTGAGCCCCGCGGTTAGGGAGCGAGCAGGCGAGAAAGTTTTATTTTCTGGGGATCTGGCTGCCTGGCGCTCCTTGGATATTGCGTGAACAGAACAAACGAGCTAATTGGCACCCGGTGAAACGGGACAGGGATTCTGGTCAGGGGACGGAGCTGATTTCCGTAGCGACCCAGGGATAAGACCCGGGCCGCTGCGGAGCCAGGAAGAAGGGACACTTCCCAAAAGAGGGAGGGTTCTGTTGGAGGACAGGGAAGGGTATTTTTTATTTTAAGACATCGATCTGGCTGCCTGCACCGCCCCATAGCTTTGGGGAGCAGATAAACCGACCTGAAGCAGCATCAGGCTGAGAGCAGACACAAATCTGCACTCAAACTGATTTACTTAGCAACCGGTGACGCTCGAGCTCTGCTCCAGAAGGGGCAGAATCGGCCATCTTTAGCACTCCGCACTGACTAACATCAGAACTACAGCTACCCTGGGGAGTCCAGGAAGTGGGACATGCTTGATTAATTTCCACGGGCCCAACTAGGGTCCTTCCGTAAGGGGGTTGGTCTAGAGGAGGAATTATTTTGGGTCCTGTATTTCACTAAAAAATAAAAATTAAAATAAAAAAAATAAAAAGTGAGAAGGTCACTTCAATAAATGAAAAATAATTTTTTTTTTAATTTAGTGTACTAGCTAAATGCTGATTCAGGACCTGAATATAGAACCCTGTGGGGAAATTGATTGATAAACACAAGTAGACAGGAAGGATTCACGTGGACCCTAGGGAAATCATTGACCACCCTTAGCTCTGTTTGACTGCTTGCCTGTGTGGATCTTTGGTTTCTCTCAGGTGCATTCTGGACCCTTGCTTTTCTTTCCTCTTTCCTACCACCCCCTTTTTTTTTTTTTTTCTTCTTCCATTTTTTTTTAAATTAGGTGCTGCTAGCTTGTTGCTTCTTTGCTGTGCTTCTTTTTCAGTAATTCCTCACTCGCTGTATATATTGATTTTGTATTATAAACTATCGCTTACCCTTCCTGCATCTTTCTGCCTTCTGTTTTCTGTTGTGGCTCTTAGATACACTTTTTCATAGACCCACAACTCAAGGGCGTCAATTTCTATGCTATCTATTTTGTTTTCTTCTTTTTTTTTTTTATTAGTATTAAATTTTTCCTTTCAGACCCTTCTTTACTATTTCTCTCCCTCCTCATAATTCTAGCCTTCTAAATCACTATATATATATTCCTCCATTTGTTTTCCCAGTCCATTGTAGGAACTCCATATTTTTTCCTAGTACTCTACACTGCCTACACAAGTTAAATATTCATCTCATTAAGTCTCATTTTGCCCCTCTTCTATTATCAATATTACTATTATCCTTCTGCCTTCCTTACATCTTTTGATTCCTCTGGCCCTAACCTTTTGCCTTCAAGGGAACATAGAAAGAAGCAAGGAAATAAAATAAGAAGAAAAACTGCCAAAGAGAAAACTTAACTCACACGCAGAACCAACAGCTAAATAAAATTCTAGAGCATAGAGAAAAGCTAATCAACTGAACAAACCCATCAAGATAATATGATGACCAGAGGGCAACAGAAAAATACAAATGACTCTGAGAAACTGGAAAACATGGACCAGTCCAATGCACAAAATAAAAACCAGGAAGCAATGCAGAACATCGAACAACTAATCAAAGCTATCCAAACAAATATCATGGACCAACTTAAAGAAATGAAGGAAGAGATTAAGGATATAAAGAAGAAACTAGGAGAACATACTGAAGAAATAGCTAACACGCCTAAAAAGGTAATGGATATGATGGTGAACAAAGGAACAAGCCAAGAAACGAAAAAGAAGCTGGACTCACATGACAGCAGATTTGAACAGGCAGAGGAAAGAATTAGTGATATGGAAGACAATACAGTTGAAATCAAAGAGATTGTAGAACAGATAGACAAAAAGATAGGAAAAATCCAGCATGGGAATTAACCGATAATACAAAACGCACAAACATACGCATTATGGGCATCCCAGAAGGAAAAGAGAAGGGAAAGGGAACAGAAGGAGTGTTGAAGGAAATTATGGCTGAAAACTTCCCAACTCTATTGAGAGAGATGGATGTGCAGATCCAGGAAGCACAGCGCACCCCAAATAGTATAAATCCCAACAGGCCAACTCCAAGACATATACTTGTCAAAATGTCCAATGCTCAAGACAAAGAGAAAATACTCAAGGCAGCAAGAGAAAAGAGAACCATCACATACAAGGGAAGCACAATAAGATTAAATGCTGATTTCTCAGCTGAAACTATGGAGGCAAGAAGACAGTGGTATGACATAGTCAAAATACTAAAAGAAAAAAACTTCCAGCCACGAATTCTCTATCCAGCAAAATTGGTATTCAAAAATTATGGAGAGTTCAAAATATTCACAGATAAACAGCAATTAAAAGAGTATGTCAAGAAGAAACCAGCACTTCAAGAAATACTAAAGGAATCTCTACAAGTTGAAAGGAAAAAACAAAGGAGAGAGAGTTGGAGGAGAGTTTAAAAACAACTGAAAACTCAAAAAGAGAAACAAAACAACATATGACATACATTAACCCAAATAAAAAATGGCTGAAGTAAGAAATTTGTTATGAGTAATAACACTGAATGTTAATGGATTAAATTCACCAATCAAAAGACACAGATTGGCAGAATGGATAAGAAAATATGATCCATCTATATGCTGTCTACAAGAAACCCACCTTCGCCCCAGGGATTCAAGGAGGCTGAAAGCGAATGGCTGGAAAACCATTTTAGAAGCTAACAATAGCTAAAAAAGGGCAGGAGTAGCTATTCTAATATCAGACAAAATAGACTTTAAATGCAAAACTATTGTAAGAGACAAAGATGGACACTACATATTAGTAAAAGGAGTAATCTCTCAAGAAGAGAGAACAATCATCAACATTTACGCACCTAATCGAGGTGCCTCAAAATACATGTGGCAAACTCTGGAAAAACTAAGAGGAGAAATAAATTCCTCTACAATTAAAGCAGGGGACTTCAACACACCACTATCATCATTAGACAGAACATCTGGGCAGAGAATCAATAAAGAAACTAAGGCACTCAACAATACATTAGAAGATTTGGACTTAATAGACATATACAGAACACTACACCCAAATACAGCGGGATTTACATTCTTCTCCAGTGCACATGGAACATACTCCAAAATAGACCACATGCTAGGCTACAAAACAACACTCAATGAATTCAGAAAGATTGAGATTATACAAAGTAATTTCTCTGACCACAACGGAATGAAGTTGGAAATCAATAAAGGCCAGAGAAACAGGTTAGGCACAAGGATATGGAAGTTAAACAACACACTCTTAGACAAACAGTGAGTCAAAGAGGAAATTTCAAAAGAAATTAGTAACTACCTTGAAACTAATGAAAACAACAACACAACATATCAAAACCTATGGGATGCAGCGAAAGCAGTCCTGAGAGGGAAGTTCATAGCCATAAATTCATATATTAAAAAAGAGGAAAGAGCTAAAATTGAAGACCTAACTGCATACTTGGAGGAATTGGAAAAACAACAACAAACTAAACCTAAAGGAAGTAGAAAGCAGGAAATAACAAAGATTAGAGCAGAACTAAATGAAATAGAGAATAAGAAAGCACTGGAAACAATAAGCAAAACCAAAAGCTGGTTCTTCGAGAATATCAACAAAATTGACAAACCCTTAGCCAGATTAACAAAGAAAAAGAGAGAACAGATGCAAATACATAAAATAAGGAATGAGCAAGGTGTTATCACTACTGACCCCACAGAAATAAAGAATATCATAAGAGGATACTTTGAAAAATTATATGCCAGCAAGAATGATAATTTAGAGGAAATGGACAACTTTCTAGAAACCCACAAACAGCTGACATTGATGAAAGAAGAAATTGATGAACTCAACAGTCCAATTACAAGTAAAGAGATAGACTCAATCATTAAAAACCTCCCAACTAAGAAGAGTCCAGGACCAGATGGCTTCACAGCTGAATTCTACCAAACATTCCGGAAAAAGCTAACACCAATTCTACTTAAGCTCTTCCAAAAAATAGAAGTAGAAGGAATATTGCCTAACTCATTCTATGATGCCAACATTACCCTAATACCAAAACCAAATAAAGATACCACAAGAAAGGAAAATTACAGACCAATTTCTCTAATGAACCTAGATGCTAAAATCCTTAACAAAATACTGGATAATCGCATTCAACAACATATCAAAAGGATTATACACCATGACCAAGTGGGTTTCATCCTGGGTATGCAAGGATGGTTGAATATAAGAAAATCAATCAATGTTATACACCACATAAACAGATTGAAAGAAAAAAATCACATGATCATCTATATAGATGCAGAAAAAGCATTCGACAAAATACAGCACTCTTTCCTCATAAAAACACTACAAAAGATAGGAATAGATGGAAACTTTCTGAAAATGATAAAGGGTATATATGAAAAACCCAAAGCTAACATCATTTTCAACAGTGAAATCCTAAAAGCCTTCCCTCTGAGATCGGGAACAAGACAAGGATGCCCACTATCTCCACTCCTATTTAACATTGTCTTAGAAGTACTTGCATGAGCACTGAGACAAGAAAAGGACATAAAAGGCATCCAGATTGGAAAAGAAGAAGTAAAAATTTCATTATTTGCAGATGACATGATCCTATACATAGAAAACCCTGAGAAATCTACAACAAGGCTTCTAGAACTTATAAAGGAGTTCAGTAATGTTGCAGGCTATAAGATCAATGCTCAAAAATCAGTAGCATTTCTGTACACCAATAACCAGCAAACTGAGAAGGAAATCAGGGAAAAAATACCATTTACAATAGTAAATAAAAGAATCAAATACCTAGGAATAAATTTAACTAAAGATGTAAAGGACTTATATACAGAAAACTACACAACACTGTTAAAGGAAATCAAAGAAGACTTAAATAAATGGAAGAATATTCCCTGTTCATGGATAGGAAGACTAAACATCATCAAGGTGTCTATCCTACCCAAACTAATATACAGATTTAATGCAATCCCAATAAAAGTCAACACCATATTTTTTAAGGAACTGGAAAAACTAACCACAAAATATATTTGGAGAGGCAAGAGGCCCCGAATTGCCAAAGATATATTGAAAAACAAAAATGAAGTTGGAGGTATCACATTACCTGACTTTAAAACATACTACAAAGCTACAGTGATCAAAACTGTGTGGTATTGGCACAAGGATAGACCTACTGACCAATGGAACCGAATTGAGAGTTCTGATATAGATCCTCGCATATATAGTCATCTGATATTTGACAAGGCCACGAAGCCCACTCAGTTGGGAGAGAATGTCCTCTTTAACAAGTGATGCTTGGAGAACTGGATATCCATATCCAAAAGAATGAGAGAAGAATACCATCTCACAACTTATACAAAAATCAACTCAAGATGGATCAAAGATCTAAATATAAGAGCCAAAACCATAAAAACCTTGGAAGATAATGTAGGGAAGCATCTACAGGACCTTGTAATAGGAAATGGTTTCATGAACTCCACAGCCAAAGCACAAGCAGCAAGAGAAATAATAGATAAATGGGATTTCCTCAAAATTAAAAACTTCTGCACCTCAAAGGATGTTATTAAGAAAATAAAAAGGCAGCCTACCCAATGGGAAAAAATATTTGGCAACCATATATCTGATAGGAGCCTAATATCCTGCATATATAAAGAAATCCTACACCTTGAAAATAAAAGGACAAACAACCCATTTAAAAAATGGGCAAGTGACCTGAAAAGACACTTCTCCAAGGAAGAAATACAAATGGCTAAAAAGCACATGAAAAAATGCTCAACATCGCTTGCTATCAGGGAAATGCAAATGAAAACTACAATGAGATATCATCTTACACCCATCAGAATGGCAGCTATTAAAAAAACAGGAGACACTAAATGTTGGAGAGGATGTGGAGGAATAGGAACACTCATCCACTGCTGGTGGGACTGCGGTATGGTCCAGCCACTGTGGAGGACAGTTTGGCGGTTCCTTAGAAAACTAACAATAGATCTTCCATATGATCCAGCAATTCCACTGCTGGGTATATACCCAGAAGAACTGAAAGCAAAAACACAAACAGATATATGCACACCAATGTTCATAACGGTATTGTTTACCATTGCCAAAAGTTGAAATCAGCCCCGGTGCCCATCAACAGACGAATGGATAAGCAAAATGTGGTACATACATACAATGGAATATTACTCAGCTGTAAGAAGGAACAAAGTGCTAACACATGGAATAACGTAGAAGGATCTTGAAGACCTTATGTTGAGTGAAGCAAGCCAGGCACTGAAGGATGAACAGTATATGACCTCACTGATCTGAACTGAGGAAAGTGAGCAGTCTCTGAGAACCATTGTCTGAAAGATAGGTTAACAAAGGAGAGTAAGAGAAGAGCAGGCTTTGAGCCATCACCCATATGGACATAATCTATGGTAAAGGGATAGAGTGTGGTTGCATGTTGGGGGATGGGGCAGATGAGTGGTGGTGTTCCTGGGTTTGGTGGTGCAGCACTGGGGGGTGGGTGGATTAGGAAGGGCAGGTTGAAATCCCCAGGGCATGTAACTGTGAATCTTTACATTCCATGGGTAGGGAGAAGGTGGTATCACGGGCCCTAGGGGGCTGGGGGGAAGGGAACAGTCAAGATCTAATGGGGTGTTTGATGGTCATGGGGAAGGTTTTTCATTACCTTACAGTAATGGACACAGGACATGGTAAATATCATCAAAACTATTAAACTGTGTCATCTAAATTGTAAACTATATTGTAAATCATTGACAATGTTTAGTTGCTATATTTTGCTATCTGTATAACAGTTATAACAATGCTAACATTCAAAAAAAAAGGGGGGGGTTAATATGGGGTGGGGAAGTGGGGATGGTTTGGTATCTGGGAGTCTCCGGCACTCCGTATGTGACTTTGCTGTGACCTAAATCTTCTTTGAAAATCAAATGAAAACTTGGGAGACAATGGGGATTGAGAGGGGGAAGGTGTCACAGCACACCAGACATCCGATAACACAGTGATAAAAGGAAGGAAAGAAAGAAGAAAAGAGAAAGTAAAAAAAAAAAAAATGAATATATATATATATATTTTTAAAGGCATTTCCTTTGCCTTTTTACCCATTTTTTGAATGTCCCAATCCACTAATTATATTTTATATTGTTTTGTTTTTTGTTTGATTATTTGTTTTTTTTTTCTTCCTTTTCTTTTCTTTTCTTTTCTTTTTTTTTTTTTTCTCCCTGAGTTTCCTTATGTTTGTCTCTTGCATGTAAGCTTATCATACTTCTTTCTTTTTCCTAGTAAGTATATTTGATTATTTTATGGACTACATGTTCATGGAGGATTTGGATCACAGAAGGGTTACAATGGGTACTGCAGGGGATTATTGGTGGGGGGTGTCTGGGAGGGGGGTTTCGTGGGAATTAGTTCATCCGAATATACATGAAAGATATACAAAATCGTTCAAAAGATCAAAAGATGGGGCATGGTCACGATGGAAGGACAATCACACAATAAATGAGGGAATCTGAATTCCTAGCCTGGAAAGCTCTGCCACAGTCTCCAAGGGAGCATCAATAGTCCTCTGAGTGCAGGGACAGTGTCTGTCAAAAGAGGATGACCCACTGATGTGTTCTTTTTATTGATAACTACCCTTGTGAGTCTTTGCTCTTGCAACTGAGACTTAGCTTGCAGTTGTGGGGTGCCTAAGGGTTGCCACCTGGGAGCCTCCTTGTTGCTCAAATGTGGCCTCTCTCTAAGCCAAACTCAGCATATGATTGCATTACCTTCCCCCCAACGTGGGACATGACCCCCGGGGATGAGCCTCCCTGGCAATGAGGGATTAATACCAAGTGCCAACTGGCAGCACAACTGGAAAAAGACCTTGAATTAAAGGAGGAAAAGGTAAAGACAAATGAGTTCAAGTGGCTAAGAGACTTCAAAGAGAGTCGGGAAGTCATCCCAGAGGTAACTCTTATGCACACCTCAATAGGAGCTCATAGAACATCTAAGTGTCTATCACTCCACATAGAGGGACTCCTGAGAGCTCTGGAGACACCCAGGTCCTATATAAGTGGGGTTAGACCCAGAGACTGATGCCTTATCAGTGGGCTCTATTTTGGAATCTGTGCTCCTGAGTGACAGAATTGGACTCATATAAGTCCTCCCTGCACATGGTTCATCAGTCCCTTCTATTCAAACCTATATATGATGCTGAAATTCTTAGGTATACTTCCAGAGACTGGAGCCTCTGGCCTACCTATGTGCCAGATGTGCATGGAATCTCGGTGTTGCTGCAACTCCTACCCTACAGCTCAATGGACTCATCCAAGTCACCTGGCGAGGAGACAACGATGGGCAATGGCCATCCCAGGGAATGGAGAGGGCCTGCATCTGCAGGCAGGATCATCCCACCCACCATATCCATGGGATATAAGCCCTCTCTCACTAGGAGGTGGAGTGGACATCACCATCCCAGTCCCCTCAGGATTGGGGGAAGAACTATGGACTAGAGTGGACTTGATGGTATTCTGTTGTTCACATATGGTGATTCTAGCAATGGAAGAAATTATAACAATGAGGTGGAGCCTGTGGCCACTAGACACTTTTGGGGCAGGGAGGGGACGAGCAGTTGAAATACAAGGGCTTATTTGGGATTTAGAGGTTGTCCTCAGTACCTTTGTGGCAACGGATGTAGGCCATTTTAAAACAGCACACACCACTCAGAACTGTGTGGGAGAGAGTGTTGTCTATGGTGTGAACTGTGGTCTATGTTTGATGGCAAGGCCCCAGGATGTATAAGTCCATTGAGGGTGGTGGGCCACACTTGTGGGAGATGTTTGTGTGGGATGTGGTGGGAGGTGTGGGAGGTGGGCAACATGGGAATCCCAGTGGGTTCCGTGTAATATTTTGGGTATCTAAGCACCTCTTAAAATATATTTATATATATATACATAAAAAAAAAAAAGGTCATCTGGGTGGATGCTAGGAAAGATCTGAGAATTTAAGGTAAGTAATTTTCAATCTATTGCCTTGTTAACTCTAGCAAGAAATTTTCACTTCTTAAGGAAAACTGATTTTTCTATAAAAGCAGAGAGAAAGCTTTGGAATATTATTCCAAATATATTGAACTGAAAAAAAGAACACATACTTGAATAATGTTTTGTAATTGTGCAAAAGTGTAAAATTATTAATGACTATATGTAATCTAAGTATCTTTTAAAAATAAATAAAAATTTTAGAAAAAAAAAAACACACCAAATTTAAAAAAAAAAAAAAAAAAAGACATCATCAAGGTGATGCTTTCTTCCTGAAGACTGGCGTTCTGGGGCAGGCTGCTACTGATCCTTGTCCTGGACTCTTCCATCACATGGCAATGTACACAGTGGTTTCTCTTGGCCTTTGTGTTCTCTTTTGGATTCCACTGAATTGCAGCTTCTTGCTTCCCATGGGTTTCTCTTTCCATCTATCTGAATTTCATTCTCTTTATATAGGACTCCACAGATAGGATTAAGACCCATCCAGGCCACAGCTTAACTGAACTAGCCTCATCAAAAAGTCCTACTTACAATGGGTTCACACCCACAGGAATGGATAAAGTTTAAGAACATGTTTTTCTGAGGTGAATGCAATTCCAAACCACCATACCCACAATTAACTGTTTTGCTCAAACCTTACTTGCAGTGCTATTTCAGACAATGTAAGCCAGACGTTGGAAGGCCAACTGTCAAATATTGAGATTTTCTTGTTCAGGTCATAAGGGCCAGACAAGACTTTGTAGGTGGAGGCCATGGATTCTGTTGAAGAAATTGGAGATTCTCATTGTCAATCATCCTGAGGCAGGAAACGATGTAAGCCTGCAAGTGAGATAAGGGTGATTCTTTTCTCTTTCTAGACTAGATATTTGGGGGTGAATTTTCCAAAATTCCTGTTGGTGGGAGTTGTTTGGCCCCTGGTTCATGTAAGCCAGCTGAGAGTTGGTAGGCTCCAATAGCAGCCACATTTAATACAGTTGTAATCTGTATCTATATTGCATGTCTTTAATCTACATATCTTCAATGGAACCTTTTATAAGGGACAGCATTAAAAGTCAAAAGAAAAATGTCTGGAAATGTAGCTATGCAGAAGAGTATGTATGATAAGCTACTAAGAAATGGGTCAGAGATTAATAAAAATAGATAAATACAGATATATACATTTCATTATATAAAAGTTTTTTTTTTTTTTTTAATGTAAGAATAAATCAAAACTAAGAAAAATGGTAACAAGAAGGTAAAGGAAGTGAATGGACAGACATTGATGGGAGCTAGAATTCTCTGAGTATACTCATTTTAGTTTGCCAAAGGGCTGCCATTGCAAACTACCAGAAATGGGTTGTTTTTTTTAAAGGTTATATATTTGGGGTAAAAGCTTACATTTTCAGGGTCTTTGAAATATCCAAATGAAAGCATCAGCAGAGAAGCTTTCTCACAAAATCAGCTTCTACGTGGTAAAGATGGCTACGGATCTCTGCCTTCCCCTCTGGGCTCACCATCTCAAAGCCCAGCTCCCAGAGATCAGCTGTCAGCAACCAGGCACAGGGCTTCTCTCTTACCAGGCCTCCTCTCTCAGTCTCGGCAGCACTGCTTTCTTCCCGAGTTCAGCAGTAAGCTATTAGGCATATGGCTCATTTCTCCCTGCGTCTCAGCTCTTTGAGCCTCTTGGGGTCCTCATTCCTTGCAGCTCAGCTGTGGGCAAAACTGAAGTCTTTTTTTCTCTCTCTGTCATGGCAGGATCAAACGTGTTAGCTCCCTTTTTCCTCTGTTTGTGTCTCTCTGTGCCTCTGTTTTTATAGACTCAGCAAAGGGGCAGAGATCGTGCCTCACTGATATAGTCCAATCAAATGTCCTAAAATCAGTCTTATCAAGGAATATGGTCAAAGGACCCTCAACCAAATTTAAGGCAAACAAAGGGCATCACATCCACAAAAACAGATTAGTTTAAAAACATGATCTTTTGGGGATTCATAAAATAATTTCAAACTGCCACAATAGCTTATTTTGTAAATTTAACTTTGGAACCATGTATGTGTTTTTAAAATTAAAAACAAAATTAAATAAAATTGAAAAGGCCATCTCTGAAAGTAAAAAGCCAAATAGAACAAATAAACTTAAATACCATGTGTTGGTATTTTTTGAAGCTGGATGATGGGTACACAGATTTAGGAATATTTTCATCATTTAAAAAGGAAATGAGGTGCATGAAGCAACATGCACCCTAATGTTTAACTTGAAGGAGCTTTTGGACATATTCTTAACAATTCAACCAACATCATGGAAAATAAAAGAAATTTTTCTGATCTGGAGTATTTCTCATGGGAAAAAAAAAGTCAAGACTATCAAATAGGGCAATTAGTGCTTTGTGAATTTTTAAATTTCATTTTTAAAAAGATAAATTTTAATCATTAAATACTTAGGGCATTATCTTTCAATTGTTTGTATTACTTTCATTTGTCATTATTCAATGTGAATGTTTCCTTCTTTAATATCTCCTATCATCAAATGTCTACATCAGGTAGAGATCATTTTTACATGTTATTGAAATATATAATCTTGTTTCATATTATTATCATGAAATAATAAGTTGTTTCATGATAATAATAAACCATGCTATTATTATTATTATTATATAACTTTTATAGGAAATCTCTGAAATTTTGGTTACAAAAAGTAATTCACATTTAGCACTATCATAAAAATTGTTATGAAAAATATAGTATAACATGATTTCAGAACTGCCTGAGAACTCCCAGGAATTCCAATTTCTTATTCACGAATCCCAAAGATTATTATCCGCCAGGAACTTGGAAAGATGTCCTGAATTCTATTTTGGGGGTGAAGAGCTATTAGGTGACGACTAGCAGCCTATTAGTGTTGGTATGTTGTACTCTAGTTGCCTGAAGCTAGGAAGCTTTTAGACACAACAAGTGATCACTAAGACTGATTTAATAGAATCATTCCTCAAACAGATCCAGAAACTCAGTGGGCAAGGAAACTTATTAAGACACTCTACATCCTGCATTCCAAGGAATGGAAGCTCAAAATACTATTTGGTCATTATACGGCAGAATACTCAGGAACATCTCAGATTTGAAAGAATTAAAGTTCTTCAAAGGAAAAATAACTGAACCTTGGATGTTCAGTCTACAAGAGTAGGGGTAGTCTATCAAGTATTTGTAGAGGGAGTGTCCTAAGCATCTCTTCTTGATCACTATGGAAAATCAGGTAGAAGGAAGTGAAATCAGTTTCAAATGGATATAAGAAATGACTGTATCTGGGTGATAAACTGCAAGGAAACTTTAGAATATCCAGGTCTAGAGATGTTTAAGAAAATGTTGAAAATTACTTGTCCTGAATGGGGAAATCCATCTGTCTAAAGGACCGTGTCCTTTCAAGGTTATTCTTCATATCTTTATAAGAAAGTCAGAACTTGAGGTCTTATTTACTTTAAGCTATAAACCTTTATTAACAAAGTGTTTCTGTTGCACAATGATTAAATAAGAAATAAATCCATATAAGTTAAACATAAATTATCTTGCAATTTAAGTCATAACAAATATTGAACTTAATTAAGATTATCTTTCTCTTCTCTTGGGCATTGGTGGTGGAGAGTTGGGGAGAGCTGTTGGGTCCACAGCATATGTGAGTGCCAGTGTATGTAAGAGTGTGTGCATGTGTGTGTGTGTGTGTGTGTAGGTACTGCAGGGGAGGGATCATCTTATATATTTATGTCACCAGAACACTCTTAGATGAATTCTTGCTGAAAAACATGAAGCCATACTTTCTGATCTAATGTACCTTCCAAGAGAGGGCTGTTCTTTCCCTATTAATCAAGGTGATGAGGTTAAGTGCCCATATCATAGATACAGTTGATATTTTGCAAATTGAAAACAAGTGTGGATGAGCTTTTGTGTCTCCATATGATTTTCAGAGTTAAAGAATGCCATGCCCATAATCCTGCTTATTTAAAGTACAAGAGCATTTCCATTCATTTTTTCACAAGAAAAGTTTTGACAGTTAAATTGAGGTGAATTGACTGATAATATTTCTTTGTGGCTTTTAATACTTGCTACTATTTTACAGAGAAACTTAAAGATCATTTAAGTATATTATACTATTTTGAAATTATATACCATTTAACTAAAAACCTAAAAGCAATAATGTTTTTCAAGAATGGAAAAGAGGTATAATAGTCCATTAGAGGTGGATATTTTGTATCATTAAGGAAAATCATTACGTGCGTTTGAATGAGAAAACACACTGAAGAAGCAGAATTTGATGGCGAATGAACATTTGGTTAATAGTTATGCAGCATAGATTCAAGAAGAAATAAAGATATGTGTATGTGACTAACAGACAAAAGAATTTGAAACACAAGTTGCATATACCATTAAAACACAGTTATTCCTGGAAAACCCATAAGAAGGCTGCATCAATTCATAGCCTCGTGTTAATATGCATTCTGCAAAGATATCAATTTTGAAATATAATATGCAATTTCCTCTACTATTAAAAAGTTCGCTTGCTGCCATTGAAGGATTTATATACCTGCCAGATGCTGCACAATTCTTCAGTCAAAATACAAGTGTCTCGATCACAACCCATCTGTACTCCCTCTTCTGTATTAGGAACTGTGATTTCCTCTCCATCCTCAACCAACCTTGAGACTTAAAATGTAGCCTGCCAATTACACGGAAATGTACAAAGTTGTACGGGGTAGGAGACTGCTGGTGGAGTTAGATGTGGGTGTTTGTAGCACATCCTTTCAAACACATGCACATGAGCAATACTATCTTCTTTTTTCCCCCTTATTTACTGAATTAAGCAACAACCAAAATACTCAAGAATACCTAGTCTTAAATAAGGAAGAACTTCATATAGGTGAAAATACCCCATAAAGATGAGATTACAAGTCTTTATTTTCTAGACTAAAAAATTAATGTCATTTACACTAAAACACTCAGTAAGAATTTAGTAGGAGCAGAGAACAATAGTTTTTCTTCTGATGTTCTCAAAAAGAAAATTACTAAATCGGCTTACTATCTTCATCTTTTCTTGTTATGATCGTAAAATCCCCAAAGGAGGAAATCACATACAAACAAACCTGCACACACATACACGTGTGTGCACATACAGATACACAATAAAATGAGGTACGCTAAGGCAGTACAGATCTGCATTGTCAGAGAATTTTATTTATTTGTCCACTGGATATGAATGTTACCAAGAGACCATCTTTATCCAGATTATTTTACTTTTTACTTAACAGTTTCCAAATTTCATCATGTGTTCTAGTATTTCACAGCATCTGAATACTAAGCTTTTAGAAACCCTCCTTCAGCCTCTAATTTGTGGTCTATAATCCGCTGTGATTTGGGAAATCACATTATACATTTTGCTATAATCATGTCTAATGTCAGATAAAAGAGAATAGATCTGAAGCAGGGGCCTGGATGGGCTCTACTATGATTCTGATGAACTTGTTGATAGTTCTTTATATGGCCCTCAATGGTCACTTAAATTCATTGAATTTCAGTTTTATCTTCTATAAAATATGGGGTTGGACTTAATGGTCTCTGAGCTCTCTGTAGCTCTGAAGCACGTTTTGCTTCTCCAAGGCCATTTTTCTTTCAGCTATTTCTGATTCTTGTTTCTTTTCTTAGTTTGTGGTATAAGTGACCTCCTTTTGAAGTGTTACTGTATTTTATTCTCCCAATTATTTAGAGGTAAAAATCTTTCCAGGGAATTCAAGTCGAAAATAAAGCTCAACAAATAGATCATATAAGCCAGCTTTTTGTGGCATTTTAAAACATACTATAGGTGGCGAAGCAAAGATTTACAATAACATCTTTGTATCACCTCAGCAATCCGCATTAAATCGTCAACAAATGTTGGATGTCTGGATGAGTGAATGAACATGCAGCTGCAGCCAAGTAGGCCACTGTAGTGAATGAATGAATCAGACACCAGGATTTAAGTTTCCCCATCATTCCTCATTTGCTTTCGTTTTTTGTTAACAAACAGAAGTATAAACTGTCCCTTTCTTCCTAATTAAATGTAAATAGTGTTTTCTAATTTATATGGACAAATAATAATTATTTTAATATCAGTCACTCTTTATTTATTATTTGGTTTTTCCTGAATCTCCCATAACTAATTCTGTAGCTGAGATATAGACATTGTGTCCTATATATATTCATAAATATATATATGAATGCAGAAATGACTAACAATGATCAGTGGCTTATTAAAAGGATTTTTTTTTTTCTTTTTTATTAAGTAGCTGTGTGCAGTGAACCTAATTTCTTTCTTTTAACAACTTCCCCTTCTATTACAGGCTGTTAAGCTCAGCGACCAGATCAGCTAAGTAGCAGATTCAGTAACAGTAAATGAAGTGCTGTGAGTTTACATCAGACTAATTAGTCTGAGGGATAAAAAATAATAATAATAATAATGAATGGGGGAAGGGCTTGGGAGGACTTTTCAGGTTACTTTGTGAAAGGCAGCTTGCTTAATTAAGCCAACCACTAATTGTTAAATATTTTTCAGGCATTAACAGAGCTACTCTGAGTGTAATTAAATTTTGATTTTAGTGGTATTTGCAGGGATTAAAGTCACAATCTGCTGAGGCACTGGGGTTAGTTAATATTCACTTCACTGCCACAGCTGTCCTCCATTATAATACAAAGGACAGGAAAAGAGACAGCAGAATGGGAGTGAAGTAATGAGAAAGCTATTCATTCATCTGAACCAGTTCAGTCACTCCACAGCCAGAATTCTACAAATGGATCTGATCTGCATGACACACAACCAAGCATTAAGTCCGATTTAATTTTATACAATAAAGGGAAGCCTAAGCCCTGACACATTTTTTTTTTAATTTTTATACATGAGACTATGAAATGGATAAAAATATACAATCATACGATTATCATACGTTTCCATCCAAGCAGTACTTTTGGACTTATTGGGTGTACAGGAGCCCAGGATTGTAAACGAATTCCTGCTAAGCCATTATTTGTCCCAAGTGAATGTGAAATGAATCCTTCACAACTGTGGACAGTGACAGTGACTTTAAATCCCTTGTAAAGTTTAAGCTGGCAGGATCAGTGTTTTCAAATTGAGATTGAGAAAAAAAAAAAGGCCTAATGGGTTATAAGGACTTGAAATGGACAAAACTCATCATCCTGTGACTGACAAGGAAAATTCCTACTGCTGATCATAACATTGCTGGGGGTTTATGGGTTATTTTGTTCTTTCAATTGCTTTAAGCAATGCCTTCTAGTTATTACATACTCTTAGAAGAGGACAGGCAAAGAAAAATATTATCATGGCATAGGAAAAATTAACACACCCCAAAATAAGAATCTAATCTAGCATCTACTATCATTTTGTCTCCAATCAATACTTTGGCAGCTGATGGTAGAGCTTACAGGATAACCTGCAATCCAGGGTCTCTGCACCCCATCAGAGACTATCAGCTTTGTGAACTCAAATGATCTCAATCATCTTGAATCCCCAAAATATTGTAAATATGTTGACCATAAATAGAATGTATACAAATTGAGAAAAGCAGGTGTGGGTAACAAGTGATAACCAGACATTTATGCGAGGATATGATACCCGCTGGCTGAATACCTACCAGAGGGGCAGTCTCTCGATAAGAATATTGACAACCAGACCTGTGAAGCATAAAAACTCAGTGCAGACATCACTCCAAGGAGCTCCACGTCAAGGCAAACTAACAATCAGTTTGCTCTGACTCTTGGCTCCAATGCCTGTGCTGTTTGTGCCACAAGGCTTCCTGTCACCCTCAACATGGCACTGTGACCAGCACCTCCTACCGTTGGCTTTGGACCCTCCCCTGACACTGCATTGGACCTGGCTGCTGAGACCTCTCCATTAAAGGTATCTGCCTGCTTTGTGTCAGCCTCGGGCTGATAGACTTCAAAGACTCTGGTATACTCTCCTTTAAATGTGTTGCATGCCCTTGATCTGGTTATTACACCTTGGTTTTGTTGGCAGCTTGTAATTAAGCAAGCACATAAATTGCATTGAGCATTCAAACTATTGTTGTGCCTAATCTGCTTTTTTTTTTTTTTAATATATTTTTTAAAAGAGTTATTTATTTATTTACTTTTATCCATTTTTACCTCCCCGCCGCCACCACCCCCCCCATTTTTACTGTTTTTGTATCCATTCACTGGGCAATTCTGTGTCTGTTTCCTGCCCTCTCTTATCCGTCTTCTCCTGTCTTCACCAGGATTCGATCCTGGGAACCTCCAATGTGGGAGAGAGGCATCCTACCACCTGCACCACCTTAGTTCCTGGTTTTTCAGCATGTCTCGCCTTGGCACTCCCTTGTGTAACTCTCCTATTATGTCATCATTTTGCTGCATGGCTCAGGGGGCCTGATGGTGCACCTGTGCACGGGCTTGGGGAGGGCTCACCCACTCACGGAGCCTGGCAGCGCACTTGTGCACAGGGCCTGGAAGTGCACCCACTCACGGGGCCTAGGAGGCTCACCAGCTTGCGGGGCCCAACGCCGCACCCGCTCATGGGAACCGGTGGCCCACATGCCTTCTATATTTTTCTTTATTTTTACTGGGAGGTCCTTGGGATCAAACCCAGGTCCCCCATATGGGAGACAAAAGCCCAACCATTTAAGCCACATCCATCTTCCCCAATCTGCTTTTAAATCGTGCTGAATTTACCTTCGATTCCTGCAGAATTTGCTTATGGTTTGTATGGCAATGACACATAACAATCAATAGCATTATGCTTCCAGTTTACGCAAAGCCCCAGCCTTGGAACTAACTTTTCAATATGAGTTATATTTACTGTGTTGGATCTATTAGTGTGAGGAATCTAGCCATTTAAGCTCTGTATTGGCAAAAATAATCTTAAAACTCACCCAAAACTGGAGTGCTCTTAATATTTACCTTGACATTAGAATTTAAAGAATAATCAATCTAGCAAACTTCTATCTCTAGAGTGTGACTGCAGCATCTCTATTTATAAAGAAGCAAGCTCTAAGACTAAATCATTTATATCAGTCATGAGACCTTTCCTGTAATCCAGTTGGATTATTACATAGTGAATCCTACATCTGAGGTTGTTCTATAATGAAAGTTTTGTCTATTTCTACAGGCAAAGTAAAGTGGAAGGATGAGAGGATTATACAGGGCAAACATCTTGACTCTCAATTAATATTAGCATAATTTAATGCTAGAGTTAAGATGACCCTGGCCCAAAGGACTGCAGTTACTTTTTTAAAGGACTTTGATTTTCATTTCACCTGAATTCCCACTCAGCAAGTGTGAAACTATTCCTACTGGATTGGTCAAAACTTCCTATTTGAAAAAGCACAACTCAGTACTTTAGGATGAATTTTTTTTTTTTTTTAAATACTTGGGGCTGGGGATTGAACCCGGGACCTTGTATGTGGGTAGTTCAACCACTGAGCCATATCAGCTTCCCTGAGTTGGCTTTATTGTTTGTTTTGCTTGTTGTTGATTTCTGTCTCCCCAGGAGGCACCAGGAATCAAACTTGGGACCGCCCATGTGATAGGTGGGTGCTCAACTTCTTGAGCCACATCTGCTCCCCTAGGATGAAATTTAACAGAAAACAACAAGCATTAACCATTCAGATCAAATACACTAAGCATGTGAATCACATTGTCTCCATCGCTTGGGTCTCTAAATTACTAGAAAAGATAGAGGACATTCTTCTCCCCACAAGGGTTATGTCTCAGTACTACACTCTGTTCTGTGGTCCTATCTCCTATCTCCTGGTTTGCAACCTTCTCTGTGTCTCAGTAATGGTCCATGTGGTCACTTCTTCTTGATGCCCTTCTCATAGTTTCTTAGATAGTTTCAGTATTTCCATTCAGAATTTTTAATTAATCTTGGCAAAATAAACAAGGCTTTTTTCTCCTATACTGTGGCTATTTTAATAAATAAATGAATAAAAGAAAAGAAAGAACTGCTCCCAGCAGGGCATTTTTTACTTCAGCCCTTCTTTAGTTACTAGTCACCTCTAGCAGTTATCACAGTCAATCCCAGGTGAAACTGTTGTTCTCTACATTATTTTGGTTACAGGCTTTGTGATCTGCTCTACATTGTTGTTGTTTTCTTTTCTTTTTAAAGATTTACTTATTTATTCTCTCCCTCCTCCTGCCCCCCCCCCTTGCCCCTTGTTTTTGTGCTCACTGTCTGCTCTCTGTGTTCCTCTGTGCCTGCTTGTCTTCTCTTTAGGCGGCAGCGGGAACTGATCCGGGGAACTTCCGGAATGGGAGGGAGGTGCTCAATCTCTTGCGCCACCTCAGCTCCCTGGTCTTCTGTGTCTCTTATTGTCTCTCCTCTGTGTCATCTTGCGGTGCCAGCTCACCCTGTGGGCCAGCACTCCTGTGCGGGCCAGCACTCCGCATGGGCTAGCTCTCTGCTCGGGCTTGCTCACCGCATAGGCCAGCTTGCCTTTCACCACGAGGCCCTGGGAATCGAACCCTGGACCTCCTATATGGTAGATTGAAGCCCAATCGCTTGAGCCACATCCATTTCCTTGTTTTCTTTTTTAAAAACCTGGGATGGAGGAAATACACAATCTTCTTCACTTTAGGGTACTTTCCCCCCAAAGTGTTATATTATCCAAATAAGGATCTCAACATAAGAAGCAGAAAATCTCCAATGATTACCATTTATGATACTAATAATTTTCACTATCATCCTTCTCTTATGTGAAAAGATAGAGCTTCAAATCCACCATCATTAGGACACATGCTTTTATTCTCAAGTGACAGAAAATGGGTTATGCTAATTAGCTTACCTTTCTCTTTTACAGTTCCTTGAAAAGACAAATCTTAACAGTTTTAGGATAGTTGTTAAGGGATGGGGTATTCAGTTACTGTGCAAATCACCAAAGCTAGCTGTCCCACAGCATCTGTAACCATTTCCATGTCCACTAGAGAATCATGCTCCAATAAACTGAGCTACCTCTTCACAGACATGACTGAATTGACTCTGGTCTGAAAGAAAATTTCCGTTTGGCATATGGAAACACAAGCCTGTCTAATCCAAAATTTGCAATTACCATCCAGACCCAATATAGGTTATTAAGTTTCCCAGGCAGAGTTTGCTTGGAATTTCTAGAGCTATTCTAACCAAATTGATACATTAGAAGCTTATATAGTAAATAAAGCAGTCATCAGCCAAGATACACTTAACAGTTTGTTTGAACTAAAATGTTTGGAAAAACTAGAGCCTTCAAGAGAATTTTTCCTGACCTCAAAAGCTTGACAAGCAACCTTGTTCCATTTCCTGCCACAAACTACAAATTTTAAGATATATATGTATAAAGTAGCATGGCAGGTATTCTTCTCATTATTATGATATTACTTTGTTGAAAAAAATTTCTTTGGTGTCAACCAAGCTGGAAAAAAATCTCAAAATTTTAATTCAAAAGATTGATTCATTTTATAGTTTTACTTTTTTCTATAGATTACTATAAAAGCCTCCCCATTTTCTTCAACATCATCAATCATTCTTACCTTGGGCAATGTTTAGATTACTATTATATTTATTTCCAAATTATTTGGCTCATGCTCAAAGTAGAAAATTGTTAGTATCTTCATAAATTTATATTCATTTGATCCTTAAAGTTCTGTAACACAATGAGCTTGGAGCTAGCAAGTATTCTTTTGGCAGGTATGATTTGTTAGATGATCTAAGAATGCTTTGAAAGTATTTTGCAAAGTTTCAGGTTAAAGGTTTTTATAACAAATATATATTATACTAAAATTTAGACCAAAATTTTTTAAGAAATTCTGGACAGAGCCTGAAGCTGAAGTAGATCACATATTTAAAACCATATACTCTATTCTTACCATGGTTTTTCTCTGTACATTCTGCCTAGAAAAAAACCTTCATTGTGATGGTAACAAATGATACATGTCACTTCTTGTTTTGAATCTAGGGTGAGTGTGGGGGCAGCCAAAGTCATGGAATGACCTGTGTCCATCCACTTTGTATGCTCCTCCTGCTTTATGTACAACACAAATATTTATACCATGCAAAGACTGCCTTCTTAACTCAGAATTCTGTGTTTAGAAGACCACAGTAATAAGTGATTGTAAACAGTATGATTTGAATCTTGTGGCCACCCTGGAAAATCAAGTTGAAAAGAATTTGACTGTGAGAAAGGAAATGCTTGTTTAAACACATGTATGATATAATTAAGGAAAGACTCTAGGGAAATTCTCCAAAACACATAGGAATCAAATAGATTCACTTTAACAAGTATAAAAACTCTTTTCAAATAAAAGCTTTTCATGGCGTTCTAAGAGATCATGCTTAAATAATGGGGGAGGGGGTGGAGAATATAATTCATTGTAGAACTATATAACATAAGTAAATGAACAATAAAAATGATAAATTGGGCAATAAAAAAGATTACAGAAATAATGCTTTCACTTATTGGGCATTCATTAAATTGACTTCTCAATGTAATTACTTTAACATTTCTACTTCTGATGCAGCACAGATTTTTGGATCATTAAATAAGATAGTAAATATTATACATTTTTCAGGAAGATAATTTATGATCTAACAAATTCTCTCACACAGAGTGCAAATGTCTGACAAACCAGACCGGCATTTTCCTTAGTAAATTTTTGAACTTAAGATCATTCTTCAAAACCATTTCAACAAATATGTTTATGCACCTGCTAACATGTCATGTCATAAATTAGCACGTAATTGATGCATGGCAATTGTTTCATATACCTTTGTATTCCTATAGGATGTTGTGTTTGGGTATGAGTTTTACTCCCCCCCAAAAAAACTGTAATGGTAATATCATTTCCTCCAAGGAACTCACAATTTAGGAAGAAAAGCACATATACAACTAAACAGATATTAACAAAGCACTATGAGAGAACAAATTAAGATTCAATTAATTCTTCTTGGACAAGGTAGAGAGAGAGGCTTCAAGAAGATGGCATTTGATCTAGGTCTTTGGAATATTCACAAGACAGGTGGGAAAAGAACATTCAGACAAAGGGAACAGAATAAAGCACAGACAAGCAGAAGTATATGCTCAACAATGGAGTCTTGCCATTCCAGTGAGGTTTGAGTATTGCCATTGACTCCATCTGGGAGCTTTCTAGAAATGCAGACTCTCAAGCTCCATCCTTGACCATCTGAATCAGATTCTAGAGTTTAACAATATCTCCCAGGGGATTTGTATGCCTACTAAGGACTGCAACACACCTGTTTAGAGGGCTTAGAGCATTGGAATGTTCAAAGTCCATGCCACTGGAAAAGGTGGGCAGATCCCAGATAGGGACACCCCTAGACTACAATATTTAGGAACCTCCACTTCATCCATTAGGCTCAGGTGAGCCATCCAAGGTTGTCTGAAGAGGAGAAAAACATTAAAAAACAGTTTAGGATGCTAATGCTCGTGGAAGATAGTGAAGAGAGAAACTAGTTAGGGTGCTTTTGTAATAGCTTAGGTATGAGATCATGAATCCCAGGTTGGAGAAAATGGTAGTAAGAAATGAAAGAAACATAATCCAGAGACAAGCCTCAGAAAGGATTGTTCTGATTTGATCCCAGCCTTAAGAGGCCCTAATGAAAGGGGAGACTCAGAAAAGGAACAGCACCAGGCAATGACTAGTTTCCAGATGGCCCCTATTTTTGAAGTCAAATATGGACAACAATTATTAGAACTACAAAGATTTAAAAAACTGCAAAACTAGGATGCCAGAGGGCTCAATGGTGGCAATGCCAGTCATTTAATCTCCCAATCATTCATTTACTCAGCAAATATTTGTTAAATGTCTGGTACCAATTACTTATAAGCACTGAGGAAACCCTGAGTCCTAGCCCACAAGAAACTCATACTCTAGAAGAGATGGAAAACAGGTGTATGAATGAATATGTAACATAACTTCAGGTGGAGATGAATGTTACAAAAAAAATATGGCAGTCTTGCAGCTAATCCGAGGCTGTATTACGGATGGCGGTCAGGGAAGGGCTCTCTGTGAAATGACATTCATGACAGAAGGAAAAGGCGAAGCATTTAGAATTGTCTTAGGATTTAACTATCTTTAAGAAGACATTTATTTTGTTTCACTGTTTTGCAGAAGAAATGTAATCATCATTTTAGTGATAGCCAAGATAACACCTTAGATTTGTATTGTTTTTCACATTTGGATTGATCCTTACAAGCCTGAAAAAGAGAGAGGACAGGTTTAACCAATGAAGAATCCAAGTTTCAAACAGGTGGAATGACTTGGTCAAGATCACATATATAAACATTCTGAGATCTCTGATCTGTTGATTTACAGACGACAATTATGAAATGAACAAGTTTGTTAATACACATAAAAAAGAGAGCTTTAGGCAAAGATCTAAAAATATAAACCTCCTTGTGACAGATTAAAGACGGCTGCAAATTCTTTGATACTCCTCTCACTGAGAGGTGAAGTCCCATTCCCCTCCCCTTGAATCTGGATAACTTGCTAACCGACAGAATGTGGCAAAGCAATTCTTCGTGACTTTGTAGGCTAGGTCTACCAAAGGCTAGCAGCTTCTATCTTTGCCTTTTGGATCACTTGCTCTGAGGGAAAGCCAGGCACCATGTAAAAAGCCGAAATATCCTGAGTCCGTGGTTCTGTGAGGCATAGCAAACTAGCCACCTAGAGAAGATGCATGGGGAAAGAAACACAAGCATTTCCCTGCTGTTCCAGCCATGTCAACTCTGACGCAAAATGTGAGTGATTCCAGAGCCAGCCACCTACAGCTGCTGTTGACTGCAAGTACAGCAGCAAGAACTGCTTAGCTGAAACTCATAAACCCACAGGACTGAAATGACTGCTTGAAGGCATCAAGTTTTGGGGAAATTTATTACACAGCAGTAGATAACCAGAACACTCATTATTTTCAAAAGGCATGTGATAGAATAAAAAATATATAAATAAATGGATACTGATGGAACTAATAACTGTGTAATTTTTTTCTTTCAGAGGTTTCTCATTCTACAACACCCACAAAGACAATTTTTTAAAAATTAATGAATTTTCTTTTGGATTTATAATGTGTCTTAACTGCAGTGCTCAGAAAAAACAAAGTGGCATCAAAGAGTTTTAAATATGGAAAGGACCATATTTAAGACCACTGGCCCAACCCTCTCAATTTGCATATAAGGAAAGAGAGGAAAACACGAGAGATTCAAGATTTTCAGAAATGCATATAAACTTAGTAACAATAGCTAGAAACTCTAGATCTCTAGAATCATTTTCCCTCTCTCAGAAGATATTTTAAAAATCAATATTTCAGCAGATGATGAAATCAGCATGGTATTATTTGTCTATTAGATTACATTTTATATTGTCAGATGAATCCAAGTATTATATAAATTAGACCTAAGTCTTCAACTCCAAAAGTGGTACTATTTGTTTTTCTGATATCCTGTATTACACTATATTGCTTGGCAATTTAAAAGCAAATATTATCACAGGAAAACAAATATTTGGGGATAGAAATCAGAAGCATGGTTACCTCTGAGGTGGGGAGGGGATTGACTGGAAAAGGACACAAAAGAACTTTGTGGAGTGATAAAAATGTCTGTATCTATTTCTTGATTGGGGTATGAGTTACATGTGTTTATATATTTATTAAAACTCATTTAACTGTATTGCTATAATACATTACATAATATGTAATTTATTCCTTAATTAAAAAATAATTATAACCACAAGAAAAAGAGTATGTGGGAGAAAGAGATTTAGTTCCTTAAATAAGAAAATAACTTGTCAACAGTTGTTTGACAAGTGGAGATGGCTAGGGTTTATTTAAATACTCTTTTTTTTCCATTTTTCAATTATGAAATGGGTGGGTGAGGTCAAAGATATGTACATTTTTGGTCATATAACAAAGTAAAGCTAACAGAACCACATGGGACTAGACATATGGGACCACAGAACGTTAGTGTTAGAAAGAGCCTTGTTAACAAGTCCAATGAACAGCTGTGCTCTTAAAACTTGGTGGCAAATGAATATGTTGTGGCATTGTTTGTGAAAAGTAGAAACCCATTTACATAATGGAGTCATGTCAGCACATTAAAATAGGTTAAAGCTGGTATATAAAAAGAAAGAGACACCTAGGTAATGTAACCATTTTAGTTTAACTAAACTTTAAATTAGGCCTAAACATCCATTCTTCAGTCTTTGAATGAAGGACAACATCCCATTTTATCCACGTCCTAGTGGATCTCCTTATTGGAGAGCTGTGTACACCATCATGAAAACGAGGAATACAGCACAGCCAGAAGAATACAGACTCAGGACAAATCTGCCTGGGTTCTGAATCTCAGCTCTGCTACTCGCTGGCTGTGTAATTTTAGGGCAATTGCATAGCCTGTCTGTGCATATGTCAAGTGGGATACTATTACCTGCCACACAGAGTAGTTATGAGGATTAATTGGGGTAATATTTCTAAAGCACTTAGAACAGTGCCTAGCTCACTCAAAGTTTCTTGTAAGTGTTTATCAAGTAAATAAAAATAAACTCTTAGGATGCATCATCCTCAATTTCCAGCTTAGTTTCTTAAGATGACTCAGAGAATTAAAGGCACTTTGTTTCTCTTTTTTTTAGGTGTCTAATCTACTTAATTTGATATTAAGGGTTTTTGAAATAGACTCAATTTTTAGAACAGTTTTAGATTTACAGGAAAATTCCACAGAAAGTAGAGTGTTCCCACGTACCCGGTCTCCTCTACTTCAGTTTCCCCTATTACTAACATCTTGCGTTAGTGTGGCACATTCGTTAAAATTGATGAACCAATATTAACGCATTATTATTAACTAACAGTCATAGTTTCCATTAGGGTTTGCTTTCTATGTTGTGCAATTGGATGAGTTTTGACAAATGCAGAATGTTATGTATCCACCGTTATGGTATCATGTACAATAGTTTCACTGCACTAAAAATGCCCTGTGTTGTTCATTCCTTCTTCCCTCCTCCCTGAACCCTTGGCAACCACTGATATTTTTAGTCCTTCTATAGTTTTGCCTTTCCTAGAATCTCAAATAGTTGGAGTCATACAGTAGGTGGCCTTTTCAAACTGGTAATATGTATTTAAGGTTCCTCCCTGCCTTTTCATGGCTTGATAGCTCAATTCTTCTTTTTTGCAGATAATATTCCATTGTATGGATGTACCACAGGTTGTTTATCCCTTTACCTATTGAAAGATATCTTGGTTGCTTCCAATTTTTAACAATTATAAATAAAGCTACTATAAACACTTATATGGAGGACATAAATATTCATGTGGACATAAGTTTTCAACTCATTTGGATAATCAAATGATTGCTAGATCGTATGGTAAGCTTATTGTTCTGTTGTGTAAGAAACTTCCAGGCTGTCTTCCAAAGTGGCTGTACCATTGTCTTAGTTTCCCACCTGTTATAACAAATAGCACATAAAAGATTAGCTTAACAACAGGAATTTATTAGCTCACAGTTTTAAGAGTCTATAAGGCTTGCTTTCTCCAAGGGTCAGTAGCATTCTGGCTGGCAGTCTTTGGGTTCCTTGGCTTTCCTGTCACAGGGCAATGTTCTCTCCTTTCTCTTCTGGGTTCACTGACTTCCAGCTTTCTAATTCTCATGGCTTTCTCTTCATAAAGCTTCTAGTAAGAGGATTAAGGTCTAACTTCATTCAGTTAAACCATACCTGATCTAAAAATAATATCTTCAGGGGAGCAGATGTGGCCCAAGTAGTTGAGCACCCGCCTCACAGGGGAGGTCCCAGGTTCAGTTCCTGGTGCCTTGTAAAGAAAAATCAAACAGACAGTGAGCAAAAACAATGAGCAAACAGAAAGGGGAGCCATCTTGGGGGACGGGGAATAATATCTTCAAAAGTCATATTTACAATGGGTTCACACAACCAAGAATGGATTAAGATTAGGAACATGTTTCCTGTGGGGAACATAATTTAGCTTACCACAATCATTTTGCATTCCCATCAGTAATGAATGAAAGTTCCTATTGCTCCACATCCTAGTTTGCATTTGGTATTGTCACTGTTTTAACCTTTTTTATGGGTATGTAGTGGTATCTGATTGTAGTTAATTTCCAATTCAGTAATGATATATGATGTTAAGCACTTTTTCATGTGCTTTTTTGCTATCTGTTTATATCTGTGATTGTTTGAAGCTGTATGGGCCCCAGAAAAGTATGCTCTTAAAGCTAATCTATTCCTTTGTGTATAAACCTATTGTAGGTAGGGCCTTGTGATTAGGTTACTTCAGTTAAGGCATGGCCCAGGGTGAGTCTTATTCCTCTTACTGGAGTCCTTTATAAATGGGATGAATATAGAGAGAAAGGGAGAAAGCCACAGAAGGAAGAAGCTGGAAGCAATGAAACCTAGAAGAAAAGGGAGAGACCAGCAGATGCCATCGTGTGCCTTGCCATGTGACAGAGGAGTCCAGGATCGCCAGCTGCCAGTCTTTGGGAAGAAAGCATTGCCTGATGATGCCTTGATTTGCATATTTATGAACCTCAAGACTGTAAGCTTGTAAGCTAATAAATCCCTAATAAAAGCCAACCCATTTCTGTTATATTGCTTTTGGCAGCCTAGCAGACTAAAACAGATTCTGGTACCAGGAGTGGCATGCTGCTATTGCAAATACCAAAAATATGGGACTGGCTTTATAAATGGGTAAAGGGTAGACTTTGAAAGAATTGTGAGATGCTTGATATAAAAGGCCTAGATTGCTTTGAAGAGACTGTTGATAGAAATATGGTTGCTAGGGGTACTTCCAATGAGGCCTTAGACAGAAATGATATATGTGTCATTGCAAACTGGAAGAAAGGCAACCCTTGTTTAAAGTGGCAAAGAACTTGGCAAAATTATGCTTTGATGTTGGGTGGAAGGCAAATTTGGAAGTGATGAGCTGAGGAGATTTCCAAACTAAATGTGGAAAGTACAGCTTGGCTTCTCCCTGAGGCTTATGGTAAAATGTGAGAAGAAAGAGATAAACTGAGAACTGAACTCCTGGGTACAAAGAAACCAGAAACTGATTTTTTTGGAAAATTCTGAGCGTCTGGAAAATGAGTCCCTAGAGAATAGTGCTCCATGTGAAGATTTAACTGAACGTGGAATAGGTCCGTCATTTCAGTGCAAATCAGGATTAGAAATGCAGTTATCTAGGAGGGATTTGTAGAAAGTTCTTTTGTCTTATGGCCTGGGCCCTGTGTACTACATGCAAAACTGACCCTTTTTTGTGAGATCACTATGAATGGAACCACTGCCAACCTAGACTAAAAGGGATAGAAAAGGGACAGATTGAAGGGAAAATGACTTCAAAGACAGAACCATAGAAGCTGAGGTCTGGACTAAAGACATCTTCTCTGACAGAGAGAGAGTGGACCTACCCATGTATGTGGAAAGGGTGAGTATGCCCTGGAGCTTGGAGAGGGCAGGCCCTCTGCCCTGCGGTTCAGGTTTCTCAGATGCTAGGGGATTGCAATGCTTGAAGAGGGCGGAGCCTAGAGTACCACCTTCACCCCAATGCTTGAAGGTGTTTGGGAAGAGTATGGCTGCTGTGCAAGCCCTTGGAAAGGATAGGGCTGCTGCTCCATCAAACCAGAGGACAAGCCATTGTTCCATAGATGACTCTCTGACCTTGGAATCTAATGGTGTGTGCCCTGAAAGGTTTTGGAATTGTTTGGGACCTGTGTCCCTTTGTTTTCTTTCCAATTTCTCCCTGTGAGAATGGGAGTGTTTCTCCTATGACTGTCTCTCCTTTGTGCATTGGAAGTAGATAACTTGTTTTCTAAGTTTCACATATCAACAGCCAGAGGGGAATTGTGTCCCAGGACAGACCACACCTCTAACTGATTTTGATGAGACTTTGTACTTAACATTGTTACTGAAATGATTTAAGGCTTTTAGGATATTATGATGGAATGAATGTCTTTTGCATATGGAAAGAATATGTCTTTTGGGGGTCAAGAGGGTGGAGTGTGTTGGTTTGAAGCTGTATGGACTCCAGAAAAGTATGTTCTTAAAGCTAATCCATTCCTGTGACTGTGAATCTTTTGTAAGAAGGGCCATGTGATTAGGTTACTTCAGTTAGGGTGTGGCCCAAAGGGGGTCTTAATCCTCTTACTGGAGTCCTTTATAATATAAATGCAATGAATATGGAGAAAAAAAGGGAAAATACAGGGAAGCAAGAAGCTGGAAGCATTGAAATCCCAGAAGAGAAAGGAGAGAACAGCAGACACTGCCATGTACCTTGCCATGTGACAGAGAAGTCCAGGATCACCAGGAGCTAGTCTTTGGGAAGAAAGCAAGACCTGATGATGCCTTGATTTGGACATTTTTCTCAGCCTCAAACTGCAAGCTTGTCCATTTTTTTTTAATTTTAGACGTTTTATTGTAGTAACAAATATGCAACTCAAAACTTCCCATTTTAATCATTTTCAAGTGTACCATCCAGTAGTATAATTTTGTTCTACCATCACCGATATCCATTACCCCTACTTTTTCATCACCTCAAATAGAAACTCTTTACCCATTAAGGTACAACTCTCTCTTCCTTCCCCATTTCACCCCATTCCCTGGCCACTGGTAACTTATTAACTACTACCTGTCTCTATGAAGTTTTCTTCTTCTAGATATTTCATAGAAGTGACATCATGCAATATTTGTCTTTTTGTGTCTGGCTTATTTCACTCAACATGATGTCTTAGAGATTCATCCATGTTGTAGCATGTATCAGAGCTTCATTCTTTTTATGACTGAATAATATTTCATTGTGTGTATATAACACAATTTTCTTCATCCATTTATCTGTTGATGGACACTTGAGTTGCTTGCATCTTTTGATTATTGTGAATAATACTTCTATAAACATTAGTGTGCAAGTATCTGTTTGAGTCCCTGCTTGCAGTTCTTTGGGGTATATACAAGAAGTGGGACTGTCAGGTCATATGGAAAGTCTATTTTCAACTTCCTGAAGAACTACCAAACTGATTTCCACAGTGGCTTCACTATTCTACAGTGCCACCAGCAATGCATAAGGTTCCTACTTTGCCTCATTCTCAGAACATTTATTATTTTGTTTGTTTCCTTGTCTGTTTGTTGGGGTGAAGTGGTATCCCACTGTGATTTTGATTTGAATTTCCTTGATGAACAATGATGTTGAGCATTTTTTCATGTGCTTATTGACCATTTGTACGTCTCCTTTAGAGAAAAAGTCTATTCAAGTCATTTTCCCGTTTTTAAATTGGGTTCTTTGCCCTCTTATTGTTGAACTTATAGAGTTCTTTGTATATTTGGATACAAGTCTTTTGTTAGATATATGTTTTGCAAATATTATCTTCCAGTCTGTAGCTTGTCTTTTCATTCTCTTAACAGTATCCTTGGCAGAGAGGAAGTTGTAAATTTTAATGAAGTCCAACTTATCACTTTTTTTCTTTCTTAATTTGATAGCAAGTTTTTTTTTTTTTAACAAATCAATTTTATCAGATCTTTCCATATCATTAATCTTTTCCGTAGAGACACAATACTCTTTTCTTCACGCTCATATTGGCTACTTTATGTAACATTTATTAAATTAAATAATAGCAAGAGGAAGTAAAATTTGGTATAATGTAAACACAACAAATGCTTAGTAAGCATCAATTCAAAGAGGGGCAGGGGGAGTACACAGTCTTACCAGGATAGTCCACTAGCTAGGAGCTTACAGAATACAACGGGCATTGGTCACTGTGTTTTATGAAGATCATGGAGAACTTTGGTTAATCCAATGTGGTTAAGAGAGTTGCTAATGTGCCATGAAGTTATCCTCTTAAGAACACTTAGAGCTTTCATGCTGTTTTCAACTTTAACTTGAGGGACTATGTTTAATAGTTCATAAACCAAATATTTTTAAACTACACTGAATCCTTGTTTTTCAGGATATAATATTAGTATTAACTAGTTTAGGGAGAATATTAAGGAAAAATTCTCAAAAACCTTTAATACACATAGTTTACATTTTATATTGTCAGATGAATCCAAGTAAGATATAAATTAGACCTAAGAGTTTAACTCCCAAAGTGGTACTGTTTGTTTTTCTAATATACTCTTCTACAGTATATTGCTTGGCACTTAAAAGCAAATGTGTTTACAGGTATGTTGAAGTCCTAAACCCCAGTACCTTTGAATTTGACTTTATTTGGAAAAATTGTCATTGCAGATATATTCAAGTTGAGATGAGGTCATGCTGGATTAGGATGGGCCCTAATCAATATAATCAATATAACTGATGTTCTTCTAAGAAGAGGAGGATAGATGAGGGGAGAATGATAAGGAACAACAAAGGCAGAGATTGATGTGTGGCGACTGCAAGGCAAGGAATACCAAGGCTTTCCATCAGTCTACCGGATGATAGAAAAAAACAAGGAAGGATTCTCCCCTACAGAGGGACCATGGTCATACCAGCCCCCCAGTTTCAGACTTCTAGCCTCCAGAACTGTGAGACAATAAATTTCTGTTGCTTTAATTTAAGTCATCAAATATGTGGCACTTTATCACAGCATTTCTAGGAAACTAAGACAACAGGAAAGCAGGTCTATGGGGATAGAAATCAGAAGATCAGCTCCCTCTGGGGTGTGGAGGGAATTGACAAGAGAACTTTCTGGAGTGATAGAAATGATCTACCTCTTTATTGGGGAATGAGTCATAGGGAGTTAGCCTGTGACCTAGTTACCCACTCCCCTACCCTCCCAGCCCTGAGCCCTTTCCAGTCCTGGGAACTCCCACTGCCTTTTCAGCTCCTCTCATTCCTCCTACTTGTACCCCCAAAACTGTTCACCAGCACCATGTCCGCATAAATGGTATAGCTTCCCCATATGCATATCTAGCCCCAATAGTACCACAACTAAATTCCTGATTTTAAAAATGTGTTTTAGAAATTGACATCAATATGAGCTGGGACTCTATTTGTGTTTGAAAAACATCTGTTTGACTATTGCATACTGACTGAAGGTTGACAGGTCACATCCCGTTTGTTCCAACATATCAAGGAAAGTGGTGGAGCACAAAAGGACAATGGCAGTAACACGTCACATGAGTGCATGAGCTAAGCATGCATTACAAAAATAAATACAAAGATCTCAAATTAGTGCTGAAAAATATGTGTTTTCATCCTAGACAGGTTGACTACAGCCTCACCGGCAGGACTGAATGGAAATCCCCATTCAGTGACACTTTGGATGCCTTTGTTTCAGCATTTCCCAGCAGTGAAAGCATGCTGGAAAAGAAACTGCCAAATGACAGCTCACTGTTTCTATTTTTTTAATATAAGAAAAATAATTGTGAAAGAGGGAAATAAAATGAATAGGAATTTAAAGAAGATAGAGACGAATGGATAAAATGAGTTTAGATAGCTTAAATTTTCATGAATATTTTATGGTTTACCTTCCTTAAAGGAAACAAAAAATAAAACAAAACTCAACGAGCCAAAAAAAGGTTAATGACTGCAATTGTTGCTAAATATGAAATGAGCCTTTCAGCCTAACCCATGTGGTATGAGCGATTCTATGGAATATCAGTGAAAATAGGTGTAATTGAAGCAAATACATCACAGCCACTCTCAATACTGCCTAGTAATAAAACTACATTTTTAGGATAATAAAGACATATTCTACCCCATTTCAAAAGAATAAAACTATAGGGGTAAAAACATAATGTAAGATCTTATAAATCAATGAGCAAAAACACAAGTTGGCACGAGTACAGTGAGCCATATCATTGTACCCTCTACCACCATTTTCAATGTTAAGGACCAGATGCCTTGTTTAGGCCCTACTTCTCCTCTGTTTGCTTCCTCTAAATCATGGCACTCATTGCCATGCACCTGAAATTCACATGAATACTAAATGCATTCATTATGGTCACCGCTGAATTCCAAATGAGAAGGGCTTAAAAATATGTATTATTGTTCCAGGCAAGTCAACACATTTCAAGCAAGAAAGCCCTATTTTAATTTATGAAAGAAATTAAAATCCACAACAAAAAAGAGATCGGACTCCCAGTACTGCGTTTGGTGAGGACTGGGGGTTGGAACTGTCACAGCGAGGAGGCTCTTAGAGAAAGAGGTGGAATCCAAAGCCAAAACAAGTTCCCCTGGGGTCTGTTGTAATCAGAAAACAAATGGTCTGTACTCAGTAGTATGTATTCATTCTTTCACAAGAGGCTGCCAATGCCAGCTTTTCTGTGCTTTTGTGGAAATACAGTACGAGTCTTTTTCCTTTTTAGTTGCTTTAGAGCAGGAAGAATAAAAAAGTCCACTGCTGACAAACACTGCTTTGGGCATTTGACACTGGTCTTTGATCTAGTTACTCAGACAGTTCAAAATGAACAAATTAGGTGTTTACAACAAAAGACAATCCGTTTCAGCCTATTCAAGTGCCAGGCAGGGTGGATGGCCATCTCAAACAGGGTTGGGAAATTTCTCCCTCCAGACCACAGGACAGGCATTAAGAGTTAATCCCCCCACAGTAATTAATAAATTATTATACTGCCTTTTTGAATTAGAAAAAGTAAAGGAAACATGGGTTTAGGGGTGAACGAAGTAAAAGCTAAATCGTCTGGACTTTGAGTGAGGACAGTTCAGGTCCCTGAACCTAGAGACCCACAGGGATATCCCAGAGTTCCACATGGGGCAGTTTGAGTATGGGCAGACATAAAAAAGCATTCATTTCACTTCTGCCTACGGAATGAGGCTCCCATCTAATCTATGTGCCACAGAGGAAAGGGCAAAATCTTTATTCTGTTACATAAATTTAGGTTTTAAAGGTATTCTAGCATCATTCTCAAAAAAAGTAGGAAAATTGGGTATCTCAATGAGATGGTTATTCAAAAAAGTTAATGGTTTTGTTCTCTCCACTTGTCTGTTTAATTCCTATTGAAAACAGTACATTTTAGAAATGGACTCTGCCTTGGTCTCCCCTTTGTAAAATGAAGGGTTTGTACTATGAGATAATTTGTTAAAAGCTTTAGCAGCCTATGATCATGAAAGACTGTAATTAGAGTATGTAATGTGCACCATGTTATTTCTATTAAGGGAACACCTGGGCTCTTTTTAGCAATATTTTTACAATATTTAGAAAAGCAGACACCATCTCAACCATGTGCCCAGCAAGTAGCATGCTTTGTGATCTGCTATGTGATGTAATAGGTACACATGTTGAAAAGCAGTGCCTTAAAATCACATTTCATTTTCTGCAAGCAATAGAGGATGGGAAAAGGAAAGTGAGTGCAGAAAAAGAAAAAAATCCATTAGCACCGAACCAAATGTCCCCTGGAATAAAAAAAGTCAGACTTGAAAATACAGAGTGAACCAGTTGGTCTAATATGTTACTATCCTGTCTTATAATTACCAGAGAGTAGTTATTTATCTGTTGTGCTCAGTTCCCCTGTACTCCTGAGTTTAATTATCAGATTTCACTGAAAGTTCAATTTCCTCTGTTCTCTCCCCTTTTTGCAACAACATAAATTTAAATTTCCTTGTAATTTCTATTTACTGTCTTGGCACACCTTCTCACAGATCCTTAGCTCTTGCCGAGAAGGACTTTTCTCCCATCCTCTCTCCATCAGTAAAGGAGGCAGCTGTTTGGCTCAGTTTCAACTCTCACAAGCATTACTTGTTGGTATATCAAAGTTCACAGCTGCTTGTCCATCACTTCGGTGAAAAAGAGAAGCCTCCAAGGGGGTTGTTTTCTAGTTTCACCTCCACTGAGCACAAGGTCTTCAAACATCTGCCTACGATGGTGCAGCCGAGCCAGGAGATTCAAAACTACTCCATAAAGAGGGCCAGGAGAAGTAAAACAAACAGTTCTTACCCTGTCCTTCCAGCAAGGAATCCTTCCAGTAAAAAGGATCTTGTTCTGAGTCAATTCTTTCATGCAAGCCACTTGTAGAAACAGAGCCTTGATTGTCAGGGACAAGAGCAGGGTAAGGCAGAAAATTTGGGGACCGGGTCATATATATCTTGAAAGAAAGAAAAATATAATAAAATGTAGATGCTGTGTTACCTGACTTTCTCTCATGGGTCCTCCACTAATGAATCCAATCTTGAGAAGAAAAAAGGATTTTCACTACCAGATAGTGTTACAAGTTTGCTGGGAATCTAGAATAACCATTCAGAAATTGTCCTAGATCAAGAGTTCTTAACCTTTTTTGTTCCATGGACCCCTTTGCCCATCAGGTGAAAACCACAGACCGCTTATACTAAGTCCACACTATACTGTGTATTATTTAATAAATATATCTCACCAGCACCTACATGTCCCCACAAGAATAATGTTTCTTTGAATTTCAGTTCGAGCTCATGGACCCCTTGTTAAGAACCCCTGTCCTAGATGGAAGTAAATAATCAGATGGTGGTGATTTTTGTTGAAGTTTATTTGTAGTTGGGCTCAACAGCAATTAAAAGCTTTTCTAGTTAATTAATCTCCCTCTGAGTAGGATTCTCTCCATCACACACTCATACAACAGGTTTAGTGGCAGTCAAATGAGGTCAGACTGAATGTTCTCTTGGGCAAGTCAACTAACCTCCCAATGCCTCAGTATTCTCTGCAAAATGGGATAATGTAAGTTCCAACCTCATGGGGATGTTGTGAAGGTTAGGTATAGAATATATTATTAAGGTTAAATACAAAACTGCCTGGCAAATAGGAAATACAATATAGGTCAGTATTGTCATTGTTATCACGGTTTAATTTTCTTCATTGCTCTCCCCTCCCTCAGAGTGTCTGGCATATTAATTTGATTTATTCAAGGTAATCTTTTAATAAATACCAATTGAATAACAGTGTGCATTGCAACATTACAGGCTATTAAAGAGAACTAAGCCATTGACAAATACTTTCTTCAGCACCAAATATTCTGATAAGAACAACTTCTAACATGGTGACTGTGAGAACATTTTACATGCAGTAGAGCCCCTCTGTTCACCTGCAAGTGTCGAAAATGGGTGGCATTTTATATGTTTTACGCATGTCTATAATCTAAGGTTTTGTTGTCTATATTAGTTTCCTGTGACTGCCACAACAAATTACAACAACCTTGGCTTAAAAAACAGAAATTTATGATCTTATGTTGCTGGAGGCCAGAAGTCAAAATCAAGATGTTGGCAGGACTGCACTTTCTTGGCCCTTCCAGCTTCTGCTGGCTCCAGGTGTTCCTTGGCTTATGACCTCATCACTCCACTCCCTGCCTCTGTGGTTACATTGACGTACTCCTCCTCTTCTGCATGTCTTCTCCTCTTTCTGTCTGTCAAATTTCCCTCTGTTTCACTCTTATAACAACATTTGTCATTGGCTTCAAGGCCCATGACAATCCAGGGCAAGATTCTCCTCTTGAGGTCCTTAACTAAGTCATTTGCCAAATAAAGCAATATTCACAGGTTCCAGGGATTAGAATATGAACATATGTTTTGGGGACCCACCTTTCTGCCCATTACAGTATCTACTACCTACCTTTCTGCCCAAGACAGTATCTATTGTCTTCAAAATAGTCCAAGAGAGATTGTAAAGTTGTCTGATTTATTCTCATTGAAAGCATATGCTTTATATTTATTAGTATAGAAGGGATATTTGTGCTGGCCACCACTAATAATCACACTCACACATACGCATACATACACATGCACACACACATATATTAGTTTTTCTCCATCAGAATGGGTTGGAGTTTTTGTTTAGTAACTGGAAGAAAAGTTGTTTCACTAAGTGAGGAGCCAAGGGAATGAGAAGGGAAGGGAAGAAAGGAGAAGGATGGCCATATTCCTGTAACACATCTGATGAACTGGTTTTCATTCTCATTCTGGGAACAAAGTAGAAGGCAATGAAGGGAGTTTGTGAGGCTCTGCATAGACAGTAGAAAGAACCTCATGAGGCCCCGGGCACAAAGAGAACTGCCTTGGAGCCCAGGTAACCATGAGTGTGGCAGAGAAGCAGAGGATACCATTCTCCCTGCCTTTGTGCAGAACCAGCACAATTCTGGCCCTCTAAGGTCTGAAGCTTTGGCAGCATCCTGCAACTCTTATCTTGGATGTAACTGATCTCCTGATGTGCTGGGGCATTGTTAAAGCAGCAGAAATGGGCAAGTGGGGCCAGAGAAGGGGTGATGGAAGCTACTGGTATGAGGACGCCAGAGACACATCTCACTGGAGACCTCCAGAAATATTGGAAGGACAATTTACTCAGGTCAGGGGAGCCCATTCATGTGTGGGTAGAGGTTATCATGCAAATTGACATTTGTGCCATAAATATTTCCATTTTTAGGAAAGGAAATATAGATGTAGGGCAACCATTAAACTCTAAAAGATTGATAAAAGGTGGAAGAAACGTTTTTGAAAAACTGGTTGTATTAGTTTTCTATTGCTGCTGTAACAAATTACCACAAACTTAGTGATTTACTCACTTAATAAACAAACATTTCTTATTTCACAGTCTCCATGGGTCAAAAGTCTGGATACAGTATAGCCCAACTATATCCTCTACCTTGAATCTCATAAGGCTGAAATCAAAGTGTCATCCTGAGGAAAAATCCACTTCCAGGCTCGTTCAAGTTGTTGGCAGAATTCAGTTTCATGCAGCTGTGGGACTGAGGTCGTTTCTTTGCTGACTATTGGCCAAAGCTTCTAGTGGTTGCTGGCGTTACTGGCTTACAGCCCCTTTCCAGTAGCAATGGCCAATGGCAAACTCATCCTTCTCACACTTCCAATATCTTTGTCTTCTTGTCTCCTGTTTTAAAATTTTATTAACTTCCTATTCCCTACTTCCACCTAGCCCCTAGTAACTTACATACAAGATTCTTCAGTGATATCATACAATAATTGTCCTTTTGTGTCTGGCTTATTTCACTCAACATAATTCCTTCAAAGTTCATCAATATTGTTACATGTGTCAGAACTGCATTCCTTTTAATGACCCCTTCTCCTTTCGAGGCCTCATATGATTACATTGGCTAGACCTAGATAATCCAGAATATTCTCCCTGTTTCAAGATTAACAGATTAGTAATCTTATTTATATCTGTAAATTCCCTTTTTCTATGTAAGGTAGAATATTTGTAGGTGTACCAAGAGGGAATGAAGGTCATGGGAGCCAAAAATCTGCCTACTGCATGGTTGAATCTTGAAATTAACCCCCCACTCCCCACCACCACCACAAAAAAAGAGACCTCTGGTCTAGCAATCAGAAGACATAAGAATGAGTTCATTCTGCTCTACTGCCTGATCTTTGTTAATGAACATGGGTCACTACTGTTCTGCTCTGAGTCTAGTTTCATGAAACTGTAAAATGAAAGAATCTGAACAGATGCCATGTAAAGTCTGTCACTGCTCCAACATTATGTAAATCAGTTTCTCCAGTAGTGAAAGATCACAATCCATTATCATAATCCATAGCACAAAATCTGTCTTATGGTTTTTCAGCCACATGCTGAACTACTGTCAATACCATCACTGGCAGCCCTCGACACAAGGGTTTGTTTTTAAAAAAAAAAAAATACCATCACTGGGGTCAGAGAAGTGGGATTCTGCCAACTTGATATGATAAGCTTATCAAATAGTTTCCTTCAGGATATCACCAAGTATGCACACAATTTAGTCATTCAAAATAAAGGCTAGAGCTATGTGAACCTAGCGTTTATCAGCTGGCATCACTTTTGTGCACATCATCTAATGTGGAGTTTAAATGCAACCAACTAGTCAAAGTGAAAGACATAGAGGACCTCTAACTTCCAGTGCATCATGAGTGAAACCCACAAAGAATGCAATTAACTCCTCCTGTTGGTACCATCTGACTCCTTCCATAAATCTCTCCCAGGTACCCAGTGTCAGAGACTTCCAAATAAGACTTAAAATTATCTAACCATTTAATCTTATCATTCATATGGGTCATACGAACAGGATCAAGTGGATCTTGATGTGAGAAGTGGATCAATTCAGTATGCACATTTTAAATTGTTGAAAACAATAAAAGCACAATCTTTCAAGTTTTCTTTCTCCTCAATTGCTCTATCTCAATTTCTCTGTGTCCCCGAATCTATATCCAAATCACCTTTTGTTCCACTTCTATGTCAGAAACATACTTCAAAGACTAAAGATATAAATTATAAATTATAATTTATTTAATTAAAATATTTAATAAAAATATTTCCATGAATTTTCCTAAAATCTTAATGGTAGTAATTGAAATTGGGCCACTCAGATTTCATAGCATTAAACAGAGATGCTACCTAAAACTCATCTTAGATCTTGAACAAGATTAATTTCATTAATTCGACAAATATTTTTTGATTACCTACTAAAGGCCAGCTTCTGTTATATGTATTAGGGATAAAGTGATAAACAAAAGCATCCTTTGATCTCAGAGAGTTTATAGTCTAGGAGACAATTATTTGTTTTATTATTAACAAATAAATAAATACATAATTACTGTGAAGAAAGATGAAGTAATATAGGGGAAGAGAGTGGGACTCTAAAAAGGTAGCTTCTGATACAGTGACAAATGCAACAGGTAGCAAACTTGGTGAATATGTGGGATGAGAGCATTCCAGGCAGAGGGCCTGGAGGTCGAAAGCAAAAACCCTGGACTAAGAATGCATTTGGCATGTTCAAGGAGCATCAAATAAGTCAGAGCATCTTCAGTGTTGTGAGCAAGTGGTAGGTGGTAGAAAGTGAGCTTGGAGGAAGAGCCAGGACTATGTAGGGTTATGGGAATGATTTTGGATTTTATTCTAAGTGTCATGGAAGGCGATGGCAGATTAAAAACAGGTGCGACATGATCTGATTTACAATCTCAAATTATCATTCTGGCTGCAATTGGAGAATAGGGATCAAGAGTGAAAGCTAGGACAGTTTGGTGGTTCCTGAGGAAGCTAAGTACAGAACTTCCATAGGACCCAGCAATCCCACTATTAGTATGTACCTAAAAGAATTAAAAGCAGGGACTCAAACAGATATTTGCACACTGTTGTTCATAGTGGCACTATTCACAATTGCCAAAAAAGGAAGGAACCTGATGAATGGGTAAATAAAATGTGGTATATACATAGAATGGCATATTATTTAGACATAAAAAGAATGAAGTTCTGATACATGCAACAACATGAATGAACCCTGAAAACATCATGTTGAATAAAATAAGCTGGGCACAGAAGGACCTAAATTGTGTGATCTCACTGATTTGAAACAACTAGAGTAAGCAAACTTATAGAGTCAGAATCTAGAATATAGGTTAACAAGAAACAGGGTGGAGACAGGGAATGGGAAGTTAAGGTTTAAATTATACAGGGTTCCTATCTGGAATGATGGAAATGTTTTTGGTAGTGGATGATGGTGATGGTAACACAACATTGTGAACAAAATTAACAGCACTGAAACATATATCTGTATTTGATTAAAAGGGGAAATGTTTGATTGTATATATGGTAACAATACAATTGAAAAACAAAACCTATTGAACTATACTATGTAAACAGTGAACCCTAAGTAAAACCATGGACTTTAATTAATAGTACAATTATAAAAAGGTGCTATCATCACTTGTAACAAATGTTCCACACCCATGCAAGGTGTTGGTGGTGGGGTGCTTTATAGGAATCCTGTATTTTATGCATGACTGTTTTTGAAACCCACAACTTCTCTGGTAAAGAAAAAAAAAAACACAAGGATAAAGCATGTATTGGCCCGGTTGCTTGTTGTTGATGATGGTGGTAGTTAAAAGATCAGTGGGGATGGGGAGCAGGCTAGCATCATGATGGAGAGCTTGGGCCTTCCAGTCTGCTTAACTCCTAGTTCTACTACTAACTAACTGTGTGTCTCTGAGCATGTTACTTAACTTCTACTTGCCTTACTTTCCCCATCTGTAATTCTGGAATAATAGCTATCTCACAGAGTTTTATAAGGAATAACTAATTTAACACATAGTGCTTTTTAAGTAATGCGTTTAGTACATAGCAAAAGCTATACAATGTTTGTTATGATTATAGCAATGAAAAGCAGGCCAATAATTGTCTTATTTTAAACATATTAATAAAGTGGGCAGAGCAATTTTTAAGAAGTGATTTAGGCTTTAAAATATCATTTTTCCACTTCCTTGATGTCAAAGGTTAAGACTGAATTTACCAGGATAAGAAATTTACTTTCTAGTGTCTATGTTTGTGGTTAATTAGTTCTAATGATGTAGAAGTGGTGGGTTTAATACCTAAATGGGTCAAGTGACTTCATCTTGCTCTTTGGCCACAGACTGAACCTAAACCCTGGTAAAGAAGAGGCAAATGGATCGTGAAGGAGGCAGATCACACAATGGAACTGTATCTGTATTACTCATCACTTAACCACTAGAAAAATAATCCACAGTTCATGCCCTAATGGCTGTGAGGTAATGATGTCATTTTAACTGGATTTAATGCTTTTAAAATTAGAAGTTGAGCTGTGTTGTTCTTATACCTGTGGATGAGACTGTATTTGAATTGTCAGAGCTAAATTCTGGATTAGATATTGGCATGCTTACAGCATGGAATTATTTCATATTTGTATGGTAATTCATATTTCACCAAAAGCTTTTCCAAAGGCTTTATGGTATTCTAATTTCCAAGATGACAAAATGCCAAACTTGAGAACCTTGAGCAGGACTTAATACGGCCAAGGTACCCAGATGCCATGGAGAGAAATGGTGACCCTATTGTGGGCAGTAGAGAGATAAATTACTAGCTTTTCGCCTTGGTAAAGTCCAGCTTGACAATGGGGGCCGTGAGAAAGAAAAACAAAAGACAGGCAACCCACATTAACTGAAACATTCTACGCCTTCTTCATCTACTTTTTTCTCCTCTTTGCCTGGCAACCGCTAGACATTCTGTTATTGCCAAAGCAGATACATGGCCAGCCTCTCCTGTGCCAGAAACACATTTAAATGACAATGCAGCACTTGTTGTTAAGGAAGACCAGTGAACTGAAGATGCCTTGCCTACAACTGCTTAGCTGTGTTTAGACTGTCCTTTGTACATCATTTATTCTGAACACGTTTGAGGGCAGCTGGGAACGAACTGATGAGTGAGTCTGAATATTGAGAGAGGTGAAGGAATGACATTTTAAAGGCAAACATTGAGACTTTTCAGCCAGAAGCAGCAGCAGCTGCTACAGGTGCTGATATAACCGATGACACTGGGAAGGTAGAATGCCAATGCAAGGCGAGAGGCTATTGCGCAGAGGCAGCTACCTGCTAAACATGAATGCTATGGTACCCAGGTGGTGCAGACTGGCTTGGGTTCTTCTCTCAGCAAGATAGCTGGCTGAATGATAAGCTGTTCACCAAGTGGATATTATCATTACTCGAGAGAGAGAGAGAGAGAGAGATTTAGAATGCATGGACCTTGGTGAGAGAAGAGGCATTTTACCTAGCAGTGTAAGCCTGTACTATAGCTGATGTGCTTCTTTCTTCAGAGCAAGCTGTGCACACTTCCTTTGGAAGCTAAAGGACTTTGCTTTATGTTCAGTGACCTTAAAGGAACTCCACTTTGGTACTTTTGATTCAAGAATGCTTTGCCAACTACTCTGGCTTTAAATCATTAGTAATGATGGGAACAGGTGCCAAGCATTTGACTAAGTGTCCAAAGCATTTGAGAGTTTAAAAACATTGTCTTGTTGATTGAAAAATGCCATTTAGATGTCAGTTAACCTTGAGGTATAGAAGAGTTCATGAAAATAGAAACAAAGAGAATCAAAATGCACCTAACTCAGTATCTGAAAACCCCATTAAACAGCATATCAAAGGATTGGCTCCAAGTCAGTCTGACATTTGAAGAACAGCAGGGCTAACATCAGGTGAGATATCAAAGGAAACAAAAAAGGAAGTCAGGCAACAGCAGCTTTACCTAGCCTTTGCTAGGGAAGAAAGGCTGGAAAATCTAAGGCACCCATTTCTCACTATGTTCATAGAACATCAAATGCTTTCATCTACACAGAGAAGTTACAGAAGTCCAATTTCCATTTGGTCATTCAAAAAGTATTTATTGAGGAACTACTATGTTCCAGGCACCATGCTAGAATCAGGAAAGCAAATGTATAAGACACAGAGCCTGAAAATAGACACACACACACACAAACACATCAATGATTTCAAAGGACTGTGATAAATACCTTTAAAAGGTATGCAATGCTTTTAGAACAGTATAGAGCAATTTTAAAAGAATCACTCAGAGAAAAATCCAGAAAATAATAATAATAGTTTGAGATGGTACCAAGGTTTTTGGAGAAGATGGAAAGTAGACTTGCCATTAATTGAGAGAATATTGGAGAGAAGGAGCAGATTTCAGAGGAAATATGATGGATTTAGCTTTGGATATATCTCTCAGATTTGAAAAGCTGTCCACAAAATAATAAAGTGGTCTAAATTGAGTTTCATGTCCTTTTTCTGCCACCATCATCACCTCCAACATTAAAGCAGATGAATAGTAAAATGAACAGAAAAGTAACAGAAAGGAAAAAAATTATTTGCCTGTATCAAGAAAAAAAGCTTCTAGGACAACTAAGAGATCTAAGGCAATTGTTCCAGACACTCAAGCTTCCTTCATCCTGTTTATGTTTGTTTTATTTATTTCAAATTCTGTATAATTTGTTAAGGCTATGAACCTTAGAATCAAACTTATATAGATTCACTTGCTGAATAACTTAGTAAGTCTTCCTAAGGCTTCATTTCTTCCTCAGTAAAGTGGGTACAACAGTACCTAATTTACATAGTCCATGAAAGGATTAATGGGATTATGCACATAAAAAACTTAAAACAGTACCTGGAACAGAGCCAGTGCCTAATATGTGCCAGCTATCTATTTTCCTATGTTTGATTTTCTCCTATTCCTCGTGCCTTACTTTTCCATCCCGCCTCCCTCAATCCCTCACCATAACCCTTTCTCAGATTTCTATGAAATAATTCATGGAATAGATTTGTGGGGAAACAAACAGACAAACAAAAGCTTTGGAATGAGGAGACCTAGGCTTCAATCTTGGTGCTGTCATTTATTACCTGCATGTTCTTGCCAAAGTTCCTTGGCTCTCTGAACTTTTCCCCCTAACCACAAATTATAGGTGTTAACAGTATTTTTCTCATTAGGGTGTGGAGAAGAGTGAGTGAGATGTTATGTGTGTTGGATATTCTCCATTTGCCCCTCCAAGTCCACTCTCCCATCGCCCATACTCTTCTGTGCCCTGTGTAGCATTTTCAGCTAACTCAATGGGTAATCTTTCCCCCTGATTTCTGTCTCCCTTTGACCAACAGAAGCCAGCAAAAGGAGTCTGGGAAGACAATCATTCCTTCCCTGCGCGGTCTCCACGGGTGAACTACATCAATCTCTAGAGGATCGCAGCTCTTGTCAAGTGGCCCCTTCTGTCGGTGTTCTGCTAGCTGTTCCCTCCCATGTCCCTTGAAGCCTGGGGTGGTAAAGGCGCCTTGCTATCCCTGTCACCAGTATCTCATGCACTGCAACATCGGCTGTCGGCTTCCCTGAAACAACCCTGCACCATCCTTTTTAAATAGTCCTTTTATTAAATTCTCAATTACCTCTGTTCAAGAGTGCCATCTGTTTCTTTCTAGGTTCCTGACTGCCACAACATTTGAAGTCCTTGGCACAATGCCTGGCTTCTAATACATGAGATCTCCTCCCTAAAAACAACACCTGCCAATGACTTCCTCCAGCATTGCCTGCCTGTAAGGTGGTGTTCACAGTAAAAGAGAAGAGTCCTGACCTTGAAAACCTGAATCTGGGTGATAATGTAGAACCTCTAAATATCTGGGTAAATTATATTCCCCCAAAGTAGAAAATCCTTATTGATAACTTTTTAAAAAGAAATTTAGCCCCCAAACAGAATTGATATTAAATACAGTTTGTATTTATCATCCCCATATGTCACCATTGCTGTGTGCTGCCAGCTACAACACTGCCAAGTTCATTGTTCTGTCTATTGGACAAGTGCAGAGCCGTCTAACACATGAGAAAGTATAGGAGATCATGAAAAAGAAGAGCAAAGTTTGTTTTCTGTCACAGGTCTGCAAAATATACCTCTCCAAAGGAGTTTTTCCTAAAGCCATTGGATGACTGGCTAGAATAGGCACAAGAACAATTACAAGTTGATTACATCCTTTAAAAATAGTACTAAAGATTTCAGTAAGGGTTTATATTGATGATAAAATATCTAAATTTGTTTTCATTTTTCCAACCACTCTACCAATATCTCCTTTAGCTGAAATAAAAATACCCATATTTTGGTCTACCAGAAAAATAGAATATTGATTATGCAGCTCCCAAATAGTACAGGAGTCAATGCCTTTATTGTGGCACACTTCTATTTTGTTTTATTTTTCCTATGCACTGGATTTTTTATACCTCCATTGGCTTTATTTTGCTCTTCATTCCTTGTATTCAAACCTGCTTTTCCTAAAACCCCATGTTTTTTCAGCCTTACCTCAAATATCAGATATTTTCTATTTAGATCCTTAAATGTATGCAAGAGGTTAACTTCACGGTGCTGTTTCCATAACCCTTGACATTGCTTATTTAACAAAGATTTTTAAAAAATCTCTAGTAATTGTTCCTGATTTTGAGAAAATATGTGCTCATAGGACAGCTATTTATGAGTAGTATTTTAAATCATTAGTGCTTACATGATTCAGGGTGATATTTCTTTTATATGTTAATATAAGCAATCTCTTTTGATGTTTTGTAGTCTTCTTTATCTATTTCACTAATGTTTTTGCTTGCATATTTTAAGAATTATGAATCTCACTAATGCACAGATAATAAACACTGATGTCTCTATTTTGTTTGAAGTCTCTAAACTCTGATTCTTCCTTCTCTCTGCTCAAGTCCCTGGTGGCTGAGGGCCTTAATCTTCTGAGTACCTCATGCGAAGCAAGATGGTTCATGTTCCTTCATAACAAAACTGACACACAGTAATAATTACAGGGCAGTGTCTTTTCTCCTTCAAAAAATTAAAGGCATAAAATTTGCCCCTAGGAGCCTAGAGCTTGCATCTATAAGGCTGTACTGATGTGTTGGTTTACTAAGAAACAAATGAGATACTGACAGATGAGGGAGGGCTATGAGGAAAGGCAGATACTTTTCAGTTAGGTGACTAATGTTTTCCATTCTTTCTTTCATTCTTTTTTTTTTTTTTTTTTTTTTTTTTTTTTGTATTTTCTTTAATGCATATGAAGCTGAATCGAGGTAAAAACAATTTGGAAGCATTAAGGCTTTCGCCTCCTTCTGCAACTCTCCCTCTCTTGCACTCCCAGCATTTGGTGCTTTAAATGTTTGTCTGTGAGTTGGCCATAATTGGTTTTCAACTATGTGCAGTCAGGGAATTTCTCCAGGGGGCTGGACCAGTCCTTTGCAAACAACACTGGGTTGTAAGCTTTGCAACCTGTCTGATGTCCTTGGAAAAATCACTAAAGAGATATTATATAAAACAATATCTTATAATCAAGATGTGAAGATATCCTATGTATAATATACCTCAATGCAGGACTATAAAGGGAGTGTTAATCCAGTAATTTACTTGTTTGGGGTCAAGTCTCTTGTGTGCAGTTTTAAAATATGCATTCTGTCATTTGTAAAAAGAACAGTATGACTTCTTGCTTTGGATTGTGGTCAATGCCTAAAGAATGAAGACTCAGTGCCACAATGTTTAGAGAACTGTTGTTTGTTTGTTTGTTTGTTTGTTTTGGTCAATTGCATTCTCTATAAAGAGGAGGGGAGAAATCACAATTTTAAGACAGTATTTTCTAATCTAATATTTCTACTACAAAAAATATTAGCAGACTTGCTAAATAGAAAATACTTTGTCTTGTAAAGTTTTGATGATTGCAGACTCCACTCTCTATCAATAAACCTCTTTACTTTGATGGAGGACAATCCTTGTCAGAAAGCTTAGGATCACATAACATGAATACATGGGCCCATTGGCTATGGCATACAGAGGGAAAGGTAGGGAGCACCTAATAGGATCAAATATTTCATGTAATAAAGGTTAAGTGCATCATATTAATTTGGAGGAAAAAGTACAGATTTTGTAGCAAGAAGGAGCTGCAAATTCTGACTCAGTCCATTATTAATATGTTCTTAACCAAGTCACTTAACTTGAGTCTCAGCTTCTCATCAGTAAGATCGATAATACATGTAAGGATTAGCAATAACCTTGAAAAGTCAGGGCAGAGATTGGCAAATGATAGTGTCCAAAAACTCTATTTTGTTTAGTCTCTATCAAAACATAATATGAAAGTTAGAAAAGAATTCAAAAGAGGATAATGCTAAACCCAACCAATACAAAATCTGCTCATAAAATTCTGATTTTCTCTATCCTTCAGTATTGCCCCAAACTTTTTTTCAACTCTAGTCTGCTAGCCTGTTCCTCTCTGTTTATAAAAAGGAAGGGCTTAATTTTCTCTGCCAATTTAACACCTCCACAGTGACTAAGCGTTTCCCTGAACTGTTCCCTTAGCACAGGAAAGACTGCATTATTTCCCACAGCAAGAATTATACTTGTCCTTGAACTCTTGGCTCCTACAGAGTATCTCTGCCTCCTGGCTAAAAGGAATCTGAATCCAAAAGAGTAAGAACTTGTTGACCTTATTTTTCTTCTGGTAAACCATCATCAGTCAATATTCTTCACTGTTGATTAGCAGTTAATTTTATTTTACAGTTTAAATATATATAAATTGAAAGAATAGATGTACTTTCACAGAGAAATCATCTAGTTAAGGTTCCAGACTTTGCAGTCAGAAGACTGCCTGGGTCCCTTAGGGTCTCTGTGTATTCCCTGTGTCACTGTGGGCAAGTGATTAACTTTGCTCGTCCTCAGTTTCCTCACCTGAAAAAAAAGTGTATAAAAATTCTACCTATCCCTTAGGGTTGTGGTGAGAATGAAATGAGTTAGAATATGCAAAAGCACTTATAAACATAGTAAATGTTTTATAAATGTTGGTTATAATTTGTCGAGGGTCTCCATTAATCTTATTGCATAGTTAATTTTCATGCAAAGAGAAACAAAATGTGGGTGTGGGTGTGGATGTGTATAGACAACTATTAACATGTGTAGACAAGCTGGCTGAATTAGTCCAGGTAAATAACTTTATCCCTCACCCCTCTCTCCACGGCTTGTCCTGTCCCATTGAGTGCACGTGCTTGGAGAGGGATGATTCTTGAATTGCTTTTCTCTTCATTAGGCCAGTTGCCTTGAAGGCTTTCCCCCTAATCCCTCTACAGCCAACACACCAAAAAGGATGTCTTTGCAACTGGATTCAATCCCTATCTCTAAGGAAACATCTTGAAAGCCCAAGGGGGTCCATCACCATCCTAGGAAGCATCCAAAACCAAGCTCACCCTTCTTCATCTTCACTTCTAAGAAGAAGCCAAGATGCCATCAAATCAAGGCCACCATCCTGAGGAGCAGTGACTTGGAAGGGAGGAAGGAACTCATAAAGACCACTTATTTCCAGTGCTCTTTGGACTCTATCATTTTTATATCATATCCTCTTCTAAAAGTTGAGTGTTAAGAAGGGTATCTTCTTCTTGATAGAGTCTTCCCCATTCTTGGGAAGCTTAGGTGTCACTGGTTTGCCAATCAACAATGTGTTCCAGGTCTTAGGGCTGAGACAGTGAACTGCCAATATGGGAGTCAGACACTTTCTAGGGTATGCACAGAACTTTTAACACTTTAAAATTAATTACCAATATTTTTAAATAAGGAGATTATACATAAAAGAGTTGATTTTTGGCTTCTCTTGGAAACTTGGAAGATCTGGCAAAATTGGGCCCAGCTTCTTTCATGGCAATAACTGCCTGAATCTGAACACAACTACACCAATAGACAGGGCTTGCCCATTCCAGAGTACCCACCTTATTGTTTGGACCAGCCCACAAGCTGCATTCACTTACATGACCTACCTAGGCCTCTAGAGGTGCTTTCTAAACACTCTGCCTTACAAAGAAACTCTTTCTCTTGGTATGCTTTTCTTTTCTTCTTCTCTTCCTTCTCCTTCTTTTTATCTTTTCTGGCACAGGAATAGACTCAAGACCCATAAACAAGAACTGGTCATGAAGAGAAGAGGCAACTAAGACTGACTTTAGTTCAATGATTATAGGTTTGCTTAACATAAGCTAAAAGAATCCTCAGCCAGCCCAACTGACCAAGATGAAATAGGTCACATAACATTTTGTCCCCAGTTCTAGAATTTGGTAGAGAAAAAGTACAGTTACACTTCTCTTTAGGAGTCAAATAATAATAGTCTACATTTCCATTGTATATGCCTATTAGCAAGTCCATAAAGTCAGTATGTGGGGCCCAGGGAAAATATTTGGGGGTAAACCTCCGCCTAAATAAATAATTTGATTTAAACTTGTATTATAACATTCATGAGCCTGTGTGATTTATCAATGAAGAATTAGAAAAATGGGCCGAGAATAGGTATGTATGTGGTTTTTGTCCAATGATTTCCTATAAGCATTCTTCCTAGTGCCCAGGCATTGGTTTTTCCTGTGCAGGTCCAAGAGCCATCTCTTGTGTCCTTTATTGTCAAATGCACCATCCTTGTCTAATTTTCTCGCAGAAGGAAGTAGTAACACTTATTATGGGCAATCCATGCTCTTCAGAGCCTGTTGGTATTAAAACAATATAGACCTTGCATCTGCAATTCCTTAATAACATTTATTTACTGTTGGTTCCATCATTACTCATGACTCTGCATCATCCACCCTGCTCCCTAAAAATACTGACCTTCCTTGAGGATGACCACAATGTGAGTCTATCCAGAGTATGCAGGAAAATGTAAGCAATACTTTGTTTTCTGGTCATGTTAAATTTACCATAAAGAATTTTTATGGTATAAAAATACAGAACAACAGAGCTTCCAGCTGTGTCTCTGTAGACCATAACCACAATATAACTATAATGTGATTTCTTTCAATGTTGACTGGCCCCTTGTCTTCCATATACCACTACTAGTGGGGACGATAGGCAAAGGGCCCATGGGTAGAGTGAAAGGAACTGTCCTATGCTCAAATGGAAAGTCTGTCTCTTGTTTGGCACATCTTAAGACAGACCAGGGAGAGTATAACGTTATCACATCCATCAGAAGCATAGACCGGCAATATTATCCCCGTATTTAATGTTATCCCTAGTGGCGTAAATCCAACTACAGTGAACATAACCTCTTGCATTATTATTCACAGAAGTTTAACTCTCAATTTCCATTCCAGAAGTAGATCATGGTTTTACCTGCATACAAATAAAATCCCATTAGAGTACGCCCTCCCCTCCCCACCCCCAAATAAGCATCTTCCTAAGCAGAACTGAAGTTTTTAACTCCAGCAACACAAGTTGTGACATTGCAGTTTCTTCTCTCCTCTTCTCCAGCCAGCCAATATTTCAATTGCCAGGCTGGGTTCAAGGTCAAAATATCTGGACTTCTCTAGCCAGTTAGCAGTTTCTGCAAGTGGTAGTTTTTCCTAAATAATGGGCATGAGTACGGCCAATCTAACTTATTTTCATATTGTTTCAACTTTACTAAAGAGTGAGCATTTCGCCTGGCTTCACCAACTGTGTTTAGATCTTGCACATTAACATACCAATCGTGGCTGGTGGAGGATTCTGGTCATTTCTATATCTCTCACGTCTTGGAAACAAGACTATGATTCACTAACATGCATTATGCTAGCTGTTAAGAGCTTTAAATTTTAGTTTAAATATCTAATGATACGGGAATTTTCCATTTTTAAATATTATAATTGTTCAGAATTCACAACATTATTATCAGGCCTTGATAATTACTAGGGTGACAAATGCTCTTCAGTATCAGATTGTAAATTTAATTTACTTTGACTATATATATACTCTTAATTAAGAAAATATACTTATAAATTTCAAAAATTTGCTATAATTATTAGAGTTTAGAAGGCACTGAGTCTGCTATCATTTAGCTTCTCTTTTCAATAATACATTTAATTTTTTTTCCTTAATTGTGCTTTTGCATCCAGGTAGTTAATTGTTAAAATAATTACTAAAATAACCATTCTGCCTAAGACCCCTTAAGAAAAATCCAGTTGTATAAAGAAGAATAAATGAATGAATTACTTTATTTATTAGCAAACTGACAACTAAATTAAAAAGATGCTTAATTTAGAATTACTCTTTTTAATAATTTTAAGGAAAATCAGAGTCTAAAAATTATAATGGCTCAGGAGTGTACAGTCCTATATAATTAAAGAAACCAAGGAATTTGTCTTGTATTTATTTAAATAAAAGTAAAATATTGACCTTCCTATTTATTCTATAGACTACTGTTAACCTTGCCTGAAAGAGGTGATGATTTTTAAAGTTATGATTGTTAATGGCCTTTGAATGCAGCCTGCGCAGGCCTTTAACTCCCCAGTGTACAGTAAGGTTCAGCCCTTTCCAGATGGAAAAATGATAAGAACACTGGGAAGATAGCAGGTCATTCTTGGGCAGCTGCCAGGCACTTGCAGCAAAATGAATCATGTAGGACTGTGGAGCTTTAGCCAGCATTTTTCTGTTTTAATTTATCAAGCCAAAGCTTGTTGACATGAAAGTGAATGAAATTGTTATACAGTGGGCTCTAAAAAGCCAGCTCAAGGGTTTAGTGCAGAAGAGATCTGACTATAAATAACAAAGGAAATACAGAGAATGTTTTTTCTACTAGCACCTGCTCTGTTGTTTCAGAAGCATCGGCAATTAACTGAAATCCCAATATCAGCATCAAATGGAAAAAGGCCAATTCTCTGAAATATTACAGAGCCTCCGTAAACTGTTGTAGATGATTATCAAAGGGCTAATCTTCAAGCTAGTCATTTTAGCTCTTTTTTTTTCAATATGTGGGGCTATATTTATTTGTTTATCAAATGTAATAAAATAACTGACAGGAATGACAAAGAAGCATTGATACTGCTAGGAGAGTAGCTTTGCAGTCAGAAAAGGTTAATACAATATTGCTTAGGAAAAAAATTTTCCAATGACTTGCCCAAAAAGGAAAACAATGAAATAAATCACTGACTAGCATTCATAAATGAAATCTCTGAATTTAATTGAAGCATATAAATCAGGTTTTACAGTAAAAACAAGATATCTGCAATTTCCACTGTGAGTTTTAAAAAATCTAGCTGATTAGATGAAGATTTAACACATGTGTATTAAGGGGGGAAATCTTCTTTGATGAAAGAGCATTTAACATTTCAAACCTCTCCTCAATGTTTTGCACATATTGGCTCCTAATTAAATATATTTCTTTTACTGAAGAATGCTGCAAACATTAGGAAGAGATGAAGGATGGTAACTCTCCTGTCTTCTGAGGGTGGAACAATCACAACATTTCTGTTGCATATATCTGGACCCTACAAATTCTGGCAAAATAAACAGGATATAAGTCCATTTATTTCTTCATAGTGGGGTTTATTTATTTGAGCTTTTATTCAAATAGTATTTATTGAATGACTACTTTTGGTTCTATCAATTGGCAAATTGACCATGGACATGTATCAACTGAGCATGGCACCTATCTTTTCTATCAGGAAAGAAAAAACATGTAAATAATTACTTATAATACAAATATAGAGTGATGTTTTTTTTTCCATTAAGGTTAAGAGTAAAACATAAAGTAACACTTCCCACTATCACCACTCTTTTTTTGAATTGTGGATTCACTTATATCTTACAAAAAAATAAAATTAAGTGCCATTTAGTTTCACAATAATTGATTACCTTTATTGAAAATAGTAAAATTACATGATTCTCTAGCCTTAGAAAACTTAAACTGTATGTTGACTATAGACACACAGATCATTAGATCCTTCCACACATGAGCACTGAAAGTCATAAAATTTGCTATTAATATTATTTAATGATAATTTTAAAAGACTGAAGATGCAATTAATTTTGAGGAAAATATAACATTTTTGAGCACTTATTAGAGTTTAGGTATTCCGCTAAATTTTTTATATACATCATCTAACTGGATCTTTACATTACCCCTATGGGGTAAGTATTCTTCACATATTACACAGGAGAACGCTGAAGTTTAGAACATTTAATTAACTTGGCAGTGTTTGAACTTGAACCCAGGCAATTTGATGACATGTAATATTAACATTTATATTCATCTGAAACAGATTATCAATATTTGAAAAGAAAAGGTAAAATATTATTATTTGCAGTTAATACAACTGCATATGTGAAAAAAGATAATGAATTAGAAAGCCGTTACAAATGAAGTGAAGACAATATAATATTTATGTAGTTGATTGATAATATATAAATCCCCATAGACAAATAATAACCAGTTAAAAATAAATAGAAGCTAAGCTCTCATTCAGTCTCAGAATTGTTTAAAGCTTAATAAGGATTCTGTATGACATTATGAGATAAAACCTTTCAAAATCTACTTAAAGGTAGTAAAGATCCTCAATAAATACCAACCTATCACATTCTTAGAAAGAAAGAAGGAATATTGTAACAATATCAATTATTCCTTAAAAACAAACAAAACAAAAACAGCCTCTAGAATCCACAAATTGAAACCATAGTACTACATTTACCTGGAAAATAACAAATAAAACCAGATAGAGATATTCTGAGGAAGAAGAGTAATAAGAAGAGACTTACCTTGGCAGATGATATAACATATACTAAAGTTCTAGTTCATATAACTTTAATACTGGCCCAGGAATACACAGAAATATCAACGGAAGAGAATGAGTTCAGAAAGACACCTAAATACATATGGGAGTTAGCATAAGGAAAACATTTTAAATCAGTGGAGATAAAGATTTATTGAATTTTTCAATAAATCTGTGATAACTCTATAGTCATTTGAGAAAAATTAAGCCACATCTCCAAATCATTACTTATATGAAAATCAACTCCAGATGGATCAAAGGTTTAAAGTAAACAATGAAGCCATAAAATTACTAGATGAAAACATGACTGGGTTTATTTATAACCTTTGGGGTGGGCATGGTCTTTCTAAGAAGATATAAAATGCAGAAACATGAATTTTAATAATTTTGACAACACACATCAAAACATACACACAAATGCTGACAAGGCCAAATTGTGAAAAGATAAGACACTTAACAAACAAGGAACATATGATGAAAAACTAATTTCCTTAATTTAGAAAAAATTAATAACTTACAAATTGATCTTTAAAACAGAGGACAATCTAATAAAAACGAATCTAACAAAACATAGTGAGCCAATGTGGCTCAGTGATTGAGCTCCAGTTTCCTACATACAAGGTCCCAGGTACAACCCCTGGCCCCCGTACCTCTAATTAATTAATTAATTAGATAGTATCTGTTCAATCCCTGGTACCTCCTAAAAAATAATGATAATAATAATAGGAGCGGGTGTAGCTCAGTGATTTGAGCTCCTGCTTCCTATGTAAGAGGTCCCAGGTTTAATCCCTGGTGCCTCCTAATAAAAATAAGTAAATAAAGTGCATCGGGGGAAAGAAGCTGCATTTGCTTGGTATCACTATCACCTTTCAGTGGATGGTTGTAGCACTCATTGATGAGTGTTGCCTGAATTAATCCCTATTCCATAAGGATTGCAGAGTAATGATGTCTCTATTTCTATGATTCCTTCTACATTTATTAGCAAGTTGTTTGAATTATTAAAAGGAGTAAAAATTCAAAAAAAAAAAAAAAAAAAAAAAAACATAGTGTGCCCCCCGCCACCCAATAGCCAAAGAACAGGAGGAGGCACTTCCTAAGAAAAGAAATAACTAGTTAGCATATGCAAAAGTCTCAACCTTCTTGACCTTGAAACAAATTCAAATTAAAGCAGTGAAAGAATAACATATGTGTGTGTGTGTGTGTATATATATATATATATACACATATATGTATATATATATATATGTTGTTTATAATAGTGATTTAAAATATAATCATGTATAATTATATAAAAATATAAAAATAACTTAAAAACTGGAAACAGCAAATGCCTTTCATTAAGAGATTAGTTAAATAAATTATGGTGTATTTCAACAGTGTAAAAGTGTACAACTTAATCAATAAGAAAAAATTGGGGTTGACCCAAATAATATAAAATATTTTATCACTTAATCAAATATTTAAATTCTTTTTAAAAGTGATAAGAGCCATGAAGTGGATAAAGTAAAAAGGGTGCTTATGGATAAGAGAAATTATTTCTAGTTATAAACATTCAGAAATCGGGGGTCGGATGTGGCTTAACTGGTTGGGCGTCCGTCTCCCATATGGAGGGTCCCGGGTTTGATCCCCGGGACCTCCCAGTAGAAAAAAAAAAAAAAAAAGACTCTCAGAAATGGTGAGCCTTAAAGAGTGAAGGCAATTTACAGATGAGAAAGAAAGAAAAAGGGGTTGACTTTCAAGCTAAGGAAATAACAAGCCAAAAATGCTGCAAAAGGAAAAGATTGAAAAGTTTAGTTAACAAAATAGTTTGAGTTGACTGGAACAAAGTTAGATGAAGAGAAAGTTATATCATTGAGGGCTTTAATTACCTTATTGAAGAAGTTGCAGGCAATAAGGAAATAACCATTTACTCTGAACCAAACAGCCAGGCAAAAATATGTTCTTTCCTGAATTTTCTAATTTAAACATCATGCCTAAGAATTAGATGTAATTATCTCCTTTTTAAAAGTAAGGAGTTGAGTCTTGAAAAATTAAGTTATCCATCCAAGGTCTCATACTAAATGATAGATTTGACATTTACATAGAGTAGCCAAATAATTTATTAAATACTTTAGGACTTTTCATTATGAAAGAAACTAACAAGCTTAAACTAGGTCTGTCCTAGCAAACAAAGGTGAAAGGTCATCCTATATTTAAACCTAATCCTATCTCCAAAACCTATAAAAGATATCACTTACCTTTCACACGTTGACCCACACAGATTATTTTCTTTTCAAATCTTCTCAAGACCCCTCAGAAGGCCCCATCAAACATCAACTAAACGTCAAAACTAGGTATGAACAAGCTGAGCTCTCCATCCATAGAATTGATCTGTAAAGCTTATTTTAGAGTCATTTGCTCAGCACCTTTTAAATGACCCAAACCTCAACATTTCCCATCTTCTCCTGGAATATTGTTCTATAGAATAAGAGAGATTGTAACTTCAGAATTTGGATTCCACAACTTTTATTTCCTACAAAATATATCTAACCATTGTTCAAACTAAGTGAATCACCACTTTTCTAGCTAAGGGTTCTAAGTTGATTTATAATTAATTTTATAAACATTATATATGACTTTATTTTAAAATAATGTTCCTTTTGCAGGCTAAGAAATAATTGTTTGCTTAAACTTGTTGGTTAGAATTATGCATATTTTCAATACATTTCCTATCAAAGATTTCTTTGTAAATTGACCATATTTTGGTTATCTATTATTTTACTCCCCTCTTATGTTAAGCCACTTACTTTTATCCTTGCTTCCTCCCAGGCCCTGTGCATATTTTCTAATCATTAGATACAGAAGCACTGAATGAGCATTCTAGAAAAGTACCAGTAATTTCGATATCTCATTTTAAGAATAAACATGTATATATTAGAATCATTTCAGTATTTATAACAAAGATTATGCACTTTTTTTTTTACACTAACAAGATTTCAAAGAATATATTTTATACATTATGTGTTTCTGTGTGTGTGTAAAGACGTCAAGGTCTAGGGCAGGATCACAAGTATGTGGTACGCATACTACCACAGTCCCATCTCTCCAGTTCCAGGTAGACATTTTTCATACAGCTTTTTTTGTATTTAAATGGCCCATAGAATCAGAATCCTTCCTAACACAGATCCACAGAGAATCACAACTAATCAGTTCAGTCAGGCATGTGTGATAAAAATCTCTTTGATCTTGATGGATTAATGAAAAGATTTCTAGAAGATATAGAATAAATCTCCACCACTTACTGGTTAGTTACTTCAAGATGTATGACTATGTAAAAGTTTTAAAACTTACTGAGCCTCAGTTTTCTTAACTCCCAAAATGAATATACTACTACTCACCTTGTAGAGTTCCTTTAAGGATTATAATGAGTAAAGTAAAGCCTCTAGTAGAGTGTTGTTTATAAATGTGCTTTTAATAATAATAGCTTCTTATATTAAGTGCCATGTGGAAAAAAAAAGAAGAAACAGAAAGTAATATTCAAACAGGAGTTGTGTGATATGCAGATAAACAAGTATATATGAGAAAGTGATAAGTGTCATAAAAGCAGGGAAGGGAAGGAAATGGAAATCCTGACAAGAAGTTTCTGATTATTTATTGAATTGAGAAAAGGTTTCCAGAAAAGGTAATTTTTAAAATAGTAGCTTGAAAAATAGATGAGATGTTAACACTGACCTATGTTGATATAAATATTCATTTCTATTTCTCAATCATAAAAAGGTGTTATTTTGGATTTTAAAATATATTACAAATTTTTGGAGATCTATATATAATTTGGCATTTTCCTTTACCTCCTTCTTGCCAGATTTTTTTTATTGCTAGTTGTAAGCAAACAAATTTGTGCCACTCAAACACCAGATGAATCTAACTGATGTTTCAAGAAACACTGTCAAAACCAAACATTTTTATCGAAGCCATAAATAGTAGGGCCAATTCACTTTCTTTGCTTCTTTCTTTCCTTCATTCCTCTCGTTTTTCTTTCTTCTTTCTATCTTATCCTCTTTCTTCTTTTCTGTCTTTCAACACATTGGCCAACACTATGTGCCAAGCACTGTCCGGGAAAAGTGAAAGAATAGTGAAAAAGACAAGGCTTCTGACCTCATGAAGCTCACATTCTACTATGAAGAAATATCAGTAAATTAAATAAGTGTTGATAATGTAAAGTGCTCTGAAGAAAACCTTTTTAAAAAGTGACGTGAATTAGACATAATTTCAGATAAACAAAAGCTGAAAGAATTTGTTGCCACTAGACCTATCTGTAAGAAATGATAAAGAAAGTTATTTGGAATAAAGGGAAATAATACCAGATGAAAGAAACTGATGAAGAAATGGTAACTATGTGGGTATTCATAAAAATGTACCTTTTTTCTTCTCATAATTTCTTTAAAAGGCAACAATAATGATTACCCATTTATTACAGAAATTCTCAGCAAGAGTTAAATGATAATGTCTTCAATGCTATAAAAGGTATCTATGAAAAACCTACAACTAATATCAACTTAATGATGAAGAACTGAAAATTTTCCTTCATGATCAGCAACAAGGCAAAGATATCTGCCATTAACATTTCTATTCAGTATTGTACTCAGGTCCTCTCCATTACAGTAGGGACAAAAATTAATGGAAAACTTAAGAATTAGGAAGGAAGAAGTAAAAATGTCTTTATTTGCAGATAGCATGACTGTTTACATAAAAATATGCTAACAAATCTGTAAAATGAACTACTAGAACTAATAAGTATACTTATCAAGGAAAGAGGAAACAAGTCAATATACAAACATCAATTTTATTTCTACATGCAATCAAGAAACAACTGAAAAATAAAACAGTATGATATTAGTTATATATTGTTGCATAACTAATTACCACAAATTTAGTGGCTTAAATCTACAATAAATACTTATTATCTCACACAGTTTCTATGTGTATTAGTCAGGGTTCTCTCGGGAAACAGAATCAGCAGGAGATATCTATCAATAATATGAAATTTTAAAAGAGTCTCTCACACGACCGTGGGGATGCACAAGTCCAGGTTCCGCAGGCAGGCTGCAAACCAGTGGCTCCGATGAAAGCCCGATGAAAGGTCGTTGATGAGTCTCTGGGAGAAGTTGCCTGTCCAACGACGAGCTGGGAAATTCTCTCTGAATGTTGAAATCACTTCCACTTTTAAGTCATTCAACTGATTGGGTAAAAGCACCACCCATTGATAATGTAATCTCCCTGATTGATGAGATGTAATCAGCCATCCACGCAGTAAACTCACTGGTGATTGAAGTCCATAAATGCTCTTGTATTACAATTAGCCCAGTGCTTGCTGAAACAAACACCTGGAAACAACTCCTTGGCCAAGTTGACACATTAGCATAACCATCACAATCCACCCCTTATCAACTCGGCAATCATACACATTACTCTAAACCATACTTAGTCTCTAAGTAAAAACAATAACAGACAAGTATACATATATATTTCTGCCTAACAATGTTCAACTCCCCTGCGTACAACCGGAAACACATTAATTCCCTAAAGAACAGGGTGCAAGTCCTTGGATGATAGTCACTCTTAAACTCGACATCCTTAAATATTATGATGTGGGATTAATACAACTTTTCATGATAGGGGAAAATATTGGGGAAGAAAACAAAGAAATTCATTTTGTGTACATATACAGTCATACTCATAATGAAACATGGAATAAGGGTTCATGACCATTACAGTCCTCGTTTCTGTAACTGGTCACATGGTTGAAGTTCATATTTATCACTACCTTCTTCCACTACCCATTCCATGTTCCCGTTACCTTCAGCAAGCACTTCAGCTGGCCGTGGTTCTTTGCCTGGTGGGGTGACCCAAACTTTCATTCCTGAAGATTCTGGGCCATTGTTAGCCCTGCTTGAATTGGTTTGTTGCAATTTTCCATTGACTTTAATCACAGGGCATGGCAGGACTAGGAGATGCCCTAGAGGATCCTCTGCATTCCAGGCAAACCCTTCTTTACCCCCATTATGTAGATGTAGTCCTATTTCCCCTCGATAGTCAGGATCAATAACCCCAGCCAGTACAGTAATTCCCTTCTTTGCCTGTTGATTCACAGGTAAGAGGAGCCCAAAGTGGCCAGGGAGCAGTCTTAACTTCCAGTTCAATGGAATCACTGTTATGTTCCCAGGTTGCAGCACTCCTCCTCTTGGGACTAAAACCTGTAGACCAGCAGAGCTTAAGGTTTCAGGGACAGGAAGCAAAAATTTTCCTAGTGGGTCACTAGGGGTAATAGTGAGTGGTGCCACTCCCATTTCCACCCCTTGATTCCTGGACCCATGAATCCTGGCTATGGGAGAAACAGCACCATAGAGAGGACGCTGATTCAGAGCATACACAGCATCCTGGAGAACATTGCCCCAGCCCTGCAAGGTATTGCCACCTAGTTGGCGCCGTAATTGAGTCTTCAAAAGGCCATTCCACCGTTCTATTAATCCAGCTGCTTCAGGGTGATGGGGAACATGGTAAGACCAGTGAATTCCATGGGCATGTGCCCATTCCTGCACATCATTTGCTGTGAAATGGGTTCCTTGATCAGAAGCAATGCTGTGTGGAATGCCATGGTGGTAGATAAGACATTCTGTAAGTCCACAGATGGTAGTTTTGGAAGAAGCATTGCGTGCTGGAAATGCAAACCCATAACCACAGTATGTGTCTATTCCAGTTAAAACAAATCGCTGCCCCTTCCATGATGGAAGTGGCCCAATGTAGTCCACCTGCCACCAGGTAGCAGGCTGGTCACCTCGAGGAATGGTGCCATATCTGGGGCTGAGTGTGGGTCTCTGCTGCTGGCAGATTGGGCATTCAGCAGTGGCTGTAGCCAAGTCAGCCTTGGTGAGGGGAAGTCCATGTTGCTGAGCCCATGCATAACCTCCATCCCTACGTCCATGGCCACTTTGTTCATGAGCCCATTGGGCAATGACAGGAGTGGCTGGGGAAAGAGGCTGAGCATTAGCCACAGAGCGGGTCATCTTATCCACTTGATTATTAAACTCTTCCTCTGACGAAGTCACCCTCTGGTGAGCATTCACGTGGGACACAAATATGTTCATGTTTTTTGCCCACTCAGAAAGATCTATCCACATAGCTCTTCCCCAGACCTCCTTGTCACCAATTTTCCAATCATGTTCCTTCCAGGTCCCTGACCATTCAGCCAAACCATTGGCAACAGCCCATGAATCAGTGTACAAACGCACCTCTGGCCATTTCTTCCTCCAAGCAAAATGAACAACTAGATGCACTGCTCGAAGCTCTGCCCACTGGGAGGATTTGCCCTCACCGCTATCCTTCAAGGATGTCCCAGAAAAGGGCTGCAGTGCCGCAGCAGTCCACTTTCGGGTGGTACCTGCATATCGTGCAGAACCATCTGTAAACCAGGCCCGAGTTTTCTCATCCTCAGTCAACTGATTGTAAGGGAGTCCCCAAGAGGCCAAAGCTGTGGGCTGGGAAAGAGAAGGTAACACGGCAGGGGTGGTGACCATGGGCATTTGGGCCACTTCCTCATGTAACTTACTTGTGCCTTCAGGACCTGCTCGAGCCCTATCTCGTATATACCACTTCCACTTTATTATGGAGTGCTGCTGTGCACGCCCAACTTTATGGTTTGGTGGGTCAGACAATACCCAGCTCATGATGGGCAACTCAGGTCTCATGGTAACTTGATGGCCCATGGTAAAGCGTTCAGTCTCTACTAAGGCCCAGTAGCAAGCCAAAAGCTGCTTCTCAAAAGGGGAGTAGTTATCTGCAGAGGATGGCAAGGCTTTGCTCCAAAACCCTAAGGGTCTGCGTTGTGATTCCCCTATAGGGGCCTGCCAAAGGCTCCAGACAGCATCTCTATTTGCCACTGAAACTTCCAGCACCATTGGATCTGCCGGATCATATGGTCCAAGTGGCAATGCAGCTTGCACAGCAGCCTGGACCTGTCGCAGGGCTTCCTCTTGTTCCAGTCCCCAATCAAAACTAGCAGCTCTCCTGGTCACTCGGTAAATGGACCGCAGTAACACACCCAAATGAGGAATGTGTTGTCTCCAAAATCCAAAGAGGCCAACTAAGCGTTGTGCCTCCTTTTTGGTCGTAGGAGGGGCCAGGTGCAACAGCTTATCCTTTACTTTCGAAGGGATATCTCGACAGGCCCCACACCACTGGACACCTAGAAATTTCACTGAGGTGGAAGGACCCTGTATTTTTGTTGGATTTATCTCCCATCCTCTCTCACGCAAATGCCTTACCAATAAATCTAGAGTCTTTGCTACTTCTTGCTCAGTAGGTCCTATCAACATGATATCATCAATATAATGGACCAGTGTGATGTCTCGTGGGAGGGAGAGACGATCAAGGTCCCTGCGGACAATATTATGACATAGGGCTGGAGAGTTGATATACCCCTGAGGCAGGACAGTGAAAGTATACTGCTGGCCTTGCCAGCTGAAAGCAAACTGTTTCTGGTGGTCCTTACTAATGGCAATTGAGAAAAAAGCATTTGCCAGATCAACAGCTGCATACCAGGTACCAGGGGAAGTGTTGATTTGCTCAAGCAATGATACCACATCTGGGACAGCAGCTGCAATTGGAGTCACCACCTGGTTAAGTTTACGATAATCTACTGTCATCCTCCAAGATCCATCTGTTTTCTGCACAGGCCAAATAGGAGAGTTGAATGGGGATGTGGTGGGAATCACCACCCCTGCATCCTTCAAATCCTTGATGGTGGCACTAATCTCTGCAATACCTCCAGGAATCTGGTATTGCCTTTGATTTACTATTTTGCTAGGCAAGGGCAGTTCTAGAGGCTTCCACTTGGCCTTTCCAACCATAATAGCCCTCACTCCATGAGTCAGGGATCCAATGTGGGGATTCTGCCAGTTACTGAGTATGTCTATTCCTATTATGCATTCTGGAACTGGAGAAATAACCACAGAATGGGTCCAGGGACCCACTGGACCCACTGTGAGACGGACCTGAGCTAAAACTCCACCAATCACCTGACCTCCATAAGCCCCTACTCTGACTGGTGGACCACAGTGACGTTTTGGGTCTCCTGGAGTTAATGTGACTTCTGAGCCAGTGTCTAATAATCCCCGAAATGTCTGATCATTTCCTTTTCCCCAATGAACTGTTACTCTGGCAAAAGGCCGTAGGTCTCCCTGGGGAAAGGTGGGAGAAAGATTAACTGTATAAATTTTTGGCAGTTTAACAGGATCCTTCCCCAAGGGGACCCGGCCTTCCCCTCATTCAAGGGGCTCTGGGTCTGTAAACTGTCTCAAGTCTGGGAACTGATTAAGGGGCTGTGATTCTCTGCGTCTGTAATTAGAGTTAGGATTTTGTTCACTTGACCTAGAACTCTTCTGCTTATACAGATCCAGAAGAAATCTAGTAGACTGCCCATGTATTTCACTTCTGGGTACCCCATGATCTATTAACCAATGCCGTAACTCCATGCGACTCAGACTATTCTGTGTGCTGTTTCGAATCTGTCTTTCATTGCGGTAGCCACGCCTACCTTGGCTTTGGTGATTAACTGCCGATACTTCACTTTTACCAGGCCTTGATCCGATCATCCCCATAATATTTAAGGATTCCAATTCCATTACAGCCCCCCCTACACTAATATCTGGACTGCAGAGAAGAGCAATCACAGAGCTCTTCAGAGAAGATGGAGTTAGTCTTACAAATTTATTCCTCACAGTCCTGGTTAAAGGTGTGTCCTCTGGACATTCCTGGGGTGGGTGGGCAGGTCTTAAGTGGTAAATCCATTCTAGCATTCCAATCTCTCTAAGCCTTTGAATCCCCTCATCTACTGTATACCACGGCAAATCAGGCATCTCAACATCAGACATGCTAGGCCATCGTTTGGTCCATGCTTCAGTCAGCCACCCAAACAAACTGTTAGAGCCCTTTCTAACCCCTCGAGCTACAGCGTTGAATCCAGAATTTCTGCTCAGTGGGCCCATATCAATAAATTCAGCCTGATCCAACTTTATATTCCTTCCACCATTATCCCATACTCTTAGTATCCATTCCCACACATATTCCCCTGATTTCTGTCTATATAAGTTGGAAAACTCATGCAGTTCTTTCAGAGTATAACGTACTTCCTCATGGGTCACACTTTGTATTTCACCTTTGGGGGCTTGTTGTGATTTTAATCTAGTAATGGGTCTCGAAGACAAGAGGGGTGGGGGGTCTGGGTAAGGAGAAGGATTAGAGATGTCTTGCAGGCTACTGAACTGAGGGCATTCCTTTGCATTTTCTTCTGGTGAGACAGGATTATTCTCTTCAGGCAGGGGTTGGAAGACAGATTCCTCAGGGCAGACTGGAAGTTGGACCATGCATGCTGGAGATTGGTTGGTACCTGCCTCGTGGCTGGGAGGAGGTACAGACTCTCTGGGGCAAGGTGGAGGCTGGGCAGTGCATGCTGGAGTTAGGCTGGTACCTGCCTCAGGGCTGGGAGGAGGTCCAGACTCCCTGGGGCAGGCCAGAGGCTGGGCAGTACAGGCTTCCATTTGGCTTGTACCCACCTCAGGGCTGGAAGGAAGTCCAGACTCCCTGGGGCAGGCTGGAGGCTGGATGATACAAGGTTGAGAAGGTGTGGTCTCCACAGGGCAGGCCATCACAGGTTTATCTGGTAAAGTCTCAGCAGAATTTAGGGTCCCAATGTACCCACCAATATTATCATCATCCCATATGTCTCCGTCCCAATCCTCGGGGTTCCACTCCTTTCCAATCAATGCCCTCACTTTAATTGCAGAAACCTTGCGAGGTTGAGATTTTAGTTTCCTCTGTAATTCTGCTACTCGTACAATGAGAGACTGCATTTGATTCTCAGATATCTCAAGTCTGTGGCTACAGGAGACAAGATTTTCTTTCAAGGCACACGTAGAAACTTTCATATCATTCATGCGGCATTTAAGTTTCAAAATTGAAGACTTTAGCTCATCCCTTTCTTTTGTAATTGTATCCAGAGTATCTAGGAGGAGCCAGCCAACATCATTATATTTTTTACTCCACAAAATTCTGTTAAAGTGTTGAAAACACTCTCACCCAGATCCTTGCTTCTTATAAGCGTGGAAGAAGGGGAATCCAATGATGCTATTTTGCGTATCTCTATTGCCAGCTCACGCCATGGACTGTTAGCAACCTCTTCATTGTTGGAAAGGGAGTCATTAGTACCCCTGAGTCCAATTAGAGTGGAGAGCCAATTACAAAACTCCCAGAACCACCTCAGACATCCCATGTTTAAGACTCTGTTCCTCAAGAACCACTCCCGGTACCAGCTGTATTAGTCAGGGTTCTCTCGGGAAACAGAATCAGCAGGAGATATCTATCAATAATATGAAATTTTAAAAGAGTCTCTCACACGACCGTGGGGATGCACAAGTCCAGGTTCCGCAGGCAGGCTGCAAACCAGTGGCTCCGATGAAAGCCCGATGAAAGGTCATTGATGAGTCTCTGGGAGAAGTTGCCTGTCCAACGACGAGCTGGGAAATTCTCTCTGAATGTTGAAATCACTTCCACTTTTAAGTCATTCAACTGATTGGGTAAAAGCACCACCCATTGATAATGTAATCTCCCTGATTGATGCAGATGTAATCAGCCATCCATGCAGTAAACTCACTGGTGATTGAAGTCCATAAATGCTCTTGTATTACAATTAGCCCAGTGCTTGCTGGAACAAACACCTGGACACAACTCCTTGGCCGAGTTGACACATTAGCCTAACCATCACACTATGTATCAGGAATTTAGGGCTCGTTGTCCCTCCAGGAGTTACAGTCATCTGAAGGCTTGATTAAGGCTGAAGGGTCTACTTCCAGTACGGTTTACTCACATGGCTGGCAAGTTGATGCTGGCCTTTGGCAAGAGACCTCATTTCCTCACCATGAGTCCCTCTCCATAGGGTTTCTTGAATGTCCTCACAACATGGCCGTAGCTTCTTTCACAATGAGTGGTCTAAAAAAGATCAAGGCAGAAGCCACAGTTTCTTTTATGACCTAGCTTTGGTAGTCCCACTCAATCAATTCTGCAGTGTCCTATGTGTGACACAGGTCAGCCCTATTCAATGGGAAGGCAATACAGAGGGCCTACAAACCAAAAAGTAAACTTTCTTGAAAGCTTGCTGCTACAAATACTGTTTACTATTGCAGCAGTTTATAAATTCCAAAAATAGATACTGGATTATGTTTGTAAACTGGTCTGTTCCTCTGGGCAGATTGTATTAACTTTAGAGGTTTCACTTTTATTTGATTTAAATTATGATTAGTGCTTTGATTGAGCCACGTCAGTTGGACATTGAGAAAACGACAGGGAAGAAAAGACAGTTGGAGTTTTGATGCTGTATCTGGGAAGTAAACACACAGAGAAGCAGATATATGAGGAAAGAGGGAAGGCTCCATTAGACACAGCAGAGGGCCCAGGAAGAGAGATGAGCCATTTGCCTGATACTTACAGTTGGCCTTGTGGAGAGAGCAGAGCAGCTGAGCCCTAAGAGGAATGAGCCCCAGGGAAAGAGAGGAGCATTGTACCAGCCTACAGTTGAGATAGGAAGAAGCTGGGCCCATGGAGTCTTAAGAGGGAGAAAGAAGACTGAACCCTTGTAGACGTCTGCAGCCATCTTGCTCCAACACATGGCAACAGACTTTGGTGGGGGTGGTAACACGCTTTATGGCCTGGTAACCATAAACTTCTACCCCCAGAAAATATACTTTCATAAAAGCCGACAGATTTCTGGTATTTTGCATCAGCACTCCTTTTGGCTGACTAATACAACTATAGCACCAAAAAGCATAAAAAAGGAATAAACTTAACAAAAAGCATATAAGACTCTACATTAAAAACTACAAAGCATGGCTCAGAAAAATTAAAGAATCCCTAAATAAATGGAAAAATTGTTATGTTAATGGATTCGAAGGAGGCTCAATATGTAAAAATGCCAAATCTCCCAAATTGATCTATGATACAAGTCCAGTCAAAAGCTCTTCAAGTTTTTGTGTAGAAATTTATCCTTAAAAGTGAAGACAATAGTTGGAGGATATACACTATTTTGAGGAATTACCACAGAACTACAGAAATCAAGAAAATCAAAGAGAAATAGGGAAATAAGGATAGAGAAATAGTTCAATGAAACAGAGTAGAGAGTCCAAAAACAGACATGTACACATATATCAACAAAGTCAACAAAGGGCAAAGGCAATTTAATGTATAAGAAGTCTTTCAGCAAATAACGTGGAACAACTGGAGAAATGTACAAATGAAAAATGAATACTGACTCTTATCTCATATGACACATAAAAATAAATCAGATGAATCATAGACCTAGATATAAAAGCTAAAACATAAAATTCTGGAGGAAAACAAAGCAGAATATCTTTATGGCCTTGGGATAGACAATGATTTCTTAGAGAGGACATAGAAAGCATTAAACATTTAAAAAAACAAAGAAAAGAAAATAAAATTTAACTTCATCAAAATTAAAACCTATCAACACAGCTTTAAGAAAACAAAAAACAGAAATGTCAGATCGGTAGAAAATATTTTCTATATGTATAAATGACTAAGGACATGCCTTCAGAATATATGAAGAACAACTAAAAGTCTATTTTAAATTACTAATACATAAAAAATGGACAAAAAACTTGAACAGACTCATCACAGGAGAAAACATATGAATGGCCATAAAGCACATGAAAATATCAAAATCATTCATTGTTATGGATATGCAAATTAAAACCACAATGTGATACCTCTGTACACCCTCTAGAATGGCTAAATTAAAAATATTGGCAATACTAGTGGTGCAAAGATAGTGGAGCATCTTGAACTCTCAAATGCTGGTGGGAGCATAAAACGGTATAGCCACTTCAGAATAGAGTTTTACATTTTATTATACTTGAAAAACTGAAGACAAATATTCAGTGACAAGGAAACTCTGACCCACTATCAGTATGACTAGATCAAGAAAGTCTGGCCCACTACCAGCAACAGTCAGTTGAGGAAGCTGGCCATTATCTATAACAAACATCCCAGAAAGGTGAACCACAAATCCATGTAACAATCAATCCAAAATAGCCAAGACTTGATTGGTAACTGATAGCTTCCCTAATTTTACCCTCACTTCCAACTTAGGACCAACCATAGGGAGCCAAATGTGCTCTCCTATCCAGTCACATAGGATACCCCACTTCTAGTTAGCCTGCCTCCAGCTTCCCCATGACAACAGCCTCCAATTGAGGCATACCTGGTCTTCCTTTTTTCCACCGTAAAGCTTTGCCACTCTTGCTTGCTCTTCTCCCAAGAGAAATGGAAACATATGTCCACAAAATTACTTGTACTTGAAAATTCATAGCAGCTGCACTCATAACAAAAACCTGAAAACAGTACAGATGTCTATCAACAGGAGAATGGATAAGCATATGGTAGTATATTCATAAAATGGAATACTACTCAAAAATTAATAAACAGTGAACTAATGATACATACAACAATATGGATAAATCTTTAAAACATTATAAAGAATGAAAAAAGCCAGACATGAAACAATCAATATTGTATGGTTCTATTTATATGAAATTTATTAATAGACAAAAAATATCCATAGTGTTAGAAATTGGAATGGTGGTTGCCTCTGAGAAGCAGGTTTGACTGGACCAGACATGAAGTAAATTTCTGAGGCGATAAAAAAGTTCTATATCTCAGTTGGGGATTGGTTACAAAACTCACTTAAGATCTATAAATTTCATTTTATGTAAATTTTACCTCACTTTTTAAAATGAGAAGAAAAATTAAAAGAGTAAAATCAAATAGGAGGTTATTGCTAAGATCCAAGTCAGAAATGATGGTGGTAGCAACAGAGATGTTGAAAGAAGTTAGATGTGAGACATATTTTGGAGTGTACAGATAGGGTCTGCTTATGAATTAGGTGTGAGGAATGGGGGAGGGGGAAGCAATCAAGGATTACAGAGGTGAGAGTGATCATCTTCCTTGAGAAACATTCTCAAACTCATGGCTCTTCATTTTTTAGTTCAGCCACATACCTTTCCACATTTTTGCCATTCAGCAAAATGATGGGGTTTGGCATTTTCTGATTTGGAAAGTTAAAGTGTAGGTCTTTGACCCAACCGCCCTTTAGTTCATTCCTCACACTTCTGCTCTGCTCTTTATCAAAGGGGAAGGGCAAGCATGGCTCATCTCTCCAGGCTATGTTCTCCAGGTTTCCTCGTCAGATGACCTCTGGCTGGGTTGGGCAATGATTGAAACTGTAAGGAGATTAAAACATCCAAGGATAGGGGAGCGGGTGTAGCTCAGTGGTGGAGTGCCTGCTTCCCAGGTTCAATACCTGGTACCTCCTAAAAGAAAAAAGAAAAAAAAAAAAAAAAAAACATCTAAGGAAGAGAGAGTTAGGACATTTCTCCTCCTCTCTTTCCTTGGGTGAATCCCTCCAACAGCAACTCTTTCCCCTTCCTGACTCCAGCTTCCATTAGATTACTTCCACCCCAGGTTCCACAACCCCAGTTTGGTCCTCCAGCCAACTAGTGGCTTTCTTTTCTTGCTAGTACTTGGGGTGCCTTGCAATCCTCTGTTTGGTTTTTCAGATATCTGTCCAATTCCTTGTATTAAGTTCCCTCTGCTTTAAAATGACAGAATGGTGTCTATGTTTTCCCGATTGTACCCTGACTAATAGTCAGCAAAGGAGCAGAGAAACACTGGGACCTGCAAGCTCTTAAGATGGGGTCCAGTTTGCTCATGATCTTGTTGTGGGTGAACATGTTCACGAAAAAGTCAATTATTATATACTTATAGGAAAGGTCAACTTAATAATATCAACTTTGCCTAAAGGAATGATTTGTTTGTTTGTTTCTATTAGAGTTTTTGGTTTACAAAACAATTATGTTTAAAATAGAGGATTCCCATATACCACCCTATTATTAACATCTTGCATTGGTGTGGTACATTTGTTATAATTGATGAAAACTCATTTTTATCGTTATACTATTAACTATAAATACATAGTTTAACTCAAGGGTCACTGTTTGTGTTATGTAATTTCATGGACTTTCATTTTAAATTTTTATTCTAGTAACATATAAACAACATAAAATTCCCCTTTCTAAACACATTTAAATATAAAATTCAGTGGTGTTATTTATCTTCACAACGCTATGCTAACATCACCACCATCCATTACCAAAACTCTCCTATCGTCCCATATAGAAACTCAGTACCTTTTTAAAGAAATGTTTTAAGCAATCTTTTATTAACTGTTTTCCCACTGAACATGTATGGTAATTAACTTAGTGCTTTACTCAGAATTAAAGCTCAATAAATGTTAGTTATTATTATCATCTGTAAAGCTTCTTATATTAGTATTCTTTGATAAACTGTTCTCTGGAATTGTGTAGTCTGGAAGAAAATACATTTATAATTAACCTCAGGCTTAGGGGTTTATACATGTTAAGAACGTGATTTATTAAACCTCACATAAAGAAGAGAAAGAAGTTCCCCAATGGAACTAAAAATGTAGTTACTTAAAGATAAGTGTCAAGAAAGTAGAATATATGGAGTTTGGGGATATCTGATAAAATGTATTTTTAAAGATTATGATTTTAAAATATGTGTATATAAATGTGTGTTAGTGTGATGTTCTTAATTTCAGAGCATAATGAAGAAAATGTAAAGGAAAATGAGGCATAGTTTATTTCTTTTCTATGTCAACCATCTGTTCACATTAGCCACAAAGAAACTCCCTTATAAAATTCATTAAATTCCCAAGTTATAATTCAATGTGGCAATAAGTCTTCAACACAATGTACACAATCGCCAAATGACTACGGCAATGACATAAATGTAATGGTCATAATTACATGACAATTCAGATATTTGATCATTCAAAACAACAGTAAAATAACTATTCTTTTTTGTCAGCCTCTAAATACCTCCATTCTTTATTCAAAAATCTGTGGCTTTCACGGAGGAGATAGAAACACAATCCAGCAATGGCACAGACAAAGCTAGGGAGAGGGGGAGGAGAATAGGTTTTTGAGAAGCAGGCAGGGAAAAAAACTCTGCACCAAGCACTGAGAGTAGAAAGAGTGAGATGAATGTGCATGGAGCCAGCCTAATTATCGGAGAGTGAAAGGTCATCAAAATCAATTTGCAGCACGAAGTACAAAGGTCATTATCAGACTCAGATTTTCTCCGCCCGTTTAAAACACAATAAAACTAAAGTGAGTGCTTTAATAACTATGATTAGTAAAGAAAAAAAGCATATCATTGAGCCATCTGTTTAAATATTTGTGCTACCTTAGTTTTACTCAAAACAGCATGAAAGATGAGCAGGGAAGCATTTTTTTTTTTTTTTTCTATTTGTTGGCTTTTAAAATCCTGACATTTTCTCCACTGGTTGCCTGGATTTATAACACAGATGAAAGAGTCCCTCTTAAATTACTGCCCTTTGAAATCAATAGCACAGTATTTGTAACGACTTTCTTTTTATTAGAGTGCACTTCATTATTATTTTTATTATAATTTTATGGGACAGTCTGGAACAGAATTCATCATTCACTTATTTGAAGTATCTCACTTACTCAGTGGCACAGATGGCCTGATCTGAGGAGATTTAATCACCCTACATGAGGGCTGCCTCTATGCTAAGTAAATGCAAACCATGACAGAAAAAGGAAGCAACAGGCAACAATAGCGTCATCTCAGGTGCCATTAAAAACTCTATGGAAACTAATTCACTTGGGAACTTTGGAAATAATATTCATAAAGCTGGAGCTTTTTATTTTTTATTTTTCCTCTAAAATTTAAGATACCAATACTTCATGGTCAGGGCTTCTGTAGTTTTAAACTGTGTCTACCAGTAAGAAATACGTTTTGCACTGTGATGCAGTCCTCACAGGCACACATACATATTCACACACACGCTGAAACAAACACTGGAAGAAGTATTTATCATTACTGTATGTGACATACATTGCTATTTTCCAATCTAATTTATTTTATATTTTAAAAAACTGCTCATAATCCACAAAACTGTTTTAATAAATGTGTCTCAAACAGCAATGTGAAAAAAGCAGATTCACGTGCTTCTTTCTTTTAGGTTTTAAATGAAATAATTTGTGTAAGTGCATAGTGTAGATTCTGGCACATAGTAATTATGTGATAATTATTAAATAGCTGATAGCAGTTATTATGAGAAATGTATTGAACAGATTTTACAACTTACCACAGTTTAAAATAACCAAGACATGCTACAGAAGTAGCTTTCCTGAAATGTGTGTGTGTGTGTGTGTGTGTGTGTCTATTTGGGTTGTCCTATCTTTGATCCAGCTACCTGCTTCTAAAAAATTAACCAATTGATTTTAGATTATAGAGCACCTAGATTGGTAGACAGAAAAAACATAAAGGAAAAGGAGAAATATTGGTGAAAGATCAAGGTTTTCTTCCTTTTCTGGGCTTCCTCGTTCACGTAATAGTAAAATTCTTATCTATAGTAGAATGTAGGCAAAAGGGCTAAAATATGAATTTTATAAAATCTTATCATTTATTAAGTGTTACAAAGTCAGTAAACTGCAACCACAAAGAAAGACAAAAAAAAAAAAAAAGAGAGAGAGAGAGAGAAAAGAATAAAGAAAAGTAGAAACACAAAGAGGAAAAAAATGAGGACTTCTTAAATTTTGATTTTATTATATTCCTCATTTACTATCCACGAGCCTGGAAGGAGACTTGTGAAATCCCTTAGCTAACCGATCTATTTTCATTCTTAGTTTATTCAATCAATAAACATATAGTTACTGAAAAACCTATGTTTCTACCATAAGAGACTCAGGGTACATTTTATACATGCTATACGTTTTTCAGTTAAGTAGGAATAAACATTTCTAAAATATTAAATTTTATGCCTTGCCTGTAATGAACTAATCACAAATCAAGAAATATGTAAACAACGCTGCTTATGAAATTTCCTGAAACTTGTTTTTTTAGCTACAAGTGAACGTCTGAAAATCACAACAGCATGAAATTTGAAGCTAGACCGAGACAACATTAATCTGGATTAGCCACTACTGAGAACCATGTAAGGTGCATTTTTAGGGAGATCAACAACGGAACACTAAAAACAGGTGGTTTAATAAAAGGTAAATGGGAAACGAAAAACGATTGCTTTCTTTTCTAAGTAGGCCAATGTAGTTACCATCCAGAAGACAAAAGGTGAGAATTTTTCATTGTACCTCTTGATATCCACATTCTATAAGAGGTGATGAAATGTTACTTCTTTAGCTTTGCTATAGCCACAGGACTCTGGGATGGGCACTTTAACCTAAAAAGAGCAGAAAACAGTAACAAAAAGTATGAGTGGTGCTGACAAGATGATGGGACCCGGCAGACACATGCTGAGGATGGTGAAGGAGAGAGCATGAGTTCAGTAAGTTGGGACGCGACATAGCGCTTGTCTCGTCCGGGTTTCTGTCCTGGTCCCCGCGAGGGGGCGACTGCAGTGGCAGGAACGACTTGTTAGGTGTTAGGTGCGCCCGCCCGCTGTCGCTGGGCGCAGCAGCATTATCTCGGCTCAGAAATGATCTAGATGCCGGGCACCTTCAGCCTCATCGAGGTCACCACCCCCTAGTGAAGTAAGACCCTACCTCCATCGCGGATGCCTCTTGGAAGGAAGCCTGTAGAAAGGGCACTTGGTCCTGCTTGGAGATGTTAGAGCTCGTAGCTGTTTTTTCAGAAGCATTGATCACTTGCTAACTTAATGCTACATCAGACTCTGTAGCGTATTCATACGGGCAAAAAAAAAAAAAAAAAATGCAGTGATATTCCTCGAGGAATTTTTGTGGTCAGAGGATAAAATGTGTCCTACTAGGAGAAATAGACTTGGAAAAGGAGAGTGGCAGCCTCTCCAGAGTATCTATTGAAGAAATCCTAGAAGAACAAAGGGTAGAACAGAAGAAGGAGCCGGAAGCAGAGAAGCTGAGTTCAGGCCCTTGAGGGTGGAGACCTCTCCATTCCTTGAGCAGATACTCTGGATGAGTATTAAGGCTTTTGCTCAGGGCTATTGACTCGGGGAGCACAGGCTGTCACTGAAATGAAAGTGACATCCTAGTAACCTCACACGTTTGACCAGAGACTGTTGAGTTTTGAAAAGTCATTTTTATTTTGAATTATTTCACATATGCAACATGAAGAGATCAGGTGTTTTTTTTTAAAACAAACAAACAAAAAAAAACCCTCACAAATCATTGTTTAAAGAAATTGTACCATGGACTCCTTTCTCATGTCACTGTGGAACCAGCAACTACTTCTTTACTTTGCTCTCCTTATCCCAAATTAGACTTTATAGGGGGTGTTTTTCATTTACTTGTAAATAAAATGTGACTCTCAAAATAGTAATTTAAAAAAAAAGAATTTCAGCATAAGTCAAGGTTTATATATACTCCTGGATAGGTTATGGGTCTGATTAAATTAAGGACTGTTGATATTTGAGGCTTTAAATACTGAAACCCAATTACAAGATGAAGAAGAGACATCTGGTCAAGTATCTCATCCCCTCCCCCACCCAGCTGTCCCAAAGACAGGACTTCTCATAGTGACTCTTCATTTAATAAGGGCTCTGAGATAAAACAGTATATGGATGAAACTGAGCTCTTCTTAGACTGATCTGAGCCAACTGGCTGTGTCTGCCATCACCTGTGGTTAGCCATCTGGTGAGGTCACAAAATCTAGGGGTCACGTTCAGCAGAAAAGTTTTGACTAAGCACAGGCATTCGTTGCAGGATGGTCTGATGTTTAGGCACATGGGCTCTGGAGCCATATTGCCTGGGTTTGAATCTTAGCTCGATTCATTATAGTTGTCTGTGACCACTCAGTGTTGACTTCCTCATCTGAAAAATGGGGACTATAACCTGATAAAGTTGTTGGGGGAATTAATCAAGATGATTCAGGTAAGTCATTAAAATCATTCCCAAGTCATAGAAAGCCCACAATACATATTATGCTTCCTTTCTCTCTGTCTCTCTCTGTCTCTCTCTCCCTTCTCTCTCTCTCTCTCTCTTTCCATCATCCAAATACCCAAAATATCAGAGTCATTGTATTTTACTTGCTAGGCTTTTGTATATAAAAGAGAGGGGAACAGTTCCAGATTATTCACTTCCTTTCTGGAAAAGAAAGAGACTCAGATACATCAGATCAAAAATCTTCTCACTTCTCAACTTTTAAAATGTCTGCATTCTTAGTTTGTTCAATAAATCTCCCTAGTTACACATTCAGCTGAAAAAGAACCCTGGAGCTTATGTCTGTCCAGAATAGGATTTGGGGCAATATGGCTCAGACTAGGACATTACAAGGCAAAACTCTACAGCAGTTCAATGATCAACTAACACTTTTAGTTTTGCTCATTCCTGTGACAACCTATAATTCCAAATCATTGAGTAGCTAGACACAAATAATGCCAGTAGTGAGGTGTTTCATTTAGTATGTACTGCTGTATCACAAACCATCACATATTAAACAACAATTATCTTTCATGTTTCTGGAGGTTGACTGGGCTCCTCTAGATGGTTCTTCTGCTCTATAAGAGATGACTGGGGTTGCAGTCCTTTAGCTAGCTTGGAATGTCTCATATGCTTGGCTGTTAGAACTGGCTGTCAACTAGAAGCTTAGCTGACAACCAAAGCACCTCAGTTCTCCTTTGCCTGGCCTGTCTATATGATCTGAGCTTCGTAGAGCATGGCAACTGGGTTCCAAGAAGCAGAAAGTGGAAGCTGTCAGTCCTCTTAAGACCTGATATTGGAAGTCTCAAAACATCACTTCTGCTCCATTCTCTTGGTCAGATCCAGTTAGAAAAAAAGATTTAAGGAGGAGGAAGATACCTTCCACCTCTTGAAATAGAAATGGTATGCTCAGACAAGGAGGAGAGTAATCTTTGAAAACTAGATATCTTGTCATCTTTATCTGGGAAAATGAACTGTTTTTAAGATCCCTCTATCACAAGACAGTTTTCTATGTCAGCAAATTATAGTCCAGTATCTGTTTTAGTAAATAACGTTTTACTGGAACACAGCCACACTCATTTGTTTCCATATTGACTATGGCAGCTTTCATGCTACAATGGCAAAGTTGAGTAGCTGTGACTGAGACTATATGGCCAGCAAAGACTAAAATATTTACTATCTGGCCATTTTCAGAAGAAAAGTTTGGTAACCTCTAAGGCAAGGTATTAGCTAGTCCTTGCAAACAGGAACTATGTATGTATATATGTTTTAATCTGTGCATAGCAAATGAATACTTTGATGTATTTTCTGGTTTATATTTTCATTGACTAAGTGGTCTTTATTATTCAAATAGTATATTCATGTGATTTTTATTAAAATCATAAGACTATTCTTGCATTGTATTTACTTATATTTACTTGTGCTGAAACACCTGCTTCTGATTAATTTTTTGCTAAGCGAATTTCAGTGCAATGCAAGTAATCAAAATCCTTATTTTAAATTAAGCCTTACAGAGGTATAAGCCATAGTAAAAATGGGGAGAATGCTAGATGCACAAATATAGCTTTGAAGTGTAGTGTAATTACACTGAATTTGAAAGGATACAGTACACTTTTGAAAATTTTTTGTAAAATGTAATGTTATTCCAAATACCTTGTTTTTCTCTCTAAATAGAATGAATTGTCATTAGAATCCTGCAGTGGTTAAAATTTGTGATGTTTTTCCTTAAAGGGCAACATAATCTTGATTTATATAGGTGTGTTTTTGTGAGTGTCTACTATATATCCACAAGTATTAATTAAGCTGTTTTTAACATTCCCAACCATACCTGAAATATTTTCAAGCCTCTGTGTTATATATGGAAAAATACGAAAAAGTATACTCCTTGAATCTCAGTCTTACTAACTAGATTAGTGCTTCCTATATTCTCCTGATGATAAGAACAGAAGTATTATTAAACATGACAATTACCAGGTCACACTCCTAAAAATTATTATTCAGTAGGTCTAAGCTAAGGCCTGAGAATTTGTCTAACAAATACCTTACATAAGTCTTACCACCAAGGAAGTGTGAGAAACACTTATCTAGATCATTCATGAAGTATTATGGAAAATTTATTGACAAATGGTTTTAAAAAATCATTACATATAAAATAGGCTCTATTCATATTAGTAACTAGCCACTAAGTCAATTCTTATTAGTAAGATATTTTTCAATCAAGGTAAATAACTGGGAGAATTCTAAATATATGATGCAAACATAGCCTAAAAGAGATAAATCCCCTTCAGATTGCTTAATATTTTACTGAAAGACTTCTTGGATGCCAGAGAAAAGTGCAGATTATTCCAGGGAGTTGGAGAAAGGATATATGTTAAATCAAACAGCATAATATCATTTATATTTAGATTCTGTCATCAAACTATTTCAGTCTTAATTTAACTACAACAGAAATATTATCCCTCTATTTTTTAAATGTATCTATCATAGTAAAATATAATTCACTTCACTAATTGGGTATTTAGCTTAAAATTATCCAAACAACATCCATATAGTGAGCATCATTCCTGAGGCTTTTGTACCATTGTCCGTTTTTGTTATTCATCATCTACCTACACACGCTTTCCTAACCTAAGAGCTAGACATTAGTTTACTCTCTATACTTGTCTGTTAGCTGGGTATAAAAACCCAAAAGCTCTTTTTATTTAAATTGTTATTTTCTTGAAATTCATCTACCATGTGAGGAAGAAGACTAAGCTAAGCCATAGGACAAGAATCAAGGCACCCCGGTTAACAGTGCCAGCCGGTGACCAGATATGTGAGTGAGACAAACCAGGACCAGCCAGCCTGCAGCCAACAACAGAATGACTTAAAATGCTTAAGTAAGCCCAGCCTAACTGGATGGAGCTGAAAGAAGTTGTTCTGGCTAGGCCTGCCCAAAAGACAAACCAATGAATTATTAACAAATAAGTGGCTGTTATTTTTAGCCACAACATTTTGGAGTATTTTCTTGTACGGCAATAAATTACTTACATAAAAATTGTAACTATTTGTGGGTGGCTGCCAAAATGAATACTTGAAATCTGTGGCATTCATGTTGGGACTGGGCAAGCAGAGTCTGAACATCAGGCAAGGAGGCTGTGACCCTCATCTCACAGAGATGAGCCTCTTTTCCTACCTCTTGGATCTGGATTGGCTTTGTGACTTGCTTTGATCAACAGAATACGGCAGAAGTGACATTGTGCAACTTTTGAGCTCAGGCCTGAGGAGCACTTGCAGTTTTTTTGTTTGGTTTTGTTTCTAAACTTTTATTGTGGTTACATACATACAACATCTAATTTCACATTTTCACCAATTTCAAGTAGTTACCACGATTCGGTGATAATAATTGCATTCACAATGTGTGTTACGAACAACACCATCCATTACCAAAACTTTTCCATCACTCCAAACAGAAACTTTGTACCAATTAAACATTAACTCCCCATTCCCACCCCAACTCTGCCCTAGTAACCTGTATTCTAATTTCTGACTCTATGAATTTGTGTATTCTAATTATTTCGCTTAAGTGAGATCATACAATATTTGTCCTTTTGTGTCTGGCTTATTTCATGCAACATAATGTCTTTAAGGTTCATCCCATGTTGTAGCATGTATCAGAACATAATTCCTTTTTATACATAAATAATATTCTACTACATGTATATACCGCATTTTGTTTACCCATTCATCCATTGATGGACACTGGGGTAGCTTCCACCTTTTGGCTATCATGAGTAATGCTGCTGTGAATACTAGTACTGGTATAAGGCTTTGCAATTCTCAGTGTCATCTTTTTGGAAACATCTTCAGTGGCCATGTGAAGAAACCCCAGTTAGCCTGCTACAGAAGATATGTAAAAGATTAGAGACACCCTGAGCAACAGCTCCAGACAACTGCCAGACATACCAGTGAGGCTAGCTGGGACCAGCCATTCCACAGCCAACTTGACAAGTGACTACAAATGTGTAAGTGAACTTACCCAACACCTCTTAAAACAAAAAGGAGCCATCTCAGCTGGGTCATGCACAAAGTACTGATTGGGTATAATTTGTTTATGCAGCATTAGATGAACTATACAATGACTTAGATTTGGTTCAGTGTTGCTTTTGCGTAAATATACTACCAACCAGCGATGAGCAGAATAAAGAATTTATACCAGATAAGAATATACCAGATAAGGACATGACTCCCCTCATTCTTCACAGAAGCAGTTCAAAAGTTCTTTGGTCAATGGAATCCAAAGGGAATAAAAAAAATACCAGGTCTTGGGAGCCCTTGGTTGTGGGTTCACTGGGCTTGGAGGGGATATAATACTATATAAATAAGTTTTTGATGTGCCTGTTTACATATTTCTGTGTTTTATTTCTCTCAGATTCATTAGATCTAAGCCAGCCTAGACAAAGCCTACCAAACATCCACAGTCAGTACTTGTTCAAAATAAATGAAGTGCTCTCTGGAAAAAATTGCTCTTTTCTTTACTTACCAAAATCTGCCAACTGAAATATATAGGTTCCCACATGAAGAAAGGTAACTGTAGTTATTAAATATTAATGATTAAATATTAATTGACAAGTTTAACAAAAAATGTACTTGCTTATGAAGATAGCTCCTTCTTAAAAGTTAATGAATCTTTTCTACTATTTAGACCTGTTATTCCCTGCTTCAGAAACGTTCTTGATAGGGGCCATCATGGAACCATAGCACTAAACGGAAAGTGGGAAAGCATCCAGTCTAATATAAAGAAAATAATGCACAAAAGAATTTAAATCCCTGCCTAAGATCACACAGTGGTTGGTAGAAGTCAAAAGCTGAAGCCCATCTCTTGTGGTTCTCAGACCAGCAGCACCCTAAGGGTTGCTCCTTACGGTCTCCAATGATTAGGAACCCTTCTACATGTGCCGAGACAGGTTGGCTACACCCCCACAGATTACTGTCTTTGTGCATACCAGCCCCTCCTTCTTGCTTTTTACCCCTCTTGCCTGCATCACTACTCAACATTATCAGCAGTTTGATATTTTTTAGCATGCTGTTGTAAGCTTTGATTCTGCTTGAAGCACATCAAATTTGAAGTGAACAGTTCTTTGACCACAATTAAGCACTTACTTAATATTATCTTAAAATGTGCTTTCCCGTTGGAATAGAGACTGAGCATGTCAGTGTCTTCACTGCAGAGAGTGAGTGTACAGAATGACTTCCCCTGCGTCCCGGCCTATCAGCTATGCTACTTACTAAATCTGTGTTCTAGTCCTTCTTGGCTTTTAATACAGACTTGTTGGCAAACTTGTCCTTTGAAACCATAACCTAATTTATGGGAGAAAATGGGAAGGCATAGAAACTATGTCAGATCCCTTGATTTCTCTCTGTTGACACATAGATTTTAATTGTCACAAGTTGCTTCTGAAAGTTTAAAGAATTAACAATACCTGTGTACCTCTTGTTTCCTCGCAGTCTTTTCTTCCAGCTTTGGTGGAATCACTTAACAAAGGATAAAGAACATGCTTCACTATAAAACAGTTTTTTCAATACAATAATTTGAATTTTATGTCATATTATAGTAGTGAGTGTAAATTTATCTTTGAACCATGTTTTATTAACTTTTTCCCCCATAGAGTTACATCAAAAGAGTCTATAAATAAATGATGTGCTCAGCCTGCTAGTTCTTACATGCATACCAATTACTTCTATTGGTTTCAAAACACGTAGTCAGTACTTTAAACAACCATGATAATATCACAAACTGAAATATTCAACATCTCCATCTCAGTATGCTGTCACCATGCAGAGAACGATTAGAATTGGAAATCAGTTTCGTTGCTGGTAAGTTGAGTGGCACGATGCATTTTATATCCATGCTTATGTCAAACTCAATTAACATTCTAACACAGTATATTTCAAAGACACTGACCTAATCTCAGGGAACAAGACATTTATTTATTTCACGTTAAAAGCTCTTACATTTTATGAAGGGTTCTTGAAGGAAAGATATTTATTGTCAAAATAATATTTTAAGTTCGAGCTTCTGCAGAAATGCAAAGAAATTATCTTATTAAAAATTCTTACTGCAAGAGATGCATACCATTACTGGGGAAGAAGAAAAGAACTTCTCAAGCTATAAATCTTCAGAATTTTTTTATTATATAAAGTTCCTGTCTCCTTACAAATAACAAACACATTTCAAATCATTATGAGGTGTGTAATTTTTTATATATATCTAAAAAAGAATACTCAAAATTAAATTGTGTAAAAAATTAAATACAATTTAACAGAATAGGATTCATTTATGAAATAAAAATGTAGAACCATAAAATATAGAAACATAGAAAAGTTCTGAAAAAGAAAAAACAAAAAATAAAATTAAAAAGTTCTATATATGCATATACATGTGTGTAAACATAGATATTATATATGCACACATATATAATATATCTTTCCTTCTTTAACAATATGTTAACAGTATTTAAGCTATTCAACAATGTCAGATTAGTTACTTATTCAGAATAATAATGGCTATCTATTCAGAAAGTTTAAATAACAGGAGTTTTGTTAGGGAAAACCACCAAATGTAGCTATGCTTATCTGAAGTTTTTATCAAGTATGAATCGTTAAAGCCTGTGGAAAAGTTTTGTCAAATGATGGTAGAACATCTGGATAAAAATATGAATGATGCTGTCAACTTTACCATCTGTTTTGTCTACACTGTGTGAACATCCATATTTTCAGAAACACTGGGATATTTAGCAGAGTATAGACAAAACATCTCAATATTTAAAGTTCTTTTAAAGCTAACATCTGGATGGTTAAACATTCTTTTCTTTGTCTGTATGTTTGCAAGTTGTACAGACAGAGCTCTAATATACAAGATTACCACTGCATTCCTTTTTTAAAATTTTACCATTTATGGTTTACTTGATATTGTCTTTTTAAAATCATATCTACTAAAACCATGCAGTATGGAAACACAGATCAAAGAAAAGCCAGAGGAATAAAAATTGAATTATTTTTAGATCTCAGAGTAAATTTGATTGAACATTTATAGAAAGGAAGTGATAAAACAAAGCTGAATCTATGGATAACATTTAGCGTCAAACTTGTTCCCCTAGGTGAGTTAATATTTTGAACATGCCAATGACAGCCAGAATTCTGGTTTTGAACACTAAATGTTTTAAGGCCTTTTGAGAGTGTGTAGAAGGATGTTTTGAGAAGGTAAAAGACAGAAATCCTCAGATTTTCTTTATTCTCCAGTTCTTGAGGATATATGAGCTTTCCTTTATCATCTTTGGAAGTCGGCCTGAAGAAGCCAGCCGTACAAGGTAGGAGAATATAATGTAATTAGTGGTAATACGTTGAGGAAAAGGAAACTCTGGCATGATTTTCCCCTCAAATTTTTTCATTACAAAGAATGACTGCATTAAAATAAATTATTTTTTTAAAGATTTGTTACTAGAAGAGACAAATTTTCATCTGCTTTATTCATGTGCCTTAAACAAATGCTAATTCTCTACAGAGAAATTATATTTAAAATTTAGTACCAGGCAAAGAAACCCTTGTAATTCAATACTCTTCCCAGGAGGAAAAAAATACCTTTTTTATTTCTTGCTCAGCAGTGACATTTCTGATGAAAGCATTTGTTTCAGCCAATTTATTTTTGTAGCAAGCTTGATTTTTATCTAGCATCACATGACTCAGTTGAATTGACTTCTTTTTAGTATGAGCAGGCATATATCCAGAACAAAACCACTGTGCAGCTTGGAAATGAATCCAGGTATCTTCAACTGTGCATTTAAAATGAAGGAGATCCAGGGCATACTACTCAAAATATTGGTATGAATCTAATATAAATCCAAAGCTGTTCGCCTGGCAGAAATATAGCAAAACTTGTGCTAAACCTACCACAGCAGCAGATTTTGTTGATGCAATTGCCTGGGGGACATTGGGCTACCATACCCATAAAAATAATAATTAAGCTGTGAGATGTAATACATTCCACAGCTTAGTGCCTGAGCTAAGCTCAGGTCATTGATTAACACTTCTATTTCCATGTTTTGTTTTTTTGTCATTGAGCAAGTCACCTGTAGACCATCCATCATCTTTCCTTTTTCTTTTTAGTTTTATCACCATCACTTTTTAGAGGAAATCAAGAAAGCAATGTCTTTCCTTTCTAATAAAACAATAGGAAAGTCTATCTCCTGAAAGTTGTTTTCCAGAATGAAATCATCTGAGTTTAATTGCATCTTTATTTTAAACTGAATTGTAGTCATGTTGAGTGACATGTGGGATGTAAATTAAAAACCATCTACAGTGCTTTTTGTTGTTTTGTTTTTGTTTTTGTTTTTGAGCAGTACTCATGACAGTCTCCCACAGGCCCAAGGGATTCCTGACTGTAGCAGGAAAGATGGCAACTTCCCATGGCCGAAGATCCCTCGTTCTGGAAGCCAGCTTTCCCAGACAACTCCTGCAAACAGCTGTGATTTAAATTCAGATTGCCTGGCTCTCTCATACTCTATTGTACCTCCATTAATAAAGTCACTTTCAGGCCTACCCTGTAAGAATGGAAAGAAAATGAAACAAAATGCTGCTGCTTGGCCAAAAGATTGCCAAGACTCTCTGAAGCTTTTGATAAACTGCTGACAGGAAGGAGACTGCAGGCCTCCCCTTTTCTTGATTCTTGCTTTACAAATTTCACCAAAAACCATACTGTGCACCCTAATGTAATTTTTTCCAAGTCCTGTTACATGACATGTGGCACTTATAAAGAAAGCCATTTTATATGATAAGTAATGGCTGTGTTCTTTGGAAGGCTAGACAATGTCTCCCAAGTCCAGTTCTAGACCAAGTGCAGGTACAAGGCGGGGGGGGGGAAGGGCTTTCTGCCACTTCTGAGGGCTTAGAGTGATGGCTGAAATCCAGGCTGGCTAAATCTACTTTGATGATGTCTCATCAAGAACAGTCTAAAAGTCTCCAGCCAGTAAGGAGTTTGGGCGAAAGACAGAAGCCAAATAATTAACTAAGACAAAAGCCTGGAACTGGAAGCCTTCAATAAGTGAGCAGAACAATTAGGGAATAAGAATTGTGTAGTAAAGCTGTGTAGGATCTAGAAATACTGAATCACCCAGAAAGCTAGTCCTTGAACAAGTGAGCCTTGAAAAACAACAACAAAAAAGCAAATGAATGAACAAAATGAGGCATAAATAGCCAGTCCAGACAGAGAAGTTTTTGATGAGGTCTTGGCAGAGAGGCAAACATCATTGGCAACTCACTGGCAATTTGGTATAAAGGCAAGAAGGAAACTTGCTAGAATCCTGACACCTATATAAAACTGATTTTCCCACTTCTTTCAATCATCAAGAAATCCCCGGGGAAAAAACAAAAGAGATCTTTAAAGTCCCAGTTTTGTTGGGACCATCCCAGATTGAGCCTTTGTCTTCCTCCCATAAACATTACTATCACCTCCTTTTACTCTAAAGAGGTACCCTGGTTTCAAGGATAAATTTTATGGTCATCTTATTTAGTGGGTTTCATTCAAGAGAAAAGAGGAAGGAAATGAGGGGACAGTCTTCATCCATTCATTCAGTAAATAGACATGGACCATCTACTCTTTGCAAGGCTCTGGTGATACAGCTGTAATTCAGACAGCCATCTGCTCTGCTCACAGAATCAGCCATCTAACTGGGAAGGAAAACAGCCAAAAGGGAAAGTAAACACCAGACATGGTCTGATTAAAATTAATTTTTAAAAGGATAACTAAGTGGCAAAGTTAAAAACTGATAGAAAATAATATAAATATTCCAAAAACATGAAGCTTGAAAAAAAGCAAAAGTTGTAGAAAATAGGGTGCATTACTGGCCTTGTAGTCCATGCAAAGTATTGCATATTGCATCCCTTCCCACCTCCACCCACAACTTCACAGGTATTAATTGGTAAAAGTTCCCTGTGATGGTTACTTATCTGTGTCAACTTGGCAAGGCTATAGTATGGAGTTATTTAAACAAGCACTAATCTAGGTATTGCTGCAAAGCTATTTTGTAGATGTGGTTAACATCTACAATCAGTTGACTTTAAGTAAAGGAGATAAAGCTCAAGAATGTGGATGGGCCTCATCCAATCAGCAAAAACTGAGGTTTCTGGAAGAAGAAATGCTACCTGAAGACCACAACATCAATCCCTGCCTGAGTTTCCAGCCTGCCAGCCTGCCCTACAGCCCCCACAACTACCTGAGTCAATTCTAATTCCTTAAAATACATGCATACATACCTGTTCTGTTTCTCTGAAGAACCCTGACTGATACATTCCCTTAGTATATAAGACTTTTATTTAATCTCTCAGTCCATCTCAAATATTTCTCAGTTCCTACAATGTTCAGGATACCTTGCAAGCTGGGCATGCAATGGCGTCTGGTGAACCAATGGACAGAACTTATCTTCATAGAGCAGATAGTCAAGACTATCCCAAAGACAGGAACAGCTAGCTTTATTGAGCACCTAATGGTCAGACTAAATATATGCATCTTTTTGAAAGATGTTTACATTTTATATTTTTTAAAAAAGGAATTGATGTAATCATGAAAAGAACACAGCTTTGTTGGACCATCTTTTACTTGTTTTTACATATTATTCTTGTTTTTCACATTTAAGAACATATGATACATCAGGGTGTAGATGGGCATGTATTTATTTTGTGCTTAAGGACTCTCCAGACATGCCGTGTCTTTCTCCAGATCCAGAAACTGAAATTCTGTCCCTAACTTCCTTCCCTGGGATTTCTTGCCTCTCTGGTTATCCTTTCCTTGTTGGCCTCCTGCTGCCTAGTACAGCATCCATTGCAGCCTTACCTACAGCCCAATTGCTGACCTCTGACAGACCAAGGAAGGGTGTGTCAGGCCTTCACAACTGTCCATTTCTTATCGCTACTTCTCCCTCACCTCCACCATGCTGGTCTCCCTGGTAACATATAGGCCCATCTTAACACTCTCTACCTGCAGACCACAAACTACATACTCTTCATTTTCAAAAATAGCCAGGGTCTGGAGGATCTCTTAAAATTTAAAGTTTATCATTATCCACACTATCATAACATAAATGCCATCATTTAAAAAGGTCTGTTTGTATCTAAACTGAGTACATACCTATATCAATAAAGAGAGAGAAAGAGAATTTCAAACAACTGGTTGACTTCTCTTTTTTTATTAAAGAAATTGTAGGTTTACAGAAAAGAATATGGTGAAAAACAATACTAATACATAGTATTAATAATAGGGTGGTTGATGGGAAAATACACCAAATATAATCTATGGACTATAGGTAACAGTAATATTTTGATGATTTCCTTTCATCATTTGTAACAAATGTTCCACAATAATGCATGGTGCTGGTGGTATATGGGAATCCTGTATGTTATGTTTGATTGTTTTGCAAACCCACAACTTCTCTAATAATAAAAATAAATCACATATAAAATACAGAGCTTCCACATACCACCCTATTATTATCACTTTGCATTAGTGTGGTTCATTTGTTGCAATCATGAAAGAAGATTCTTATAATTGTATTATTAACTATAGTCCATCATTTACAGTAGGGCTCACTGTGTTTGTATTCAGTCTTATGTTTGTTTGTTTTTTAATTTTTATTCTAGTAACATATACAGCCTAATGATTGACTTCTAAAAGATCTTTTGGAACCAAACTCTTAAAACCATTCAGTTTCCTTTGTTTAGATTCATTAACCACCAAGCAGCCTTCTGATCTTAATTTACTTTCCCTAATGGGAAGAGTACCGTGATGGGTTTACTCAAGTATTCCAAACTACTTGATAGTTGGAATTCCCATTGTAAATTAATAACTTATCACCCTAGCCTACAGAGAATGTTCTGGGCTGATAACTACCTTGACTACCTTCACTGGGGACAAATCCCTTGAGCCAAGCAATCATTTATATAAAGTGCTCCTCTTTCAGGGTAACCACAAAATTTAAGGATTCAAAAAGCTGCCATGTCATTTGGATCCAAAGAACCCTAGTAGCTGATTAAGCTGACCCTTCTCGAAACCACAGCTGACACCCATAGGAAAATGAAAGTTGGTTGAAGTTAAAGGCAAAAAAGAGAAAATACAAGCTCCTTAAGGGTAGGGACTGGTGTGTATTTATCTCCGCTTCTGTATAATATAGCATAATTTTTTCAAACTAGAGTAATTTATTTTCTAATTATAGTATTTTGCCATACTTCTTTGCCACCACTACTAGGTATTTTTCTTTAAATAGTTATGAAATTAAATCACTTTTTCACTTAGGCAAATCCTGTGAAATCCATAGTTTTATTGCTAGTTATGTTTTTTCTATACACATTAAAATAAAAACACAATAATAATAAAATCGCTACATATATGATATGTGAGACACACAGTTACACTTTGAGGAGCATTGGTTTATCTCAGTGCCTGGAAAGCAGAGGGTAGAGGCTGAGTGATGAAGGGATGATATAATAGCCCAGCCTTGTATCTCTAATACCACGGAGCAAACCCTGTCCTCTTTTTCAAAAACTGAACCTGGGACTGGCCTCAGAGTCCTTCTCAGAATGTTGCTCCAGAGAACATCTGTGGATAATCAGAATAGCCAAGAGATAAAAGCTATTTGCCATCCTGATTTTAGCCATTTTCTAATAGAATATGGCGTTCAAGTCTTTTAAGGTTTTTGCTAAGTGACAGGGACACTTTTGGCCCACTGAGATGATTAAGTTCATGTCAACCTGTCTAGATCATGGTATCTAGTTTTTGGTCACGGAAGAACTGGTCTCGTTTTTACTGTGAGGATATTTTGTGGATTTAAATCATCAGTGATTTGATTGCCATCTATAGCTGATTACATTTACAATCAGCTAAGGAAATTGCCTTCAACAATGAGAGAAATTTCATCTAATCAGTTAAAGGCCTTAAAGGGAAAACTGAAAATTTCAGCAGTCAGCAGGAAGAATTTCCATCCTTACTTCAAAAAGGGAAAACTGAATTTCCTTCTCTACTTCAGCTGGCCACCTTCTCCTGGGGAATTAATTGAAAACTTCATCAGAGTTTCTAGCTTGCAGCTTACCCTACAGAATGCAGACTGGCCCAACCCACAGTCACGTGAGCCAATTCCTAAAATAAATCTCATAATATGCACATTATATGTGTGTATATATAAATATGTGTGCGTGTTCTGTGTCCCTGGAGAACCCTAATACACTCTGAGGCTATTCAGAAAACTTTTAAGAGCAGTGATGTTTTCCATCTTGTGACTTAAGAATGCATTTGCGAGGTTTGTGGGAAGATGGCGATGGACTAACTGCAGAGTTGAATGCTCTCACAAAAATAATGGAGAAAGAGCCACAAGTTGTCTGAGGGACCAGTTTTGGGGATCAGTTGACCAGGACAGTGCTACACAACACCCAGGAGGGTAAGAGACACAGAGACGAAAAAGCCAAAACGACAGATGTGAGTTACAAGCCCTCAAGGTGGCCAGGAAGGGCTCCCACCCCCCGCTCCCAAGATATTAAGCTGTGGTAAAATCCCTGGCTCACTGCAGCTGACTGAGGGGAACAGACATCTTCCTCCCTATCAGCTGTTTCATGGGAAAAGGGAAGGGAGATCAGGGTGTTTTCCTTCAGTGCATTTGGCCAGCAGGACTGGGTTTGCATCTCTGATCTGGAGATTCAACGCAGGAACACAAGAAAGCCGAGACTGAAACACCTCCATGAAAAGGCGTGCTGACTAGCGCTATCTGCTGGCTGGTCTGGAAATTGCATTGACAAAAACTCTTCTTGCTCTCTGTATCCAAACCCTGGTAGAAAATCTGTGCCCCACTAGTGAGTTCCTGCCCAATTTTGAAAACTGAAGCTAGGCAATTTTAAAGACTGGTAATAAGTTGAACCGAATATCAAATAAGAGCTGTGAAAAAAAAAAAAAAAAAAAAAAAAAAAAAAACCAATAGGCAAGAGAAATTAGCCATCAGAGTAAATTCACCACCATATTCAGATACCTATACATCAGCAAAAAATTACAAGCCATGTTAGGAAACAGGAAGAGATGGCCCAGCCAAAAGAACAAACCAAATATCCTGAAGAGATAGAGTACTTGATACAATTAATCAGTGATAATCATACAACTCTCCTAAATCACTTCAAAGAATTTAAAGAAAATATGACTAAAGAAGTAAAGGATATTAAAAGGACACTGGGAGAGCATAAAGAACAATCTGAAAGGCTACAAAGAAAAGTAACAGACCTTATGGGAATGAAAGACACGATGGATGAGATTAAAAATACATTAGAGGCATATAAGAGTAGATTTGAATTGCTTGAAGACAGAATTAGTGAATTCCAAGACAGAACATCTGAATTGGAAAAGACAGAAGAACAGAAAGAGAAGAAAATGGAAGAAATGGAACAGTCTCAGGGAATTGAATGACAACACAAAAGGCACAAACTTTCACATTATTGGTGTTCCAGAAGGAGAAGAGCATGGAAAAGGGGCAGGAAGAATATTTGAGGAAATAATGACCAAAAACTTCCCAAATCTTATGAAGGATATAAATATTATTATCCAAGAAGGACAACGCAAAAAGAATAAATACAAATAGACCTACCCCAAGGCACCTACTATTCAGAATGACAAATATCAGAGATAAAGAGAGGATTCTGAAAGCAGCAAGAGAAAAGCAAAGCATCACATACAAAGGAAACTCTGTAAGGTTAAGTGCCAACCTCTCATCAGAAACCAAGGAGGAAAGTGGTATAATGTATTTAAGGTACTGAGAGAGAAAAATTGCCAGCCAAGAATTCTGTATCTGGCAAAGCTGTCCTTTAAAAATGAGGGTGAGTTCAAAGTCTTCACAGAAAAAAAAAACAAAACTGATAGAATATGTTACCAAAAGACCAGATTTGCATGAGATACTAAAAGGGGAGCTGCAGCCTGAAAGGAAAAAACAAGAGCGAGAGATTCGGAGAAGAATTTAGAAGTGAAGATTATTAGGAAGGGTAACCTAAAGGGTAAGAAGACAGACAATAGAACAATATGACAACAGAGAGCCGAAAGACAAAATGGATGAAGTAAGTAATGCCTTTACAGTAATAACATTGAATGTTAATAGATTGAACTCCTCAATCAAAAGACATAGGCTAAAAAAAAAAAAAAAAAAAAAAGACATAGGCTGATAGAATGGATTAAAAATTATGAGCCATCTATATGTTGTCTGCAAGATACCCACCTCAGATGTAAGGACACAACCAGGTAAAAACTGAAAGGTTGGAAATGGGTATTCCATGTAAACAGTAACAAAAAAAGAGCTGGAGTAGGCCAGAAAAATGTAAAATAACAACATTATAGTATATAAACAATAATTACTCAGTGCAAATGGCAAATTGTTCCTGAGATCAGTATTCTGTGATTTTTTTCATATAAAATAAGCACTTGCTTTTAAAAAAAGCATTTGCAAGACATTTGGCTAAGGTTAGTGATGTTAGCAAGTGACCATGCCCTGAGGCTTTTCACCATCAGATCAGATGGAGAAAGCCTAGATCTGTTCAAACAGAGCATGTTGGACTGTAATAGATGGCTTTTTTGTTTGTTTGTTTGTTTGTTTGTTTTATGTGTTTGTTTGTTTGGATTAAAAGGCTAAAGGAGCTTTTGTTTCTTGCAAAAGCCTGCTTTTAATTACATCACCATACTCTGCAAGTATATCTGTGAGACTGGTATTAAGATAGATTGGTTAAGACAGGGTAAATATTACAGCCTCATGTCCCATCAGATCCACCAAAGCCATTCAAAGGATTATTCCTATTTCCTTGCCAGACTATCAATTTGTCAGTCTCATGATGATGTTGACTGATACTGCCACAAAAGAAACGTTAAAAATCTTTTTTTTGTATCTTCCAACCTTATCAAAGTTGTTGTATAACTAAACATTTTCAAAACAGCCAATTCTGTCTCTTCAAAAATCCAAACATTTGCTTTAAATGGGAATTCTCAAGCTGCAAAGTGAGCAGTAAAACGCAGAATTGAGCTAGAAATGAACGTGACAAGGTGCAATATTCAGTGTGTATATCAGATTTAATTTTGCATAAGAAATAAATTTCTTCAGCTTATTTTTTAATTAGCTTAAGCAAGTGCATTCTGGAGCCAATAACACAGACTTACAGGAACTGAATTACTGAAAGGGTCCTGAGCCCAGCCTCTAAATCACAGGCCTTGAGCTGATCTCATAATTAACACCGAGTTGAAGCACTGCATCAAACGCTGCAGAAATACCTTTGCCAAAGAGTGAATGGGGGAGCTCAGCAATCATTATACCCAGGCAGTAACATCTCAGGGACTACAAAGCTTGGCTGAACGTTGGGAAATCAGTTACATCAACCTGCTAAGCAGTTAATGTCCTGTCAGGCACATCTGTGTTTACTTCCATCAGATACTCCCAGCTGTTCACATTGCCTCTGTTTGATGGTCATTCTGGGATCTGCCTGATGTTGAGAAGCATGTTATTAGAAAAGTAAATTCTTTATTGAAGATTGATCAAGGAGAGATGTAAACTCTCGGATGCTGTAGTTGCTTCAAAATATTAAGGACATAGATGTGTACTGGCAATTACAGAAGGTGAATTTTTTTAGGACCCTTGGTCAGGCTTTTTAGGGGTCTGTAATTGCTTTGGTTTAAATTATGCTTTAAAATCATTCCTACAGTCGGGTTCTTATAGGGCACCACAAATAGGTATAAACCATTTCTTTCCTGTGAGGGCTGCGAGGAAGTAGGAATATTTGAGCACACAGATAAAGGTAAAGAGCCACCTAGAATCACCAAGAGCAGCCTGTTAATCAAACAGCTGGCTAGTGAGGACTTTTGAGCCAGGTGCTGTGGATGTGAAAGCAAAGAATTATGGGTCTGAGCTGGAAAGCCTCAGTTTGCCACTCCCAGATCCACTCCCAGCCCGTCTTGACCCTGCTCTCTGTACAGGGAGCCTCAGGGGCTCCTGAGCCCTCTGGTAGGAGAGCCCAAGAAAGAGAAGAGAGGGAGATGGGGATATTTACTCACAATTCCCTCTCCTTGGCCAGGCCAATCTAGTGTGGCAACTAGGCAAGGTCACAAAGCCTCTCCACAGGACTCTCTTGTTCTGGCTTCTTTTGAGCCAAAGGGTGGTAATAGCCCCTCGGTTACTATCCCTTGGTGCTGCACAATCCCGTGTGGTTTCCTCTTGCGTTGCCCACAGCTTTGTCAAGACTTCATTTATTAAACCCTTCTTGAGTGTGTCATACCATTAGGAACCCTAACTGGCCCATAATATTTCCAAAAAGAGTGTGCAGGTTCTCTGGTAAGGAAAATTAATATTATATAAACAGTAAGATAACAGAACAAATCCTAGGTCAATTTGTGAGTAGCACACCTGAACCCACACAAACCTCTAGGCTTTGCTAGGTGACGAGGTCATGAAGTCTATGTCATTTTCTCCTATTTCCCTCTGTCTCAGGAGTATACTCTGAAGATAAAAGGAAAAGGAAGGAACCTGGCTGCAGGTTTCACTCTCAGGGCTTGGCCATGGTCTTACACAAACTTTCTCATCTATCCCAGAGGCCTTAGATAGCAATTCCATTCTTGCTATCCTCTTGCTCAGCCTTTTCTAAGCCAGCCTAGCAATAGTACTTTCTCTGACAAGTCCTCTGGATACAGATACCATCTGAGATGACCCAAAATTTTCTAATTCATGCTGAAACTATTACATCCATTTTACAAGAAAGGTCAGAAGTTTGCAAGCCAAATTCTCCTCCTACTGCTTTTTAAGTAATAGGCAGCCATTTTAGTCCACTCGAGCATAGGTTAGACGAGTTAGTAAAAGCCACCTAACATAAATGCAAAAAGATTACCCAAAGGGAAAGCAATCAACTGCTCTTTAGCTATTTTCTACTTATGCAATTACATCTGAATAGCCAATTAGAGGATACGATTTGGTTTCAAACAATGACCAGAATGAAATGTAAAGATGGGTATGAGGAGGGAAGTGCTTCATGGTGGTTGTTATTTTGTTGCTGTTGTTTTCTCAACAAAACTTTCATTATTCTAATATGAAGAGTTTATGTCCTTCCTGGAATAATCCAGTAAGGCCCAGTGACCCGGAATCCTCGGAAAGCTCTCACTGGGTCTAAAAGAAGGACTTGTAGCTGCCCTGTGCTGCCTTTATTATTGGTTATGGGCCACCTTCGTGGAACTCTTCAAGGTCTCCACAGGCAGACAATTTCTTTCTTGGCAACTTCATTGTCAGACAGCCTGCCTTCTGGGTATGTTGTTATCACTGCAGTCAATTGATGTTTCTGGCATTGTTCTTGGTAGGCTCAGCTTGCCAGGGCACTGCTTGGGAAGAAAACATGAAATACCTAGCACTTTTTAATGCAATTTTCTATCTTGTGTGTTATCTTTCACAAAAATAGAGGTGAAAAAATTTTTGCTTTTAAAAAACATGGCACCACTGGATAAAGATAGGAAGTGACATCAATCTATAAAAATCTGCCCTTGCCAGTTTTCCCACAAGAAAGACTGGAGCCTGAGTCCTGAGGTATATGGAGCTTTAGCAACAGCTTGAAATTGTTTAGTTTACTTTTCTTTTAATCATATGTAGCAGATTCACCCAATTAAACTCATATCAAAACTCAGATTGCAGAGAAAAGGTAAGTACTTTATTTTGTCATAAACTAACCTGAAAGTCCAACCTTGTCACTATCCCACCATCTCCAACCCCCAACTATCACCAACTAACAAGAAAAGCTTTCCGAAATGTCCAATCCTATTTCAAGTGCAATCTAATCTGATAATTTAAACAGCCCATTTACATAGTGTTTAGTCTTTTGACTAAGCATGCTTTCCCCTGAGGTAGCTCTCACCCCTTGTTTCTTTCCATTTGATACTGTCTGGGCATATTGGTTGAAAAACATGGCTTATGACAACTTCCAGGAGTATGGAAGAATTAAGACCCTTGTAGTCAAATCTTCTACTTCTGGTACATTTGTGTACCACTTTCCCTGAAGGCTTCCACAACTAAATTCTGTAGCTGAGTAACTTGTGATCTTGATTCAATTCATTCGGGACACGATTAGCACTCTCTGGCAGTCTTTAGCTCATTTTGACTTGAGTTCTTTTTAGAGACTTCTCTGAGGTTTGGTTGTGACTCCCATTTGGCTGAAGAGTAGTTATTCCCTCAGCTGCCCATGCCAGAGTGCCATCTTAGCCCCATGTCAACCTCTTCTGTAACCTCTTCTCCATCCAGACCCTCCACTATTGCATGCCCTATCTATCCTACTTGGTAGACAGGGGATACAGAGGAAAGCTAAATTTCGGGAGCTCCCTTTACCTGGGCTTGGTGTACCACCAGGATGATGTGATCTATCCTTGGCTGGTATGAGAATGTCTCCTCCCAGAGTTTCAAATGGGAATAAGGGCAAGAAATGACCACCCTCAAGAGTCCTCTCCACATACTTAATAGGCTTCCTTTTCTCCAAGTTGATACCCAAAAAGGAAAACTCAGAAGACACATATGACCATATAACTTTCCTTTCTACTTCCCTCTGTGTTTCTTCTCGCACAAATCACTTGGAATTAAAAGAAGGAGGGTCCTTAGTTAAAATTCTTATTGATATCCTCCTTCTTAACTCCATCTAAACCCCAATGATGTCAGGAGTATCTTCTCTATACTACATGTACTAGTTAGGTAAAGTGCTGCTAATTGTAACAGCCCCAAATCTCCATCACTTACTACAGTACAGATATAGTTTCTTTCACACCACTGTCCAATGTGGGCCAGTAGGGCCAGAGATGCTCTGCTCATGGAATCATTCAGGTCTCCAGGATCCTTTGTCTCCCAGCTTCCCTGTCTTCTAGGATATCTGAGTTCTCCACTGGATCTTCTGCACTTGGCTGCAGATGAGGAAAGAGAAAGTACTTGGAGGAGTGTACAGGTTTGGGGGTCCATGCCCTCAAGGGTAAGCATCACTTTTGTCTTCATTCCATTGGCCATTTAACTGCTAGAGAGATGGGAAATGCTGTCTTCCTGGGTGCCCAGCAGCAATGAGACAGATATGATGAACATCAGCACTGCCTCTGCCAAAATTTATCAATACAATTTATTAACTGAGCCCACAAAGATTGACTGGTGGTGGGGTGGGGATTAGGAGGAGGAGATTAAAGAAATTTTAAAAATCCATTCTCTAGACAATAAGCTTCTATGTCAAAAGGGAAATATGTTTCACTTCAGCTTCCTTTTGTTTATTTGCTTTTTAATACTATTCTCCCCCTGGGAATGTAGAAGTCTACCGTGGGCTAGGGTGATGGCTTGGTATGCAGGCTGGAGAAAGAAAACATTTTAATAATATTAAAACATTACCCCAGGGAAGCAGATGTGGCTCAATTGATGGGGCTCCCATTTACCATATGGGAGGCCCCGGGTTCAATTCCCAGGGCCTCCTGGAGAAGGCAAGCCAGCCCATGTGGCTCGGTGAGCTGATGCAGCAGGACGACCTAACAAAGGGAGACAAGAAGACACAGAAAAACGTACAGCAAATGGACACAGCAAGCACAAGCAGAAAGGGGGGATAAATAAATAAATAAAATCTTTAAAAAAAAAAAAACATTACCCCATTATAAATATAATTTGTAACAGCTTTAATGATCCTTCCCCCAACACAAATATGAATATAAGAAAGAACTTGAGCATGGGCAAGGGTCACTTAGAAAAGATGAACACCTTTATCCAGAGACTAGTTAGCAAAAAGATTTTGAAGATAAATCCTGATCCACACACAAGGTGACCTGTGCAATAGACAAAGCCCAACATTCAGGAGCGCCCCAACTTGGTTTAATAGTCTTCTGCTAGGCATCCTGAAATTCTTACTAATTTCTTAACAAGGGACTCCACAATTTCATTTTTCTATGGGCCTCACAAACTATGTAGACAATCCTACCCACATCTGGTCATGCCCAAGTTTGATGAGATAGATCTAGATGCTAATTGTCTTCAAACTACACTTAGATTTAGTCAAGTTCCTGAGTCCTCTACAAGACAGACAGGTGGAAGGGGAGCAAGCAGATGCTCCACTGCCTACTTTATTCCTCTTATGCATGGGTTTATCCATGAGATAGCATTTGAGAGATGAATTTGACTACTAAAAATCCTTGGAAAACCACCAGGGTATAGAATTCCTCTCTGCCTAGATACAATAATAAAAGTCATCTGTGGTGTGGTGAAGAGATCTAGAACTTGGTTTTAGAACACTTGGGTTTATTTCCTAATTCTGGCACTTTATTAACTTTGGAAGCTTAGACAAGATATGACTTTTCTCAGCCTCAGTTTATTTATCTGTTGAGTTGAGTTGATAATACTACTTGGTTTGGCTATGGATTTAATGACATAAAATGTCAGTACTTTAAAAATAATAAAGTCCTGTATAAATAGTCATTTCAATAGTACATAAATATGTTTGAAATGTGTTAATTTAAAAATATATTTCTCTTAAAAATCTAAATTCAAAATTGAGATAAACTTTAAAGGTGTGGTAAAAGAGACAATAGTGTATATTTGCTTCCACACACATTCCTTGGTTATTTGCTCATTATAGGTCTTACATGACAGATATTATTAATAGCATTGTGTTGTCACCACAGTAGAAATATTAAAATTAAATGAGCACGTTATCAGTCAAATGTGGTTTTCCAAACGATGTTTAATTAAATGGCAGTTAGTTCTTAAAATGTTAAGAAACATCACTTCTGTTCTCTGATACTCCAGAGTATACTAACCAAATTAGAATCCTGGAACCTACATCAGCTGGGTCCAGATATTTCTGAAGAATAGCTACTGCAGAAAAGACCCTCTCAGGAAGTGCATGCTTAATTAATTCCAGAGCTTCTGGACCCTCTGTGGTCACTTACTTTCTTGACTGAAAAAAGACAGATCCCATTAGTCCCTCTTTCTTAGTTTTGGTCCTTGAGCTATAATAACACAGAGAAGTGAAAGCCCAACACAAGGAAAAAGAATCTTCTCCCTGAAGCAATGGAACTCATCTCAAATTTTCAAGGCCTTCCCAGTTCAGAATGTTTTTTTCAAACAAGAGACCGCTTTAAGTCCCTCATCAGCAGCTTAGGAGGGAAGCAAAGAGTAATATGAAACAAGTTGAAGGAAAAAGGAAGATATTCCAAATAGGAAAAGAAATCCAAATGGATATAGATCTAAAAAGTACTCCACTGGCAGGGAAAGCCCTTAAACCTCTACTCCCTCTACTGCCCTTTGGGGTGGTAGCCTTATGCTCTTGCCCTTGACACACTTGTCACAGGTTTCCCTCATTGGGGGTAGAATGTGTTACTGATGGGAGGGACAAAGCCTTGAGTTCTTCTTAGAAGTTAGAGTTTACAACTACCATATATCGTTTTCTGGTTTTATTTTCAAATATCCATTCTTCTCTAGCCTTCCCCTTCCATGATGGCTCCAGGGCAGACAGCTGATAGACCTGGTCTCACGAGACCTATAAAAAATTGCTTTAATAGGATTGCCAGGGACTCATTGATAGGAAAATTAAATTAATGACAACAATATAAATTTAACATTTTTGAGCATTCATTATCCTTATTAGACTAAGAGCTATATATTCATTATCTTGTTTAACTCTCATGTTAATCCATTAATATAGCATAATAATAATTATTATTATCTAAATTTCCCAGTGAGAAAATAGAAGCTCAGAGAGATTAAGTGGTTTGTCCAAAGATGCACAGTTCCTACATTACAAAAAATCAGAGTTCATGCTCTTAACCCTCTCTATACTACCTCTCTTAGAGTATAAAAGTAACATGACTATAGAAACCATGACAAATAAAAAGGCCACCAGAATTGGTAATTCGGACTTTGAATTTGTATCTAAGACAACAAAAGAACAAGCATACAAGCACACTTTGGCAATTTTCTGGTGAATTTGATCTGTGACTAGAGTCATAGAAATTAATCAGTCCTACCCGCTGGCTTGCTGATTGCTAATTTCCTATTTCCTTTGAACAGAATAAACTATGTTGGTTCGCACTCAGAGGAAGGCATTACTCCCGGTTGGGGAGGGAGTGATTTTCCTAATTCTTCTCCCTCCTTTGGACTGGAAAATGCTTCCATTACAGAGTGAATTTATATGCTGGCCCTGCTGCAAGTGCACCGGAGGCCTTTTTGCCTCACAGCTACCATTTTCATAATAAAGCCCAGCCACGCCATTACAAAAGGGTGTGTAGCTCAAGCATTAAATATAAATTACATTTATTCACATTTTGTTCATATTGCCATTAGCATTTATGAGTTTGTCTTGCAAAAGGTTAATAAGAAAACTTACCACTTTTATCTTTTGGTGACCTGGATTCAAATATGAAAATATAGCTCTAAATTATCATGACCCTTAGAGTGTAATAATCTTTTCAAGATAAAAATACTTATTTTCCACCAGAATCTCTAGCATATAAAGCCCATCACATTTTCTAATGAAAATTCCCCATGAGACTATAAGCTCCATGAAGGCAGAGATCATTTCAGCTTCATTCACCACTGTTTCCTCAGGGCACAGCATGTGGCAGATCACCACCAAATAGTTTTGGAAGAAAAAATACAGAGTTACAACTCCTACCTGCTCTCTTCACAGGCCTCTATCATATTCTGGAACTGGCATCGTAGGCTCATGTGGAAGAAATTACTCACAGGACTGGTACTAGTTTACAAAATGTTCTCACAATGCCATTTTTGTAAGTTGAGATCTCAGTTAAATCAAATCACTCCATCAATCAATATCATTGATCACTGAGTATGGTCATGACATCATACCAGTTACACATGATTCTTACTTATAGGTAGCTTACAATCTCCTCTTTAGAGGTTTTGTTCTAATTTTTGGCCTACTCTGGATTCTAACATGCTTCCAACTAACAGCCATCATCATTAATAACCTCTCTGCCTAGATATACTGCCTTAATGGGAAGAAGTTTTAGCAAATTTGAGATTTGTAGGAGGATGCCAAGGAAAATAATTAGATTTAAATTTGGCAAGCTACTTTGTCACCATGATTTTTCTTCTTAAAGCTTTTATTTTGATTTTTTGTAATCTCTATTTCATTACTAGGTGCAAAACCAGAAGCACTACAAATTCTCCCCTGACCAAACAGATAGAGATGAGTAGCAAACATAAGAAGAAAAAGAAAGAGGTCGCAGAGTATACATTTCCTTTTCACTTCAGCTCCTCTGATAGGCATGTCCTGATTTCTTTTAGGCCTCGGGCTTATTTTCAAGGCTGCTTTCAGCTTTATGTAATTCTAATGTCTCCTTCTTCACTTGAACTCCACATATCACATTGTTAATGCCAAATAAATGTTTCCACCATTCTTGTCACCATGGTTTTCTTACTGGGTTTGTGTGTATTAGTAAGTCCAATGACAGAATCTCATTTCTTTGAATAGCTTCACAATTTCGAGCACCTACCATAAAAACAAGCAAATTGACACCCTGCCAGGAGTAGCCAGAGGAGATCTTAGAAGAGAGTTCATAATGACACTATTGCCATATTGCATGCCTGTAAATAATTCATTAAGTCAACCACCCTTTTGTTTTAAGCAAACACAAGCAGATGCCTTTTTAAATTGCATGCAGACAACAGTCTTCAGAAAAATATTATTATAATAAGACACTTAAAAAGAATAACATATTTGCTTTATTGATTTTTGTAATCATAATACACCGTGATTACTTGTTATTCATTTTATCTTGCTCATGGGTTTTGTCCTCTGCTCTTACAGTTTTTATATTTGTCTGAATATGTGTGAAATTTCATGGTTAACAGCAAGTGTGTGTAAAGTAATGAGATCAATTCATAATCAATCAAGTAAATCTAGGTGATTTTCCTGGCCAATGCTATGCACAGTTCTGTGATGATAACATAACAGAACTCTTCGGACTTCACGATTAAGAAGAATATATGTAACCAGATTATGAAATGGAACAACTTCCAAAAGAGAAACATCTCTATCATACTTATAGGGTTGATGAGCTATTGTCTTTTAGGTCAACCAACATATAAAATATAATATATATATGAGTAAAAGTTTGGGGGGACATTATATATATATTTTCTAAATGGTAAGATTTGTCTGTGCTGACAGGTCTTTTAACTTCATGAAATCATGTATTTATTTATTAATATCCCACATAATTCCAGGAAATATTTCATCTGGTTTCCTCCTTAAAATGGTCATTTCAAAAATCTTTGTCCAATAAGCTGTTTCATATTGACTCTTATAGTTCACAATCTTAGATGTGCATTAGAATCACATGTGGGGCTTTTACATAAAACATATGACCTGCTCTGCTCCCAGGAGTTGGATTTAATTGGTCTGAGTGGGATCAAGGCAATAGATTCTGCAAAGGCTTTCCAAATATTTCTTATGCAAAGCTACCACAATAATCTAAATGAGAATAATGAACCTAGTTATTAACAGACATTGGGTTATAACTATTATCACCATATAAAGATATGTATAGAATTATAGACTACTAGAGCTGGAAGCAAATTTGGAGACATGGCTTCTCAATGGTATAAAATGAATAGAAATTCCAGAAGATGGCAATGCTAGTGGTAAGTCTAACTTGGAATCTATATCCTCAGAATTCTGAGCCCGTTGTTATTCCATCATATTGAGAGTTTGGATTGACCAGAGTGGAGATAAATATAAAAGCAGTGGATCCAATCCAGCGAAGTCAATTAAGTGTAGAGAAGAAGAAGCAATCAAGGTGTTCTAAGGAAACAAGAATCTGGAAGGTCTGAGAATGGAGGGAAGAAAGAGGAGGTTGAAGAACAAAGAGCCAGCTACCAAAGTAGATTCTGAACAATATGACAGCAGGAACTCAAGAGAGGATCTGACAAAAAGAAGTCAGAGGTTAGGCAAAAAGTTTAGGAACAAAGTGTAAAATTACAGCAACAATAATAGAGACCAAGGTTGCTTCTTAGAATCAATCAGTGACATGCTTCCTAAGGAAACTCAGGTGAGATTCAGAACGTGGTTATAAGCAGAGCAAGGTGGTGCACCTGGCTAGAATTAGACAGCGATAGGCTGGGGAGAACCACTGCTGATAGTCAACACAACTCAAGAGTAACTTCTATACCCACAATCCTGAGGCAGGGAGCACCTTGTAAAGGGAAACCTTAACCAGATGTTCTGATTATCACCATTAACAAAGAGATTAGAATATGAGTGTAGGGTTTATTGGTTCCTCCACTTCTCTCACAGTGGTTTAAATGAGTGCCATATGGCTCTCCTGACCCAGATATAAGGAAACATTTCCCAGTCCCTCTTCTGTTCTTACCCATAAAAATAATAAAAATTAAAATTTGAAAGAATATGTTATTACTCTCACTTCCAAAGTTGGTATGATATTCACTTAGGTAAGATTATTATTAATTTTTATCATTCTATAGATTCCATGCATTGTACATGCATTGACTTTCTTGATATCAACCTATTAAAATGACTGTCTTTTTCTTTGTAAAACCTTACAGCATACATTTTCCTTTCAGAAAATCATGGACATCTTAGAAATGAAATATTGTCGGTGAACTGATAGAGACATGCTATCAGTTTATTCCTACCCAGTCACCCCTATTACAGATAAATGTAATTATTTGTTTCCAATTCATCTGAAGAATTTCATTCAATCCTCCTCGTACAGTATTATAGAAGTCAAAGCCTCAAGTATTGGGTAGCCATTTGAAATGATCAGTCTGCACCAGCATATTTTGCTTCAATATATTTGGTTACTTAGAGAAAACTTTAAGGAGTCTCCTAATCATTTTAGCCCTGGGCATAAGTAATAATCTAAACTTGATAGCGTTTGGAATTGTGTCACTTATGTGAGATCTGTGATATACTGATTATTTTTTTTTTAGAACAAGAAGAACAAGCACTGAAATCTCTTTCAGAAAGATTTACAGCATTAATAACCCCAGGCTATTTTAAGTCACAGTCAATCTTTATGGAAGAAGTACAGAGATTATACAACAATTCTTTTATTTTTTTCCACCCAGAATTGCAAACTGATATTTCACGTATAAGTTATTTGAAGAAAACAGTACATTCACACTTCAAGAATATGCCTAAGGTCATTACTTCCTTTTTTTAAAATTTTATCCATCTGTGCTCAAATGCTCGATAAAAAACAAGAGCACTCCACTGAATTTACCAAGTCAAATCAGGGCTCAAATTTAAACTGATTTGGTGATCTGAAGTTCACTGCCCTCCACGAAATCCTAATGGACTTTCAGATTGTGGTGAGAGACTCAGAATACCTATAGATAAGATGTCCAACCTAAAGACCTGTACAGAAATATTTGCAGCAACTTTATTTATAACAGTTAAAACACGGAAACAATCTTGATATCCATTAATAGGAGAATGAATAAACAAACTGTGGTATAGTCACAACAGAACAACCTTCAGCAATAAAAAAAGAAGCAAACTACTGATACACCAACAATAGGCTGATTGAAAGAGTACCTACTGTACGATTCCATTATACGGAGTTATAGAACAGACAAAACTAAGTCAGAACAAAAAATAAAAACAATGGCTGCTTCAGGGAGGTTAAGGGCACATACTGAGAAGGGCATTAGGGAGCTTTCTGGGCTGGTGGTCATGTTCAATATTGTGTTTGGAGTTTGGACACACACATGTATGCATCTTTCAAAACTCAGAATGCACATTTAAGATTTATGCCTTTCATTGTAGGTAAGCTTTACATCAAAGAATAAAACTGTTAAAAAAAAAAATACTGAACTCCAACTAATGATATGCATGCTAACATATTTAGGGGAAAGTGTACTGATCTATGCAATTTAATTTAAAATATACCAAGAAGTAAGATGGATTGATCTATGTCTAGAGGATGGATAGAAAGTTAGATAGATGATAAAGCAAGTACAATGCTAATGGTAGAATCTAGATGATATGTACAGATGTTCACTGTAATATTCCTTCAATATTGCTGCATGTTTGAAATTTTTCATAATAAAATGTTGAAATAGTGAAAGAGAAGGGTTAGTCTTGAGAAAAAATATCTATGATCTATACGTGGTATTCTCAAGAAATCTTAGCCTGCTTGACCTTCTGATTTCATATATTTGAAATATGTATGAAGATGTCACAAAGAGTAATCAAACATCAAGGTTAGCCCATAGATGGTTAGGTTTAGTTATTTATCATGCATGTCTGAATTGTGCATATTGCGAAGTGAAACCACCAGAAAGTCTTTTTTCATACACAATACAAACATATCCCTAGGCTTTTTAATTTAAAGTGCACCCTACTAATTGATGCTGTTTATTATTATTACTATTATTATTATTATTATATTTCCAATTAGAAAACAAAAAGAAATGAAAACATTCTTGGTTTCAGAAATCCCTTAATGGTTCCTAACAGGTTTGTTCTTTGGTCTTTAGCCAAGATTGGTGTTTGATTTTCTGTAAAAAAAGAAAAAAGAAAAGTATTTTTTATTCACTCTTTATAACAGCTACCCAGAAATCTTACAGGTTCTCTCTACTGTCAAAAAATCTGGTCAAGGGCTTTTCAACAATAAGTGGAAATACTTATGCTGATTTATCTGGGGCCTGGTTTGTCTCAACATGATTTCTTCAAACACCTCATTACTAAGTTGCTATTTAGTTTCCTGAAGGCGGCTGCCATCTGTAATTTTCATAGCTTTTAGAAAATGAAGGACAGTCTGCATGTGGGCTGTGGGATGATTGATAGTTGAGTCACATTTTTTGCAAAGTTTGTGACAAGAATGACAACTCCTTTGAGACTGTTCATTGTGAGCCAAATTCAACATATCCTGTCCCTTACAAATGTTTCTTTTGACCTAGATTTATACTTTGCTGAATAAACAATCTTTCCATATTGTTTTATATAATGTAAGATCCTTGTGCAATGTTGCCTCCAACCTTAAAACCTCTTTAGTTATTCCATAGCCGTCCAAGGCCAAGGATGGAGCTATTTTGGCAGCCCCTGGAATCTGTGCCTCAATCTGTGCTGGTTTGTTGTTGATGGAGTAAAAACAATGTACAAGTGCTTTGCCATGATTTCTCAGACATTGATCCTAGCAACATTTAGCCACATACCCATCAACATCTAAGAAATTAGGCTGATGCAAATTTACTGATGATTATGATAATAATAACAATAATACTATGCTCAGTTTCATTATTTCCTGAGCATTATACTCCAGACATTTTCTTTGCTGACTTACCTGGTATCTTTTTCTTTCCTTCACTGTATATATCATAAAGAGAACAGGAGTTAATTTTGTATTTGCTATCCTTTCATCCCCAAAATTTCCCATGCCAGGGAGATAGGGCTGATTGTACCAAGAAGTCTCATCAAACAGGAGAAATAGCTGCTAATGTGTTATTTATGGGCTATATATATTTTTATCATTTATTTTTTCTTTGATGAGAAGACAGTTGGAATGCCAAAGATGGAGAGTCCCAACATATGTTCCATTTAATCTCTTTGATTGTTAAAGTCAGACTGTAAAAATGCCTTTTTTAGTAGGAAGATTAGGAGCCTCTATATACAAATGAGCTGAAATAATATTCAGTCTCTACAAATAGCTTGTAATGTGTCCAAGAAGAAAAATAAAGTTCCTTTTATTTGTCATTTTCACCAAAGTCATGAACCCTGAGTATATAAATGAGTCACATGTATTAATTTATCTTATTTCATCCTTCACTCTTTTTTTTTTTATGTTTATAAATAGGAAATAATGGTTCTACATTTGAAAAAGAACAAAACTCTTGATTGTTCTGATTTATTTCACACTAACTTTCTGTCTTTGCATGCCACTCTTTTGTGTATTCACACAAATCTTTTATTCATTTAGTCATCTGGAACAAAGAGCCTTCCTTTTCTGCAATAGTTGGTTTATTGGTGACTTCAGTTTTGTCTGATTGCTTCACTGTAATCTGGTTTTTTTCTTGTCTATGGTCTGTTATTATTATTTTTTTTTTTTTTACTTATTCAACACCCCCATAAAAGTCATTTTCATAACATAACATTTTGAAATTAGAAGGGAACTCCGAAACACCTAGTACAGAATGCTCCTTTTCTGGAGATAAGTAACAAGACCCAGAGCCAAGAAGTTAACACCTGGAACCCACATGGCCTGACTTCTCGTACAGCCCCCTTTTTGTTGCAGGACTGCATATGATCTGAAACTATTCTTATACGGCAATTTCTGGCTTTAATCTATAAGTAAAGCAACTATCAATTTTTTGTAGATAAAATAGTTGAGTTATGTATACTAGGATTTTAAAGATTCCCTTGGAGTTTCCTTATTTTTTCTTGCTGAATCTAAGAATTTACCTTGGAAACTAAACTTTTAAAGTAATTTGAAAGTCCCTATATAATTCCATTAAAGTTCTCAGTCTTTTTCTCTTCCTCTTTCTCTCCCCACCCCACGCCTTAAAACAGTACCCAGCATTTGATCCCAAAAGTCAATTTCACAAGTTTTGCCCTTGTTTCAGTTCACAGCAGTTTTTAATCAGTCACCACACTTGCCACTCGAGTTGTTTTGTTGCTTCATTTTTTTGAAACTCTACTAAAGAGTTCTTATTTGTACTCTAATTACAACAAAAGCAATACTTTGTTGACTTCATGAAAGCTGTGGTGATGTGGAAGTATGAAAAGTATGCTCCCGTTCTGGTACAGATGCATTCAGATTTCCCTTGCTAATCCTATGTTCCTTTCAATAAAACATTATTAGACAAACTTTAGGAGCTGAGGTAGAGGATGATGTCTTTCAGGATGAAGGAGAATGAGTGGTTTTCTACCTCACAAGGCAATTTATTGACAGATGATGATATGTGCTTACTGTCTAAGAGGACCATCCCTCACTTTGCTAAACCCTCTTGTCCATACCATTACTAGTTTATGCCATGCAGGCATTCTTAGGCTGGGTTCCTGCCATATACCATGTCAAATCCCTACTTGGAAGTCCTTATAGAGTATCCACGCACTAGAAAGGAGGAGAAAGAAAAATATTTCTTCTGGCGTTTGTCTGTCTTCTACCTCTTAATTTTCCAGGTTTTCCAACATCAACAACTGATTTTCAGTTTGCCCAGTTTCTATAGCTCCTTTAGCTCACCTTATCTTGTTTGAAGAAGCATACATAGTACAATGAAAAAAGTATGGACTTCGGAGTTTTATTTTATTTTTTTTTTACCGGGAGGTCCCGTGGATCGAACCCGGGTCTCTCCATATGGGAGACAGACGCCCAACCAGTTGAGCCACATCCGATCCCTGGACTTCAGAGTTTTAAGTCTTTCTCTGCTGCTTTCCAATTGTAGAACTTAAAAAAAAAAATCACTTAACCCTCTAAGCCTCAGTTTCAACAACTGTGAAATAGGAAGGAGAATAATTATGGGCTATTTTGATGCCAACTTAGATAATTTGGCAAGAGTCATCTCAAAACATAGTAGGGAAGCAATGTATGCCATTGCTTTTCCCTTTCCTGGAATTCTCCATCTCTGGTTTCTTGCACCTTCCCCACTGAATGTTTTTTGGAAGATGGAGAGATATTGGGGCCAGATGGTGGGAAAGGGTGAGAGAGCCTCTCTTCTCAGATTTATTTCGGTGTGTTTGCATTCAGTGTCTGAATATCTGAGTGGCAGTTGGCTCTTCCATGATCACACTTTTGATTCATTTGTCTAAAGTGGATAAGAATGAGTAATTCTGTAGTAAACAGTCACTTCTAGATATCAACTCTTTGAGATAGCTTACATCTCTTTTTTGGGATGGATTACATCTAGACTTACCTTATACCCTAAGTTCTAGTAATAGTCTCTTTTGCTATTTGGTCTCTCTACTGCCAGATTAACTGTTCATCTGAATCCTTCATGGTGGTGATGGTGGGGCAGTACTGCTGTTCATTATTCCACACTCAAAGATGAGTAAGTGTCACTGCTATTGCTCCATATAGGGTCTTTCATCACTTCTCCTTCCCTACTGGCTGAATGTCTGGCCAAGTGGAGCCATGATTCACAGTCATGGTTATCCATTAGAATGACTTGGGTAGCTTTTAAAACACTCCGCTGCCTTAGTTCTTCCACAAATGGAAGAAATCAGAAACTCTGGGGACTGGACTTGGGTATTGGCGTTTTTTAAAAGCCCCCGGGTGGTTCCAACTTGCTTCCAGGATTGAGAATCACTGACTTAGAATAAGAGACTCACAGTCCTGTAAGGGGCAGAGTGGTCATCTTTATAATAACTCAAATGTGATGTCTCAAACTCAAAGTCAGCTCTGGCTTTTTCCTTTGTCCTGGTGGTCTGTTGTTGTTGTCTTGTGCTTCTTAAATACTTTTTTGAATTATTCCAGTATACACAGCACAATATGTTTTTAATAAAATAGTATTCTAGAAACAATTCAAAGCAAACCAAACACCGAGGCTTAAAAGGGTTAAAGCTGGATCTTGGTCTGGTGAGTTGTGATTGAGCCAGTAGGTCTGGGCTGGGTTTCAGGGGCAAGATTTGAAAGTGAATTAAAAAACCAAAACACAAAGAAACAGCACTGTCTTGGGAAGTATGTGCTCAGGGTTGGGGAAAGGGGCATCCAGTCTCTTGTTTCTACAATCTAATTTCCATGCAAAAGCCCAGGTGATCTTTTAAAAATGCAAACCTCTGCTCTGCTTAAAACACTCCAGTAGCTTTTCACTGCACATTGACTAAAACCCAAACTCCCTTCCATGGACAACAAAGACTCCTGCTACCTCTCTGGCCCTAACTTATCACCTCTCCCCCTCCCCCCATTACTCACTCTGCCCAGATCACACTGGACTTGTTCTTTAGTAAGTGCAAGCTCACTCATGACTCAGGATGTTTGTTCTTGCTCTCTCTGTTTGGAGTGCTCCTTACCCAGACCACAGAGAGGCCTGTCCTGAACTCTTACCCATAGCAGTTCCCTCCTACCACCTACTGTCTTTCTCTTCATGGTGCTGCTGCTTTCACAAATTATCAAGCTCATTTTGTTCCCTCAATAGAAGGTGAACTCTGCAGCCAAAACCTTGTCTGACTTGCTCACTGCCGTGTCCTCAGCATGTGTATTGCCTGCAAGGCCCACTCTCTTTAGGTAGAGTCTGTAGACACTCCCTCCTCATAGGCTCATAGCTCTCTCGTGAACCCTCTGGGAGATTTAGAAATCTCCTACTCCTTCCAGGCAGATTCAGGTCTGTATTGTGGTACACACCAGCAGATGGTGAGTTGAATAGCTCTCATGGGATGGGTGGCCAAAATGTCTGAAATGTGGTAGGCACTCAATAAACATTTATTTAATGAATGAATTTAAGGGTTTGGTAATGGCAATGTTCATTAATGGGGCACAGGGTCCTGGGTCTGAATGTTGCAAAGGAGATGCAGCAGCAAAAAACCAGTGATGTGCTGATAAAATGATTAACAACCAGATCTTCAGAAATGGAGAAGAAAAAAAAAATCCAAAAACCATGATTTGTAGTGTGGTGTAAATGATCCCACCATGGTCCAGTTCAAGCTACTAATTGATGTCTGTCAGTAGCCCAGAAAATTCCTGAAAATGTAACAATGGGCACTTGGGAGCTGGGACAAGCCAGCTCTAGCATACCAAACCCAGTGTTGAACCCTGGGGAGCTGAGATCCTGGGTCTGAGAGAATGACCAATCCCATACTTTCTCACAGCAGAGACTGAATTGTTTACATACAGTCCATTGGTATCTTCATGGGTGTGCAAATCAGGAAAGGCTTGTCTTCCAGGTGGAAAGAGCGGTTCCAAGAAGTTTTAGAAAACAGTAAGAGAAAGCAAAATTAAGACACCAGTTATCTAATTGAATCTCAGTTTCTTCATCTACAAAATAAACAATTTAGATTAAATATTCTTCAGATCGTTTAAAAGACTAATGTTCTCTATATCATGTGGGAAGAACTGTGCAGGGAGGGAAAAGTAGAAGGTCTGTGGTTTCTATGTGTGAATGAGTTTGTGGTATGTATATAGGTAATATAGCAAACATTCCAGATTAGTGAGTATTTAGCCATATTTTTCTACTTGAAATAATATTATTTAGGTGAGATTTGCTGAGGAACTAAACTGAGGTTTTAGAACTTTTCCAAATGCTGAAGACATTGTTTTAGTTAATAAGAACTCAACTCTTTTCATATTTTTTTCTTTCTTTCAGAGCGTGTACTGATTTTCCTCTTTAGCTCTCCTCACACCCCATTTTACATTTTTGGTTTGATTCTGGATTTCAAGCAAGGTTAAACATGTGCCCAGCAACTCAGATGAAATGGAAATCTATACCAACAAGCTGGAGAAGCATAACCACTGTCATCAGGGGCTCAGTAACAGCTTTAAGAGTTATAATTTCTGATGTTGAGCTATCAGTTTGCTGGGCAAATACTAGTGTTGAAATGTATTATTACGACCTTTCTCGCCACCCCAGCCACCAGAATGAATGCCCAACTTCCCTGAGAAATTCATGCGTTCCCAGATAATACAGCAGCCCTTTGCTGCAGCCTTAATACAGGGGGCACCAAGCTCTAATAGAGTCTGTCATCCTCACGTGAGCCACTGAATCATGTTTATATATAACTTGCATATTAAAAAGCAACAGCCAGTGTCAATGGTGCCGATATAAAAATATCTTAATAGCCAGTAACTGACTAATGAATACTACTGCAATAACAGTTTAATTTGAAAAATTCTGACAGCTGGTTGCTTTGATGAGAGTGGTTTCCAAGGAGTCCTAGTCCCATGCTGAGAACATCTCCAGCCTGCTGATTTATAGCAGCAGTGCAGAACTGTTTAATGTCACCACCTCTCAGCTAAAGTAATAATAAACAGGAATGTTATGGTTTAGTTTTCTGTATGAATTGTTCAGGCTCTGTATGGTAAGTACCAACTCAATAGGGGATAATAGCTGCCATTCCCCTGGGAGTTGTAACTGTAGTTGAGCATTGTTTCTTCTTTCTTTCTGTTTATTTTTTTATCAGCCAGGTTTGTATATCAGAATGAGTATAGAAGTTCTTGGCTTTCTGGTGGATTTATTTATTTCTTTTGCATAGCTCTTACTCATCCCGTTATGCTTAGCAAATGTAATTACTCTGGTTAAGATGTAACTTCCCTATTATTTCTGAACTTCCCAAGATAGTTTAAAGCAGACAGCTAGGGCATGAAATATATGGTTCTACAACTATCTTAATTATACTGCGTGACTCTGTGTTTGATATGGAATAGCAATGTCTGGGAAGGGAATTTAATCTCTACAGATTTAAGATGATTGCCAAAGATTCATTGATTTTTTTTCCAGAAGCACAATCTTTTATTGTATAAATGTCAGAAGCTTCAAATTATTAGGAAATGTGTCAAGAAGCTCAAGGTATAATAACATTCTTTAGAGTGCTTGATACTGAAGACAGCACAGTGAAATGTTCAAAAAGAAAACATGTCTTATGTTCTTAGAGAATAAAGCTCTGGGATTCATTTTAATTTGTCATTTTGAACAGGATCAGGCCTCCACTGAGTATTTGATGTGAAAGCCCTGGGCATGATATATAGCAATTCTTTGGTCACCCAAGAGCCTTTCCAAGCTCCAGCAGTCCTCAGAAAGAAGATACTAACTCAGGATTTGAGGCTTCAGAACTGAACTATGAAAAATCATTGGGATTTGTCCTGGTGAAGAGGTCCTGAAGAGGTGGTCATGAAAAAAGGAAACACCATTAGGGGCTGTATCACTTAACTCAGGTAGAGCTTTTCAGGTTGGCCCTAATATCAAAGGGACAGCGTTAGCATTGGGCAATGTATTTCTTAGAATGATTTTTATTGCAATAATAGAAAACCTACTGAAACTGGCTTTAACAACAAAGAGAATATAGCAGCTCACATATCTAAAAGGTCCAGAGATAGAATGGGCTTCAAGCATGTGTGATTCAGAGGTCAATTATATCACAAGTACTTGAGCTCCATTTCTCTGTGTCTCTGTTCATTGTATTCTACTCCAAGTGCTGGATTCATTCTCAGACAAGCTCCTCGGTACTCAAAATTTATACCCTACACCATCCTTTGTCCCAAGATCTTAAGGAAAAGCCCCAAGATAAATGCAAAATTGACCGTCTTCTTAGAGGGTACAAAGTAACTGATTGACTTAGCCCAGTCACATACTCCAGCCCTGGAGCCTCACAGATTGCCAAGTGGAAATCAGGGGCTGTTAGAGAGAGAGAACAATAATGTTGGTGAAACAGCCAAGGGCACAAATTTCAGGGATGGCACACTCTTCTTTCTGGAAAAAGAAAGGTTGCCTGAAAGACCAGAAGGTATAGCTCCTATTAGAAACCTCTGCACACTGCTGACTTAACATTTTCAAGCTTTCATGAAAGTCACTGCCCAGTCTTCATTGCCCAAACAACATAGTTTAATCATTCAGCTTATCATTCAAGTCTTCATAGTATGAACTCATTTGATCTGTCCAGATGTGATTTCCACCATTCCTCAGCGGGAACTCTGCATTCCAACTGGGCTCTTCATGTGCAGTCTACCTCCCAGCCTTTACTCATTCGTACTCACTCTTCTCCCATCCTTTATTAGTGTCCTTTTCTCTGACCATTCACATCTGACTCAGTTGTGAAGATGCAGGTTCTAGTTGAGGAGGCATAGTAATCGAGAATGAAGGTGCTAGGGTAAGACTGTAGGTTCAGACTCAGCTCTTTTGCTTGGAGGAATTTCACAAGTTACTTGACCATGCTCTGCCTCAATTTCTTTATTATTAAAATAGGAATATAATAGTACCTAACTCAAGGTTGCTGCAAGCATTAAATTAGTGTGTAAGAAGCATAGAACAATGCTTGGAACCTGATAAACATTTGATAAATGTTAACTATTATTATAATGCCTCATGAAAGCATTTTCTGACCACTCCAAGTGTCTCCTTCCTTTAAACTACTATTTTGGCTTGATCTCCTTATTCCACACTTAAACACACATTGCTTTGTATGGTCAGATAACTTTATATAGGTTGGGAAGCTCTTACTAAACACTTGTTTTTCTTCACAGTACATGGTTCAATGCCATAATTTTATATTGTAGATATCTAATAAATACATTTTGAAGAAATGGTGTGTGGCTAATACATGTTAAGAAAAATTGTAGTTAGCCAAAAGTACCATCTAAGAAAACCCACTGGAAACTAACCTCCCCAAATCAAATATTGCTTTGTGTATTTTAAAAAATTATGTCTATAATTCCAGTGAAAAGTTCATTAGTTATTATATAATTCAGGGTTTTAAAAAGTCTATTCTTTACTCAGTCTGAAAATATCCCCTTGTTACTACCTTGGTTTCCTCTCTTCCAGCATATTCCTGGGCAATTTACTAGGTTCAAGGAATGTAGTAGTATATAAGATAAATCAGACATAACCAAGAAAGTAAACATTGAACATTACAAGTGTGAAAAGGACCATGAAGTAAAAGTACAGATGCTGTGTACTGAAAAGACTTGGGGTTTATGAGTTTGCGACATACCCGTAGATGAACATTGGTTCTATAGTTACACATAAAAGACTTATGTATATACTCTACAGAAGATAACAGTAGCTTATATCCAGCACTGAGCTCATGCCTACAACTTATTAATTAAAAAGGACTCTCATTTGATAAGCACCACTATTTTGTGAAGAAATAAAGATACTATTTTCTCCCAATTAAAAGTTGAGCAGACTAAAGTTCAGAGTAGTCAAATGGTGCTTTCAAGATCAGAGATCTAGAGAGGGGTGGAGCTGATAATGGATTTCTAGAGTCTGACTCCAAGTTCAGTATCTCTCCATTGTACTCCACGCTGTGCTCCCAACTTCCCCCTCCACCATCATCTCTTTTATTATCCACTGCTACTTAAGTACATTTGATGGGAAGCAAGTGAATATATTTGTGATAGCAAGTGTGGCAATTAATACCTTTGGAACTATCCAATTGGACATAAAAAGGGAGCATGCTTACACCTCTGTAGCAGTCTTGGAACTCTGTAATACAGAGGTCATCATACCAATTTCCTTACCTTGTTTTAGGAGTTAAGTAGCCATGACTACAACTTATTAATTTTTTTTGTTCAGTGCAGTTCAAGGATAGCAAAGAAATTTATTGGCTTGACATCTGGCTGTTGCAAATGATATTTATCTGCCTGGATTGCTCTTCTTTGCTTTATGTGTTTGGCTAACCCTTACTCATTCTTGCAGAGACAGTTTAAGAGTAATCTCCAGGAATCCTTTCCAGATCATCCCTCCTAGGCTCCCTTCTCCTTTGCTAAGTGAGGGGCTCCACCACTGAGCTCACACATCACATGGATTTACTTCTCTTCCTTAAGGAGCATGAGCTCCCTCAAAACAGGGACTATTTTTGTATCTTTAGTGTCTAGTACACACAGAGAGTAGTTTCCTTGAATACTTATTGAAATGAATGAATGATGTCTTACTTGCAAAACTCTGAAAGATAGTGTGGCACTTCACCTCATTTTTTACATAAAAGCATTTCACAGAGACCTCTTTTCAAATGTCACTTTTCTTCACTTCGCCCTTGTAAAACTATCATATTTAAAAGAGCTTCCTGTCTTCTTATATATTTACTTTATGTAAAAGCCTGCTCATGATAGTAATATAGGAGAAAAGGGCTTTTAATTTTTTTTCTTTTTAATTTGCAGAGGCATTTTTGTGACTGTGGAAGAGTAAAATTGTTCTTTTCTCAGGAAGTAAATATTTGCCAAAATGGATCAAGTAAACACCATGCAATAATGTGAAAGCAAATATTTTCTACCTGCCACAATACTTTTCAGCCTGTTTAATTTGAGTCACTTGGACACCTTGCTTCTGGTTAAACAACAATTTCCTACCTTGCTTCTGGTTAAACAATTCCACTTTTCATTCTGAAATCATTGTCATCACTTGAGGGACAAAATGGCTTATTCTCAGAAAATGAAAATTTGGTTCTAACCATTTATTCCATTTAGTAACTAACCTCGTGACATACTAATGAAAATATAATGGCACATGGAAGAATATTTTCATGAGGGTTTATAAATATTTTCCAAACTGTTTCTTTTAATTTTTAAAAGTCTCATGATAACTCTTTTTAAAGAAGCTATCAAATTACTTTTCTAAGTCTCAGTGAAATCCAAGTCATTTTGAAGAAAGGGTCTCTTTATAAAAAGCTAGCAAGCATCTATATTCTGTCCATCCAGTCAGTGTACACAGGCCTTTTTCTTTGTTTTATGTTGAGTCCCAAAGAACAAAACAAAGATAAAGCTGAACACAAAGCAGTCATTATTTGCTAAAGGGTAGGGTGATATCAGAGACAAATAAACTGGTCATCTGCAAGGGAGGTTATTTGAACACTGCTGCCTCATTGGTTTACCCTTTGTAAAGGTGAGTTTGGCCCTTTGCACACTTGGAGAAAACCTTATTCATTGCATTGCCACATCTGTGAAATAGAGCTCTTTGATGGAGACAGTACTCTGAGATAGGAGGCAACCTTTGCTTCTCCATCACGCAGCTGAGGAAGTACAGTCATATCTCAGGATTGTGAGTGATGTCATTGAAAGGAGAGCTGTTAAAAAGGAAAACAAACACAAAACAGTGGACTTTCACTACATTCTCTCCAATAGGAAGACATTCTGCCCAGGAACAAATGTCACAGCTCAGTTGGCTTACTCCTGGAGTGATAATGCCATGCTGGAACAAAAGATGCTGATAAATGCCAGGAAACCAAACTGTGATATAAAAGCAAAGTGTGTCCTGGAGTCGATGTGGCTCCTCTCTTCTTGCTCTGTTGCTCCAACCAAGAGAAATTTATTCCTGTAAATAAACACTAAAGCAGAGGACAAAACAGAGAGAAGGTATTGAAGACCTTAGTTTATTTTCCAAATTGGTAACACTCTAGCCCACAATTGCAATCTCAGTCTTTGAGGTGATAGTTAACTTATTTTCACCTTAACCTAGAATGGAAGCAGTTCCTCCTTTTTGGGATGCAGAGTCCTCCATAAAAAATACTAGAGGGGAGCAGATGTGGTTCAGTAGTTGAGTGCCAGCTTCCTCCATATGAGGTCCCAGGTTCAATCCCTGGCCCCAGTACCTAAAAAAGAAAAAGAAAAAAAAAAAAAAAGGGAAGGGAAGGAAAAAAAATGCTAGAGTTCCTCTTTATAACCTGCATTATTCTGAAATAATAACTTTTAAGTGTATATTATTCTTAAGCTCAGTATAAAAGAAATTTTGAAATGTCGCCCTTACCAATGATAGGAGCATGTACCATTTATCATCTTCTCAGCTGCCATTTCAAATTTTGGAGCGGGTGGGGCATGCATTTTTTTTTTCTTTTCCTGAGTCTGGCATCTTCAAGGGTTAATAATTCACTTTGTGAATTTTCTGGACTCTGTTCCTTTCCTTTCTCTCTCCTGCTGCATTATCTTAATGTCACTATTCACACTTATTGTGCCAAAGGCAGGTCAAGGATATAAGACTCAACCCAGCCAGCTTGGCTCCCCTGAAACAGGTTTAGCAAAGGATTTTGATGAGCAAAGAAGTAAGAGAATTTGGGGCTGAAATGCAGTTTCAAATGTTCCATGGATTTTTTGGTTACCTCTGCTCTTACCATTTCCCATCCAAAATTATAAGTGAAAGCTAACTGTTTTATGTATCAACATCTGGACACAATGTAGGCTATGTATACAATATGATGACTGTAAAGCTGTTTGGAGTGATGGAACATCTGGTGAAAAAGAGGGGTTTTGAAACTTGTCTAAACTATAGATGTTGTTTTAATTTTTCTAGACAGTGCTTGTAAAAGAATAGTATTTCCCACATTGTTGACATAAATCATATATTAAAATCACATGGACACCCTTTTTCAAAACACACAAATGCAGTGTCTAAGCCTGGGGATTCTGATTCAGTGTCTGGGATGGGGCTGCAGCATGTATACTTTTTAAAACTTCTCCAGGTGATTCTGCACTAGTCCACTGGTTGAGAAGCAGTAGAATAAAGAATAAGTTTTCTATGCTTTTAAAGAGCAGTATTTCTACACACAGATTATGAAAAGTGACTCAAGAAGAAATTGAAAATTTCAACAAAGCTATGACAAATAAAGAGATTAAATCAGTCATCAAAAACCTTCCATCAAAGAAAAGTCCTCAACCAGATGGCTTCACTGGTAAATTCTACCAAATATTTAAAGAAGTAACACCAATTCCACACAAGTTTTCCAAAAAATTCAAGAGAAAGGAACACCTCCTCAATTCAATGAGGCCAGCATTACCCTGATACTAAAGCCAGTAAAGACAGCCCCCCAAAAAAGAAAATTACATACCAATTTTCCTTATGAAAATAAATGCAAAAATCCTTAACAAAATACTAGCAAACTGAAACCAATAGCATTTTAAAGGATTATACTCCATGACCAAGTGGCATTTATCCTGCAAGGGTGGTTCGACATATGAAAATCAATGTAATAGGCCACATTAATAGAACCAAGGGAAAAAACGACATGATCATCTCAGCAGATGCAGTAAAGGCATTTGACAAAATTCAACACCTTCTGCACACCAGCGGCTTCCACCGGAGAGAACCCTGCTACCGGACTGACATTCCCCAGGAGGTTGTGTGGAGCCACAGGCCACCGAGGCCGGCAGCAGGGGAAGAAGAGGGCTGGACAACTGGCCGGGGGCGTAGTGCTACGCTGGAGCCCAGCCGCACCCGGACCTCTTGTCCTCAGGCCAAGGAGCCCTGGGAATGACAGAGCCGCAATAGGCTGTGGGCCTCTCTGATTGGAGTCAATGAAAAAATTGAGAGCTTTGTGTGAAAATCGTGACCAAAGAGGTAGAGACGCCTTTGTGAACAGCCAGGAGTGGTCTCTGAGACGTTCTGTGCCAGAGCTTAAAGAGGCATTGTGGAGAAACCTGTCTAGTGGGAAGGTGAACTTAAGGCATTGTTATCTGACAGGGGCCTACGTACAGGAATAGTCCCTTGAAGGAGGTCAGTTTAAGGAGAAGATTGTGATAGATGGTCAGTTATCTGCTGCTGATTCGAGATGACAAGGCCCCCTGAGCTGTAGTTTACCACCTGGATGGACGCTGTGGTGTTTGTGTTCTGCCTGAGATGAAATCAGCTTCCAGACAGTGGAAAACTACTTCCTGCCGAGGTGCCCATTGTCCTGGTGGGTACTCAGGATGCCATCAGTGCTGCGACCCCCGCCCCTGGTTATCAATGAGAGCAGGGCCCCCAAACTCTCCACCGACTTGAAGTGTTATACCTACTATGAGACGTGCTAAAAGTGTAGCACGAAGCAGCAGCTGCCCGTTGAATCCTACAAGACACTGCCTAACACACCCAGCCACTCGGCAGTGACACTGGCTCTCTCCTGGTGGTGCACATCAAATATCACCAATGGCAGCAGCAGCACTTTCAACAACTTCTCTTCCTCTTATCCCAGCATCAGCCAGCCAGCGGGTGCTGCCTATGGACACCATCGCTGCCTCCTCCACCCCCACACCCAACCACAAGCAGTCCAACATCTGCACGTCGGACATGGACCAGGAGAAAAAGGCTACAGAGTGCGATGTGGACAGTATCAGGAGTGGCCACACTGTTCCCATCAAGCATTGTGTTGAAGTAGAGCAGCAAGTCCCTGAATAAGTAGTAGAAGAAAAGGACGAGATGCTCTGTGGCAATGAGCTGCTCACCTACCACTCCAGCCAGTATGAATACATGCAGAACGTCTATGGCAAGGAAATTCACCTGCTGCAGACAACAGGAAAGTGCCAGGGAAGCAGCTGCCCTGAGCCACACCTGCCACAGATCCAGGCACCAGCCCCCGTGCCAATGGGCCAGCCTTGGAGCAGAGTAACAAACAGCTAGGTATAGGCACAGATGCAGAGGAATCATTTGAAGTTGTGGTGGGGTTCCTCACTGGGCAAACATGGCACTTTAAGACCTCCACAGCAGAGGAGCAGGAGCTATGGGTACAGAGTGCACAGGCCCAGATCCTTGCCAGTCTGCAGGGCTGCAGCAGTGCCAAAAACAAGACTCGACTAGGGAATCAAAATGCAGCTCTGACTATGCAAGCAGTCCCCACAATCTGTGCATTGACCATTACATGTCCTGATGTATATCGAGTGCTTAGGAATCCACCAGCATCTGGGAATCACCTGTCCCAAATGCACTCCCTTAACCTTGATGACTGGCCACCTGAGCTGTTAGCTATCATGACTGTGATAGCCAATGCCCTACCCAACAGTGTCTGGGAAAGAGTCCTGGATGGCTAAGCAAAGCCAGGGCCTTAAGCTTTCAGAAAGAAGAAGGCATATTGGATACATGCTAATTTCAAGCAGAAGCTCTTCTTGGCACCCCTGCCAAGCTCAGATGCACCTCTGGGGCAGCAAATGCTTTGCACTGTGGTGGAAAATGACTTGCAACTACTGGTGATGCTGCCAGCCCACAGTCCCAAGGAGGAAGTGAATGAGACATATGGGGTTGGAGATGGGTGAACAGCTCTGTATCTCTCTAGTTCCATGGTCAATGTCATCTTCACACAGTTGCTCATTTCGAATGAGGTGGACATGAGAAGCCAGGTTGCCCCACACCTGACTCCACTGGCCCATGCTTGCTGGTCTGACAGACAGAAGTATGAAGAAATCTTGAATCAGCATGGCTGCCCAGGGGAGGGTTGCAGCTTAAACCCACCCCCAACAGAGAGTCTACCAATGGCACCAACATCTCTGTTGAGTTGCACCAGAGACCTAGCCTCCTGTAAGGCTCAGAAAGAGGACAGAGGTAAGAAGGACCATATGGCCTAGGGTACCATCCTCCATGCAGGCACTAGGTTTGGGATTTGAGCTGTAGCAGAGAGAGGGAGTGGAGTTACTTAGACCTCTGCCCTATAGGAGCCATTGAAAAGGGACAGGAATCTATGGAGGGAACTGTGAAGAAAGGAAAACAGGACCTAGCCCTTCTTCCAGATTTCTATACTTAGTGACAGCTCCTTGCAAGCCTTCATCCTAAAATTAAAAATGGATAGAGCACAGGTGGATGGTACTGGATAAAAGAGATGAGTAAGTGACCTATAAGTCCCTTGTAAAGACTGGACATTGGACTATTTATGTTTGTGTACATATTTTGTGTGCATGTATAATGAGACAATAAACCAGACTGTGTGTGTGGAAAAAAAATCAACACCCTTTCATGATTAAAACTTTCATGATTAAAAGAAAATGAGAAATTTAAGGGAACTACCTTGTATTAGTTAGCCAAAGGGGTGCTGATGCAAAATACCAGAAATCTGTTGGTTTTTATAAAGGGTATTCATTTGGGGTAGAAGCTTACAATTACCAGGCCATAAAGCATAAGTTACTTCCCTCACCAAAGTGTTGCTGTGTGTTGGAGAAAAGTCAAACTATTTCTATCCACAGGCAACATGATTCTATTTATAGAAAATCCAAAGGACTCCACAAGAAGGTTGTTAGAGCTAATAACCAAATCCAGCAAAATAGCGGGTACAAGATCAACACATCAAAAACAATGTGTCTATATATTAGCAATGAACAATCCAAAGAGGAAATTAAGAAAACCATTTCATTCACAATAGCATCTAAAAGAATAAAATAGGTAGGAATAAATTTAACAAAGGAGGCAAGGACTTGTACACAGAAAACTACAAAATACTGCTGAAAATTTTAAAGAAGACCTAAATAAGTGGAAAGACATCCAACGTTCATGGATTGGAAGATTTAATATTGTTGAGATGCTAATACCATCTAAAATGATCTACATATATTGCAATCCCTATCAAAATTCTGACAACCTTTTTGGCAGAAATGGAAAAGCCAATCCTCAACTTTACATGGAACTACAAGGGACCCTGTATAGACAAAACAATTTTGAAAAAGAACAAAGTTGAAGACACATGCTCCTTGATTTCAAAATTTGCAACAAGGCTACAGTAATAAAAAGATCATGGTACTGGCATAAGGATATAGACCAATGAAATAGAAATGAAAGTCCAGAAACAGACTCACACACCTATGGCCAATTGATTTTGACAAGTGTGCCAAGTCCATGCAATGGGGAAAGAATATTCTCTCCAACAACCGGTGCTGGGAAAACTGGATATGCATGTGCAAAAATTGAAGTTGGGGAACTTCCTTCACACCATATACAGATATTAACTCAAAATGGATGAAGGGCCTATATATAAGAGCTCAAATAATAAAACCCTTAGAAGATAACATAGGAGAAAATCATCATACCTTGAATTAGGAGTGGATTATTAGACATAACACCAAAACCACGAGCAACACAAGAAACAATAGATAAGTTCACCTTCATCAAAATCAGAACCATTTGTGCATCAAAGATCACTATTAAGAAAGTAAAAAAACAATATAGAGACAGGGTGAAAATAGATGCAAATCATAACTCTGATAAGAGCTTAACATCCTGAATAAATGAATAACTCTTACAACTAAATGATAAAAAGACAAACAACCTAATTTAAAAATGGGCAAAGGACTGGAACAGTCATTTTTCAGAAGATGATGTACAAAAAGCCAATAAGAACATGAAAAATTGCTCAACATTATTAGCCATTAGGAAAATGGAAATCAAAACCACAATGGGATATCACTGTATACTCACTAGGGTTGCTATCATTTTAAACATGGAAAATAATAAGTGTTGGAGAGCATGCAGAGAAATTAGAACCCTCATGCATTGTTGAAGGTAATGCAAAATGATGCATCCACTGTGGAAATCAGTATGGTGGTTCCTCTAAAAGTTAAATACAGAATTACCATGTATAACTCAGCAAATCTACTCCTAGGTGTATACCCAAAGAAATTGAAAAAGGGACTCAAACAGATACTTGTACACTGATGCTCATAGCAGCATTATTCACAATAGCCAAAAGGTGTAGAAAACCTAAGCATCCAACAACAGGTGAATGGAAAAGCAAAATATGGTACATATACACAATAGAATGTTATTCAGCCATAAGAAGGAAGAAGGTTGAGACATGCTGCAGTATAGATGAACTTTGAAAACATAATGCTGGGCAAAATAAGCAAGGTACACAAGGACAAACACCTATGATTTCACTAACATAAAATATGCATAAGCAAATTCATAGAGTCAGAAAGTAAATTAGAGGTTATAAGGGGATGAAAGGAAGGGAAATGGGAGAATTTGGTAGATATATAGAGCATTTGTAAATTTGGGAAATTGTAAAATTAAATTAAATTTTAAAACACCAGTATTTCTTTGATATTTTTAAAGCTACTTTTCCATCTACTAGCCAGGTTAAAAAGAAACCTCTGAAGACTGTTTATCATCATATATATATATATATTTTTCCCCCATGGGTGACATTTTCAAAGAAACACTCTGAGTTGCATGCTAAGTTGGCAAAATTAGATTTCTCCACCTTATCTGATAGAGAAGAGACATAGAAATTACTGTTGTCCATATGCTTAGCTTTAAAATCTTGCACTATGGTAAACCAAGGACTGGAGTATAATAAAAAAATGTGAGTTCTGATCATAATTGTGTCACTAACTCTAGGACTCAGTGTCTACATTGGTTAAATGTAGGGTTTATTTAGTTGTGCCCTGGGATCTTTTACAGCTTCAGCATATATGATCCCATTTACACTCTGATCCTTTGTGAAATGGACTGGCAGTTGCTAATAGAAATAACAAGTCCATGAAAGGTTGCCTTTGCTGCTTTACAGAAAATGGCTACAGCTATCAAGTCAGGAATACCCAGGAGCTAAGCTTCCTCTGTGCCATCTGCCTGAGCAAGCAATGGCTTGGTTCACACAACCTGTTATCTAGGTGGCAGGCCTTGGACTGTCAGCTCAGCTGTCAACGTCAGTTTTGGTAGATTCATGACCCCTAAAGGTATTAGTTGCCTGATTGACTGACTGATGATGACTGACATGCATATACACTTAACTCTTTAGTCTCACTAGCCCTAAAATGAGACCCATATGTTTCTAATCTACAAATGTGTGTTAGTCTTTCCTCCCACAATGAAATCACAGTCAGTCACTTCCAGTGAGATGTAGAACAGTGATTTTTGCACCATTGCAGTCATGCAGAATTTCCACTCCATCAACTGCCCCATACCACACTTATTAATCCCTATCTTTTACATATGACATTATAGCTTTCCATAAGAGATTTTATATAGAGATGTGCACTTTCTTTCTAAACCATCCTTAAACTACTAGTGATAAAATTTTGGCTCTATTTTTTTGCCTAAATATTAACTACACTTAATTAAATATTAACACATTATACGTGCTAATATGCTAAGACATGATTCAATGGAATAACTGTTTATTTTTGTGTCTGTTGCATGAAGGTACCTCTTGAATTCCCATCTTTAATTTTGGAATGCCCACAATTTCTTGAATGTAGTGTTGAGTAAGGTTTAGACAGGAAGATTTTAGTCCTATCAGTGGAATCCTTAAAAGGACTTATGTATTAGTCAGCCAAAGAGGTGCTGAGGTAAAGTACCAGAAATCTACTGGTTTTTATAAAGAGTATTTATTTGGGGTGAAAGCTTATGTTACAAGGCCCTAAAGAGTCCAACTCAAGGTACCATAAGAGATATTTTCTCACCAAAGTCTGTTGTCATATATTGAAGCAAGATGGCAGGTCATCTCTGTGAGGGTTCAGCCTTCCTCTTCCTGTTAAGGCTCCATGGTCCCAGCTTCTTCTCAATCTCAGCTGTAGGTTGGAGGGATTGTTTCTTTCCAGGCCTTCTCAGCTGCTCAGGGTTCTGGTCTCTTCAACTGCAAACTATCAGGCAAATGGTTCAGCTCTCCCTAGGGCTTTAGCTGTTTGTGCCTTCTCCTTTCTGTCACACGGCAAGACCAAAATGACCAAGTTCTCTCCTCTTCCATATCTTCTTCCATGTGCCTTCTTGAGTGAGTATCCATTTTTTATAGCCCACCAAGGGGGTGGGGACTTAAACTGAGTTACACCTTACTGACATGGTTGAATCTAAGCCCTAATCTGAACGTAATTTAATCAGACATCTCCACTGAATCGAATACAATCAAAGGGGATCACACTCAGAGGAAAAGACCAGTTTACGAACATAATCTCTCTTTTTGGAATTCATAAACAATCTCAAACTGCCACAGCTTACTTTTGAATTTGGAAGAAACTATCCATTTTCTATATCATGCTCATTTTCTGAAGATTATAAACCACTGAGGCAGTCATAATATCTATTTTTTTTGTACCCCCAATAGTGCATTTTCTGCATTTCACATGTGTCAATACCCCATACTCTGGGGTATATAGTCTCTCTGCCTATCCAAATATTTACCACTTATTGCTTCATAAATTCAATAAACATTCAATGAGTGTCCACTATGGATCAGCACAACACAAGGCAATAAGAGGCATGGCGGTGAAAACGAATACAACATACCAATGGAGCAGGGAAGACCAATAAAAATAAGTAAATAAAAAAGTAGGCAAATATTTTGGAAGAGAAATAAATGGTCTGAAACAAAGAAAATCTAGGTGATGTGATAAAGGGAAAGAAAATGGGGGGATTACTTTAGACTGGAAAATGAGGGAAGACAGTATCAGAGACGTGCGAATTTAAGTTGGACTTTAATGGGAAGAAGGAAACAAACAGGTAAAGTAGAGGCAAAGAACCCAAGTGAAGGGAAAAGCAGGCTGAGGTCCCAAGACAGCCTCAAACGTGGACAGTGGTGCCATAGTAAAGGGAAGAAAGAAAGGCCAATGGTGCCATAGTAGTGTGAGCAAGAGGGAGATTGGAGAGAGAGGTGTGAGGCAGGGCATAAAGCTTGGATTGTATCCTAAATGCAAGGAGAAGTCATGAAGAGGTTAATCTACATGCAATGGGAAGCCCTGAAAGTATCACTTGACTGATAGTTTCAAATTTGGGAACTTCTTGGAAATTGGATTGTATGGAGCAAAAGTGGACAGTTATGAAGCACATAGAGGGATCGTACGTATTTCCAGCATTCATTAAATGTTAGCCTTCATTGTGATTTCTCTTTTTCCTTCTCCTCCTCCTTCTTCTTCTTCTGATGAAGGTCATTCTAATTATCATTATCATTTTTTCCATAGTTTACCTGGGAGGTATTGGTGGCTTGAACTGGGATGGTAGCTCTGGAGGTGGAAGAAAGTGAATGAATTTGGAAAATGATTTGGAGTTCCTACTCATCTTTCAAGGCCCATTGTTACTTTCTCTGCAACGATCTCTTCCTCCCAGAACACCTGTAGTATCTGTTAATTAGCTATTATTGATGCTATCGTTTTGAGTCTGCTGCATTTAGACAGTTCTATATCTAAAACACATTCTGAAAAAAACCATTTGTGAAATTTATTAATAATGTTGATTTCCAGGCCCAACCCTAAAGATCTTTATTCAAGAAAGAGAAGGAAGAAATTGCTGTTTCAAAACAAATACTTCAGGTGATTCAGATCATAGTGACAGATCAACCATACCCGGAAAAATACCAGACAAGTCTGAGAAAGAGATCAGAACTAGCAATAGAGGTTTGGGAGTCATTTGTGAATGTGTAGCAGTTAAAACCAGGGGTATGGATGCAACTGCCTGGGAATAGTGTGTTGATGGAGGAAAGAAAACTTAGAACCAAACTTTGGGGAACCTACAAGCACCTACAAGAGATTGAGAGGAAAGAAAACTGATACCAGTGAAGCCTAAAAAAGCAGTTTCAAAAAGTTCTGGCCACACATTAATTACTACAGCAAATACTTTTAGAGGGCCTTTTGTGTGCTAAGCACTGGGATGTAGCAGAAGATAAGAGGGACAAAAATCGCTGCTCCCATAGAACATACAGCCTAATATCACATGGAGCAGAGTGGCATGAAAACCCAAGAATAGAAAAGAGAATAGTTTTAGTAGTGTTGGATTGCAGTTGGTGGAGGAATGAGTTGGAGATGAGAGAACGGAAACAGGAAATGTGATTTACACTTTCTGGATGGCAGAAAGAGAAAAAAGGGACAGAGCTCTGAATGACCTCTCCTTGACACTCATTCACCTCTGAGTCCCGGTGACCTCAGTGTTACTACATGGTTACCAAGAAAGGAAGATTTAATTTTGAACTTTAGAAAATAAAATTATAGATGTTGAAAGAACTAAAATACCTTTGTGTGCCTAGAACCAGAAGAGCAAAAATAGACCCTTTTGCAAAATGGTCCAAAAATGAGCATATGACAATGACAATTCTTTGGCTTCTAAAAGAGAAAAAGAATCATTTTTGTAGGATATTTGAAGGTTAGCAAAATAAAGAATAAAAGCAAATTTACCAATGTATAATAATCAAGCAGGAAAATTATGAGATTAATATCCTGCAAGTATGTGTGACTTTTTAACCACATGGAAAAATAGAGGTAGAAAGGAATGCAAGATCTACTCAAATATAAAGATGTGTGACTCACAGCCATTTCTGCTTTTCCTGAATCACTTCTTTCTGCTCTTTTCCCCACAAACTAAAAAGAGCATCCACAGTCAGTGAAATCGTTTGAAAGTTTATACTGCACCTTCTTTGTTAAACCCTTAACAAATTGAAGAAAAGTTATTTATTCTGAATTCCAAAGACCTAAATGACAACTTTTCCCAGTAGTACATATAGATGTTCATCTTTTAGGTCACTGTTTTTAGTAACCAAGACTGTTGATTCTCTCCAAGTATACATTAAATTCATTAATCTCTCTGAATTTTTCCAAGATTTTAACATGAGGCCAATCAAAATTCCAAATAGGTTTCAAGTATGTAGGAGTAAATTCAACAAAATGTACTAAATTGTAAACCAAATTGAAAAAAGAAATATTTAGGAATTATTGGGAAGTTGCAGAAAGAAAACATATCATATTCCCTCTTCATATTAAATAAATTTCAGATGGTCCAACAATTTGAAGGTAAGTGGAACCAGACAAGATCAAGAAGAAAAAATGGGAAATACTATTTATAAACATGGAATAAGAAAGATTTGTTTCTAACAAGATACAAAACCCAGAAATCATTAAAGAAGTTTGATTAGAAAAATATTTAAAACTTTGTATAATAAACAAAAGTTACTGTAAACAAGAACAAGGTTAAATGACAAATATAGAAGTACTTGCAATCATACGACAAAGGGCTTTCTTAATTTTCAAAGAATTTATACAATACATTAAGAAAAAAATAATTATCCAATGGGAACTTGACAAAAAACATGAAAAGGAGCTTCATAGTGTAAGAAACTTAATTGCTAATAAAATGAATATAAAGATACTTCCCTTCACTCATAATTAAATAATATGCAAACAAAATTCTCAAAAGCAACTGCGTCTGCTGTGGGCACTCTTATGTCCCCACTTTCAGATAGATAGCCAATTGTCTAACTGCCATTTACTTAAAAAGCTCTCCTTTCCCCACAGATTTGCAATGCCAAAGCTAATATACATTAAATTCCTCTTTATGAATTGGGCTGTTTCTGGACTTTCTACTCTGTTCTACTGGTCTATTTGTCATCCCTGAATCAAGGCCGCAATGTCTTATTACTATTACTTTATGGTAAGTATTGATATCTCATACACAAAGTTCCTCCATATTAGTTCTTGTCTACTTGAGGGCTTTCACCTGTTCATAAAATTTTCAGAAAACCAGCTTCCCCTTTGTTCCACCAAAGAAAATACATAACAAGAAAAGGAAGTTACAAAAAAATTGGGGGAGAACTGACACCTTTTCAAAAATAAATCTTCTTTCCTCTCCTTGAAGATGGTATAGCAATTCATTTATTTAGGTCTTCTATAATTTTCTTCAATAATGTTTCATACTTTTCTCTGAAATGTTCTAAAATAACCTTTGTTAGAATTATTTTTAGATACTTGAAATTTTCATTTGCTAACTGCTTCTTTCTGGTATTTAAAAAGTTAAAATAAGCAACTCTTTGGGTGGGGTGGTAGAAATAAAGACAGACTCAAACTTTATAAGAATTGATTGTGGGAGGAAGGAGGAGAGTGCTTAGCAGTCAGAGCTTTGACATTATCAAAATGACAACCTTTTTTTATATACCTGAATATACCTAAGACCTGCCACCAACCTTCAGCCTCTTCCAGTAATTGCTAGTGATCCACTGGGAAGGAGGGAGGGCCTTGTACCCACAAGCAAACTTTGGAAGAGTAAACTGGCAGTGAATACTTGAAAAGGGATCACACATACATTTGAAAAAGAAGAAAATCACAGCATTCAAAGGAGAGTGTAGATTAAACATCTATAAAACAGGAATGACAATTGTTCAAGGGAGTAAAAAAATTAAGAAGCCTTTTTGTTAGTGGAGTTTTTAAGTTTTAGAATCTTATGGCCTAATCTGTTTTTTAAAAGAAATTATTTCCTCTTCCTCAGCACTTAAAAATCATGAACAATTATCTCAATTTATTTCTTTGTAAAAATATTCACATTCCAAATTTGAAAATGATGGAGCGAACTATGAAAGAAGAAGAATGGAGAAGAAAAAAAAAAAATCATTAAACAACACAAATTCTTTTTGACCCCTTAAATTCTACTTGGCCGTGACTACTTTATTATATTCTCTCTCTCTCTCCCTTCTGGCCATTCATTTTTACTCTTACTGCTCATATCAATTGGCAAATTTTATTAAATGCCTACTCAATAGCACTATGCTTAGAGCGTGTAAGAATTATATAAGACGTTATTCAACCCCACAAAGGAACTGAAAATATTTTTGTGAAGGTAAGAAATGTCAATATGAAATAATTATAGAATAAATGTACATGGCATAGACAATAGGTTCTGAAACATTAGCACTTGCTACTGGAAAACAAAGCAAAGCAAACCAAAAACAAAAAAAGAAAAAAACCTTATCACTACCGCAAAGAATTCTAAGAACAGTAAACTAAAGAGAAATAGCAAAGAGAAAACATACTGCTCTTTATCATAAAGTTCAACACTTAGAATACTGGATTGTTTGAATGCCTATCCCGATTTCTTTTAGGTCTAGAGCACTTGCTTTAGAGAGCTAAGGAATAATTTTGAATGATCCATTAGAACATTAACACCTCTTTTTAATCCCTCCTTCCTTAAGAGAAAATACCTATTCAAATATTTTGTCCAACACTTAGTTTGCACTTGCAAGAAGAAAAACAATCTTCACCATCACTTGTGCCGTTACTATGTAATGCCCAAGTTTCTGAGCTGCACATTACTCATTGCCTAAATGTGCCCCAGTCGGGCATAGATGTTCCTCCAACTGGGTTAACCCATTCTCCCTAGGACACCGTAGAAATTAAGTCTACCAGGGCAGTCTTTGGTTTGTTCACTGAGAAGTACTTTGTACATAGTAGACACTCAATAAATATTTTTTGAATGGCATCCGTTTATTTAGACTTTATTTATATCTCTCACAAAGAGTAGTCTTCACAAATGATATTAGGAAGACATATGAATGAGAAAACAGCAGTGGGGAACAAGTAGTGATGATACTTGCTCTTTTAAGGCAAGGTCAATAGTGTTTTGTTATATGTGTCTTGGATACTTTCCCAAATTTGTTCCTTTTTTTAACCTGGGGAAAACATTTTAAAAGAACAGATTTCAAGCAGATTCTTGGTTTGTAGATGGATCGCTCCTATCTCTGCCTCTGTCATCACATAGCATTTTGTGTGTGTGTGTGTGCGCATGCCCAGGTCTTTGTGTCTTCGTCTCTCACTAGAGCACCAGTCATTGCATTTAGGCCCACTCCCATCCAATATGACCTCACCTGAACTTAGCTACATCTGCAAAGACCCTATTTCCAAATAACTTCATTCGCAGGCTTCAACATATACTTTCAGGAGACACACTTCCACCCACAACACTTCCTCCAACTAAATCTCCATCATAATAAAGCTGGGTGTTTTAATCCCCCAATCTGTCTTACTCCTTATTTCTAAATGTATTCAGAACATGGACAGAGAAGAAAGGTGATATTTATTAAAAGCCCTCTGAATTCCAATAGGAGAAATGAGATGAAAATAATGGCATAGATAATAGTAGGCTGACTACTTGAGAAATCCCTCTTAACCCACATGAAGAGACAGTGAAGCAAAAACTAAATAAGGTAGGGAGGAAAGGGGAGCAGAGTACAGACTTCTATCTTTAATTCAACCACTGCTTGCACATTTATTATGCATAGTAAAGTATCTACATATGGCACCTGAAAAATATCACTGAATTAATAATTTAGATTATGATTATGCCTCTAATTTCCTACCATATTCTACTAAATAGACATTGTAATGAAAGCATATTTTATTTACAATTATAGTTTATGAACCCAAATGTAAACTGACAGTAATGAGAAGATGGTGTCACTAAATCCATTTTAATGTAAATTGCCACATTTAAAATATTCTGAAAGCAGTAAGGGCAGTTAATGAACCTAGTACTGATATCCTTGTCAGAAATGCCTAGCTTAAACCCTGATCTTCTGTTTCAGACTGGATGATGATCACCTCCTCATCATTTAAGTGTTTATTGTTTCTCCTCATGATACTCTAATTATAACAGTTTTTCTTCTTCCCTCCCCCACCCCTTCAGAGCTATCAGCAAACCTGGTTTGAATTTAAAAGGAACAACTCTTTGGTTATAAACACAAATCTGTCTCCTGAGCAAGAGCTTGCTGCTGTGCATATAACAGGGGAAGAAGCCGAAGGAACAAGGATAATTATAAATTGAGCTAGCTGGTGTCACTGCAGAGACGAGCTTGTCAGCATTTCACCTTGAATAATAATAGCCATGCATATGCCATGATGTAAAATGCCAAGGCTTAGTGCTTTGGGTTTCAAAAAGCTTTTAATCTAAGAATGCAAGTTTTAAATGAAAAATCTTCTAGAAAATTCTGTACTTATTGCAATCATAATATCATGAAGTTCAAAACCTTTTTTTTTTTTTTTTTTTTTTTTTTGCTGGTGGTAGCCATTCTGGAATTGGGAACTCCTCATGAACCAAAGGTCATGTGATTAGAAAGAAGCTATGAAAAGAATGATCTAGGTTGAAAGTGAAGCAAGCATAGAGCTTATTCAACAGCTCTATTTTTCTGTCTTTTTAATTTCTTCCTCCATAAATGTGTTCCATTGGTGATATTTTAGCTGGTGTTACCCAAAGACCTAGAAAAATCTAGTGAAAAATTCATAGAAACTAAAGAAAGCAATGAAGAGGAGGTCTATGCTCATCTTCAAACTCACATTGAAAATGAACTTGGGAAAAAATTAGATGTAATACATATCCCATACAAAGCGCCCATCCTCTGACTTTATAAAGGACCATTATAACTTAATTAGAGAAAAACTGACAGCTCAATATAAATATAGACTGAAAAACATGAACAAATAAACATACTTATAAAGATATCCAACCTCATTTATAACGAGAGAAATGAAAATTAAAATTGCACTGAGGTCATGTTCCTCACCTATCAGACTGGCAAACTCCCAAAGTTTGGCAACACATTCTCTTGGTAAAGATGAGAAGAAACAATCTGGTCAGTTGCTGATGAGAGCACAAGCTGGTTCAAATCTATGGAACGTGTTTTCATTTTCTATGCCACTGTAACAAATGACTACAACGTCAGGGCTTAAAATAAGACGAGATTATCATCTTATAGTTCTGTAGGTTACATAGATGACACAGGTCTTGCCAGGCTAAAAGCAAGGTGTGGGCAGCACTGCATTTCTTACTGGAGACTCTAGGGAAGCATCTATTTCTCTTCATTTACAGGACTGAGGTGTTTGTGTCCTTGCTCATTTGGATTGTTGGCAGATTTCAGTTTCTTGAGAGAGTCAGCTGAGGCCTGTTCCCAGCTTCTAGCAGCTGCCTGCACTCCTTGGCTCTTGGTCACCTTCTTCCATACTCAAAGGCAGCAGTGGTGAGTCGAATCTTTCTCATGTAGCATCACTGTTACCTATCCTTCTGCCCTGTTCTACCCTTTTCAGGGCTCATGTGATTGGAATGGCCCACCCAGATAATCCAGGATGACCTCCCCACCTCAAGGTCCTGAAACTTAATAATCACATCTTCAAAGTTCCTTTTGCTAGGTAAGGTAACACATCCAGAGGATCTTAAGATCTTGTTCTTAAGAAATGTACATGGAAATATTATGTGTTCAAGGAGCATGAGGTATACAACCTACTCTCAAATCAGAAAATGATAGATAGATGAAAGAAAAGGGCAGGAAAGAAGGGAGGGAGGAAGGGAGAGAGGGAAGGAGGGAGGAAAAAAGAGGTGTGAGAGAGAGGGATGGATGGATGGATGGATGGATGGATGGATGGATGGATGGATCAACTGATGGATAGATAGAATGATATGCCAAATGTGGCAAAATGTTAAAATTGGTGGATCTGGGTATTTGGGAGAAAAGATGTTGGAGTTCCCTGCATTGGTTTTGTATTATTTTTGCAACTGTCCTATGAATTCAAAATTTTTTCAAAAGAAAAAGTTTAAGAACAAAGAACAAGGGTACATTATAAACTTCCAAAGCTTCCAAATTCAGAGTTACAATTGGAGGCTACTTCTAGGAGGGGCAGCATTTTATTATCAATTTGGTTTCTTACAGGCTTGAACCAAGTAAAGGCATTTAGTTTGGATTCAGAGTATCGGATGACAGCTTACCTATTGTAGTGCCTCCATAAATCATATTTTCATTGACACTGAGACAAGGTAAAGATAAACAGAGAAATGAATGAGCATTCAAATCACAGAGCCTGCAGGGATAATATATGGGTTCTTACCCATTTTTTGCCTCTCAATGAAGTGATAAAAATCTGCAATACACCACAATCTTAATGATATTGACTAAGAGTGGTGAAATTATGTTATTTTTATTATTTTCTTTGCAGATATATATTTTTTAATGTGTATTATTTTCTGATCAGAAAAAAAATGTATGTTATTTAAAGTCCCATTTTATATATACATATATATATCTTAATCCTCTATAATAATTTTAAAAACTATCTTGTGTTTGTTGGACAATCGTGCCTATCAAGTTTATCATTTCCAGTTCCCTGGCCTGATTCTGTCCCTTCTCATTATCTTCATCAGCCTGCTGTCAGTGTTTCTCTGATCTCAAGCCAGATTCAAAGATGCCTGTTAAAAGACAAGTCCAAGAACGACTGTGTGTATGTGTTTGTGTGAAAGAGAGTGAAGCAGAAAACAATTACCTTGCAGTGGAAAGCACAACCTTACAAATCAAAATATCTCCCAGAGGTAGAAGAAAGAGAGAGAAAATCATGTGATCCCCTGTTGTTCTGTTAATCAAATAAGTCTTATAGTTTACAACATATCATCCATGCCTATTTATTTATATTTACTTCTTTAACCAACTCTCTGAGCATAAAGAGCTAAAGTTCCTATGAAGAATTCATCTTAGCATTTGCCTGGATACTCAGGTTCCTCTTTAATTTTTTTTTCAACTGATGAATTTTATTGCATCTTTAAAATATCACAAATAGGTCTAGCATCTTGTTTCCATAGCTGGAAAACTCTTAGATCTTATTTATCCCTTTGCTGAACTGTTCCTTTTTCAGACACATAGACACCATTCAAAAATTTTCTGATATCCTTCTTTTTAACTGTTATGGCTTGCTGAATCTACACAGCTGAATTTAATACAAGTTCAATGTCATTTCTTTCAAGAATTAACTTATCTTCCTAGGCTTGAGATACTGAACAAGCAACACCTGGCCTCATATAAACACTGCGGATATATTTTTCACCCAAGAAATTCTGGATTTCAACCAGAGACCTACTGTCCTCAATGGCGATGCTGATGAGGAACTCAGCACACACAGACCTCAGTAAAGGAAGCCCAGTGTAATGCCCTTGATCATGTTCTGTACGTGACCATACAGTCTAAACTGTAGCCAGTTCCTTTGTATTTCCCCACCATTTGTCAACTTGGAGCCCCTTCTTTTTCTTTCCAAGGAGACTGAGTTCTACATTGATGTGACTGGAGTCCCTCCACAGGGTTCCTCTGGGACCCTTCACAATAGCCGTGCATCCCTTCATGGTGACGTCGGCATTTTCTAGAATGTTGACAGTCTAATTGATAAGAATGGTCTTCATTCGCCCAGTAGATGTGACAAAGAGGCCCCCTTCATGATTAAGTGAGAAGAGTGCCCCTTGTTATCACTCTACAATCTATGACCAACCATCACCCTCCTTGTCCTGAGATCTGATCATATCCCCCCAAACCCAGTAGAGGTTTGGGGACACAACATAGTGTAGTAGAAAGGACCTGCTCTGGATCAGACTTGGATTTCAAGTCCACTCTGCTGTGTGATTTCAGGTAGGTGAGTTTACACTTTGATCATCAGTGTCTTTGTCTGTGAGAACTCTTCTTGTCTCACTAGACTATGTTTTGGGAAATTGAAGAGACACAAAATGTAAAGTACTTAGCAGTGTTTGGTATTCAAGGAAGATCCTTTGCCCTGATTTCTAGCCTAGGGACTCCTACAAAATTCATGTGAACACAGCAGGAAATTTGTAACCTGTTTTTAAGAAGTCCCTGCTAATACAGAAAGAAATTTACCACAAATCAGTTCAAAGCAAGAAATGACAGTATTGTATTATCAAGGGGGAAAATATTTTATTTATCCATATAAGTTCAATTTCTTTGGATTCTGAATTTGTATTGGTAGCTTGATAAAGCCTATGGGTCTTAAGCAATGGATCCCATTGCTATTGCTCAGGAAGAAATCTTGGACTTTCATATGGTGGTCCAACTCATATAAAGACAAGTGAAGATTCCCCAGTAAGTATAAGTAAGGCCCACATGTGATCTACCATTAATTTAGGGGGAAAAAACTATATATACCCATATATACATTTGTACACATATACACACACTTTTTTATAAGTCTGTGATGCCCTGGCTCATAAAATAAATTTCTAGTTGACAAATCCTATCATTCTACCTAGACTGAAATCTATGGATCTTATTGGAATTCCAGGCTGGACATTAGTGTAAAGATACTGTTATAAAAGTACCCCATGATTCAAAATTTTTTAAATGGCCAAGATGGGTTCATTATATAGATCTTCTTGGACCTCATTATAGAAAGGGAACTAGAAATTGGAATACATATGTAGAGTGGAATGGGGAGTCAAGCTATTTTTGGATAAAAGCAATCCTTTCCCACTCACTTTTATCCTTTAGGGAAACAAACAGGAAAACTTCATTAAGTCAATATTGTAACCAAAATGGTTCACAATTCTAAGTAGCTCTGATTCCCTAGCCAAATAGATGTCCTCTTGTTGTTTAATTAAAACATCAAATAACTCAAACTAGTCCAGATAGTGGTGATCCATGCTTTTTGTATTAGTGAGGTTTTCCCTGTTGTCTTGAATGGGATTGTGATGGTAAAAACAGAATACCAAACAGTATAATCCATATCTAATCAGAATGCCCATCAGTTTACACACACACACACACACACAGAGGCACATTCACACACACACACACACACACACAAGAATACTATGAGATTTCTTCCCAAGACTGTACATAAACATAGTTAAAGTTCAAAATTTTGGAGTTAATCAGAGAAAGTCATACAGATGAAAGTCTATTACCATTGTGGTAGGCAGGAAGCCACAGAAAAATAAAAGACTTCCATGCAGATTGTGAAGTTGGGAAAGAAAAACTTATTTTTTTTTACTGAAAGCCCAAAATTTAAAAACCATGCAACGCCAACTTACTTCTGAATAATTTGATGGTTGCACTTCTATGATCCTCTATGGGGTAGATTTCACAGTGTAAATCACACTAAAATCTGCTCTTCCAAACTGCACCACGTTCTTTCACTTATCCAGCTTGAAATCAGAATAAAACCTTTCTTATTGCATCTCCAAATCTACTTAAAACAAAACCCTCCTTAACTTAGGAAGGTCAGAAAGAAAGAAGTATAACAAATGAAAGAAAGCTTGAGTGAACTTTCCTGAACTTCAGAAGTACTTCAATTTGTTTATAATTACCCTTGGGGAAGAGGATCAAATAAATTTTTATTTTGCCACTCCATCAAGACTACAAGTAAGTCTTCACAGTACAAAGAAAGTCACAACTGCACATAATTCAGATACATTTGTTTTTGTGTCTGCCTGTTACTAGCGCTATGCCTAAAGAGCAGAGGGCACACAAAAGGTGTTTGAATGGAATTTAAATTGTACCCAGACTACCCCCATTACTATGTGCATTTTCCACCATCAATTAGCTGCATAGAACTGGTTTTATGTAAAATAAACTATCTGAAACTCAAGACTGCTGTTTTGCTGTTTTATTTTGTGCTGTTCTGCTTTATCAATGAGCAAACATTTATGGACTAGTGGCAGGCATTGCTATATATGTTGGAGATACAGGATGTGTGTCTTAGTATGCCAGGGCTGCTATGAGAAATTCCACAAACTGGTTGGCTTAAACAACAGGAATTTATTATCTCACAAATTTGAAGGCAAGAAGTCAAAATCAAGGTATCTGCAGACCATGTTTTTTCCTGGAGTCTGTAGCACTCTGATGCTGGCTTGCTGGCAATCCTTGGGGTTCCTTGGCATCTTGGCCTCCATCACATGTCCATCTCTGTCTCCTCTGGCTTCTACTGACTAACTGCATCCAAATTTCCTCTGCTTATAAAGACTTCAGTCATATTAGATCAAGGCCTACCCTGATTCAATTTGGCCCTATTCATATATGCTCTTCAAAGATCATACTTACAAATGAGTTCACTCTCATGCAACCAGGAGTTGGTACTTATACATGTCTTTGTTAAGAGCTTGATTCAATCTATTACAGTTTATACAATCAGTCTCTGACCTTGAGAAATATACCAAACATTAGGGGGGATCACAATCCTCTTTTTATGTGCTAAGTTAGAAGTAAAGCCTTGGAAAGTTTTGGATGGACACATCACACTTTACACAGGTGGCAATTCTCCCCGGGACACTTACTGAAAGACCATTTAAGAATCTAGTTTACTACATATTTCTCCATCTTTATCTCTCTTGTATAAGTTTTCACTCACTTATTTTGTGGCAAAATAATAAAAAAGTATTTGGCAAACATAAGAAATAACTATCTTACCCAAAAAAAGTCACTGTGCAGGGTTATGCATTGGATTTTTTAAAGCTTTTAACAATATCCTATACTTGAAGACATTCATTAGTAATTAGGGCATCACATACAATTCAAAGACATGCAAAATACCTATTCCTACATTGCAAATGTTCACATACAAAATCAATTGTAAAACCTTGTCATTTCTGTTACCAAATACAGGTATTTTCTCTGTGCTTTATATACTTTCTAATGTTGCAGTGGGTAATTGTGAGTTATCTTAAATTTGCCTCAGGGAAAAGAATAACAATTGAATACAGAAATATTTTGTTGCATTTGCAATGAAGTAGTCTTTTCTCTTTCAGATACAGAAGTGGCTTTTCTATTGGCTTTCAGTAAATAGCTCTTTGTAATACAAGAGAGCATAAGAAGAATTACTTTGAAACCCCTTTGAAACAGAGTACAAAAAGAGTGATGAGAAAACACACACACACTTCATCATTATATATTATGGATACCAACATTGTTACCAGTCTAGTATCCTGCAAAGCATTAGAGATGGGGGAGGAAGTTGACTGGATACTGGACAGAATGGACAGTTATCTGCCAATACATTGTGGTACTAAGTAAATGTCCAGCTAGAGATGATCATGCCCAACAAACAAAGCAGTACCCAGCAGGGGCCAAGTAGTGATCAACAGGACCTAAATGGGACAGATATAGAACTTACAAAAGTGTGGACATTTATAAGATTCCATCTGATCCAGAAACACTTATAAAACACTTTAAAGAAGACCAAGATCCACGTGAACAACTTAGGACAAGAGCTAGTAAATATGGGCCATTACTGTTAATATGACTACATTTGCATCCACAGGGTGATAACACCTGGGGACACTTGAAAGAATTTCAAATATAACAAAAACAAAGTAGAGCCACTTAATTAGGTAATCATAAATCATTATACCCTAGAAATTTTATAAATCAATAAATAAATGATACCAGAAAAGTGACACAAAAACAAAAACAAAAGACTTTCAAGTAAATCTTTAACTAAAAATGAGTAACTGACTATGTAATTAAGGACAGTAATGGATTACAAACAATTTTTTAAAAAGGAATCTATACAGATAATACTAAGAAAGATAGATCGATAGATGATAGATATAGAGATAGATATAGAGATAGATAATGCATAGATAGATATAAATAAATATGATAAATAGAAGATAGAGAGAGAGAAGGAAAGAGAGAGAGATGGATGGATAGATGGATAAAAGCATGGGTGGGTGGGTGGGTGGATGCAAAAGGGATAAATGGATGGAAGGTGTATTAGTGTCCCAGCTGTTAAAACAAAAATCATACAATGGATTGGCTTAACAACAAGAATTTATTGGCTCATGGTTGCAGAGGCTAGAATGCTTGCTGCCTCCAGGGTCAGTATTCTGACTTGTCAGCAATATTTGGGATTCCTTGGCTTTTCTACCACTTGGCAATGCACTTAGCAGCGTCTACTCCTTTCTCTGCCAACTTCTGCTGACTTCCAGCTTCTGATTGCTCCTCCCTCCCCTATGGCTTCTTTGACTGTGTCCAATTTGCTTTGCTTAAAAGAACTTCAGCCATATTGGATTAAGGTCTACCCTCAATCAGTCTGGACACACTTTAACTAATAACATCTCAAAGGTCCTATTTATAAATGGGTTCACAACCACAGGACCAGGTGCTGAGACCTTATCAGGCCTTTTGTGAGGGACATTGTTCAATCCCCAACAGATGGATGGATGGATGGATGGATGGATGGATGGATGGATGGATGGATAGATAGGCAGATAGAGAAGAGAAGGCTCTTGCTTACAGTAGAATCCCAAGTGCCAAACGATAACGTCGAGAATATTCTGGAGTTGGAAAATCATTGTTTGCAACCATTATAGTAAAGATTGGTTCAGGCAAGAATCATAAATGAATGTTAAACCTAAAGGAAAATGTTGATGAAGAGCATGATATTTACATGTTTTTAAAGTATTTCCCCACATATTGCATATTACAGTTATGAGGGGGAGAGAAAACCCAGTAAGTACAGAGTGGAGAAATCAGACAACACCATCAATGAGAGATCAAAATTAACATCACCAATGATGGGCAGATGGACATGATGTACCTCCAGATGCAATACCCTGAGAAGTGCACAATATCACTTACATAGCATCTTGACAGGAGATTACTAGTCTGAATCTAATTATGAGCAAACATTAAACAAAAAAAGAGTAACACTATAAAAAGTGGGAGGAATTGTATTATTCAAAAGTGTTCATGTCATAAAATATTAAGAAAAGTTGTAGAAATTAGCAAATTAAAGGAGAATAAAGAGATATGACAACTGAATCCATATACAATCCTTCACTGGACCTTGTACAGAGAGAAAAAAATGCTATAAAGGATATTATTGAGTCAATAAAAGGTAAATTAGTTAAAAGCATTATATCATATTGTTGTTTAATAGATTATTGTTATTCTTAGGAAATACATGTTGAAATATTTAGGTGTAAAAGGGCATAATGTAGGCAAATTTTTCTCAAAAGGATAAGCAAACGCATTTTTGATGATTGGGGACAAATAATTAGGTAAATGAGACAAAATGTATAATTTTGGGTAAATGTTATGTGTGTTAAGAGTTCAATGATTTACTAGGACTCTCAAAACTCAAGAAAGCTATTATATTCATGGTTACAGTTTATTACAGTGAAAGAATAAAGATAAAAATCAAAAAAAGGGAAAAAGAACATGGGACAACATCCAGGAGAAACCAGGAACAAGCTTCAAATGTCTCCTTCCAGTGGAATTCTGTGAATGCACTTAACTGTCTCATCACTATGTGTAACTACATATGCCAAGGACTGCCAACAAGGGCGCTCACTGGAGCATTGATGCTATTATCAGACATCAGTCTTGAAGCATGCAGTACCAGCATGACTGACCTCAGCTACTCAGTCTCCAGACCCCCTCTACCACCTAAAGTTCAAACTACTACATTAGAGCCTAGGGCCTCAGGTAGGCAAAAGCAAGTGTTCACCTTAAGTCTCATCATTTGTACAAATTTTCTGGCCAAACTGATAGAGCTGCATGCTTCATGACTGATCCCCTATAATATGAAATAGCCCATTGCCTCAGTCATACAAAAACATTCTTGTCAGGCAAGGTGTTTGAAAGACTTGAAAGTTACCTCCTGCGAGCAGGTCAAGGACCAGTCCTCCTGATGACAGGTCTTTCTTTGGAATGTGCAGGGCTTGAGTGACCCTGGCCTGCAGAATTAACCCTTTTCTCCAGATGTTCTTTATTCTATTCTTATTCTTACCAAATTTTTTTAAAGTTTGAAACTATTCCATACAAATAAAAAGTTTTAAAAAGTTAGTAATTCATACATTATGATGCAGATCCTATTTTTATTTTTACACACCTTTTAAATTTGGATGGAATAGCTAGCTGAGAGCACAGGAACCAGGCCAGTGGCATATGTGGGCTCAGCAAAGTTAATACTATGAAATCTCTGCCTGGGAAGAAAGAGCAGCAGGAAAAGCAGGCAGATGTCCATCTGACTCATGCCATACTCCCAGGCAACTACCATTTTCATGAGATGCAGAAATAACATCATGTTTCACAATTATCATCATTAAATTACTTTCTATAAAACTTTGAATTATCTTTAGAAATAGATGCTATTTGCATATTAGTTATTAATGTAAGACTATTTTCCTTGGAAAATAATTTAAGAAACTTTGTTCACATTTCACAGATGAGAAAACCATACTCTTTGAAGCAGTTATTTGACCAAAGACTCCCAGCAAGTTATTGGTGAGTCAAAGCAAGAAGCCAAGTGTACAAGCTCCCAGCGAGGGACCCTTCACTTGAATTCACTCTGCTTTCTACCATGCAAGGACATAACACAGTAAGAACTTGTTCAAAGAAGCTTTGTTCCCTTCTCCCACTCCTGAATCAGTCTCTTTCCAGTCCTGTGATCCCTTAACCCAAAGCATCACAGATAATTAGACCTAATTTGTTGCCTCTTTTACTAATGTCATATTCTAAATAATTGTATCATAGGTCAGAACTCTTCCTACTGCAATGGGCACAAAGGCAAGATATTGGCTCATGTTACTAAGAAGTCCTGGGTAGATCTGGCTTCAGCTGCTGCTTGATTCAGGGCCTCAAACAATGCCACAAGACCTAGTCCTTCTCCCAATTTTGGCTCAACTCTTCTCCCTACTCACTGTCAAAACTATATAATCCCAGGTTCAGGTCTAGAGGAAAAGAGGCCTGCATTTCTCTCAGAAATCCTAACCAAATATACTTGCATTTCATTGGCTCTGAATGGGCCACACACCTATTCCCAGCCGGTCACAGTGGCCAAGATAAGTCAAGGTTTTGATCAGCAAGGCCCTCCTCTCATATGCTCTGATCAGGGAACAAGTCCGCTTTATCCAAAGCTGAGTCTGAGGAAGGAAATGATTCTGCAGGGAAATATGAGGGTGAGAACAACAGAAGAGCATTGAAAGGATGCTGGGTGGCTGATTTTCACTTCAGTGATTTTTTTCTTTCTTTTTCTGGTTCTACAGAGTTTCAATTCAAATCTTACATCTCTTTATGTTTTACTTTCAGTGAAGTTATCTCACATTCTTAGATTTGGGGGAGAAAGGCAAATTTGGGTGATTAGGTAAGCATCACCCTCAACATCATTACAGATAGGTTTATTCTGCACACTTGCGTTCACTACAAGCCATTGCAGCAATCCGGGGTTGTAGAGAAGAATCTGATATTCTTCTAATCTCCCTCCAGCAAGTCTGCAGGGAATAGGTATGTCATTTAATAGCTTAATAAATATCCCAGAGCAAGTTTCAAGCAGTTTGAACTCAAGATTTCTCTTAAATTAGCTTATAATTATCTCAGTTTGGGTTTCAATTTTCCTATCATCCTTACACAATTCTATTTATTATCTTGTGCCAAAAGAGATCTTCCCCCTTGGCACCCAAACAGCTTAGAATTTGACATTATAATGTGGCTAAAATAATCATCTACATAAACTGTCCTCACACACTGATATTTCTACTGGCTCATTCCTGTGAAACATATATGAAGCATATGCTCATTAGTTACAGGAAGCAATTTAAATGATAATGCTTTCAAATGGCCAATATCAAATAAACTTAGGGGGTAAACATCATTGCAACATGGTAAACAAGCTATGAAGTGCAGCTGAGTGTGAAGGTGATTATCAGGGGACAGGGCTGGTGAGTACAGGGCAAGTAAACCAATCTACCACCAGATAATAATGCGAATTTCTCATGCAGTACACTCGATTACTTCTCTCTTAGCTCTGCTGCCACACTCTCCCCTGCAGGTGAGAAATAAAAATTCCTAAGGTCATGCTGCCCTTTCCATGTCCATTAGAAGGAGGGATGTGCAAGGACGTGCATGAGGGTTTGTTGTGTGGCTGCCTGGTTCTATGAGATATGTATGAAGAGGGACATGAGTACAGTTAATCTGTTGCTATTATGTGTCTTTAAATTCAGAATATCACAGATTCATTTCAAAGACAAACCTACAGACTTTGCCAAGAGAAACTCATAAAGCAAATAATTTATATTTATCTCCTACTATTAAACATATTTTAAAATAGTGTAATAATACATCGAACATTGTGGGGAAAAAATACCAAATGAAATTTGCCAGTGCTTACTAGGTAAAGCACTGAATATACAAAGAGGGCATGGATGAGTGGCCACACAGTCAGATAAATTATGAAATAAAACAATGTGAGTATGTGGAACTGTGTTATCAAAGGAACGAGGACACAAGATCCCTTGAATCTGCAGAAAGTGAAAGTGGGTTCAAAGAAGCGAGGACAGACTTAGGATATTTCAGCTGGTATGGAAGGATAAAAGGGAAGTTTACCAGAATGTCAAAGGGAGAGGGAATTATTCGCAGCAGAAAGAGCATTATGTGCAGAGAGGTGAAAATATATGGACCATTCTGAAAGGAGCAAGTTAGGAGTGTGGGAGGAAGGAGGAGAGTATGAAGCTAAAAAGACAGATTAGGATTTATTTGTTTTGAATTTTATAAAACACCTATTAGAAATTTTTAAATATAGAAAAGTAAGGAAAAGAAAAAACTGGATCATAATCTCAACACCCAATTATCTTGGCTGACAGTTTTCTCAATAAAATCATAAATAAAATTATTAAAATCATATATAAAAATACAGGAAAAACATAAAAGCTCCCCACTTTCTCTTCTCTGATCTATCCTCTAAGGTAATTACTATTATTAGTTTCTTTAGTTTCCTTTAAGAAAAAAATAATTTTGAAGAGTTTTAATTTTTAAATAAAAGAAATCATGTTATACATACTGCTCTGTATCTTGCTGTTTGCAAGGTTTCATGATGTATCTGCAGCATATACAGATCTAATTCAGTATTTTTAGCAGCTGACTATTATTCTATGTAAAGCCAAAACAACTTAAACAAGTTGATTGGTGGCTGTTTTGGTAGTTTTCCATGATTGTGTGCTTGTTTAAATTCATTTACATAAGTATCTTGATATATAAATATTTAGGCCAAAATATTTCCAGAATATTTCCAAGTTTTCCCTCCAACAACAGGTTACCAAGTGTGGCCACAGCTCACTTCCCTGTGCCCCCAGCCCTGCCAGCCATGGGCATCATTACATTTCATAAATTCATTTATCTGTTTCCTTAAGTAAGTGTTTAGTTGAGCATCTTTTCATAATTTGGCTAGTCCTTTTTTGGACACAGTTCTTGAAGAATTTTTTATACCACACTACAAGCCTTGGATGTTATCCTGGGATTGAAGATTTTTCTTCCTTTAAATGTTAACTTCTGGGAAGTAGATGTGGCTCAAGTGTTTGCGCTTGCACCTACCACATGGGAGGTCCAGGGTTCAGTGGTGCCTCCTGGAGAAGACTAGCTGCCGTGGCGGACAGGCATGGTGAGCTGACACAACAAGATGATGCAACAAAAAGAGACACAAAGAGGAAAGACAATGAGAGACACAACAAATCAGGGAGTTGAGGTGGCTCAGGTGATTGAGCACCCCTCTTCCACATGGGAGGTCCCGGGTTCGGTTCCCTGGTGCCTCCTAAAGAGAAGAGGAGCAGACACAGAGAGCATACAGCAAATGGACACAGAGAGCAGACAGCAACCACAAACAACAGGGGTGGAAGTGGGGGTGGGGGTGGGGGGGTGTGAATAAACAAACAAATAAAATAAATCTTTTAAAATTTTTGAAAATTAACTTCTGGGAAAAGAAGAACAAACCAAACCCAAACTGTGCAGGAGGAATAACAAATATTACAGAAGAGATAAATGAAATAAAGAATTAAAAACTAAGGAGATAATCAATAAAACCAAAAGTTCATTCTTTGAAAAGATCAGTAAAATAGACAAATCTTTAGCTAGACTGGCAAAGAAAAAAAGAGAGAGGACAAAAATAACTAAAATCAGAAATGAAAGGGAGGACATTACAACTGCCCCACCAAAATAAAGAGGAATCTGAGAGGATACTATGAAAAACTGTATGCCAACAAATTAGATAACCTAGATGAAATGGACAAATTCCTAGAAATGCTCAAACTACCTAAATTGACTCAAAAAGAACTAGAAATAGAGAATGAATCAGTAATCAAAACCTCCCAATAAAGAAAAGACCATGACCAGGAGGCTGCATTGTGAATCTTATCAAACACTCCCAGAAGACTTAACACCAATTCTGCTCAAACTCTTTTAAAAATTTTAAGAGGAGGGAACACTCCCTAACTCATTCTATGAAAGCTACCATCACCCTCATTTGAAAGCTAAAGATACCACAAGCAAAGAAAAGAAAATTATAGACCAATATACCTTATGAAAATAGATGCAAAAATCCTCAAAAATACTAGTAAACAAAATCCAACACCACATTAAAAAATATTATATACCATGATCAAGTGGGATTTATCCAAAGTATGCAAGGGTGGTTCAATATACCACATTAACAGAAAAAAAAAATGAAAAAAAAACCTACATGATCATCTTAATTGATGCAGAGAAGGCATTTGACAAAATCCAGCACCCCTTCTTGATAAACTTAAAAAACTAGGAATAAAAAGAAATTTCTTCAACATGATGAAGGGCATATATGAAAACTAACTAACATCCACAACTAACATCCAACTCAATGGTGAAAGACTGAAAGCTTTCTTTCTAAGATCAGGAACAAGACAACAATGCCCATTTTTCACCACTGTTACTCAACATTGCACTGGAAGTTCTAGCCAGAGCAATTGGGAAAGGAAAAGAAACAAAGTGGATCCAAACTGGGAAGGAAGAAGTCAACTTTCATTATTTACAGATAACATCATCCTATATACAGAAAATACTGAAAAATTCTCAATAAAGCTACTAGAAAAACTAAGTGGCAGTGTACAAAATCAACATGCAAAATGTGTTGCTTCTATACAGTAATAATGAACTCTCTGAAGAGGCAATCAAGAAAAAAAATCCCTTTAAAATAACAACTAAAATATCAAATATTTAAGAATAAATCTAATCAATGATATAAAGGACTTAAAAGTGGAAAAGTGCAAAATATTGATAAAAGAAATCAAAGAATACCTAAATAAATGGAGGGACATTCCATGTTCATGAATTGGGAGATTAAATATTGTTCAGCTGTCAATGCTATCCAAAACAAGTTATGGATTCAACACAATCCCAACTAAAATTTCAACAGCCTTCTTTGTGGAAATAGAAAAGCCAATTATCAAATTTACATATAATGGTAAGGGGTCCCAAATGGCCAAAACCATCTTTTAAAAAAAAAAACAGCACTGTCACGAACCATGAATTTTAAGCTTCGATATATTTTCATCAATTGTGGTAGATGTGCCATGCTGATGAAGAATGTTGTTGATGTGGGAAGGAGTGGGAGGGGAGGGAGTGGGGCATATGGGAATCCCTTGTATTTTTTTATGTAACATTTGTGTAATATAAAGTTTCTTTAAAATAAGTAAATAAATAAATACAACAGAGTTGTTGTAGGTCTCACGCATCCTGATTTTAAAACTTATTACAAAGCTATAGAAATCAAAACAGCATCATACTCGCACTAGGTCAGACATATAGACCAATGTAATCAAACTGAGGATTCCAAAATAAACCCTAACATCTATGGCCAATTGATTTCTAACAAGGTTCTAAGTCCTTTCAATGGGGAAAGAATGGTCTCCTCAAGAAGTTTCCTAAGAAAACTAGATATCTATATGCAAAAGAATGGAGGGGGTCCCCTACCTCACACTATATACAAAAATTAACTCAAAATAGATTGAAGACAGGAATTGTAAGAACCAAAAACCCTAAAACATCTAGAAGAAAATGTATGGAAGCATCTTCAGGACTTTGTATTAGACAATGGTTTCTTAGACTTTATACCAGAGCATGAACAACAAGAGAAAAAAAAAAGATAAATTGTATTTCATCAAAATTTAAAAATTTTATGCATCAAAGGACTTCATCATGTACATAAAAAGACAACCTACAGGATGAGATAAAATATTTAGAAATCATGTATCTGATAAGGATTTAATATCTAGAATAATATAGAAATCTTACAACTCCATTCCAAAAAGTCAAACAACCTAATTTAAAAATGGGCAAAAGAAAAAAATTAAAAAAAAAAAAAAAAAAAGGGCAAAAGTCTTAAATAGACATTTCTTTAAAGAAATTATACAAATGGCCAATAAGCACAATAAAAGATGTTCAACATCACTAGCCATTAGAGAAATGAAAATCAAAACAAGATAGCATTTTATACTTGCTAGAATGGCTACTATTAAAAAATAGAAAAAACATAAGTGTTGGAGAGGATACTCATTGTTAGTGGGAATGTAAAAAGTGCTACCACTGTGAAACAGTCTGGCGGTTCTCAAAAAAGTTATGCACTGAATTACCATATAAATCGGCAATCCCACTTCTAGGTATATGACCAAAAGAATTGAAAGGAGGGACTCATATAGATATTTGAACACTTACGTTCTTACTAGCATTATTCGCAATTGCTAAAAGATGAAAGCAACCAAAGTGTACATTCACAGATACCTGGATAAACAAAATGTGGTATATACATACAGTGATATATTACTCAGCCATGAAAAGGGACAAGGTTCTGATGCATGGACCAACATGGATGAACCTTAAAAACCTAATGTTGAACGAAATAAGCAGAAATAAAAGGAGAGATTTATCATTTTATGGTCTCACTGATATGAAATAATTAGAATAAGCAAATTCACAGAATCAGAAATCAAAATACAGATTACCAGGGACTGGGATGGGGTTAGGGAATGGAGATTTAATATTTACTTCATTGGTACAGAGTTTCTGTTTGAGATGATGGAAAAAAATGGTAATGGATGTAGATCATTGTAGCACAATCTTGGGAATGGAATTGACTGTTTTGTTTAAAACGGGGGAACTCAGCATTTTCTTCATGATTTTTCTCTAATAGAAAATAAATTTTAAAAAACTTAACTATAAAATTTGGATGATAAAATGAAAATGACTATATTATATTTTATCATTCTAGTGACTGTTTTACTTTAAGTTTTTGATCTATAACCTTAATTATTATATTATAAATTTACAGTGCATCAATTTTACTCTTGAGGTATGATATGGACCCTTAATTTGTCATTACTGTATTGAGTGATAATGGAAACCCAGGAAGACTAAACAACATGTCTAGAAAGGCACTAAAGTACCCATTGCAGGCATCTGTGTCGGTCTGCCTAGTGGCACCATGTACAATAGCAACCAATGGCAGGCTCTGACGTTTGTATGTCATTCTGTAATCAAATCTCGCATTTGATTTCATCTGTATTTATAACACCAGGTCTTGGAGGCAGAGGGAACTTCACATTTTATGAAACATTTGGGCATATTCTGTTAACACCCGGCCTCACTGACCTTCACACTATCATGAAAACATGTATTTATGTTCAAAAAACAGGTGCCTATTTTGCCTATAAGATATGTGCTCTACTAGAAACAAAGTTGCGTTCTCAGTCACACTGTTGTCAGCAAATTATCAACATAGGATACGGACAATTTGGAGTTTTCAGAGAACAAATCAATCAGGAACAAAAAGGGATTTTTTTTCTGTCAGAAGCACCATACCCTTCTGCAAATCGCTGCTTTTGCAGACAGGCAGAGCAGGTCTGCTCAGTGACTGCAGGCTTGTCTTCAGTTTACTTTCTATTGAATTCAAGATTGCTCCTTTCTTTGGGATTAATAACCACAAGGTAAACATGACTTGAAAGGAATGTTTTCATAGCATACTGTCTGGTAAATCTCATGAAGTTTGTTTTCTTAATTTCGTAATGAGCCACATTCAACATTTGTTGTATTCATAAAAACTATGACTTGGACAACTTCTATTCTGAGCTTTCTCTTCATAAATTTGTAATGATAGAAAATCCAGTTGTATTAAATGATAGTAATGTTGATATCTCTTTCCATAACCTCTCTACCTGATATTCTATTAAAAGGGTTATTTTGTAGAATTCTGGAACTTTCTCACAAATTCATTATGGAGACTAACAGACCCCTCTTTCAGATTTCTAAGAAAGAATACTTCTTTTTTCCCTTTTCTTTTTCTTTCCCTAGATTTGCAATCCAAAAATTAGAGAAGCCAAAACATCATCACTATGGCAATATTCATGTGCCTTCTTCTTGCTTCTCTCTGGCTCTGAAAAATAAGTCTGTGCAGTACACACAACAATATAATTGACTCTGGTGCAGCTGTCATTGGGTCTTTCCTAAAAGAAATCATATTAGCCTTGCTTTTAAATGTGCTCAGGGTAATAAGTCATCCTTGACATTCACCATTCATATATCAATATGTCTGTACTACAAAATCAGCCCCAAGCTTATCAAATAATTAATACCAGATTTATAAATGACACAGATGATGTCAGGTTTTTGTATTAACTAGGACCTTGATCCCCAGAATTTACTATTTGCAATCCTTTTATTAACAGATAACATCTGCCAGTGAGTAATACTTGGTTTCAGGGAAGAACAGTTTTTAGTGATTTTCCCTATGAATTTACTAGGTTGACAACACTCGAAGCCAAATACTTTTGTTTAACCACCATAGAGCAAATAACAGGCATGCAATGTCTTTCACAGTTTTTTTTTTTTCAAACCTTGAGGGAATCACATTTAAAGATAAGAGATTCTGATTCATTTATTCAGTCCTTGGCCTGGGAGTCACTTCAGAAATTGCCAAGGCACTAACTGCTTTTATACTTTGGGGTGATGTCAAAATGTTTGGAAAAACAGCCTATGGCCAGGGTCAGACAGGAAAGACTTTAAGTTACTATGACATCTACAGCTCAAAAAACTGGTGAAACACTCCCAAATTAGCCAAGGTTCTCAGGGTTGGAGTGGAAGGTTATAGATAAGAAAGGGAGGAGTCTACAATGATCCGAGAGGATTATAGTTGGAGACATCAACTCTGAACTCATGTTTAACTTAATACGATGCAGATGTTTGTAGATAGAAATATTTGCAGATATGTGTACATACACAGGTTAGTATGTACACATATATTTCCTTGCTTTGTCACTGAAAGCACATAGATGTAGCAAAATCTCAGAAGCAACAAGCATACCTTAAGTCCAAATCTTGGTTTCTAATACCATTCTTCAACAAAAAGAATCAGTGCTTCTTGGAAGAATGACTGATTCCATGACTGGGGAGGGAAATATACAAGATGAACCTTGAGCATCTTGTAGTGCTGGAAAATAAGCAAGTGCTCGCCCCAAAAAATCCACAATGATGGAGGTATGTCAAAGGAACACCAGTTACAACTGAAAAGCTCCAAATGGCCAAAGTTGGAATAATTTGAACAACAAAACAAAGTAGTATTAGATCATAAAACAAAATATAAAATGAATACCCATAAGTCCATACCGATATAAATAAATGATTGAATAAATAAATGGAAGGGAATAGAGAAATCTCTTGCATAGAAGAATTCCAAATAATTCAGGAAGATATTCCATCCTCAAGAAGGTACAGCATAACTTCCCGCTTTGCCCAGTATAGGCTGCAAAGTGACCTTTTCCCAAAGGGTGCAGTACGGAAAAGGGAAAAAGAAACAACTTGACAATCACTCCCCCAGCCAGGTGATCAAGGTCAACATCAGTAGTGATAAGTCACAATAATATGTATCCTTGATGTGATGTGATGTGATGAAAATAGCACTTTTCCTCTCTGGGTTTCCTTCCCCCAAACCCATAACCCCAATTTAATTATGAAGAAAACATCAAATTTCTACAAAATATCTGAAGGGTACTCTTCAAAACTGTCAAGGTCATCAAAATCACAGAAAGTCTGAGAAACTCTCAAAGCCAAGAAAAATCTAAGAAGACATGATGACTATATGTAAAGTGAAATTCTGGATGAGATCCTGGAACAGAAAAAAAGACATTAGGTGAAAACTCAGGAAATATGGACTTTAATTACGAATAATATATTGATATTGGTTCATTAATTGAAACCAATGTACCATATTAGTATGACATTAACAATAGGAGAAACTGGGTGTGAGTTATATTACAACTCTCTGTCCTATTTTCACAATTTTTCTGTAAATCTAAAACTATTCTACAATAAAAAGTTTATTAAGAATTTTTATTGAGAATATTCTCACTATCCTGATTTTGTGATAATCAGGGTAGGCTAAGCATTCGCTATATTAGAAACCATGCATGTGTCCCTAGACCTAGTTTTTTCTCCCTGGTTTTTAGAATGCTGGTGATAAACTAAGCCTGATTTATTATATGATCATCCTGTATGGGAAAAGACTGTAACTTTTGGTATCTTTGGTCAACCTTAAGAGATATAGCAAGGGGACAGATGTGGCTCGGGTGGTTGGGTGTCCGTCTCTCAAATGTAGGGACCTGGGTTCAACCCCCAGGACCTCCTGGTAAAAATTTTAAAAAGAAAAACATAGAAGGCGCGTGGGCTGCCAGTCCCTGCAAGCCACACGGCAAGATGATGACATAACAGGAGAGTTACATGAGGGAAAGCCAAGACCAGACGCACTAAAAAAAAACAGGAAATAAGGTGGTGCAGGCAGTAGGATGCCTCCTTCCCACATCAGAGATTCTGAGGATCAAATCCCATTGAAGACAGGAGGAGAAGGATGAGAAGAGAGGGCAGGAAACGGACACAGAGAGTTGCCCAGCGAATGTACACAGAAACAGGAAAAATGGGGGAGGGGGGGGATGGATAAAAGTAAATAAATAAATAAATAAATCCTTTTAAAAATGTATAGGGGAGGGAAGCAGATGTGACTCAATTGATAGAGCTCCCGTTTACCATATGGGAGGCCCCGGGTTCGATTCCTGGTGCCTCCTGGTGAAGGCAAGCCAGCCCACACGGTGCAGTGAGCTGACATAGCAAGATGACCCAAAAAAGGGAGACAAGCAGACACAGAAAAAAAAAAAAAAAACGCACAGCAAATGGACACAGCAAGCACAAGCAGCAAGGGGTTGATAAATAAATAAATAAAATCTTAAAAAAATAAAAATGTATAGGGGAGGAAGATACGGACTATAGTTTGTAGTAATACTTTGATGGTGTTTGTGGGGGGTGGGGTGATGTGTGGGAGCCCTGTATGATGTTATGCACGTTTGTTTTGTAAGATCATGATGTTTACTGAATACTTATAGTTTATGTATGTTCATATATGAATAATATACTTCAATAAATTGTTTAAAATTTTTTAAAAAATATTCCCAAATTTACTCTTTTTATTATTTCTATGGATTTTATTGGATGTCAATATTTTTATGACATCCAAGTGAATTATTGTTCTCTGGTGTCCCATATATTTGTTTCTAAGTGTTTAATCCAAGCTTTAATTTTACCCTGAGAAGGGTATTTTCAATTTTTAAGGAAATACTTCCTAAGTTATCCGTATGCTGTCATTTTAGTTATGACACCATCTCTGATAAAAAAATACTATAGCTTGACTCTCAGTTTTACTAAAATTCTATTATGATTATCCTTCTAAAAAACACTCTAAACTCTGATCAGCCTCACTCAGTGGTAATGAGGGTGGAATGTATCATTGCAAGCCTAATTCTGTCCATTCTATTCCTGCCTCTCCATTTATGCTAGTCTAAAAGTGTTATTTGAGCTGGAAGATCATTCTGTAACCTTCAGATTACTGCTGGGTGGCTTCAGCAGAAAAGGAATTACCAATGCATTAAATTTGAATTAGCTCTGAGAAATCATGCAGATGTATGCACAGAACATTATAGCATTACTGTCTCCCAGGCACAGCAGAATTGCTTTTATGCAGTTTTAAAGAATCACTTGAGCAACCCTTAAATTGCACACATGATGAAGCTGAGCCAGCATCTTCTGCTTAAAAAAAAAAAAAGCCACAACAACAACAGCAAAAAATTTAAAAACCTACAGTCCAAATGCAGCCTTTTGGAGAGTTGTCTTTCAGAGAAACCTGATCACACACTGCTGCTGAGTGGACTATTTGGGTTTTGGCCTCACCACATTAAAGTGCCCTGGCAGAGCCACTGCAGAAGTGTCACTTAGACTAATGATTATGAATTATTCAGAGGGTCATATCCTTTTAGTTACAAGTCATTTACACAGTTTCCCTCTAGACTGCCTAGCCTGGCTCAATTTTTTTTTCTCCAACTAGGAAATAACTCATTGAATGTTCAAAGTTGAATTTATTGACATTCTATTTTTCTTCCATAATGCCAAGCTTGCAAAACAACCAACTGAAAAAAAAATAAGACACCTACCCTCAGTGAAATTATAGCAGTAACAAGTCTTGGCTTACTTTTTTTTTCCTTTTAGTCTGTCAGTGTGCTTCCCATTTTAAAGGTCTGACAGTTCTAATATCTCTCTCTGTCTCTTCTATCTTCAGATAAATTGAAAAGGAGGTGTAGAGATGTGGGGAGAGGGAAAGATGAGCACACAGTTAATGCAGACACCCACACATCTCAATCTGTAAGATACATACTGTAGCAGTGAACTACTTAGAAGGGGGAACAATAGGAATGCCTGAGAATCTCTATCTTGAAATTAAAGTCTGCTGTATTTCACTATATTTTTTTGAATTCAAGGCCTTGAGTCTACACTTAAAATGATAGCGACAGGTCATAGACAGTTCTGTACATTTTAACAAGTGATACAAATTGTGATGTGACTCATTAAACATGACTGTAGGGATTGGTGATGAAGCCAGCTGAAATACTGTGATTGTACTGCTTGCTGAGCTTAGATTTCAGTGGAAAAAAGTGAAGAGCACTAATCTTTCCCCAAAAATGGACTGTCTGTGACCATCTTCAAAGTCAGAGACTATTTCTCACATTACAGCCAGCTTAGAGCAAATATCCCTTCCAAACAAACCTGGCACATTTCATCTTGATGAGAGCCGAGCAAGACAGACCTTCTCAAGAGTCCACAACCAATCCCAATGACAGCCAAAAGGTCTTATTCTTGTTTATGTGGTAGGTAGTTAATTCAGCCTTGTAAAGTGAGAGTCAACACAGACATATGTTTCGGGCAGCTACCCTGATCAACCAGATCCTGAAAAAAGTTAGGCCCACCTGCCAGAATGGTACCGAGTCATTGTTCACACTCCAAGGAGGTTTACAAAGGTGGTGGAATGATTGGATAATGGCTTCAAGCAACCAGATTTTGCTGTTGCTGATGAAACTGTGGTGTTTAGGGAGATTCCTTGGGAGCACAACTATCTCCCCAAGTAGTAGAACAAGGAGTTAACCATCACACTGCAGCAGCTGGATCTCATTCCCATTGTCACTGCATACTCCCAAAATAAACCCAGAAACGCTGCCAAAGGGAAACTCGTGCCAGCACAGTGGATTCAGATGACATCTGAAGACCTTCCATGGCAGGACAATTCACTGAGATAACAACCAGGGGGGTCTTTTTAAAACAGAAGTCAGACCATGCCAATCATCTTCTCAGACCCACAAAATCTTCTCAACTCCTAGAAAAATGGAAGTGCTTGGAAGGAGCTATAAGGCCCAACAGTCTCTGCTCATTCCCCCTCCATGACTTCATCTCCCTCTGTCCTGCCCTTCACTCAATCCCTCTAGCTACACTACCCAAAAGAGTCTATATAACACTTATACACCATAAACACACAGCTTATTTTACATTTTTATTTGCTCATTCTTGTCGCCCCTGACAAGAATGTCAGCTCCTTGAGAATGCAGGGACTATGTTTTCGTTTACCACTTTATGCCTAGAATCCAGAAAAGTGCCTGGCACACAGTAGGTGCTCAGTAAATATTTGTTGAATTAAAAGAATTAATGTTTTAATGTGTGCTTGCATTCTGTATCTGTACCTTCCCAACCTAATGTCCACCATCATCCACCTGTACTCCCCCATCCCTCAGCACAAACACTTCACATTCCCTTGCCTAACAGCATCTGTGATACCAGGCAGAAAACAGAAGCAGCCTACTTTCTGGGTTTTGTTTCTTGGGGACTTTAGGTAAAAGAGGAAGAAGAGAGAAAGGTACCACAGTGGGCTCTGAAAGAGAGAAAAGATGATTCTCCCTAAGCTGAGAAAGACCTCTCTGCTGATTTCATAGGTCCTGGGACTCAGAACCAACAGGCCAGCAGTCCTCAAGGGAGTCACAGGACCTTACCACTGGGTGCATCCAGGGGTACTGGCCCTCAGGAAGCTGAGCTACCACCTCAAGAAAGATCCCTACAGTGCAGGGAACCCGCTGAGCTCCCTTTTAACAGTATTCAACTGGAGTGCAAGATCCTCCTTTGATGTTTTGTTCCTCAAAAGTTTTAAGATTGAACGTTAAAGTTGTAAAGGGGCCTTATTTAATTTAATTTGATTTAACATAAATAAAGAAGTATGGCATTAGTGCATACCAAGATGGTGGTTGAAAATCCCTACTACATGTGTGGACTGCCCTTCCAGGTTAGCAAAGAATCCTTGACAGGACAAGCATCATGGAAGGTGAACAGTGCAATCACACAGGGCCCCAGGCTCAGAAAGGGCCCACACTTGGTTTAATGCTCTACTATTACCATCTTGGAATTCTCAATAATTGTATCTATGATGTCGTGTTTTATAAGTGCAGTCAGATGGGACAATGAAGCATGAACGTGACCAGAGGAGATATCCCAGGTGCTGGTGCTCAGGCCTGTGAGTGCAATGGGCAGCATGTATTCAGATGCTCTGTGCACACATAAGCCTGGTGCAATCAAGGGCATCATGGGGTCCCAAGGGGATGGCCAGGACTGGGACCTGGGTCCAAATTAGTGGTGGCAGTGGCCACAGCAGCAGTTGCAGAGCAACTGTGTCCCAAGAGAGAGAAGGGGCTCTACATGGGCCAGTGACGAGGACTGCAACAAGAAACCAGCTTGCCCATCCATTCCCAGAGCCTGACCCTACAGCATCTGCACAAAACATTAACTCTCTGACCTGAGCTCTGGGGCAGGAATCACCAGCATGCAGGCAGTAAACTTTGTTATTGAACTATTACAAAATCAAAGTGTACACATGGATGTTTCAATAAAACATATCAAGGACTTATTAGAATTCTTCAAAGAGTTTAGAATCTCTGGTTTTGAAAATAGGATTTGAAACAGAAAATAAAACTATTTTCATATGAAGATTCTGATGAACCAGTTTTTCATATGGGAGACAATTTTAAAATTAGTTTTTCCTTGTAATTGAAGAGACAGTGATAGAATGCATAAACAACCATTTTGAATTATATACAAATCAAGAAGCTACTTTTGGTTTCTTACATGACTTCTTCAAGTTATAGGAAATGTCAGAGGAAACAATAAAATGCCATTATATAAATTTGCTTCTTAAATTAAATTCAGGCCTACACGGAACCAATTTGTATGAAGAGCTAAATTTTTTTAGAAAATTTGTTGTACAAGAATTGTCAGCTCTAGATGTACCAAAATATATATTTTGAAATTTATTCTAATGTTGTTACAGTCTATCACAATGTTGGAACAGCTCCAGTATCAGTTGCATCAGCACAAAAAATACTTCTCAATATTCAAAATGATAAAAAATTATTTGCAATCTTGCATTTGCTAAGGAGCAACTGACATCATTTTCAGTTATATCAATTGAAAATGTGGTTGTAAAACATATAAGTGTTGGTGATTTGAAAAATGAATTTGCAGAACAGTGAACCAAAAAGATTAATCAAGATATCACTTCAATAAAGTGTTTAATTTATTGTATTATGTAACATTATGACACCAGAAATATTATTTTTTGAAATTTGTAAGTTTATGTTGTTTCTCATATCACCACTACCCTATTATGCTTTGTAAGTAATAAAATTTTTTAAAGGGAAAAGTTTTATATTTGGTACCATTAACTACATGGATTTTTTCTTGCTTTTTGTAAACAGAGCCCTGTGTTTTCATTTTGTTCTAGGCCTCTCCAATTATGTAGCTATTTCTTGTACAAACTGGAAATATTTTTGATTGTCACCACTGACAAGGGGTGAAGGTGGGAGTGGGGTGCTTCTAGCATCTAGTGGGTAGAAGCCAGAGATGCTGCTAAGCATCCTACAATGCACAGGAGAAAACCCCCCACCCAAAAGAGAGTTATCCAGCCCAATGTATCGAGGCTGAGAAACCCAGCTACAGACTAATTTAACTCATAGAATTGGATCCATTTGATTTAGAGTCCCAATAATGGTTGCAATCAAATTTTCTGGGGCAGAAGGGGGGAGGGAGATGTTCACTGAGTCTGACTGAAGTTGACTTGAAGAAAATAAAGGACAGTGGCATTTCTTAAATATCAAAGATGTGGCTGCATATTCATACCTACAACAATGCAACCCTCTCTCATCCAGGATTGTTGAGACTCCCTGTGCATCACCAAAAACTAATGCAACTCCTAGAACTGGGACCAGTGATTTCAAAACAATGGGATAGGCATGACCTTGATGGAAATTCATGTGTTGATTGAGGGAATGTGGGAGTCTGTGATGTGATGGCCTGGAGTTTCAAAGAGTAATACCAGGGCTCTCAAACTATTGGGCAGATGTAAACAGGATGAGGGTAGGACATATGTAAAGAAGAATAGATACATTATACATATTTGCTAATAAGATTAATTTTTAGTATATAATGCCAACCCCAATCACCCCACCTTGAAAATAGCTAGAAGGAGGAGGACTGAAATTAAAATGTAAAGACTCTGACACAAAAGGACAAATATTATATGATTTCAGGGTTATGAACTAAATGTAATGAGCAAATTCATGGAGTTTATAGCTAGAATATAGGTAGGTCATCAGGAGATAGAATGAGGATAGAGAGTGGAAAGCTGAGGCTGGATGTGTGCAGAATTGGTAAAAAGGTTGTTTGCAATTGTTTGGAAATGGATAGAAATATTGAAAGCATATTACAGTAGTTGTAATTAGCAGCAGTAATATTTGGGTATGATGGTAGATGAAAGGGAAAGTCTAAGGTCATGTATATTGCTAGAAGGAAAGCTAAAAAATGAAACAAGGACTGTATAGCATATGGAACACTCATGGAAGATGAGTATGGTTAATAGTGCATATACAAGAATGTTTTGCTCTGAAACAGAACAAATGTACATTAATGTTACACGATGTTAATAATAGGGTGATATTTGGGTAAAAATACAACCAAAGCAAACTATGGACTGCAAGGTATAGTAATATATATATATATACATATATATATATATTTGTAGCATTTATATATTTTTCATTTAAAAATTTTTTGTACATTTAATAATTGAAAATTTAAACATTTAAAAATTAAAAAGCAAACAGTTGAATAAAAACATACATTTCTCACATGTACTGGATACTTATAAATTTTTTTTTTATCATAAAATATGTTACACAATATATTTGGTGCATAGTAACGCAATCATACAGTATTTGTCCTTTTGTGTCAGGCTTGCTTCGCTCAACGTTAATATTCTTCCTTTAATGGTAAAATGGAAGTATGCCAAGTGAAAGAAACTAGACAGAAAGTACTGCACATTGTCTGACTTCATCTATACAAAATGTAAATACAAATGAATTTGTAGAGATAGAAATAGATTAGCAGTTTCGTATGGCAGGGGAAGGAGAGAGGGATTGAGAGGTGAGTACTAAGGGACAGAAAGGGTGACTACCCTTTTTGAAGTAAGAAAAATGTTCTAATATTGATTGTGGTGATGAATGCACAATTCTGTGATTATACCAAATGCCATTGATTGTACACTTTAGAAGGATTGTATGGTTTATGAAAACATTTCAATAAAATTGATGTTTAAAATGTAAAGAATCTATCCCAGACTCTGGATTTTCACAAACACTGGCCCTTTTTCTGAAAAGAGGGGAATACCAGCAGTTGGTTTTGGCAAAACCTGGAATACAGGTATACCTCTTTGCCTTAATTCTAGGAGTGTCAGTGAAGGCATAAACTAACATATTAGGACAGACTAGTAAAAGTTTGTTTTTCCTTTTATAAAAGTGATGTCCTGCCAAAAACTGAAGTTGTTTCCAAGGAACGAAATTCTAGTCCTAAGAAAATATACAGTTTAATCCTGGTTAGAGTACACTTCTTAAATGCTACACCCGTGTTAGATACTTGAAACCAAGAAAAGGTGGCAAATTTTGGTACACCTGAAGAGGTCAGTTTTGATGTGGTTCCAACAGTCAGAGCATCAAAGCTTTAGTAATTTAGGCAGATTACCCAGCATTTTTTAGCTTAATAATAGCCAGTTACTATTGCAAGCAAAGTTCTTAAATGGCCCCATAAAAATAGGAATATTCCTGGGAACTGACCCAGGAATATTCAGATTTTAAAAAACATGAATATAACTTATTTAAAGAGCTGCTGGCATGACAGAGTCAAGAATGAATGAATGGCCTGCTCTCTTGTACGCTTATTCTGACTTACCTCCAGAATAATCACAGCTTCACCCACTAATAAAAGCTGGTGGCAGAGGGGGCTGTGGAGGAATAGATTACATCTTCCTGAGCAAGAGGACACAAATCGGTCAATTTCAGGAGCACCAATCTTCCTAGCTAGGGAAGATACAAGCTTATTACAGCAGTTGACACTTGATAGGTTTGGGAAATGCCACTCAGCAGGCTCCCTGAGAGGTGGCTACCAAGGTGAGTTCCAGTCTTGTCAAATGGGAATCTCCCTAATCTGTGCAGGTCTGAGACACGTGTGGGGAAAATGCCATAGAGTAAGAGACCTGATCTGGCTCCACAGAAACATGAGCACAGTCCAGCCGGGGGGTGGGGGGTGGGGTGGGGAAGCGGGGGAAGCACATTCCAGCGAAAGCTTTAAGCATGTAGGGTAGCTCAAGCATTTTTCTTTTTGCCCTACTTAAGGGAAGATGGGCATTTTAATATAAACTGCACATAAGATAAAAACCCGCTTGTCAAACAATTAACTGAAGGCAACCTTGCCGGGGCTGGAAGGTAGGGGTAGTCTTGGCAGACTGTCAGGGGTTAGTGAAAGTCCATTAAGAGAAGTACATGTTTCCTTCTCAAACATTAGACCCTAAAATAGGGAGTCATTTTTTTTACCTTTCTAGAGTAATGTTGGGATTGAATCATGACCCTCGTAAAGATATGTTCAAGTCCTAACCCTGGGTGTTAATTCATTTGTGAATAGGATCTCCAAAGTTCCTGCTAAGATTAGACCAAACTGAATCAGGGTGGACCATGAGCAAAAGAAATTTGGACACAGACATAGAAGCCACAGGAGGAGACAGAAGAGACAGATGGCCACCTGATGGAGGCAGAGATGGATTACCAGCAAGCCACCAGCAGGATGCAACAGCCTGGGGAAAAGCTTTGGCCTGCCGGGAACTTGATTTTGGACTTCCAACTTCCAAACCATGAGCCAATAAATTCTAGTTGTTTAAGACAACTAGTCTGTGGTATGTATCATAGTAGCCTTGATAAACTAAGATCAGAATAAAAACATACTAGGTATAGAGTTTGGAAAGGCAATTCAATAAGGTATTCAATTATATGGGCTTTCTATACTTCTCATGTCTCTGCTCACCAGGAACATATAAAATTTTCAAAGAGGCAAGAGTCTTTCATCAGAAATGTTTACTGATGAATACAAAGTGTTCAAGACAAAATTGTTGTTGGTAGTTCTGCTATATCCATGTAATACTTGCAGCATGGTAATGTTTAGTGTGTCTGGAGCCCTGGAGCCCAAGGTGTAGCACCCTGAGATACACCATCTGCCATCCCCTGCTAAAGTTCTCCATCTCAGAGGTCATGGTCAGGGACCTCTACATGCATATGGAGGAGAAAGTCAGCACATAATACCTAAAAACTGCTTATTCATCTTCATAGCAAGACTCTCTCCTTGTATCCCACTTAGCACTGGGCACAATTGTTTAAAAGGAAACTGTAGAACTTTCCCGGAGGTCTGACTTTACTTTCAAGGTGAAAACCAGGACAGCTGTCAAATATGGCCTGTCAGCACAGCCCTACCTGGAGGATATCATTGCTGCAGTCCCACTTTAGTAACAAAAGGTCTTGGTCCCCAAGTTAAAGGCAAAACCCACCAGAACTGCCAGTGGGGTTCTTGGTCAGGGGATTGAACCTGGGACCTTGTATGCAGGAAGCCAATACTAAATCACTGAGGAATACCTGGTGATTGCCATGACCCAGCTGCTCCAGGCTGCCTGTACCTATTACAACATTGTACCTGTCCAGCCCTGTGATTATAGCCAGTCACCTCATCTGTCTGACCCTGGTTTCCATCTCTGCGAAATGGGATGATCTTGAGTGATCTCTCAAACAGCTGGCACAAATTGGATACTGCAATTGGCAGCACCCAGCAGAGTGCCCAATGTACAGAGCGCAGTGTTTGCAGGGAAGGTGGAACCATGTCCCTGGGAGAGGCCCTCAAGTTAAGATGGTTCTGCCATCCTGCCACCAGGACACCAAAGCAGAACTTAGTACCAGGAACAGCTCCCACTGCAGCGTGGAACTCTTGTGCAGCCCCTCTCTGAGCATTAGAGACACAGGCAACCAGGTCAGTGTGCACTTGGCTGCCTCCTACAGCTCTAATGTGAAGGAAATGAACATGAGCCTTGTCCCAGCATGCCCTTAGGCCAGGGAAAGAAGGTGACTGCCCACCCCTTCTCATGGACTGCTCTTCCTGGATTGACCCTTCCCTTTCTGGTGCCGGGATTTACTCTCTCCAACCACTAAAATGGTCAAGAAGTCCCAGGTACATAATAAAGCTTTAGAAGACCCTCAGATCTAGACACAGGTCCACAAACTCCTGCTTATTTTGAGACAGGTGGCTGTCTCTTAGGCACAAGGGTGGATCCTAATAGGATAATCCACATGTCAAGACCTCTTGTTGCATGTAACTATGAATCTTGTCATCCAATGAGTCAAGACTGGGGAGTATCATGAGCCCCAGGGGGATGGGGAGGAAGGAACAGAAAAGATGAATCAGGGGATATTTAGTGGTCATTGGAAATGTTTTAAATTACCTTACAGTAATGGACATAGGACATGGTAAATATCATCAAAACTTATTAAACTGTACCATCTAAATTGCAAACTATTCTGTAAACCATTGACAATGTTTAGTAGCTATGCTTCATTATCTGTATAACAGTTATAACAATGATAACATCCACATAAAAGAGGTTTTAATATGGGGTGAAGAAAGGGGAAGGAGGTTGGGTATATGGGAGTCTCTAGTATTCTCTGTGTGACTTTGCTGTGACCTAAAACTTCTTTGAAAATCAAATGAAAATTCAGGAGACACTGGAGAGTGAGAGGGGGCAGGTGCCACAGTACAGACTGGACACCCAATAATGCAGTGATAAAAGGTAAAATGTTAAAAAAAAAATTTTTTTTTTGTTTTTTCCCATTTTTTTAATTTCCCACTCCTTTAATTTTATTTCTAGTTTTTTTTTTTTTAAGTTTCCATGTATTTTATCTCATATTTAAACTTATCCTTATTATTTCATTTCCCTATTAATTGTATTTGGTTATTATATGGGCTTTATCTTAAAGGAAGGTTTGGATCACAGAAGGGTTACAGAGGGGGCAAGAGAGGATCATTTGTGGGGGGGTGTCTGAGATGGGGGATTCATGGGAGGAAGTTCACTTGAATATATTTGCAAGATATATAAAATTTTTCAAATGATCAAGGGGTGGGGAATAGTTACGGTGGGTAGACAATCACTCAATAAATGAGGGAATACTGAATTCCCAGCCTGGAGAGCTCTGCCACATTCTCCAAGGGAGCAGAAACAGTCCCCTGAGTGCAGGGACAGTGTCTGGCAAGGAGAAGGGTTCCAGTGATGGGTTCTTGTTATTGATGAGTAGCCTTATGAGTCTTTGCTCTTGTAATTGAAACTTAGCCTACTGTTATGGGGTGCCTAAGGGTTGCCACTTGAGAGCCCCCTTGTTGCTCCAATGTGGCCTCTCTCTAAGCAAAACTCAAATATGAATGTATTACCTTTCCCCAAGCGTTGGACATGACTCCCGGGGATGAGCCTCCCTGGCAATGAGGGATTAATCCCTAGTGCCAACTGGCAATATGACTGGAAAAATACCTTGAATAAAAGGGGGAAAAGGTAAAGATAAATGAGTTCATGTGGCTAAGAGACTTCAAAGAGAGTTGGGAGGTCATCCCAGAGGAAATGCTTATGCACACCTCAGTAGGATTTCATAGAACACCAAAGTGGATATCATCCTACACAGAGGGGCTCCTGAAGGCTCTGACGACACCCAGGTCCTATGTAAGGGGGGATAGCTCCAGAGATTGATGCTTATCAGTGGGCTCTACTTTGGAATCTGTGCTCCTGAGAGTCACAGTTGAACTCAAATGAGCCCTCCCTGCACATGGTCCATCAGTCCCTTCTATTCAAACCTATATGTGATGGAGTTTGTAGGTGTACTTCCAGAGACTGGAGCCTCTGGCCTATGTGCCAGCTGTGCTTGGAATCTCGGTGGAGCTGCAACTCTTGCTCTACAGCTCAATGGGCTCACCCAAGTCACCTGGTGAGGAGATGATGGACAACGGCCATCCCAGGGAATGGAGAGAGCCTGCAGCTGCAGGCAGGATAATCCCATCCACTGTATCCATGGGATATAAGCCCCCCTCTCACTTGGAGGTGGAGTGGACATCACCATCCCAAACTCCTCAGGATTGGGGGAAGAGATATGGACTAGAGTGGACTTAATGGTATTCTATTGTAGACATGTGATTCAAGTAATGGAAGAAATTACAACAGTGAGGTGGAGCCAGTGGCCACTAGACACTTTTGGGGCAGGGAAGGGAAGAACAATTGTAATACAGGTGCTTTTTTAGGACCTGGGAATTATCCTGAGTGACATTACAATGACAGATATAGGCCATTTTACATTGACATATAACATACAGAACTGTGTGGGAGAGAGTGTGGTCTACAATGTGAACTATGGTCCATGCTTAGTGGCAAAGCCCCAGGATGTGTATATCCATTGCAGGTGATGTGCCACACTAATGAAAGATGTTTATGTGGGATGTTATGGGAAGTGTGGAACACAGAAATCCCTGTAATTTTTGTGTAACATTTATGTAATCTAAGCGTCTTTCAAAATATATAGATATAAAAAAAACGGAGTGAATTACATGCTTCATTCACTTCTATGAACTTGTAATGATTTTTAAACAATGCAAAAACACGTTTCTTGTAGTAAACTGCAACACCAATATGTTGTTTAGTTTTGAAAACAGAATGACTTACATGCGTCATTCATTTCTATGTACTTCTATTTACTTGAAAACAATGTTAAAACAACATTCATGGCATGAGCTGTGCATCCAGTGTGGCTTAGATTTTAAAAATTGAGTGAAAAAAAAATAATAAATAAATAAAATAAATAAATAAAAGGAAACTGTAGCAGTTTGAGATTATTTTTGTGAATCCCAAAAAGAGATTGTTTGTAAACCAATCTATTCCTCTGGGTGTGATACCCTTTGATTGCATTAAATTCAATGAGGGGCCTCTGATTTAAGTTTACTTGATAAAATCAATTTAGGACTTTTAATTGGGCTATATCAGTAAGGTATAACACAGGTTGAATCCCTGCCCCTTTGGTGTGCCATTATAAAGATACTCACTCAAGAAGATACACAGGAAGAGAAAGTGCTCTGTCATTTTTAATCCTGGGGCCCTGGAGAGAAATAATCTATTCACCTGATCATTTGCAGCTGACCTTGGGAAGAGAGCCAAGATTGATAGTGAAGGCCTGGAAAGAAACGAGCCCCTATGCCAGGAGACAAAGGAAGCCCTGAGAGACAAGCCCTATACCAACCTGCAGCAAAAAGAAAGGAAGCCCAGAGAGGAAGGTGGTTGCTGATACCCTTGCAGATATCAGAAAACATCTTCCTTCAACATGTGGCAATTGACTTTGGTAATAAAGCAACTGTAAATTGGATGCTTTAGGGCCTTGTAATTATAAGTCTTTACCTCAAATAAATATCCTTTATAAAGACCAACAGATTTCTGGTACTATGCATCAGCACCCCTTTGGCAGACTAATACAGAAGCCAACAGAACTCCTGCTGCTGTGGGATGGTTGATCATGATATGCAGAAAGTGGCCTGCAAAGAACAAATAGAGGAATTGATTTTCAGTTAAACTCCAAGAAAATGAAACACACATCCACAAGCACATGCATACACGTACTCACATGTCCAGCCAAGTGAACTTTAAAACCTTGCTGTACCAGGAAAATGGCAACAGAGTAGGTAGGCAGAGACTGACCCTCCCACATAAAAAAGCAAAGAGAAGGCAGGTACCTATCTAAAGGAGGTGCTTTGGATATATACAGAATGGTAAGGTGCTCTGAATCATCTAGCAGTGTACTGGAAAGATGAAGAAATAAACACATGAGTTGCTCATCCCTGTGTGGCTGGAAACGGCACATATACCCCACTCTCATGGCAAGTAGCCATATTTTCTTTAGGTTTGTGTACGCCATGTGTTGTTTTTATTTTCTGTTTTTATCGTTTTAGTTATTCTTACACTGTCTTCCAACTCTCTCTCTCCTGTTTTTCCCTTTCAACAAATTTATTAACAAACTCTCTTAATGTCTGTTTATCTGTGAATATTTTGAACTCTCTCTTATTTTTAAATGCCAACTTTGTTGGATAGAGAAGTCTTGGCTGGAAGGTTTTTTTTTTTTTAGCACCTTAACTATGTCATACCACTGCCTTCTTGCCTCCATGGTTTCAGATGAGAAATCAACACTTAATCTTATTGAGCTTCCCTTGTGTCCCTAGGTCTAAGGTGAGTTTCTTGAAGACAGCATATAGATGGGTCATATTTCCTTATCCATTCTGCTAATCTGTGCCTCTTGATTGGAGAATTTAAGCCATTCACAGTCAGTGTTATTACTGTCAAGGAGGCTAAGAGTGAATGCTTGGAAAACAATTTTACATGCAAAAAAAGGGTGGGAATAGCTATACTAATATCGGACAAAATAGACTTTAAATGCAAAAGTATTGTAAGAGACAAAGACCAACACTATATATTAATAAAAGAGGTAATCTATCAAGAAAAAAGAACAATCATAAACATTTATGCAACCTAACCAGGGCATCTCAAACTACAGAGGCAAACATTGGAAAAAGTAAGAAGAGAAATAGATGACTATACAATTATGGGGGGGAACTTCATTACACCATTATCACCATTAGACAGAACATCTCAGCAGAGAATCAATAAAGAAACAAAGACCTTGAATAATACATTAGAAGATCTGGACCTTATATACAGAACATATAAATATACACCTAAATACAGCAGGATATACATTCTTCTCAAGTGCACAAGGATCATGTTCCAGGATAGACGACATGCTAGGCCACAGAACAACTCTTAATGAATTCAGAAAGATTGAAATTATACAAAGTAATTTCTCTGACCACAATGGAATGAGGCTAGAAATCAGTAAGGGCCAGAGAACCAGATTAGGCACAAAGATATGAAAGTTAAACAACACACTCTTAGACAATCATTGGGACAAGGAGGAAACTTGAAAAGAACTCAGTAACTACCTTGAAATGAATGAAAATGACAATACAAAGTATCAAAACCTATGGGATGTAGCAAAAGCTATACCGAGAGGGAAATTCATAGCCATAAATGCCTATATTAAAAAATGAGAAAGAAATAAAATCAAAGACCTAACTGCATACCTGGAGGAGCTAGAATAAGAACAACAAACTAAACCCAAAGGAAGTAGGAAGAAAGAAATAACAAAGATTAGAGCACAGCTAAATGAAATTGAAAATAAGGAAACACTAGAAAAAATAAACAAAACCAAAAGCTGGTTTTTTGAGAAGTTTAAAAAAATTGACAAGCCTTAGCTAGACTGACAAAGGAAAACAGAGAGAAGATACATAAAATAAGAAACGCAGAAGGGGATATCACCACTGACCCCACAGAAATAAAGAATATCATAAGAGGATACTTTGAAAAATTGTATGCCAACAAGAGGAAAAATTTAGTGGAAATGCACAAATTCCTAGAAAAACACAAGCAGCCTACATTGACAAAAGAAGAAATTGATGAACTCAACAGACCAATCACAAGTAATGAGATTGAATTAATTATCTAAAACCTCACAACTAAGAAGAGCCCAGTACCGGATGGCTTCACAGGTGAATTCTATCAAACATTCGGGAATGAACTAGCACCAATCCTGCTTAAACTCTTCCAAAAAATAGACATGGAGGGAACATTGCCTGACTCATTCTATGATGCCAACCCTAATACCAAAGCCAAAATAAGATGCCATAAGAAAGTAAAACTGTAGACCAATCTAATGAGCCTAGATGCTAAAATCCTTAACAAAATACTTGCTAAATATATTCAACAACACATCAAATGAATTATACACCATGACCAAGTGGGCTTCATCTCTGGTATGCAAGGATGGTTCAACATAAGAAAATCAATCAATGTAATACACCATGTAAACAGATCAAAAGAAAAAAATCACATGATAATTTCTATAGATATAGAAAAAGCATTCGACAAAGTACAGCACCTGTTCCTGATAAAAATATTTCAAAAGATAGGAATAGAAGATATTTCTTCAACATGATAAAGGGTATATGTGAAAAACCCACAGATAACATCATATTCAATGGTGAAATCCTAAAAGCTTTCCTTCTAAGATCTGGAACAAGACAAGGATGCCCAGTGTCACTGTTCTATTTTAACATTGTGTTAGAAGTACTTGATAGAGCACTTAGGCAAGAAAAAGATATAAAAGGCATCCAAATTGGAAAGGAAGAAGAAAAATTTCACTATTTGCAGATGACATGATCTGATTCGAAAACCCTGAGAAACCTACAACAAAGCTTCTAGAGCTTATAAAGGAGTTCACTACAACAAAGCTTCTAGAGCTTATAAAGGAGTTCAGTAAAGTGGTAGGTTATAAGATTAATGTGCAAAAATCAATAGCATTTCTGTACATCATTAACGAACAATCTATGGAGGAGATGAAGGAAAAAATCCCATTTACAATAGCAACTAAATGAATCAAATACCTAGGAATAAATTTCACTAAAACTGTAAATTACTTGTAAGCAGAAAACTATACAACACTGTTAAAGGAAATCAAAGAAGACCTAAATCAATGGAAGAATATTCCCTGTTCATATATAGGAAGACTAAACATCATTAAGATGTCTATCTTACTCAAACTGATTTACAGAAATAATGCAATTCCAATAAAAATTGCCACAGGTTTTTTTACTGAATTGGAAAGGCTAACTTTGAAATTTATTTTGAAGGGCAAGATGCTCTGACTAGCCAAAGACATATTGAAAAAAAAAAAAAAAAAGAAATTGGTGGAGGCACACTACCTGACTTTAAAACATACTACAAAGCTACAGTGGTCAAAACTGCATGGTATTGGCACAAGGATAGACATACTGACCAATGGGATTGAATTCAGAGTTCTGAGACAGATCCTCACATATACAGTCAACTGATATTCAACAAGGCCACCAAACCAATTCAAATGGGAGAGAATGGCCTCTTCAACAAATGGTATTTGGAGAACTGGATATCCGTATCCAAAAGAATGAGAGAGGAGCACCATCTCACACCCTATACAAAAATTAACTCAAGATGGATCAAAGATCTAAATATAAAAGTCAAGTCCATAAAGATCTTGGAAGATAATGTAGGGAAGCATCTACAGGATCTTGTATTAGGAAATAGTTTCAGGAAATTTACACCCAAAGCACGAGCAATGAAAGAAAAAATAGATAAATGGGACCTCCTCAAAATGAAAAACTTTTGCACCTCAAAGGAGTTTGTCAAGAAAGTGAAAAGGCAGCCTACTCAATGAGAGAAAATATTTGGTAACCATATATCTGATAGGGGCCTAATATCCAGCATAAATAAAGAAATTCTACACCTTGAAAGTAAAAAGACAAACAACCCATTTTTAAAATGGGCAAGTGATTTGAATAGACACTTCTCCAAAGAAGAAATACAAATGGCTAAAAAGCACATGAAAATATGCTCAACATCACCCATAATTAGGGAAATGGAAATCAAAACCACAATGAGGTATCATCTTCCACCCATTAAACTGGCAGCTATTAAAAAAAGTAGAGGACTACAAGTGTTGGAGAGGATGTGGAGGATTGGGAACCCTTATCCACTGCTGGTAGGAATGTAGAATGGTGCAGCCATTGTGGAGGACAGTTTGGCAGTTTCTCAGGAAGCTAACTATAGAACTGCCATATGATCCAGCAATCCCACTGCTGGGTATGTACCCAGAAGACTTGAAAGCAAGGACACGAACAGATATAACCACACCAATGTTCATAGCTGCATTATTCACGATCACTAAAAGTCAGAAACAACCCAAATGTCCATCAATAGATGAATGGATAAATAAATTGTGGTATATACATACAATGGGATATTTCTCAGCTGTAAGAAGAAATACAGTATTTACACGGAATAACATCAATGAATCTTGAAGACCTTATGTTAAGTGAAGCAAGCCAAGCACTGAAGGACAAATATTATATGACATCAGTGATATGAATTAAGCAAATTGAGCAGACTCACAGAGCTAGAGTCTGGAAACCAGGTTTACAGGAGACAGAAAGGGAAAAGAAGGTTGTGAGCCAATGCCCATATGGGCAAAATATATGATAAGGTGGAAGTGTGTAGTTGTGTATTGGATGAGCATGGCTGTGTTGCAGATTGGGTGGTGTTGGTTTGTGAGGGGGGTAGAGTGGGGAGAGTGGGTTGTACTGTCCATGGAACCAGGGGAAGGGTTGGGGGAGGGACCAGGTGAACACTGGGGATTTGCAGATACGTGGTTGAAACTACAACATTGGAAATATTCTTTTGGCAATATGGCAGGGGAGGGTTACTGATTTAGGGTATTGGATGTGGGAGACATTTGGGACAGGGAGCACCTGGGGCAGGCTTCTAGGGAGTGTGTGAGTGTTCTTTCTGTCATAATGTGTTGTGCTGGTGGGAGGAGACCCACATAATGAGCGGCAAGGTGGTGAACTCCCATCCTCGGGAGTCCTGCTATGTTTCAGATAGAGGGGTAGGATTCTCTCGAGAGCATATACAGTGCCTAAAAGGGGAGGACAGGCCAGTATGTCAAGTTCTCAATGTTTTAGCAAGTAACTATGAATCTTGTTCTTCAAGGAGTGAAGCTTGGTGGATGCTGTGGGTCCCGAGGGGAGGTGAAGGGAGGAATAGAATAGATGGAACAGGAGTCATTTGGGGGATGATGGAAGTGTTCTACATGATCTTGCAATAATGGATACAGGCCATCTTAAATTTCATCAAAATTTATAAGAGTATGTTCCAAAATGTAAACCACAATGCAAACCATTGACCATGGGTGATAGCAACGTTTCAATATTTATACATCTATTGTAACAAATGAACTTCCACAAGTAAAATGTTCTCAATAGGGGAAAGGGGGAAAGGGGAGGATGTTGGGTATATGGGAATCACCTATATTCTGTATGTGACTTTTCTGTAACCTAAAGCTTTTTTGAAGACAAAATGAAAACAATAAGACACTAGAGGAAAAAAAACAGAAGAAAATGTCACATAAAAAAAATACCAAACTTTCAAGAAAATACAGGTCAGAAAAATGCTATTGCCAGACAGACTAGAGATATGGGACAGTCGGATGTGAAAGATAGAAATGTTTCTCCTTAGCAAACATTTTTTTTAAAAATTCTGGAGCCCTGAAGTAAGAAGCAGATTACTAGGCCCTGTGGCATACAAGCAATGTGGACCATGGAGAAGGCAATGCATACCAACACTGCCCCCTTGAACATTCCCACAGGCTGGGAAACTGCACTCTCATATGGGGAAAGAACCAGAAGCTGATGGCAGAATCCACAGTATTTACTTTATAATATTTAATATAGAGGTATGTGTAATAAATGATAGGGCTCGCATTGGAGAGCATATGTTCAGTTTTCTCCAAGTATAACTTTATTATTTTTAAAAGACATTTCAAAGTTGCAGAATATTCCTGTTGTTAGTACATTTATTTAGATGCTTGGACCATGTAGCGTTTTTAGTACCTAGAGCAGGCACCACGAGATAAGTAGCTCTTTCACTCAGAACTCTGTCTGGATGTGTCACGAGCTACATTGGCATGCACATCATTTACATCTCCAGACCCCTACAAGTAAATTCAAGCACCTGGATGTTATGTCCCAAACCAAGAATGGAAAGCTGTTTTCATCTTGCATGCCAGCTCCAATCCACCAGTGTGGGTTGTATTGAGAAAGTTTCAGAGACCATCTCTGGGCTCAAACAGAAAGAACATGAAATGATCCATATTGGCTACAGATAAAGAAGGTGAGAGCGACAAGCACATGTGCCTTCATTTGCTATCTCTGCTTTAGATTCCAGCAACTATTTCATGCTTGGGGGAATACCAACTAAGGGAGTGGTTCAGAATCAGTGACAGATGAGCACATGTACACTGTGGCAAGACATTGAAAACTTGGTCTAGATTTTTTATTCATGCTACTTAATTTATTTTGAAATTCTAAATAATATCAAAAGAAGGTGAGAACTTTTGCTTGGCAAAAGGAACCAATGCATTTAAAATGCTGAGAAATATGACTTTGGTCTATAGATTCATGAGTAGCTTTCTTCTTCCATCTTAGCCAATGAATACAGTTCAGTCTAACAAAAATTAAGTGAACACCTGTGTAAAAGCACTGTGCTGGACACTGGGCAATTCCCACAATCAAGGACCTTATGATTGTCAAATTAAATGCACACTTGTGTGTGTTTTAAGAAATGGTTCTATTAAATCCAGTTATTACAAACATGCTTCAAGGAAAAAAAGAAGCAAAGAGCTTTCATGCTTCCCAAGTAACACACAAATTCAGGCCACATATACAAGTGAATTTAATATAACTAGTCTCAGGATCTTATGCGGAAAGCTATAAATCTGATATGATGGAGGCTTCACCATAAAATCATTTTTCCCTGATTATTTTAGAATACCTAACACAAACATCCCCAGCTTCATCTTTGTCTGTCTAATTCTAACTGGCTCCATGGTTCAGAGCCTAGTTTCATCACCACCCCTGAGTCAATGGTTTCTTTTCCTCCCCAGAATCATTGCTAATCATTTCTAAGTAAAGACCTGTGGTCTCTGGCTACAAATGATTTTGAAGAGGTAGAGCTTAATTAATGCCTATGGGGCTTAATATTTTCTTTTTCTACATTAAAAACTATGGGATATATAATTTTCTGTATCCACAATCCAAAAAGAGGAATAGAAGTATAAATTGCAGTATCTGCCTAGGTCATATCAACCTATACACTGAATATATATAGTGAACTATACCAAGTTTTGTAGTCAAATAAAATTCTAAGCCATCCAGAGTGAAGCAAAATTTTTCTTTACAATGAATGTAATGATTCCATTTGTATTTATTATTTTCACTTATTAGTCCACTTGATTTTTACAAACTCTGGGCTAGAGAGGCAGACATTCAGCATATATGGATTTAATATTTGTGTTGTTAACTTTTGATGAAAGCCCTAAAAAGACGTGAAATAATTGGCAATTTTGCTGAGAGAAAAACTTCAGTTGCACATCCTATATACCTGACTTGTTAGAATGAGCAGGGCATGCTAGAGTGGGCCAGAGCGTATGAGGGATCCTATTTGAGAGTAATACAAATATACAAATGGATATACAATACAAATAGCCAAATACACACAAACTCAGATGTTCCCTACTGCAGAGAAATGCACAAACCTGGAATGCATGAAAGTGTCAAGAGGAGTTTCTTACAAGTGTCAAGATGAAGACTGAAGATTCAAAGAGATAAATGAGGATAAAAAGATTCCAAAGTATAAAATGACTTTCCAAGTCTTGTCAGGACAGATTATTGTAAGACTTGGGCTGGAATCTTAGTACTAGACCCTAAGCCAATGCACTTTTCACCACCTCATGCTGCCACCAGCAAATGTAAGTTACTATCATTGTGTTCAAAAAAGCCCTCACTCAAATACAGTAGGTTGAATCAAATGCCATTCTGGCCTTGAGTAGATTAATTAAAACCAAATTGCATTTTGGAACAGAACTGACCATGGTCCAAGATATACACCTAAGAGAGAGCAGTCTCCTTAGGGTGGAAGGAAGAAGTGAGGATCAGAAGAAGAAATCAGAAAACCAGAGGGTAGTGGGCAGTTGTAACAAAATTTGGGTTTTTAGAGAAGCCGTGAAGTCATAATTTGGCTGAGGTTTGGGAAATAATGTGTTAAGGGAATTTTACCAGATAAGACAAGATGTTCAGACAGAAGGGAAATTAATTAATGCCACCCTGTAGGCAGAACTCACAGAGAATTGCCTCTGATATAGGGTCTGGCTAACTGAAAGACTGTATCAACTGGGTTTTATTTCTCCAGTGATGTGGGTTGGAAAAAAAAAATAGCTCTAGTTCATATTTGGGGTTAAAGTGAATTCGAAAGTAGAAGATAAACTGAAAACTACTTGGAAACCCTCATATGCACTAAGTTCAATCATAGAACAGTGTGTCTGTACCTCATGTGACTTCCAACCAGATAGTTTCCCTAAACTCCCTCGGATTGTTGTGAAGTCAGGATGCATTTTTAAAGAGCTTTCTCTGACTTGTACAAGAGAAGATATGGTAAGGGGCAAGGATATATTTCAAAAAGAAATAGAAAGGATAGAATTAGAAAGAGATATGTAGACTAGAAAAAAAATGTTTATGTTGCGCTGAATTGTTTACTTGACTATTGGACCATTTTACCTGTGATGCTTAGGCTAATGTGTCAACTCAGCCAGGTAATTGTGCCCAGTTGTTTGGTCAAGCAAGCACTGGGCTAATTATAATACAACGACAATTATGGGCTTTAGTCATCAGTGAGTTTACTGTATAGATGGCTGATTACATCTACATCAACCAGGGAGATTGCCCTCAGCAATGAGTGACACTTTATCTAATCAGTTGAATGCCTTAAAATGGGAAGTGATTTCAGCATTCAGAGAGTTTCCCAGCTTGTCTTTGGACAGCCAACATCTCCTGAAAACTCATCAAGGAACTTCATTGGACTTTCTTCGGAGCCCCTGGTTTGCAGTCTGACTGCAGAACCTGGACTTGTGCATCCATACAGTCACTTGAGAGAATCTTATAAATCTCATACTATTTACAGATTTCGCCTGTTGATTCTGTTTCCCAAAAAAGCCCTGACTAATACATTACCCAAGATTGATTTAGTATTAGAAAATTAATATTAATTACAAATCATATGATCACCTCAATCAAAGCAGGAAAAATATTTTATACAATTTAACTTTCAATCATGATTTAAAAAAAAAAAAAACTCTTAGCAAACTAGGAATAGTAGAGAAATTCCCTGACTTGGTAAAGAATACCGAGAAAAACATTTGCAAACTCCCTGTTTAATGATGAAACCTTGCAATCACTCCATTTACTTTAAAAAAAAAAAAAGACAGATATTTCCCCAAATCATGACTTCTATTAAAAATGGATCTGAAGATTTTGACTAGCACAGCAAGACAAGACAAATAAATAAAATACATAAAGACTGAAATGGAAGAAAACAAAACTGTCATTAATAGACTATGTGAGTGTCTGCATAAAAATTTTGAGAAGAATCTATAAGCACATTTTTAGAATTAATTAGAAAGTAAACAAAAATGGCTAGATTCAAAAATCCATACAAATGATTAATTGCATTTCTATACACCAGAAACAAATGTTAAGAAAATATAATTTTTAAAGGATAACATTGAAAATACTATCTTAAAAAATCTGTGAAGTAACTAAGGTAAATCTTCCAAAAACATATAAGAACTTTATGGGAAAATTTTATGGTTTTAATGAAGGAAATTCAAGAAACCTATATAAATGGAAAGATACATGATGTTTGTTGAGTAGAAAATTAAATATCATAAAGAAATCAGTTCTGCCACAATTTATCTGTAGTTTACTATAATCGTAATCAATATACTGACAAATTTAGTGTTTGTGCACGTGTACATGTATAAGGAATTTAGCAAGCTGATTCTAAATTGATATCAAAAGAGTAAAGAATAGCCAAGAAACTCTTCAAGGGAAACAAGATGGGAGACCCTTGTCTTATCAGCATCATGACTTACTATAATGCTATATAATTAAGAAAGGATAATATTGGAGCAAGAATAGGCTAATAACCAACAAAACAAAATAAAAAGCACAGAAACATATTGAAAACCAAAACCATCTGTCCCCATATTCAGCCAGGACACTGAGAGCCAAAACCACACTTTATTGCTTACACTACCTTGACTCTACTCTTCCACTGTCTCCACCACATTTCTTTACTCTTAACTGTCCTGCCCAAGCAAATGTTTTGAGTGTTTATTGCAGGAAAGACCCAGTCAACTTTTCAATGGAAACCATCAACAGAGAGTTTATACCCTAAGATCCTTGGAATCTCTCATTTCAAAATTCTTCATTTCTGTTTCCACCAGTCCTGGACTACCATGATCCTTAACCAATCTAAACAATTTTCCACATTGGAAAAACAGCCTTAAACCAAACTGCCAATTCTCAATAAATTCTGATCTTACCTTCCCCACTCAACAACAGCTACAAAGTTTGTGAGGTGGTATTCTCTTCAATGCAGTAACCACTCAGCTTGGTGATATTTAGGGAACCAGCTTGTAACAATATCCACAAATATACAGAAACTTGATTTACGTCAGAGCTGGAATGGCAAATCAGTGGAGAAATAAATGGTTGACTTTTCATCCTTATAGAAAAATACAAAATTGGACTCTGTTTTATACTATGCACCAAAATCTATTTCAAGGGGTATCAAAGACTTAAATGTAGAAAAGCAAAACTATAAAAATTTTACAATACAATATAGGATAATACTTTTATGAGTTAAGAAGAACGAAGGTTTTATGACCAAGATTAAAAAAAAAAACAAAATATAAAGAGCAAGAGTGATGAATTTAACATCATTAAAATTAATAAGTCCATTTTATCAAAATACTTCATGTAGAAAGTAAAATGGCAAACCATAAATTTAAGAAAGAAAATTAGCAATATATATAATACAAAAAGGATTAAAGTCAAGAATATGAAAAGAACACCTACTCATCAATGAAAAAAAAAAATCTAGCTTTTATTTTTTAAAGGCACTTAGGAGAGGAAAATAAACATAAAAAGATGCTCAATATTACTTTTAGTCAGAAAAATACAAATAAAAACTATACCAGGAGACATTTTACACACCAGATTAGCAAAAATTTAAAAGTTGAGTATTAAAAAAAGAAAAAATATGAAATAAAAAATAACAAAAGAACAACAAAAAGTAACAAAACAATTAAAAGGGAAATTATAAAAAACAAAAAAATGAAAACTGAAAAAAATAAATTTAAAAAAAGGCAAGAAATAAGAAAAAACAAACAAAAAAGAAAAATATATTTAAAAATAGACAAAAGTTGAATATTATCAAGTGTTTGCAAGAATATAGAACTGGACACTTTTATTCAACTAGGCTTGTAAATAGGTAGACCCACTTTGGAAAATAATTTGGCATTATCTGACCTATGGTACTTTTACCCTATTTTTCAACAAATCTTAAACTATTTTTTTATTTTTATTCTTTTTTCAAACATTTTTGTTTTTTGCTTTATAAACTTGTTTCTGAGAAGGCAAGCATATAAACTATCCAAAAAAGTCTTCTAAGACTTCAAATGGTCCAGTTCTTCACTTGACCCTCTATTTTCTTACTAGCCTCATGAAGAGGCTGGGATGTTTAAGGAGTAAAAAGAGAATTGCTGGTTTCCATGCAAAGTCCTATAGCCTGATCTGAAATACCTGGAGATTCTCTAGATCTTGTGATCCTGAGCGGGGCACCAGTGGGAGAAGTTAATAAGTGAAAGGAGGGGAGTGGTGATTCATCAGTGCCTCTGTAGTAATCCCAGTAATTACACAATTTGTCTCTTTGACACTATTCAGAGAGGTGGATATAGGCACACCATTCCATCAAGAGTTAAGATCTCTTCTTTCAACCAGTGAAAGAAAAATAGAAGAGACACTTTTTCTCTCTTTGTACTCTAATGGGAATGTTTTATTTTGGCTGAGTGAAGACCCACTAAAATGTTGCTATTTCTCCATTATTTCTGCCTCTGCTCTCAATTCCCACAGCTCTTTGTACCACTAACAAGACACTTATCAGAGTTAGGGGGATGCAGCAGATTTCTAGTCTGCTAAATTGTAGACCTTTTCGTGGCATTTTCACATTTCCTAACATAAGGTCTTGCAGGTGGTTTGTAATAAATTGATGCTCTCTGTCTTTAATTCGTTGAGCAAATATCACAGCTCCAAGCAGCATACCCAAATCACAGTGCCCAGTTTCTGACTTCTTGATAATGAAGAACAGGCTGATAGCAAGTGTTTCTTAGTCATGTTGTGTATCTTCTAAAGCAAAAATCCTAAATTGGAAAGTAGCACCTAAGATCTTCAGATGAATCTGAATCCATAATTTAGCTTTTTTAAAACCCCACAATTTTACCACTTTGTGATATGTCTCCCATCTGGTAGATGATATGTGCAAGAAAATCAAATGTCTACTGTAAATAACATCATGATTACATTTTAAAAAGAAAACTACTCGGGAAAAACAAAGTGATCAGTGTACCTTAAGGAAACTCTATGTATGATTATTGACACTCCTCAATAGCTTTACTGTTTTTCAAGCAGAAGTCATGAACTAACTAAGGAAAATGAGGTGCATAGTTGTCACTTTGGAATCAAATTAAGAAAACGGTAGCTTAATGATATAAAATAATTAATATACTTCCAACAAGCAAACCATTTCCTTCAGGGAAATAAGGTCCGATTAATCTGGACAAAAGATTCATCAAAAAAAAGCAGATATCAGGAACTTCTAAGACAGAGGAAATTGAAGTGACTGGCCTTTTTCATAGAGAGATACATGTGTCAGAACTAATTACAGAGACCATTTAAGCTTCTTATTTTAAATTGTCACACTTCTGCTATTAGAACTCACTTACACTCTCAGTGCTGTATTAATTTGTACTTTGATTCAAAGATTCAGAGATTACCATAGCAAGAAGTGGACTTGGGGGCCAACTACTTCATTTTACAGATGAGGAAACTGATGCCCAGAAATATGATAAACTTATTCAAAGTCACACACACACATACACACACACACAAATATCAAACTCTGGTTCTAGGTCTAGTACTCTTTTCTTTGGTGATGACATATTTTGGACAATGTTACTCATTTTCTTTTTAATTTTTTTCTGTAATAACCATGTATCATACACCTATTAGCTTTAAAGTTTATAATAAAATCTTTTTTTTTTTTTTTAAAGATTTATTTATCTATTTATTCATCTATTCCCCCCCCCCCCGCCTGTGCTCGCTGGGCCAGCCAACCACGCCATGTGGGCGGGTTTTTGCCTTCACCAGGAGGCCCCGGGAACCGAACCCGGGGCCTCCCACATGGCAAACGGGAGCCCCACCGATCGAGCCACAGCCGCCTCCCATATAATAAAATCTTAAAATGTGCTCAGCTCATGCATCATCACTCCTAGGATTCCCTTTGTAATATGAAGATGCATAGAAGCACATACATGAAAACACACACAGTCAATGGCTTAACACACTCCTTTTCATTGCATATTCAAGCCATTTATCAATATCTATTTATATACCTGTCACCCATGCAATACAATCCTTTGAGGATAGAAAATGAGTCTTATTCATCTTTGTCCTCCCAAAATTTTAAAACAAAGCAAGCATTGTTGAAAGATAAAATGATTATAACCTATCCATTATATGGCAAATATTCTATGAATGATCCATCACTATATCTGAAACTAATTAGTATTTTAGGTGAATTACTAGTCAACATACTTTGGGTCTTCTGGAGAAGGAACACCTAAAAGAACCAGATAGCTAACAGCACCTCCTCCCTCTATCTCTAAGATGAAAGCATCCTAGAGCTTGCCAAACCCAACTCCTCCATCTGTGCATGGAATCCTGTCAAATTCTCTGGGCATTTCTTCATTAGTCTTTCCTTATATGTCGAGTTTCTGTCTTCATTTATTGCCCCCAGGCTGCCAACAAACAAACTCAAAATGCTTACCTTTACCCAATGTTGCCCTCAGATTACTACTTTATTTTTCTCTCTCATCCTAAACCTATAGTGTTCTACACTCACCATCTCAATATATTTTGTGTTCATTTTCCTTCCTCCACTATATATTTGGCAGATGAAATGAAATAATGAAATGAAATGAAATGAATATAAGCACCTCAAATCTTGAGCTTGTCCAGTGGAAGCACCAGGCCCAGTGGCCTCAACCTGTCTTAGCTTGTTTCCCAGACACTTCCAGGCCTCCACAGTCTCTGACCTCTTTGGCTTTGGTCCTGCTTTAGAGTTATATTTGATTTAGGGAGGATGGAGACAGAAAGGAGAGGGCTGTTTAGCCTCTCTGGTAAAAGCTACTTCATATAACCCAATTTCTAGGAATCTAAAACAATGCACGTGTCTTCCTGACAGACTTCTTTGAAAAGTTCATCCAAGTGGCACAAATGAGATCAGAAATAAAACCCATTCAAGGTAAAAGAAGAAGAAGAAAAAAAGGAGAATTCTAGAAACTGATTCTTTAAGTTAAAATGGCATATCTGTACAAAGCTTTCTCATTGTCCTCTCTACTCCAGGTCAAACCAAAAGTTTCCAAAGACATTCTGTGTTACTGAGACCTTGCTAAGAATAAATGTTCTCAGTGAGGGTAGCTGCCCCCACATCCCTCCTTCCAGCTTCCCTTGGATCTTTCTCTCCTCCCTTTCAAACTACAGCCCAAAGCACCCTCATCTCTGGCCACCCCAGCCCTTCTGAGACTTGTAGTCATGGAGCTACCTGTTATATCTGTAAGCTGCTCTGCAGGGTTTTCTGGCTCCAAGCATAGTCACTGAGATGGCCACATCAGTTACACTTGTGTGGACTCCCCAGCAGTAGTTGTTGCCTATATATTAGCAGAGTGCTGTCTACTTAAATCTCACCTTAGGCACCTAACTAGCAGTGTCACCTCAGTCAAGGTCCTAACCCTAACTAAATTAGCCTCAGTGTCCTCAGCTGAAAAAACAGATGCAATAATACCTACCTAGTTTGTAGTAATAAGTAGGGAAATTATTATTAAAGTGCTCTGCAAATAATCCATGACAAAGAAATAGTTGCTGATATTTTAGTTTATATCATTTTCAATATATTAATATTACTATAGAAGTGGTTAATCCCCAAGGGGAAATATTTACATATTTTCTCTGACTTCTGTCAAGATATCAGATTTCAGTGGCTAAAGATGCCTTACAAGTACATGAAGCTTGTGAAGCCATGTATCAAATTTCCCTTCTATTATCAATTCCATTAAATGTGTAAACTGAGCTCTCTGTAAAACTCATTCATTAATTCAAGGAATAATTAGTACATGCCAACAGTGTGCAAGGTGTTATGTTAGCCATTTGCAAACACAATTGTAAACAAAATAAACAGTATTGCTGTCTTCATGGAGTTTAGAAGCCCATGTAAGGGGTTAACAAGGAGGAGGTGCGTGTTCCAGCAAGAAGGAACTGAATATAAGAAGGCTTATACATCAGAGAGATTCTGCTGCCTAGGGACCCGGGTTCCCCTGAGGCCACAAGAAGCACAGCAGGAGACCTGGTTACCAGCAAGTAAATACTGCATCTCTGAGCTGCCTTTGAAATACTAGAAATGTGGAATAGGACCCTTCTAGGAACTAGGAACTCCAATGCTGGATTTATTCTTCTACTATAGCAGTCATTTATGGTGAGATAGTAAGAGATGGAACTAAAATCATGCAGTTCCCAAAACAAACAAACAAACAAAAAACTCAATTAGGAAAGCCAAGTTATGTATCTTTGAGCATATTTGAATCTTCTTGCTCCCTCCATCTAATATGATGTATACTTTTATACTAGCAGAGAATCTGCCCTAAGCACCAAAAGAATATCATAAAATTCATGTTTCTTTGCTTCTTCTTCTTATATCTAATGAATCCCAAATGATTTTTATGAAGCTAATTCTGTATCAGCCCCTTTTCATATCTTAGCAGCAGACAAATATTGGGATTATGTATGGCAGCTCAGGGATTTGAACTTTTAGCAAATGCAAAAATAAGTATTCAGTTTCAAATTCTATCACCTGCTCAGAGAGAATGGTGGGAGTATAATGCATCTGAAGAAGAAAGAAGCCAATGTGGATGATAAAAAAAGTGTGTGAGGAGAGAAAGTAGCAGGAGATAAAAGGGATGAGTTAGAAAGACATCATATTATGTACTACATATGAGCGATATTTTTTAAAATGTGTATCATACAAAAAGCAACGGAAAATGTACTATGTCGTTTTAAAGGTTCAGAAAAGCAAATGAATTCAATGTGTAAAATAAATCTCAGAATGACATAAACATTCTGTAGAAGAAAATCACTGGGATATGGTAAATTGCTAGGAATTCCCTTTGAAGAAGACACAAGGAAAATATTGTATTCCTATGTTTAAGGCATTCACTCAGGCAGCAAGACCTTCACTGTGATCTGAGGGGAGAGAGTTGTGTTAAGTCCGGAAAGATGGTAGGCCTCTACTCCCTGCTAAATGAATCAGGCAATCAGGACAGAGAGAAGGGATTGTTTTAATAGTATCACAGAAAATGTATGTATGTGTGTACATACATATATTTATATACATACATATATGCATATATGTGCATGTGTATACACAAACACACACATTTTAAACACTATCCTCTGCCTTCTGAAGCAATTATAACCCAGTAACCTTACGGAATTTGGGAGGCATGTGGAGGAGGGGTCAGAGGAGGAGACCCAGTGACTGTCTACTAAAGAGAACATTTAGTTGAGGGGGGAGGGGATGCATTCATTCAATAAAAATTTCAATTTTTAGACATCACTGATGAAAAATACAGCAGAAAATTGATAAAACGTTCACCCTTATGGAGCTGTCTGGTAGAGGAAGACAAATAATAAAGGAATAATCAGATAAATATTTAGAATGCCAGATGTAATAAGTACATGGAGTAAAATTAAGTAGAAGAGGGAGATAAAGTTTTGTGGGCAGTGGGATGTAATCAAGAAGGCCTCACAGATAAGATGGCATTTGTAGCAGAAGGAGCATGCCATGTAGATATCCAGGGAAGAGACTTCCAAGCAGTAGGGGCCCATCCTTTGATTGCACAAAGAATATGAGGAGGTCAGAAAGAGAGCAGAAGACCATCTCATCTTCAATAAAGAGATTTATTACATTGTTTGCTCTGTGGTGAGCAATATATGAGCTCCATTTCTTCGCACAGTCCTCCAGTAAAATCCTTGCTGCTGGCTTGCACAGGTGGAGTGGATATGCTGGGAGTTCATTGAAGTACTCAGGCCTATTTTATTGTCAGCCCTAGACTGGAACCTCAAGCTGTGCAAGGAAGGCCCAAAACACTTGGATTAATGTAAGAATATAATTAAAGAAAGACCTAAATTGAAGGTAATCTGTTTTCATTTCCTAGGCTGCTCAAGCAAATACCTTGAAATGGGCCAGGTTAAACAATGGGAACATATTCACTCACGGTTTGAGGCTGGGGGAAAAGTCCAAATCAAGGCATCATCAAGGCAGTGGTTTCTTCCTCAACACTGTAGCATTCTGGGGCTGGCTGCTGGTGATCTCTGGTCCATAGCTTGTCACATGGCAAGGCACACATGGCAGTGTCTCTTGGTCTCTCTGTTCTTTTCCAGGTTCTGTTGAGTTTCAGCTCCTTGCTTCCGTGGCTTTCTCTCTGTCTGAATTTCATTCCACTTATAAAGGATTCCAGTAAAAGGACTAAGACCCTCAGCAAGAGGTCCTACTTACACCCACAGGAATGGATTAGGGATAAGAACATGTTTTTCTGACTACACATAGCTTCAAACCACCACACTCAGGCTGTGCAAGAAAGGCTCAAAATACTTGGATTAAATACGAGTATGATTAAAGGAAGAACTATATTGAAGGATAGGTTATATCTGGAAAATAATTCCAAATTCTAACTTGGAAGAGCAGAAATTTGGCTCATGGGAGTTAACTGGTGGACCACACAGAAGACTTCCAGTGATAGCAGGAGAATTCTCCATAACAACCATCAGATCTGCATGACTTTTAACAATACCATCCCAGGAGTTGCATCCTGTGGCAGTTTAATGTAATTATGAATTCCAAAAATATAATTGAATCATGCTTGTAAACTGATCTGTTAATCTGGGCACGATTAGGTTAGGATTAGGGCGTTGAGCCCCACCCCTTGGTGGGTGGGGAATTGAATATAAAAGGCAAGGCAAAAGACAGTTGAAGCAGTCTTTTGAGAAGCAGTTTGGATGTTGGAAAGAAGGCCCCAGGAGAAGAGAAGCAAGCCATTTGCCTGATCGTCTAAAACTGACCTTGTGGAGGAAACAGGAGCTAAGCCGGGAGAGAAACGCAGCCCTGGAAAGAGAGGAACCCCAGAAGCCTGAACCCTGGCAAAGGCCGGAAGCTGTCTTGCTCTAACACGTGGCAATAGACTGTGGTGAGAGAAGAAACTTAATGCTTTATGGCATGGTATTTGTGGACTTCTACCCCAAATAAATACCCTTTATAAAGACCAACACATTTTTGGTATTTTACATTAGCACCCCTTTGGCTGACTAATACATATCCTCTGTGTTTTTAGTGTTGTCATCCACAATCTTCAGGGGGTGGTGCATACTTATGCAAGTCTAGTCAAAGTAACCTCAGAACATTTGCTTAGGAATGCTGGAAGAAAGCCTAATTTTGTTGGTGAACCACTGGAAGAGGCTTTCACCCTTCTTAGAATTGGAGGTGTGATGATGTGAAGGCTACAAATTAAGCAGTAATTTTGTGACCTAGAGAGACAACAAAAAGGCCTTGTGACAACTTTTGAACTGCTGTATCAAACCACACCTGCTGAGACAAATTAGAAGTTTCAGTTACATGGACCAATAAAGTCTTTAATGGTGGTTAAGCCAGTTTGGGTATGGTTTTCTATAACTTTCAATTAACTCTTTCCTAACAGATAGTCTGAAGTGAGTTCATTGGTTTTAAAGAAAATTTAATAATATATTGATTTGTATTCAGAGTCTGAATCACTTTTTCCTGGAGCCACCAACTGAAGTCTCTTGAAACTCAGGCAACTCAAGATCCACAAATGACAATAGGACATGGAAATAAAACATAAAGGCAGTACAAATGGAAATACATTTTTTCCTTCTAAAGAAAACACCAAAATAGTCTTCTAGATTATGGGATTAAGTAAGCAGTTGGGAACAAGAATTTCTCATTTCCACCATCAGTTACAGTGATAACCTTTTTTAACTTAGAATAAGAATAGCCTCTCATGTTCAGCATATCGCCCCAGTCCAAGTTTCCTCCTCCTTTGAAATAAACACTAGCTGCCTCCTCAGATGTACACACAATTCTAATGCCCCAGAAAATTTATCCCTGGAGAGAGAGAGAGAGATGAATATCAAAAGCCTGGGTTCTGGCATCTCTTACCCTGTAGCACGCCTGCAACCCACGTCTCAGGTTGTGTACTTATTTCTAGTTTCCTTGCTTCTTAATAAACTCTTTACTCCCTTGCTTACCCAAAAAATAAATAAATAAAAATAAATAAATTTTAAAAAGCCTGAGCCCATCAAGATCAAGACTATATATAATAGATCTTTTCAGTAAAATGATCAGAATTAGGAAGTAAAAGATATTCCTCTTTTATGATAAGGACAACTCTAGAGAGTCATGTCATGGTATGTAAATAATCATTATTTTAGGTTTTGTTTGTATTTTATGTGTTTGTATTTTTGGTTTTTTTTATTCTCCCAGCTTTCTGTGCTAAATGCTTGTCATCTAGAAAACTCAAAAGAACAGGATTTTCTGAATGACTCTCATTGTTTCTTCCTCCTTGAAAAAGATTAGGAAAATGATTTTCTTATGAAGTACTAAATAATTTTTTGCTTGATTCCTTAAGCCAGGAAAACATTATTAATGAAGTGTCATGAAGAAAGACTTTCTGTGCTGCCAAAATAGCTGAATTGAAGATTCAAAATTCATAACTGCTATAATATGTTGTCCACAAACATTTTTTATTACCTTGTTTAAAACCTGGGGAAAATTGTAGATAGAGCAGCTTATAAAAATCAGGATATTGTTGAAATTTCAGTTGGTTAGCAATCTGCTGTCAATACATGAGAACTTAAGCATTAGAAACCACCGAATGGATAAACAACTTCAGAGAAGGAACCTCAACTCACACATTGACATGACTTACACAATACAATGAAAACAGGCATCTTAGTCACCTGACCAGGAGGCTATACAGACTTACTCTTGGATGTTATTTACAGAGGAATGAATGGCAAGTAAGTGCAGTTTTCTTGTCCTCAATGGTAAAAAAAAAAAAAAAAAAAAAAAGAAAGTTGCCTCCTCCCGTTGGACTCAGGCATTTTATTTATTCACTTCTTGTCCTAACAAGCCTTCTCTCTTCTCTCACCTTCAGAGTGAGGAAACTCTGCTCCCAACCCCTGCCTTGTTTCTGTTTTTAGCATTGGTAAATGACCCTGATGTTGTCTCATCTCTGTCTTACTCTCATCCAAAGGAAGCACCCTCCTTTTAAATGTCTTTGAAGAAGAAATTGTACAGCAATATTCTAACATAACAGGTTGAGTGTATTTCTAAGCAAACAATAGGACAGAAGGAGGATATGCGTATTTTTTCTACAGTCCACAATATGGGCATTAGCCAGGCATCTATTCTCCAGACAAAAGAGTTGTAGAGAAAAATTACAGATTACATCTGCCTCTCAGCACAATTGAACTAAACTCTTGCATCACAAATTTATCTGGCCATTTGCCACAAACTGAGATTAAGACTTGTCCTTACTTGTTTCCCCTATTTGTTGAAATGTCTCTTGCAAAGCCAGCTGTGAAAGAATTTGTTGTTTACATTTCTTCTAAAAGTTGTTTCATGAGCAAAATGAATTGTAAATATTTCTCAACTTTTAAGGGTAATTACCCTGTAATGCTTTCCAGCAGACTAGAAAACTCACTTACCAAGAATATCTTATAAATTGATAATGTCTATGGTTAGGTTAGTGAGAGTATTTAAATACATAATTAATGTTAGAGAAGTAAGACATTACAAGAGAGCAATGCATATAGCATGGCTTCTCTATTGCCAATAGTTTGCCAAGCTTTCTTCTCTTTTTAGACTGTATAGAGCAGCATTGTCCAATTGAAATATAATGAAAGCCACATATGTCATTTTTAGTAGCCATAGTTTTTAAAGTGGAAACAGGATAAAATTAATTTCAATAATATTTAATCCAAAATACTATATTTCAGCATATAATCAATATAAAAAGGTTATTAGTGTGATATTTTAAATACTCGTCTAATAATGAATTTTAGAAATCTGGTGTGTCTTACACTGCACATCAGACTAGCTACATATCAATAGCTATATATGTCTAGTGGCTACCCAATTGGACAGTTCTGGTATAGAAAGAACGTTTTGTGTACTCTCTTATTTACATGGATTTACATGGGGATCATTATATGTCACCATTTATGTCAACTTTTAACCTTGATATGCCTGTAAGGAAAAGTACTTCTCTTGAAAGATAGAGAACATTATTTTTTCTTTTCTATTAATAAGTTGCAACTGATCATTTCATTCTGGATAATCAAATTTATAAGTTCACACTATTTTTTGGAAAAAAAGAGAATCGCATAAGGGCTGAAGAACAGTGACTTTCCAAACATTAGCAGTACAACCTGTTGAAAAGATAAAACTGAGTTTCTTGCTCACCACAGCAATGGAAAACACCACCCCAGCGCTTTGGTAGCATCTTGGAAAAGGTAAGGCAAAGTCATAATTAATTGAGAAGTTAAAGTTTTGTTAAAGACATCTTTCAATGTAAAGACTTGATTAGTTTCTGGGAATGATTATGGTAAAAACAGTTTAGGTTTGGTGGAAACAGCAAGTGAGAATTTTGGAGACAAGCGATTCAAAGAGTCTTTGGATGAAAATTATCTAGTGATGCTTGCCATTGAAGTGTTGATGGGTCTTCCAGGAAGTTCCCATAATAAACAATCAAATAGTTTGCCTGGACAAGATTCTCCTGGAATAGTAAAATCATGCTAATGAAGGTAAGGAATACTTAATATAGGCATATTAATGCAGATAGTAAGCTGTGTGTTGGGGATGGGGCAGGTAGTTTCGGTTGTTAGGGTGTGTGTTCATGTCTATGTCTATGTGTGTCAATTGCAATACAAACAGATGTCCAGCAGAGAGGAAATTCCTCCTTTTTCACACATTTGACAAGTCTGAAAAATATTTACACAAGTAAACTCTATCTTTGTATGGCCACTTCTGCATAATCAAATACAGAGAATCAAGTAATTATAGAGTAAATCAATTGAGCAATATCAGGCAAAATGTTTTTAAAAATGTCAAAGAATCTATCCTTGAGCCCAAATGATTCAGGTCAAATGCCCACATGATTGAAGTTACTTTCCTTCACTGTATACCAAATGTAGGGGATTGAATCATGTCCCCCATAAAAGACATATTCAAATCTTCATCTTCATTCCTGTGAGTATGAACCAGTTTGTAAACAGACTTCTAGAAGATGTTATTACTAGTTAGATGTGGCCACACAGAATTAAGGTGGGTCTTAATCGCATGACTGGAAGAAATTCAGACAATCAGTCGAAGAAAGCCGCATGGATAAACCAGGAGTCAGTGGAAACTAGATGTTCAGATATAACGAGAGAAAGATGGCCATGTGGTAGGAGGCAAGGATGCAGGCCAAGGAGCCCTAGAGCTTGTGGCAAGCCAGCCCCAGAACTCAACAGATTTGGAGGAGAATGCATGGACTTGTGGATGCCTTGATTCTGTACTCTAGCCTTACAAACAGTGAGCCAATAAATTCCTGTTGTTAAGTCAACCCATTGTACATGGTATTTGTCATAGTAGTTTTGGCAAATGTTTAGTGAGCTCCTACTTTGTTTTAAATAAGCACTGTGCTGTACAAGGGAATATGACACAGAGAATACCTGCCTTCAGGAAGCTTTCATTCTAGTCAGAAGAGGCAGATAATATTTTAAAATTAAACAGATAAATCAATATAATAAGAAATTGACATAAGTGTGCTATGAAAGAAACAAGAAAGCACTAAAATACTGAAAATGTCTTTTCTAAGGAGGTAACATTGATTTATTATTTCATAAACGTAGAAAACAAGCCAGCAGGAGAATCATAAGTATTGCAATCATCTGTGTCAAAGTGTTCCCGGTTTAACAGCCAAGTGCAAATGTCCTAAGGCAAGAAAGAATTCTCTTTGCTTAGGAAACAGAAAGGAGGCTGATGTGGCTGAAGCTTAGTAAGTGAGGAGAGGATTGGTACCAAGTGAGGTTAGAGATGTGTTGGCAGGAGTGGAATAATATCAGGCCTCATAAGCAGGGTCAGCTTCATGGGAATGCCACGTTTGCAGTTACACAGGGTCGTACACCTAAAAGGGTGCTGCACTTGGTTTAACTGCTGCTGTTGTATCTTGAAATTCTTAGTAATTTATGAAGAGGCTCCCCAATTTCATTTTGCACTGGGCCCCACAAATTATGTGGCCAGTTCTGCTGATGAGCCATCGTAAAGATTTCAATTCACATATTTGTATTAGGTTTTTTCCCTCTTCCACTAAAAGAGCATGGAAGTAATTAGACCAGCATTGGTGTGTACTCCATGGCATCACAGCCGCTAATTCCTTGTATCTTGTTGTTCAGCTAAACAGGAATTTCAATCCCAAAAGCTCTCCAGACTTCTGGAGCATTATGATCTCTTTCCAGCCATAATCAAGGCCATCTCACCGTATTACCATTTTATTTCTACCTATATCCCATTGGCCAGACCAAGAAAAAGGCCATATATAGTAACAAGGCAGGCCAGGAAATAAATTCTTTATTCCAAGAGGCTATGTGCTGTGCTAGAAACTGAGATCTCTTTTTCCATATAAGAAGGAGAAACAAATATATACCAGCTCTACAATATACCTCACTTTTTCCTTTGACCTGAACTAGTCATTCATTTATACATTCATTTAATCAACATTAATTCACTAAAAAAATTTATTAGGTGCCCCTTATGAGCTAGGCTTTATACTAGGGACCGAGGAAAGGAAGACCTGAACCTTAGAAGATAACATGAGAGGAGAGTAAGACCATATATAATTACAGAACAATGTCACAAGGGCTGGAATAGACTCTCTAATCAGATGAGACCATGAACAATTAACTGGAGGTGTTGTTAAAGCTACACAGAGGAGGTGATGCGCCGTTTAAGTTTGGTTTTACAAGGATGCATTAACAGACAATGAAAGAGAATATATTTCCAAGTTACACTCTGCATCAAGAAGTATGATGCTGAAATATATGGAATTTCTGCAGCTCTTTTGTGGTTATTAATCAGCGATGGTAAATCAACTATGGCCTAGCTGACTGGTTAAACCAGGGGGTCTTAACAAGGGGCCCATGAGCCTGAATTGAAATTCAAAAAGAACATTATTCTTGTGGGGATGTGTTGGTGCAGGTGTGATATATTTATTAAATAATACACAGTATAGTGTTGACTTAGTAAGGGGTCTGTGGTTTTCACCTGACTGGCAAAGGGGTCCGTGGAACAAAAAAGGTTAAGAACCCTGGGTTAAATCATTTAATGATCAGTGTGGGTTACTACCCTGATTTGGCTGCAGTTTTGGCTGCAACCATCAGAGCCAATGGTGAAGAGATGCTGAAGTGAATGAACTATCCATGCTGCAATTCAAAAGCACACATAACCTCAGAGGCAAAGAAATATACCACTCAACAGAAGAATCGGACACTGTCTTCATATACCATCCCTCTAGCCCCACACCCAACCAACTGAAAATTCCCTATCTGCTGTCAACGTCTTTCCTGGGCCACTCACATTGCAGAGACCCAGCAGCTTCCCTAATTGCCCCAGGATTACAGGAGGATGCCTTGCCCTTTGACACCCCCACCCAACTTTGGAAAATGATTCTTATATTCAGCAAAGTCTTGCTCATCTTTTCCCAGCCATATTAAACGAACTACCAAAAAATATATTTGGAAAAGATCTTTGGGACCAATGATATGCTTTGGAGGACAGGCGAAAGAATTCCTCAATTTGAAAAATTAAGATATATTCAGAATCTTCAGGCTTTTTAAGTGTCGACCCTCTGAAACCCACAGCCGTACCCCTACTATGGGATGGCAGTCATGATAGTAACCCCTCAGTGCAGCTATTTTCTTCTGAAACAAAGAAGAGCTCTGTGATAAATCACATCTGCAAGATGTGTTTCATATGTCAAGCACACATTGCTTCTAAATCAAATGCTGATACATGACTTATTCTGTCAAAAGTAAGCAGAATGCTGTAATTTATAATCATCTTGAAGCACACTGCAGAGAAAATGAAAGCAGACTATTAAATTTTAATGCCCGTTCGGCTCTCTGAAAAGAGTGCTTCTGGCTGAGTTTGAAGCAGGGCAGTGTTTCCCACACCATTGTGCATGCCCCCTAAAATCAGTTTGTGTTTGCCAACATTCGTGGAAACTAATTGAAAAAATGATTTGGCTGTCAAAAGTTGCCATCAGTCAGGAAATTCTTGTAAGAACAGAGCGGAGCCAGTACTGCCCAATGCCTCATCCCCCTTTTGTTTTTTAACAACTGTCTGTTGTGCAATCAGCTCCCCGCAGTAGGGCTGCCAGCAAATATTCATTGGGGTGTCATCTCCTCTTAGACTCTCGTCCTGCACACCTATTCATCTGTGTTAAGTGAACAGCAGCATCAACTCAAATTAAGCCGGAAACAGCCACTGTTAATAATTTCTGCTGTGATTCAACTTAGCTTTGGCTAACAGGTGAAGATGTTTCATAACGGAGGCAATTACAGCTCTGAGAGAGCTTTCCCGCTGCCTGTTTAATCAGAGGAATGGGACACTAGCTTCTCGAGCGTGGGGAAGGACCAGCACAGCCACCATCAGGCTGCATTCGTTATCTGCTAGATTGAACAAGCTGCCTGCCGGGGACAGATGCTTAGCGCAGTGATTAGAATATAAAGCAATTGCAAAAGCTGAGGGCATTGGAGTCAGTCTCCTTTATCTCAACTTACTACAGGCTTTTCTGGTCAGATAACAAGTCTTCCAAACCTCTCTTTGTAGATGAAAAATCATATGTATATCAATGCATAAGACCTCATGCATATTCATTAATCTATGCCCTGTGTGAATTTTCCATTTAGAATAGGAGCCGTAAAACGACGACGGAGGAGGGGGGCTCTTTAATTCTATGCAAGTTTAGTTCTTCTTATAACCAAAATTTTATGAGAAGTAATATAGAGAAGCAGTAAGTGTTAAAATGGTACAATAAAAATGCTTGCCAAATTTTCTTTATTATTTTCTGAGCATGAAAAGTCAAATGCTTTTACTATGTTCCAAACGGTTTTTATATTTAAGTTTTCTTTTTAAAAAAGTACTGAAAACGTTAAAATATATAACCTTCAGTTTTCCCTTACTTTACAAGGAAAGAAGAGTCCAATTATGTGCAGGTTTTGTTGCTTTTTAAATTACAGAGCTAGCCTATTTTCATCTAGAAAGAAATCTTATTCTAGCACAAAAGTAATTTTTCACTTGTACTGTGCATAACTTCAAATTATAGCACAAACATGGCTGTATACTTCCGAATTGTGGGGGTTTTCAAATAGTTCATTTCCAGCCAAACATTTTTCCTCTTCTGCTAAAAGAAAATCAAACAGTCCAAATCGAATTTTTATACAATTTCCTGAAATGTAGTTCTTAATGGTTTCTGATGTGCCTAAAGGCATGAATCTTAAACTACCTTTCCCCCCTAACCAAAGAGCTAGGGAAATGGGGGGAAAAAATCCTTTTTGTTACTGGTATTGAATTTCCATTGTATACATTAATCTGCTTTCAGACTATTTTCCTTCAGTATATTTCCATAGAAGGCCTATACCAAAGTTCTTGGTAGGTTATGTTTAACAAGCAATTGATTAAAGGCCAGTGAATCCAGAAACACAGCATGTTTTCTACAAACAGCAAAATAGCAAAGAAGTAGAGGGTGGGGGGCAGTAGCCACATGGTTATTTTTATTTTAAAGTCTTTTAAGGAGCTTGAGAATAGTTCTGATTTGACAACACCAAGTCTATACTGAACGCAATATATTTCCATCTAGATTTTTTAATGTTTTTATCAATATTTAGTAAGTTTTGAGGCTGTGTGTATGTGTGTATATAAATGTGTGTGTTTACATTTTGGAGGCTCAAGAATAAACAGGTTAAGAGTGATAAGAGTTTGCAGTTGCTAAGTATCTGATTCAAAGCTGTGTTTAAAATACCTGCTTAACAAGATGGCTAATGACTTAGGCTTTTTCTTTCCTCATTCTTTCAAAGCATCAAGGCTCGTCTTAGAATATTCTCGACAAGAAACCACTGCCTACTCTATCTTCCTCTGACGATTACTGTTGCCCCTTACCCTTGAAGCTTTGAGAGCCTGAGTAACATTACCCTATCTAGCCCAGTGAAAATGTCTTTACAGATTAGTGTAGTGTTAATACTGCAGGCTCCCCGCTTTTGACCCCAAGTGTAATATACTGCACTGCTGGAGCAGATGGATTCAGAGTTTCTTTGGGCTACAGAGATTGGTTGGCTGCCCGCCAAAAGTTCAGCACTAGTGGCAGGGGAGGCGCCTGCACAGAAAAGCAGGCTTGAGTCTGTTCTTTGCTCTTGGAGAGAGAAAACAAAAGTGTCACATAAGTTTGTGTGGAATCAAAATACATTTGTTAAGATCCTTCATCTGCAGATGTTTACCCAGCATTCGAAAAGTAATTGAATCTTTTGGTGTAAAATGGAGACATCTTTATTCAGTTTTGCTGAAAGAAATGAGACAAAAGCCAGAGCAAAGAATAAAAAGAGAAATTATCTGAACTCCATTTAACCTTCCAGTTGAATGCAGATCTCACCATAAGAATACAAATGTGTACATGTGAAGTGTTTAAAGTCTGTCTCCTTTTTTGTGAATGTAAATATATCTTAGTCGGAAATAATAAAGCAAATTCATAAATGGGAAAATAAAGCTGAGCTTATTCAACCAAAGTGAAACCATTATACAGATAGTTCCAAACTGTAATCTTAAATTCTAGAGAGGAAGGAAAAGAGATCAAGGTCCGAAATTTACTAAGCTGGCTGCAGATAAATGTTCCAAACTCTCTCTCCCTGGTTTTGTGTGCACAGAAAGAGTCTTGGATTAATATTCTACCAAAATAAATAGCCCTGTTGACATTCTATTTCACCTGGAACAATGGGACAGCATTTTAAAATTTTAATAACAGCTAAAAACTATGATTGTCAGATTTAGCAAATAAAAATACATCACCCATTTAAATTTGAATTGCAGATCAACAAACAATAATATTTTAGTATTAGTATATCCTAAATAAGCATGGGGCATGGGACATGAAATATTTGGGACATACATATACTAAAAAAAATCATTCATCGTTCATCTGAAAATGAATCTTGGGTTTTATCTGGCAACCCTGAAAGATGACTCTTTATTATCTTACTTTCTCAATGTAATGAGTTCCTCCCCTTCCATCTCACACATACATACAAAATTTAATTCCAATGAACACACTTCGGTATTTTTATCCATCAGGTTATTTCTAAGTTTATTTTAATCATATTTTCCTCTCCACAGCAGTAAGACATATGCTGTTTGCTGCCTAAGTAGATGGGTAATGTAAGCTGTGATGTGGAAAGGATTCTTCTCTTATCCGTTCTCTCTGAGGGTGTAGTTACAGAAACATATATATGTGCTTTTATCTGTGATAAGAGCTACCATCTGTTAGCTGCAATGTGCACAGCTTACTGTCTGAAGTGCTTATACATATTATGAAAACATACAGCTTTTGTGTATGTTAAGAATACATATAGACAGTGTTCTAATAAACCAGAATATTATCTATTTGAATATGTCAAATGGCTGGAAAATACAACTGTAATTATGGACAAGAGTGATTAGAACAGGCAGGTTGCCATGTGCGTATTTGTGCAGGCAGCATTTTCATGACCTTTTAATATTGCATTATTTGCAACCTCCTTCCACTAGATAATTATTTTAAATAAATAGGAGGTTTTCAATGAAGAAAGGAGTGGAAGCTTCATACAGAGGGTACAAAATCCCTGGGATATGTGGTGCATATGTCTAAGCGACAGGAAAGACAGAGACGGCACGACAGAACATATAAATTTGAGTTACTTTGACCTTTAATCCAGGAGAGCACGAAGAGAAATGCACTAGGAAGGTGGGTTGGTAGCTGTCTGGAGACTGATAAGCTGTAATAAAGGTGCACTCAGTTGCAATTCATCTAAGCTTCCATGGCTATCATCCACCTTTTTCGATTTCTGTTACCTCGAGTACTTATCTAAATCCCTTTCAATGCCAGCTTGAATGCACTTTGTGTTCTCTCCAACTGTGACTAGGACTGTCTGTGCATCAGTGTGCTGCAGCACACACTCTTTCCCCTTGTTTGACAAGAACCAATGCCAACACCTAATTAAGGATAAGCCACAGAGCTCTTGGCTTTATCTTTGTCAACTGCTCCATTCCTAGCTTTCTGCCTAGTTGAGTTTTTAATGACACAAGCAACAGTTCAGTTCAGCATTCCTCAGGCCCACCCATTCCCGATCTCAATAACTAAATATAGCAAGCAGAAACAGCAGAAAGATGGTGGCCATCCGTGCCCCATGCTGTGTAAACCCCGCAGGAAATATGACCACACCTGGCTCTGCGTTAGCTGCCCACTCTGCACAGACAATGGGTGAGTTAGAGGGAAGCTTCAGAGGGTCTCTCTCCAAAAAGTATTGCAAAATTTCCAGGCAAAGTTTCCACATCTGCTCACTCTCATGTTGACTTGTATTAAGCATTCTACTCAATTTTGTAGATATAAGAGCTAATCATTCTGTAAAACTCTGTCAAAATCAGATCGATTAAGATAAGTGATACTGACTTTCAGACTAATTAGCTGTATTTAAAACACAAAGTATGGCATTTTTATAAGTATTTGTGCTTTACCCTCTATACTTCTTTCTTACACACAAAGCAGTGCAATCCTTTTCTAGAAGGTGTTTTTTGCTGTTAGTTTTAAATCCAGACATTTGAAAATGTCCCTTTGTTCTCTGATTCCTGGTTGAGGTTCAATGTTTTAAATGATCAGTGAAATGTCAGATGTGGAGCTGTCTGAAGGCTTATGACTCCCTGAAAGATCATTTAAATGAAAAATATCCAAAATACTGGGACAATTGTGTATATTGCTGATGTGTCATTTTTTTATCATGTTGAAGGCACCAAGATTCAATGAGGAAAAAAAATGGATCATTTGTCACATTTTCCATTGTTACATCATTTCAGCTTTATGTTTTCTTAAAAATTACTCAGTACTTTTTATGCTGGCTTCGATATAGTCGCTCTTTTTATTTCACTTGGATATTTTGACTCCACTCAAAATTTTGTTTAGTTTTAAACTAGTAATTTTGTGTGTAATTCTGCATGACAAAGGGGAAAAAATCAGCAATTTATCTACAGACATGGAGGGGTTAAAATATACTACAGCAAAAGAAGACAACATTAGTGAAAATGTCTTTTCAATCATTATATTTCAAAGACATTCCTTGGTTTTTCTCTCTATGCCTCCATAATATGCTAGGTGTAGAATAGAAGAAAAATATGATTTTTTTCTTTATTTAGGAATTCCAATTCCTAAACGTCAGGTGTTTACAGTCCAGTTAAAGAGAGAAGACATTTGTTACCCAACATCTTCCTGCATAACCCTTTGAAAATAGTAGTAAATCTTTGCAAATATTTTTTTGAGGAGTCTTAAAAAGGGTATGCTTGTTCTCCTTCTTTCTGTGTTGGTCAACCCAGCCCTATCTACAAAAGCAAAAGGAGGAAATAAGTCTCTTATTCATTTAATTTAAATCAACCATTTGCTTTTGCCCAACATTTCCAAATAGTTTAGATAAAACATGTGCTTACCTAAATTATCGGGGCCTTAGTGCTCTCTGCCTGCCAGTAGACAGCCTCCCTTCTGAATATTTCCCTGGCATATCAGAAGCTGTGACACTGCCTGTTCCTGCCACTACTCCAAAAGCTGTTGCTTTTGATGTCTCCCCTGATTAACACTGTTTTTCTGAGTGGTTGTGATGAGTTTGTACTGGACCATCTGTACTCTCTTATAGGATACCCTGGGAGACCAAAAGCTCACTTGGTAAGATGACTGTGGAGAGAGTTGTATGCAGCCTATGACCACAAAGTTGAGCATTTCTCTTCCCTGTGTTAAATGGATCACACTGACACCACAGTAACCAACTTTAATGGGAAAAATTGGTCCAATTCCTCAAAGCTGGTATTCTAAAATACTATTTTGCTCAGAAGGTGACAAATGCAGATCTACTGACACGCTGTTTCACCTGAGAGTTTGACGGATTGGAGATGGTCAGGCTACATCTTCTAAAAAAGGCCTAGTCTTCAACTGGTGCTTTTATGACTGGATAGATTAAATCAAAAATGTGATGTTACCAATGTCCCCTGGTTCTATGAGGAATCTCTCAGTTGTTGGATGGATCTCCCATTGTAGATACCTTATCTAAACATTACAATAACAGTTCTGCCAAGAAAGATATGAATACAACCCCTGAAAGGGTATTATATTGATGCTGAAATTATTGTACCTCTTGAGGCAATGAAAAGTTGCAGTCTTTCATAGTCTAAATTAAATCTTTGGTGAAATAAACTAACTTTAATACAAGCACAGAGGATCTAAAGTAAGCTGATCAAAAGTGAACAAAAAAAATGGCCAGATTTTGTAACTTAAATGAAAAAAAATTTTGTTAGCAGAAGTAGCTGAGAAAGCTTTCTTAATGAACTTTCAACTTATAATTACTGGCTTTTTCAAACAAATGAAAACCTGAGGGCCTTTTGCATAAGTGGTTAATAGAGAATAAAGTTGTGTTCTGATCAAGAAGTTTCATTTAAAATATACTTATGGTTTATTCTGGTTATTAATTTCAATTAGGAAATAAAAAGAATATTATGAAAAATGCAATATCATAATATGCATATGTATTAGTCAGCCAAAGGGGTGCTGATGCAAAATACCAGAAATTTGTTGGCTTTTATAAAGGGTATTTATTTGAGGTAGAAGCTTACAGTTACCAGGCCATAAAGCGTAAGTTACTTCCCTCACCAAAGTCTGTAGCCACATGTTGGAGCAAGATAACTGCCGATGTCTGCCAGGTTTCAGCCTCCCTCTTCCTCTTAAGGCTCCGTGGTCCCAGATTCTTCCAATATGACCTGTAGGCTGGGATAAGTCTTTTCTCTCTCCCAGGGCTCATTCCTCTCTGGGCTCAGATGCTCTGGTCTCTCCACAAGGTCAGCTGTAGTTATCAGTCTCTCTCTCTTCCCAGGGCCTCTGCCGTTTCTATGGAGCCAATCTCTATTCCTCTATGGAGCCATCCCTATTCCTCTGTGTTCTTCTCCTGTGTGTTTACTTCCCAGGGCTCCAGCATCCAAAAGCTCCAACTAATTCCTCTTTGATTGGGCTACTGATATGGCCCAATCAAAGCCTTAATCATAATTTAATCAAGTAAATGTGAAACCTCTGAAGTTAATACAATCTAATACATCCAGAGGAACAGACCAGTTTACAAACATAATCCAATATCTATTTTTGGAATTCATAAATAATACCACACTGCTACAGCATATTTGGGAATCATTTTTTAAAAATTACATGTGCATTTTTGTTAATCATATGCCAAGTATGAATGAAAGAGTTTTCATTTCCCAATTTGTGTGTATACATTATAGCCTATAGTGAAGCCAAGTTTATCTGCAGATGGACCAATAGGTGTTCACATCAGTACATTTTTCTGTATATGCAGGATTGGTATTAGGTAAAAAAGAATGCTTGTTCCACATAACCTTTATTAGCACACATGTTCCATTTAATTTCTTACTCAAAACTACCATGATATCTGAATTTAGTATGCATAAAACATTTCCATTTTTCTAAGGATAAACATACTATTACTTATAGATTGTTACACATAAATGTTTATTTAATGTAATCCACGAAATTCAAATTTATATTAAATCTAGATTCACTATTTAATAGACCACATTTGATCTGATTAAACGCATGTAAGAATAATCCACCTATTTATAAGACCTGTAGAGAATCCATTGTTTTAATAGAAAAGGTGACCTATTTGTTTTCAAGACAGAAGTATATATGGCATGGGTCAATAATTAACCTCCTCAAAGTATACCTTTCCTAACTCAGTACCATAAGCTGCTTATAATCAAAACTAAATGAACTGTATACTGAAATAAATTGCTGTGACTAAAACACAGCATCATGTGCTATTCATACCTACTTTGGAGGAATCAGTGCAAATTTTTTGTAACAGGAACACCGGCATGGAGATGTAGGTTAGTTTCACCTATGGCTGAATCTGATGTCAGTGTGGTAATTACCAGGCCTAGTCAATAATACCTCTCCTCACTATAATTACAAATCCAGTACAACCATGACCAGAACTAAATTGCTTCAGAACAATCAATAGGAATCTTCTGGTTGTGTTCACTGTGTATGCATCAGATATAAAGAAGAAACCTGTCCATTCAAGCAAAAGGTCAATTTTATCAATTAAAAAAATACTGTATAAAAGTCATGTTATGTTTTATGTTCTTTCCAGATAGAAGATGTTGGTTAGGCATCCATGGAAAAAAAAAAGGGGTAGCAGGGAATTTGTCAGCAGACAACAATGCAAGAGAAGCCAGAATATAAGCATGCATTTATTTCTCCTGAATCCTGCTTAAGAGGGGCCCTCACCCACCAACAACTTTCACTTAATGGGCTTTGGAACAGCCCTGTTCGGAGGAAAATTTTAGGTACTCCTCACCCCAACACCTCTCTGTTTAGTAGGTGCTGTGATTCTCAGTCCAAATTTAAAGAACCGAGTCTAGGAGCTGTTAAATGCTGCACCCATTCATCCTAGTCTTCCAACAATGTGCTCAGTCTTGCACTTGATGCACACTTCCCTTAAGCCTAGCTGTAGAATGCAGAATATTTTTTAGTGAGCGATTTATCCATGACTGAAGATATGCCAGCCTATTCAGAAAACATTTTGCTGGTATTTTGAAACACAGCTTTGAATTAGAAATTAAAATTCCTTGTACTCCTTGGTAAGCTTAAGTCATTAAAGGGGCTAGTTGACTAATGAGTCTCATAAGCTGCCTGTTCCATTAGAGAATAAGATTAGAGCTATTAATTTCATATCAGAGGCATGTACTAATATAGGTTACTTGAAAGGGTCAGTGTCCCATCTGTTGAGATCAGTGCTTCTTAAACTGGGGGTCAGAATTCCCAGGGAGGTTGAGAAGATTAGAACCACAGAGCTACAGAGCACAGAAAAAAAAAAAAAAAAAAAAATAGTTGCCTGGTGATGATAAACTTGGGCTAAGTCAGGTTGTCACACTTCTAACCAAATAAGAGTATTTTGGACCTAAAGAAACTGGGACTGGGTTCCAAACAGGTCAGTGATGATTATGCCACCAACTGGCAAATAAAGGGGAAATGGCCTGTAAAGAAAGGAAGAGAAAAAGAAAAGAGCATGGAGATATTCATGTGATAATGGCATAAAAAAGAAATTTTACAACAAGTTTAGAATTTATAGTACTTATTATAAGACATTCTACTTTCCTTTTTCAAGAATTCCTTGGTTTTAACAAAGAAATGGATGAAAACTTGCTAAAGCATATTACATTTTCCTGCTTCTTTTTAACTCTCCTTCCATCTTTAACAAATCTAGGGTAGGAGATATGAGTTGGTTAGAACAACGTTCCATGACACACTCTGTTCCAATTACCTCAAGGACTTTTGTTAGCTAGGGTGAAAGGTTTAAATTTCTCATCAACTCATTCCAGGTCTTCCATAATCTAGCTTCAATTGGCCTTTCCAATTCGTCCTCTCAATCTTCCCTCCAGCATACCACTCCATCTACAAGATGTTCCCAACCATGCTTCACCATATCCTGGGCACTCACCGTGCTTTTCACCCCTCATTTTGCTCTTGCTATGACTGGCATGTTCATCCATAGACCTTATTTATTGACATCCTACATATTTCTCTGGTTTCAGAGCAATGCCAGAAGCCTTGCATGAGCCTTATGTTATAAGTATTCTCTCCTTCCTTAGTTCTCCCACTTCATTCAGACTCTAATTGCCATGTTCTTTTAACACTTTAGTCATTTGATTTCTTTTCTCCTTCTCTTTCTAGAGGCCAAGTCTCTTAAATGCAGGAACTGTGTCTAATTTTCTTGCATTCTACAGTGTGTAGCAGAGTGTCATTCACATATGGGCCCTCAAGAAATTTGGGTTGAACAAATGGATGAATGGATATTTCCCACATGAGGTATTATGGTCCTCAAGGACGGAACTGTCTTCTTCACCCACCAACTACAAATATCCAGCAGACTGGCTTCTTCATCATAGTAGACTGTTTTTAACCATGTGTTGAGTTGAGTTATAAAGAATGGGAGAGATATCAACAAAAACTAATTATCACTAAGACTTAATAATAGTAGTAATATGTTATTATTAATAAAAATTTTAATGTAAAAGTTACCTAACATACACACTGCATAATGAAGTCTAATTATGAACAATTCAGAATTAATCATAATTACAGCAGGCCCTAATTATGGGTTCCTTAGGAAAATAAGAAGAAAACTCTGACTCCAAGTTAAAAAAAAAAAAAGAAAGAAAACTATCTTTATATAAAATTACTACTTTATATCACTTCTAGAAATGTTGCTGATATATCACACATAATAAAACAGAATAAACCAAAAATGTGTAAGAATGTTCGTTAGCTTGCGCTGAGAACTCTTTACTTGAGGTGTAAAATACATCGGATTTGAAGTCTTTTTGCATGACCATTTCAGCAGATTCTAAATTTGGAAGGAAGGAAAGAAGTAAAGAAGGGAGGGAGGAAAGGAGAGAGGGAGGGAAGCAGGGAGGGAGGGAGGGAGAGAGGAAGGAAGGAAGGAAGGAAGGGAGGGAGGAAAGGAGAGAGGGAGGGAAGGAGGGAAGGAGGGAGGGAGAGAGGAAGGAAGGAAGGGAGGAAGGGAGGGAGGAAGGAAGGAAGGAAGACAAAGGAAGGAAGGAAAGGAGGGAAAAGGGGATGGAGGGAGAGAGGGAAGAAGAAAAATAAGGTTTAAATGTTGTAATTTCTGAATAGTCAAGAGCAGCATCTGCCTTCTAAGAGTTTGCCTTGTATAAATCACATTGTCTAAGCTTTTTACCACCATGACCCACGTCCCCACCCCCGCTAGCAAGCAGGACCACGGCAGCAGGCACTTTTGCATTAAAGTATAAATGAAAATGCTGCAGTCAAAACAAAGCAAAAGGCTGTTAAATAGCTGATAATTTCATCAAGTTGAAAATAAATGTAGCTATATTAGAAAAGTAATGCTATAAACACTTTCAATTACCTCGCTTAACCTTTCTAAGAAACTAAAATGAGCACGTTCTCCATAAGGCACTGCACAGAGGAGCACAATAGCAGCAAGCCAGCCCCCTCCACCATGCCAGCCTCCCCATCCCCTGTAAGGGGACGGTGTGGATTGTTGCCCACATCAGTTTTAAATTGTTCAAGCAGTTGTTTCCTGTAGATTAATTTGTAATTCTAAATTTCCAGGAGAATGAAATGTGAGCCTGTCTGTCCCTCAGGCCATTTACAGAGCCAGAGCTTTCCTGTAATATGAGGCGGAGGCTGAGAGCTAACATGTGAAAATGGAGAGACGGGACTCAGCCAGGGAGGTGGGGAGAAGGAAAAAATGGGGGGAGGGGTAGGAGACAGTAGATATGGTGCAAGAAAGAAGAGAGCAAGCATATATAAAGAGCGAGAAAGGGAGGGAGGGCAACGTGAGGAAGGCAGACAGCAGGAAGACAGGCATACACTAATAATGGAATTATTATCCCTCACTCCCCCACCCCCCAAAAGATAGATAGATAGATGGATAGATAGATAGATAGATAGATAGATAGATAGATAGATAGATAGAT
>JAKSZT010046586.1:10084626-10128612 GCA_026826555.1 Tolypeutes matacus
TAGATAGATAGATAGATAGATAGATAGATAGATAGATAGATAGATAGGCAGGCAGGCAGACAGACAGAGACAGATAGTTTAGAAGCAAGGCTTCAGCAATACCAGGAGACAGGTGTACAATATTCATTGATGGAGTGAATTCTATTCATTGGTTTTGTAATGAACTAGTTAGTCCTCTCCCTTCATTCTAGCTATTATACAGGTCTGCCACTTTGCTTTGAGACTGAATTTCCTGTCACATTGTGGGACAGTTTGGGCCCATGAGAGGAAATGCATTCTTTAAATGCGAAGCATTACTAAATAATTACTCCTAGGCAGTGGTTTTATTCAGTCTATCAACATTTGTTGAACAGCCACTTCTCATAGAAAAGTGTTTCTTTAAGCAAAATACTTCCCGAAAGTCCACAGTTTAATGCAATGCTGTTGTCCTTTCCTTAAGATGTGGATCCATTTGAGAAACTGATTTTTCAAAAATATAGATCCAAGATAAATGCACATAATACACATGTACCAAAGTATACCTTAGTACTGACCTTCCTCCGTGTCAAAATAGGAAAACAATCTTTACAAAAGTTTGTATTTTGCTCACTTTCACTTTCATGCATATATTTATGGCCACTTCCTGAATTTAATTTAAATCAATCCAAAATGTGCAAGTAATGTCAATTTTAATCTGTTCAAATGTAAATTTCAATTGCAGTTTGGCTTCAATCAGACAATGAAAATATGAAATGGTCTTTGACATCATAACATGAATGCTATTTTTGAGCCATTGATTTCAGCTCTTTGTTTTGAAAGTAAGAGGTCTTTAAAACCCTGACTGATGTGTAGATTCCAGGAAACAGAAACAGAATTTCCATAGTTTCCTTTGCTAGACAAAGGGAGATTTGTATCAAAGAAATCTAGTGTGACCTATGTTGCATTATTTCCCTCATCTGCCAGTTAATTTTTGGCCAGCTCTGAATCATCAATATCATTGATGTTACAACATCATTATTGTTACAGGGAAAACAGAATAAAAGATCCTTGAGGTCAGAGATTCTGTCTGAGTAATTTCTTCCACTTGACTTCCTATGAGCTAATACAGAAAATAATGTGTCTCAAAGATTTGGGAAGATTCTTTTCACCAAAGGATCAACATCTCCTATGTAGCCCAATAAACAAGTTGCTCTGTCTGTGCACAGATAAATGAACTTTTCTTCTTGCTGAAGTTTCACTTGGCAAGGCATTGAGCCCGGTACCTGGTACACAACAAGCATTCCACTGATAATTATTGAACAATTTTGTAAAAGCAGGATAGGAGTCCAGTTGTTAGACCATGTCTGCATGTTGTTTACTTTGTAATTGTAAATAATTTATTGAGCATTAAACTACCAGTGAGGGGAAAAGGAATGGCACACTTCACTTTAGGAGAGAAATGACAAAAAGTTTGGATATTTTGTGTACTCAAGTTAAACTGCAATTGACTGAGTAGTTGAGATGTGTAAAACTTTGCAGAACCATGAGGTGTTGTTTAAAGCAGCTTCAGAGTTTTCAAAACACACTGGCCTGGGAAAATTTCTATTCAGCCTGGAAAACGTGAATTGTCCCTATACTCATTGACATTTACCATGTCTCTTCCTGACCCCTCACACACACTCTGTCACAGAAAAGTGTAAATAACTTCTTAGCTTAACTCTTTAAATCATTAAAGTGTTCTCAGCTCAGAATAAGAAAGCAAGAGCACTGCTTTAATTTCGTTTTGGAATGCAGGACACTGGTAAGAATGAGAATCACATTTTCCCAAAGCAAATAAACCTTGTTTCCTCAAAGACACGGGTGATGCCCCACTGTGACTAATATAGCAAGACAAAATATCAACCATGAACTCACTTGCATTTGCTTTTGCCTGTATGAAGAGATGGCGACACTAGCTAAAGTCTCAGAGAGATTGTTAGGGATATTTCAATTATACCACCAAACATCTGTCTAGAAACATATAAATATGAACATCAGTTCCAAAGGGGGACTGGAAGTCACAGGAAAATGCAGGTCTTATCGTTAGTTTGCTTCAATGTGGCCCTCTGCCTGGTCTTCTTCAGTCCCAGATGTAGAGACTAATCATTTTTGTGGCTGATTGAGGGTCTTTCTTCTGTGATGACACAAAATGGTGCAAAAATGATTGTTTGTTACTGTAGAGCTAGGATTGCACTTACCGGTTTGAAGAGTTAGGCTTGTGTTCATCAGACACTCTTGTATTATGAAGATCAGACGCACCATCAGCTATGCAAGTCTATGGTGTTTCAGTGAATGAATACAGAGAGAAAAGGAGGAACAAGAGGAAAACATCTCAGCAAGCCTCTGGAAATATGTGGGAAATAAAAGCCACACTCACAAATTCCTGAGCAAATGTTTGTGACCTGGTCTGCTGGTAACTTCTCAGTTCAGTCATGCCTGGCTTTCCTGCCCAGCAGTCCATCATCTTGGGAAGACAGCTGCTCCAGTACTCAGCATCTGCAGCTCCTAACCCCGTCAGTCACGTCCCCTCTACTTTGTTTCTCTTTAACAAATGGCTTTAACTGTTTTTTTTTTCACTTATAGCTTTTGCTGATTTATTTTCTTCCTGTGTGTCTCTCATCTTTAGTATGACTCTACTATCTGCTGACTCTTTCAAAATGTGTTGCATAAAAAAGCCCAGAGTGAACACATGCCTGATTTTGCCAGTCATCTTTCACCAAAAAGTGCCTCTATTGGGCAGTGCCCTTGGGCCAGTCAAAAGCACATATTTAGGAGAGGTGCCAGTCTCTTGTCCAATATATTGAAGTCAAATAGTACAGAGCAAAGCAGGCTACAGTAGGGAGCCACCAGCTGCTTGGCAAAAGACAGGCCATCATTGAGACTTCTCAGTGGCACCTCACATGATTTGCCCAGTACATTAATTTCAATGGCCTGAATTTCATCTAAAATACCAAAAACATTTTCTTTTTCAATGAGAGAGCACAGCAGTTAATTTTTAACATATCTCCAAAAATAATAGGGTAAAATATACCATTGAGATACTTCTAATAGAATATGGAGACAGCTCCCCATTCTATCCTGATATTTGTTTTATAACTAATTCTGCACCATGTTAGTAATTTGCATATAGCAGCCTCCTGGCACAAATTAAATGGAACAAGGTCCCACGGCAGCTAATAAACTCACTTTAACAAGTCCCTCAACTTTGTCTGGTCACAGTGCTCAGCAGGATTGCCATATGTGGAACTGGATGCTAGATAAAAATAACATTATTTTGTGCTTACAAACTCATACAACTCTATATTGTCTCTGGAAATAAATTTTGTTTAATGGCCAGTGATTATCTCCTATCTGGCTTGCTATAATACCAGTTTTGTTTCTTTTTAATCACTAGTGTTATCTGTACTTTGGAAGAAGAGCTACAATTAAACATATTTTGAACAGAAGAGAAAAAGGCAGCATGGCTCTTTTGGCATCAGTTCACACAGCCCATCATTCCAAAACATTTCTGGTTTTACCCTGGTGTCGGCAACCAATGTCAGCACAGCTGAGGTGACTGTGCTAATTAACCATCCTGCCGAACCAGCTGAGAAAGCTTCTATAAACTCCATGGGATTAAGAGCTGTTAAAAAGAAATTCTATCCACTGGAGCTAGGGACCAAACCCAAATATAGAATCAAAACACAGAACACTTGTCCTTACCCGTCAGGTAATAACATTGATAACATCATCAGCTACAAGATGTTACAGAGTTAGCAGAGTTTAATAAAAGGCTGGAATGACAGAATAAAAATTAATCACATGTAAAGAGTTCAAAACCCATCTTCCTCCTTCTCCTATTTATAACAACACATTTGGGAATAGCCAACTTAACATCTCAGAAGACAGAAAGCCTTCACATACTAAAGGCCAGTTCTCAAGAGAAAAATCCAAATGTAAGAAAGACCACAGTCTCCAAGGAGCTGCTTGAGGTGTGTATGGGATGGGATGGGAGTGGAGGCAGTTGTCCTGAGCATGTAGTCAAACAGTAGGTGTCATACAAAAGAGACAAGATGGCAGGTGTAACATGGCACTTCGATATGGCAATTTTCATTTTGGTTTAAGAGAATGAGAAGCTACAGGAGCTTCAGAGCGTCAATGGGTAGGAGAGAGAGTTTTAAAGTACTTTGGACTATGTATCCTCCACTTCCATAAAAAAAAATGTTTAAGCAAGAAATAGAAAGAATGAGACACTTGCTTGGGTTGTCCTATCTAAATTCAGCACTAAGACAGTCCAGGACTTTGTGGCATTATAGATTGGTAGGACTTTATCAACAACTATGAAGGACATGAGATTTCACCCTACTTGCAAGCTTACTAATTAACCTGGCAGAAGACATGAGATTTCTGGGGCAAAGACAAAAGACTTTATTACTCACAGCCCAGCAAGCAACAGGAGCTTCATGTTGACATCAGTCCTCTGTGGCTCCCAAGGCCCCATAGGTTGATGCAAAGTGGCAAACATGGATGTTTAACACATGGTAGCTTTGCTTCACAGATGAGGAATGCCAAGCATAGAGAACCCAAGTCTTTCATAATGGACTGCAAGCAAACATGCCTGAACTCTGATCCAGAGAGACTCAACCTTCATTATACTGGATAGTAAACAAACCAATCTTCTGTTCTAGAGAGAGATACTATCTCTATCTTCCAAAGTTTTTTGCTATATGAGCATCCTTGAAAAGATAGTCATTGCCTCTGCTTGCAAGATACACAGAAATGTGAGACACCTAATGGAAAATTGTTTCCCAACAGCTTCACAGTAACAAAAGCTACCGATAGGGTAAATCACGTTCTCCACCTCCCTCTCTCCACCACTGTTGTGTAAGTGTCACCTGGCCCTAAAGCCAAGTGCAGATTAGGGATGCCATTCATTTGAACTTAAGTCACATAGAGGCAGAACTAGGTTCACAACTGATTCCCTATATGAATTGCCTTCATTTGAGGAAAATGAATATAAATCTCATCAGTCCTCCATTTTCTACCTTTTCTCTCTATTTCCTCTCAGGCTCATGTGGAGACAAGGGTTGCATACTCTTAGCAATAGCACCAAATGTCCACTGGCTCTATTAATTGTACCCGTTGGGCTATATAGCTGAAGAACAACTTGAAGCCTCTGATTCCCTTCTTAAATGGTGATTTATGAGGTGAGACCACATCCAGATACTCCTAAGAAAACAAGATATCAGAAGTGACTTCTCTCTTTGAATTTCCATGTCAGGAGTGCTTTAGTGGAACAGAACACGAGCCTGGAATCAGAGAGGCTCACATATGACTGTCAGTAGCTATGTGACTGTAAGTACATTAACAGACCTAACCTAGGTCTCACCTGATTGACCTGTAAAATAGAGACAAAAATATCTACATCCTAGTGTTGTTGTGGGGATTAAATGAGAGAATATTTGTAACGGACTTTGCACAGCACCCGGCTCTATGAATAATTGTTGTTATTATTGGTTTTGCCTGTCAAGCTCGAGAAGCCATAAAATACAATGTTGTGAGCGCAGGATTGCGCTTAATTTACTGCCTGCCCTGAGGTCCATTCTTACAGTGGCCAGTAAATCAGAAGAGTCAGCTACTGTTCTGCACTCTCACCATCATGGAAGTGTGTGCTGCTGTGTGCTACCCAATTGGACTTTGCTTCTTTGGTGGCTGACACCACATTTGTTCACCCAAATAATGGAGTTCAAAAGAGGATGTCAGTAGGCATTGATCTGCTGCCAGGAAACCAGGTTTCTACAAAGCTTAATAACCTATGAATATTCTTATATAGAGTCCTGGTAGTAGGAGTCCTTTTAAAAATAAAAAAAATAAAAAAATAAAAATAAATAAAAACTGTCCTTTTTCAATTTCATGTAAAATATATTATGATTGTTTTAAATCCTGACTCTCTCCTAAGCACTTGAGTTCTGAAAAACTGCAGCTTATGTATACTAAAAATTTGAGTTATTAGCACTCAAGCCTGTAATGTCACCATGGTCTTTACCCCTGGTCTTGTACATTAACAAAACAGTTGTAACAGCAAGCCCATGGACGATGAAGAAACTGGGCTCAGAAAAAAGATCCTAAGTTGTCCAGTGCCTTTATCATTCAGTAAATTATCGCACCTTATAGCTGAGTCATTAACTCACAAGGCAGATATTTATTGAGATTCCACCCTGAGCAAATTACTATGCTGGCCCCTGGAGATACCAAAGTGATTAAGGTCTGGTGATCACAGTCAGGGAATGTCTTGCTTAATGGGAAAGACAAGGAAGTATATTACATCTACCATAGTCAATGCACAATGCTGGGCCTTCCTGAATACTCTGCAAGGTAGGATTCCTTTGCTCTCATGTAACAGAAAAAGTCAACTTACCTTGTTTAAAAAGAAGTACCCAAGTGGCAGACATCATGGTCAGCAGTTCAGTAATGCCATCAAGAACTCAGATTCCTTAGGTAATTAATACAGGTAAAAAGTATAGGTAGAGTTAATATAGGCACAGAATCGAGAGTAGATCCAAAGTTGGCAAACCACAACCCGTGGGCCAGTCTCAGTCCACTGCCTGTGTTGTAAATAAAATTTTGTTGGAACACAGGCACGTACATTCATTTACAAATTGTCTGTGGCTGTTGTTCTACAACAGCAGAGTTGAATAGTTGTGACACAGCATGTACGGCCCACAAAGCCTACCAAATTTGCCATCTAAACCTTTACAGAAAGTTTGCTTATCTGTGCTCTAAGTCATAAAAAGACATTGCAGAAGGGAGTAGCCTCACCAAATCTGTTTGCTAGTAAGGTAACACTGACAGATATAAGAAGTAGATATAAGAACGTTAATTGTAAGAATTCTGACATTTGTTCAGTACTTGCTATGCCAGACCTTGTGCTATGCCTTATGAGAATTTCTCATTAATTCTCACACTCACATTATTATAAGGAAATGCAAACATTATTAAATCATTTTTATAAAAGACAAAAAGGAGGAACAGATCACAGGGCTAGAAAGTAGAGTCTCCCTAGTAGAATATAAGTTCCCTGAAGGAAAGGACTTTGTGTTGTTTCCTGAACTATCTCCAGCACCAAGGACTGTGTCTGAGGATATTTATGAAATAAATGCAGGTATGAACCAATTAATAGATAAATGAATGAATAGTAAATTCACTATAGGGGTGGAGGAGGCAGTCTCTCAAAATCATACTGCAGAATCAGTCATCCAACCCTTTCATCCTGCCAGGGCTTTAGGCAGTGATGTACTCAAGACCCCCCATGTCATTTTGGGAGCTAGGAACCAGAAAAACCAACTCTGGATCTATACACGCTCTCTTGGCCTTACGTTTTCTCGCTCCTCTGTACTCCACCTGAAGACAGTTCTCACTCCATTTGTCTTTGCTGCCCAGCATGCCCTGTTTTCTTCCAATTTCTCACACCTGGTTAATTTCTACTATTTAATGCTAAGCAGTTTTGGGGAACTTTCCAAAGCTAAAGAGATTCCTCTTCCCTCAGCAGGCTACCTCTCCATCACCAGCCCTATAGACAGGATTGATTATTGTCAAACACAGCTGTTGTACAGTTTCTATCTAGTTCTTGGGTTGATCTTTCAGCTGCACCAGCCCTTTGAAAACTGTCAAGATGAATTGCTTGCTTCTCAGGCCTTAATGTTTATCTCCCTTCAGATCTCACCATCTGCTGAGATTTGGCAGCTCAGGTAAATGCATTTTTTTTCTATTTCTTTCAGTTGCTCAGCCTCCTGCAGGTATTGCCACGTCTCTGTCCTCCCTCCCTTCAAGGTATTAGCCCCTTGGAAGTGATAGGTTTTATACTGAAATTGATGGATGTTCCTGATGCTTTTCTCTTTCCATGCTGTCATTCTTTGCATTATACAAATTCAATCTGTCCAATGAGGCCTTCACAGGAAGGAGGCAAAGCCATCTGTAAAATCAGAGCCAGCTGTACCCTTTGTCATTCCACTTCTTATCTACTGTCTCACAATATGATTTTCCTCAGTTTCTAAGCCAGAGTTTGCAAAATGGTGGCCAGAGCTCTTTGGTCTAAGCTGAAAATGATTCAGAACTTGGAAATTTGATTTAAAAAATGGGAACCTGGCTTCTCCAAATTTGGAAGAAGTGGTACCCTGAAGTTTGCATTTCTCTTTGGGAAGAAAGGATTGAGTGGGTTCTCAGCTACAATCTTTAGATGATGTCCACACTCTCCTTTTTCCCTCAGTCTCACCACTCCTTCATCCTTCATCACTTCTAACCAGCACAAAAAACAAGCAAGCAAGCAAACAAACAAACAAAACTATTCAACTCTGATGTTATAGCACAAAAACAGTCATATATATAATACTTAAAAGCATGGGGAAAGTGGTGTACCAATAAAACTTTATTCATAAAAATGGGAGGCAAGCTGTATTTGGCCTGTGGGCCATAGTTCTCTGACTCCTGTTTTAGAGCCTGGCCTCTGATTTTGAAACATCTACAATTTTATCCACTCTACATACTCATTTATATAGGGAATAGTCACACTGCACTAAATTATTACATCAACTGCTATAATCTACACCTATACAGACTAAATGAGGATGTGTATATGAATATGTCCATTAACATGTAATCTTAGCAGCTCTAAAAATGATGTAAGAGGGGCCTGAATTTGTTTTCTGGGCTTTAAACTTATTTATGTCCTTTATGCACTCTGATAAAATATTGTATGTAAACTACGAGATCCTTTAAACGTTGTTTACACAAGTGAATAACAGGCCCTAATGAGACCAGTGCCTAAATTATTCCTTGGTTCTAACACAGTTCCCTCGGGTGCTACATTATCTGCTTCCAACCACCATGGAGCCATTTAGCGCTCTGCAACAGAAGACAGAGGCACTTAGTACCCTCCCAGCAACCATGTCCCTCGAGAGTGTCAAGCCACTGGGGAAAATCTGTCTCATATTTGTTTAGCATTCTGCATTAATTACAACAATCAATACAGTAAAAACACAGCAAAATCTTTCTGGATATATTTCATGAGGAACTACTATGTGCCAGGCACTTTGTATATATCATCTCTAATTCTCAGAAAACCTCATTTTATAGATGAACAAACTGAGATTTGGGCATGTTAAATAACTGGTCCAAACCACAGAACGTCAGTGTCTTTGCCTCTAAAGCACATGCCTCCCTATGTAATGGGTCCTCTCAATATGATATTTTCCATATATTTTTTTCCCTCCCAGAAACACACCAGAAAAGCTTGTACTTGGTGAAAGGTTGATGATCCATAAATGTTTCTTGAATAATGAAAAATCTCTCACCAAAATTTGCTCCTCTTCTCAGGAATCTTGTCTTAGTTAAAAACATCACCATTCACTCAGATATCAAAGCTAAAATTTCAGAGTCTTTCATCCTTTATTTTTTTCCCTTATCATTTCTCTCTCCATGTAATTAGTGACTGAGTTCTATAAATTCGGCCTCTGAAATATTTTTGAGCCCATACATCTTCATCATCCTCCATGTGCAGCAAAGGTTCAGGAACCAATCCTTTGCAATAGCCTTGTAATTAATCTTTTTTCTATTTTCTCACAATCCCCAAATGGACTTAGGCCAGTGGTTTCCAACGCCCGCGGGATCAAATTCAGACTCCTTATCAGGATAAGCAAGGCCCTGTGCAATCTGGGACCAGTTCTCCTGTATATCCCCATCTGCCACCTCCTCCCATCGTCAGTCTCATCAAATCAGCATTCTGTGAACTTTCACACTTCTGGGTCTTCAAGGTATTTTGGCCTTGCTTTTTGTGTGTGTTGAAAAAAATGTTCTTCTGGACATCTGAGCGGTAATTCCAGTCATCATATGTACAATCAAGCAGAAGTAGAAGATTTCGGCTCCAGCTTAGAAATGTTACCTCTTAGTTGGCACTTAGTTGGCATAATCAGTAATTTTGGACCATGAGTTAAAAGCAAGTAAAGAGTTCAACTTTCCCTCAGAATCCTTTCCTTATCTCCGCTGATCATATAAATCCATATATGTCCTCTAGTCTGTGTTGACACAAAGCAAGAACAACCAGTTGAAGGCAAAACAATAAATCAGCTACTTGTTCAGTCAACACATTGCCAAGCCACTATTCTGATTGCTTTTTCACTCACCTGATATTTTACACTTAACACAAAATCCCAGTTATGCCTTCAATGCGTAACCACACCTTTAGCAAAGAGATGAGTTAGACAGGGCCCATAAAACTTCCAGGATAATTTTAAAGTCTTTTATTTCATGTTGTATCGAATTTCTTCAGACTGATTTCTGACTACTTGTCATATATGTTTCTTTTGTTCATTAAAATGCAAGATTAGGGTTGCTTTAAAATTCCCTTTGGTAAATTGTTAAGAGCTGTGAAATGTTATTAAAAGGTCACTAAAATACATGTTCCAGTAGCTTTCAATGTTAATAGACGGCATGGCCAATTCTTGGCCTGGAAAATGGCCCAGTCAGTAATGCAGCTATAATACTGCCAATACTCACTCATTCAACAAAGGAGATGGAATTCCTCTCTACTGTGCTATGGGGGGGAGGAGAGGAGAATATTATAATATACTCCCTACTCTTAAGGAGCTCATAGTCAAGGGAAGAAGACAGATTAACAACTCACAGCTCTTTGTGTTATAAATAATGCTTGCAAACCTAGAGGAAAGTGAATGCTTAGGGTGTGGTCAAGACAGGATCCACCATAAAAGAAAACAAAAAGGACTTTGGAGATGAGTCAAAGGATTTTCCCTGATGGAAAAGCTGGCTTGCTTTAGAGAAGTGATACTCAAATGTGGTGGACCAACATCATTAACATCACTAGGAGACGCTCTATCCCAACCAAACCTATTGAATCAGATATTCTGGAGGTGGGGCCCAGTAGTCCCTATTTTGCCATGCCCTCTGGGTATTTCTGACACACCCTGAAGTTTAAGAGTCACTGATTAATAGAAGGATGAACAGCCCAGCACACCTCACAATTGGTGTCTAAGAAACAGTCATGGTCAGGGGGAGAAGGACAAGTCTGTGAAGCTCCAGCAGAAGGTGGGAATCGTGGACTAAGGCCAAATTGTAAAGAATCTCAAATAACTTGCTAAAATGTTAAGACTTTATTCTCTAGGTAGTAGGGAGACGTTAGAATGTTGTAACTAGGAAACTATGATTAGATTTGTGATTTTAGAAAAATAGCTATGGTAGTAGTTTAAAAGGTGAATTGGACAGGTGCATGCAGTTAGGAAAACAAGAGACTATTATAAAAGTCCAAGTCCAGGTGTTCTAGGCCTGAATTAAATAGCTAGTGACAATGGGAATGGAGAAGAAAGATAGAGTTGAGAGTCTTTTAGGATGCAGAATTGCTGGTACTATTTTTTGAGCAGGAAAAAGAAGAGTCAAATAAAACCTTGATGGTTCTATTTTGAGCTTGGCAATGTTAGACTTTAGCTGAGGCTTCTGGTCACAGAAACAGTCATGGTTTAGAAATCCCCTCACCTTTTAAGTTCCAAGAAACAGCTAGCGGCAAGAGAACACCCTGCCCTTGCATTGTTCCTGGAACTAACCAGCTCCATCCTTCCTCATAATTCCCTTGTTTATTTGTCTCTATAAAACCCCAGACTCCTTCTTTTTCTTTGAGATGTTCTTTCACAGAAATGAATGTTCTTCCTATTACAATAGCCTGGATAAAATCATCTCCTTAACTGTCCTGTGCATTTTTGTCTTTCACAACGGAATGTTAAAACAATTATTAAATGGAATGAGGAAGAGAAGACATTTGAAAGTTGGTAGGTGAGGTGAGAGATGGGGAGGACATATAGGAAGAAGCAAGTTTGGGTTTGGTGGCTTGAGATACCTGTTAGAATATTTATAGCTGAGGTCAAATAGAATATTTATGGTGGTGTTTCAGAGTTCTTTGTTTTGTTTGTTTAATCTTGCTTTCTTGCTATTTCCTATTCATCTTTTGTAGTACCTTAATAAAGAAAGTGATTTGTATTCTGTACACATTTTATCTAACAATAAACATTCCAGATGAGCACTTGGCTGTCTGTATTGCCATTTTCACTTGATGGATCTCTTTAGTAACTACTAAAGTAAATGGCAGCACCACTCTGCAAACTTTGTATCATAATTTTGCTCAACTGGGAATCGTGTAGACAGGAAGATTACTAGTATAACTACTAGGAATGCCTTTAAATACTTTCGTGTGGCATTTGATTCTAAAGCGTTTTAAAAAATAATTCTGGGTAGGTTACTAAAATACCCCAAAACAGTCATAGGGGAGAACATTTCTTAGCATGAGTCCTCTTCATCTTTCTCTAATTCACGGGGAAAAATTTTTCAACCCAGTGAGCACAGTTCAGCAAGGTGGACATGGAAAGAACAGCCAATCACTTCAGCTATGGTACAGGGACTTCTGACAGCCTGTGCTGGCAGGTTGGCTGACGAGTCTCTCTTCTCTAACCACCTCCAAAATTTATCCTCTCAGGATATCTGCCAAAACTCAAGTCCCCTAAAACCAGAGTAACTTTTCTCAGAGTCAACAGAATATCATGGGACCCGTAGTTTCCTGGGAGCAGCACTGAAAATTTCTAAGCTGCTGGCTGCACCATGGCCAGAGAGAAAAGGCGGAGCCTCTGTCTTCTCTAATTTGAACTACAATGCCAGAGTGGCAATAAAGGATACCAAGTACACTTAGAGTTAGCTGTGTTAGCGATTCTCCATGTGACCTTGCACAGGTTACTTAACTTCACTTTTAATGGAGGAAAAATACTACTTACTCCACAGAGCTCTTGTGGGAATGAAAGAAGATAAAGCAGGTAAAGCCTTTGGTACTATGCCCTCATATAGTAATTATTGTTCTTATAGCAGTCCTTATTCTTGTTTTTTATTATTTTTCAAACTGGAGATTTTAGAATCCTGGCCATGCATGTGGCACAGATATCCACAACCTAGGTTTAGAATGTGTCAGAAAGATTACTTCTTACAAAGGACGTAAAGAATTCTGTCAGCCTGTATATTTTAGCGTTGTCCATGTGTATTAGGCATACCATAATACTCCAGGTTCACTTTAATATTGAGATTCAACATCATCTCCTGCAATATTTGTCTACTTGTTATAATTCACCTCATTTTAACTATGGGTTTAGGATACCTATAGGGTTGAAAATCATAACCAGATAATTTAAAATGCTTAATATAAAAATTAAGTGCAGACTGAGCGTTTACTGGTACTTGGCCTTGATTAATTTTTCCTAACATTTGCATAACCATTTGTTGTGTTTTCTCATCAAATATATCATTTGACTCTCACAATACTCTGGTAGGAAATACTTACACCAGAACTTTCTTTTCTTTTTACTACAGAGAGAAATATCCTGTATTTATTCCTTTTAGATTTCAACCAGTTGGAATCTGCTCACAGGTACAAATTGTCATGATCATTTAAATTTTTAATCCATATTACAAAGGGTTGTCCAATTTGTTGTCATTAGCAACAGAATGAATCAACTTAATAGTCTGTCAGAATATGAATGTCATATTTGATAATGAAGCTTTTTTTAATTATTGTACTCCCACTACATTCTAAAGCATGCTTCCTCGTTAAAATTACCTGGAATATTTTTTTATTATAAAAGTTTCCTTGAGCCCCACCCAAGACCTACTGAATATATGCTCACAATTTCTGTGGGGTGGGGTATGGGAATCCATATTTTTTAAAAATCTTCCCAAATTATCCTGCATCAGAGACAATTGCATTGACCCAGAAGATAACCAGTAGGCATCTCCATTTTGTGCCCAGCTAAAGCCAGTGCCTTGTTTAGCAGCTGCAGCCAACCTATTTTTGGCTCTTCCATCTTCCAATTATCCCACTTTTCTTCAAAAAGAAACCATTTAATATGGCTGTTAGAAAAGAACCCTCGGGCATAAACCCTTATGGAACAGTACTCTAATTTGTCATTTACCATTTCCTAAATATTAATAGCATTGAATCAAAAGCTTTAAAACTATATATTAAAATATTTCCTTCTACCATAGTAGCTACTTTTCTTTTCTTGAATTATTTTTCAGTTGGAAGTTTAGACTTCAGATATTATTTTATGGGGGAAATTCTTAAATGGAACTTTGTTACCACTTAAAGATAGATGATTTTTCTGCTCTCATGTGATCCATTTAAACATACCATCAAAGTGAACTATGGACTCATTTTGAGGAAAAAATATATCCCATAGAACATAATTCCCCAAGACCTTTATTTATTTGATTTCTGCTCCCTGGCATCATGGCCTCATGACATGCAATTCTCAGTTCTGTAAGCCTCCCAGGAAATAGCATTCATAAAAAGTCATTTCACAGCAGACTTCAATACCAACCCAACAATAAAATATTCCAGCATGTTCTTACACTGAAGGCAACCTTCAACAGCAACTGCTCCATTCTTTTTACATTGTAAAGACACCTTTCGGTAAAGACATCAAAGATTTCTACGGACCAGATCCCACAGCAACCTTTTTTTTTTTTTTTCCAATAGAGATATGCCTGGATGTCAAACCCCAATGTAAGCTATTAGGGAATTTTAGTAATTCCAGCTACTAGAGATCTAAGGACACTATCAACACACAAATCCCTCCAATTATTTTTTTTCATATGAAGAAATAATTTTAAATATAAAACGGAAAAGAAATCACATTTAGGGAAGCGGCTGTGGCTCAATCAGTAGGGCTCCCGTTTACCATATGGGAGGCCCTGGGTTTGGTTCCCGGGACCTCCTGGTGAAGGCAAGCCCGCCCGCACGGCGTGGTTAGCTGACCCAGCGAGCACAAGCAGCAAGGGGGGGATAAATGAATAAATAAATAAAATCTTAAAAAAAAAAAAGAAATCACATTTACAAAACACAAATGGATCTTCAAAGCACCTGAGTTATTCATTCTCTGCTCTCTCCACCCATGAAATCATGCCTCTTATTGAAGGGAAAATCCTCTTCTTCACACCTTCTCTATTTTGTCTGTTTCCACTAAGGATTCTCTATGTCTTAAACCCCTCTAATTCCTCCCTCTCCCATGATCCCATCTCTTAATCCCTTTAGCTTCAAATAAGGTGTATTTAGTTACCAGGTGCCAATCAAGTTCCACTTTCATTGGCCTAGGGAGGGGAGGGAAGAGTTGTTCTGGTTGATGGAGGTGCCTCTATAACACAATCTTTTGTCAGTAGATCTCTTCTTGGCATTTCTCCCATGTTTTGCAATGTTAATCACAAACAAGAAAACAAAAAAACCGGGTCTCTTCCTCTGTCCCCACAATTCTAAGTCCCCTCTCAGTTTTTTTGTTTTGTTTATGTGCGAGGGAGGAGGTTGGATATTTAAGAATGTATTTATCCAATTGATTGTACACATAGCCTGAATTTACTGCATAATTACTCAACTTCTTATTCATTCTGTCTTTATCAATCCAGTCATACTTACAAGTAGGGGAAAAAAAAAAAGAGTATTGAACTGTTTGATGTATGTGAAGGAATTGGGAGCAAATCTAATCTCACAAATTAAGGTAAGTGGAGGCCTGATCAAATATGTTGATTTTAGCTATACCAAGCAGCTATAGTACAATGGAAAGACAAATGTACTATGCAGTATAGTCCTGGCTCTTACACAAACTACTTGATTATTTTGTACAAAGAATAAAGCCTTTCTTGGTGATGGTTCCCTTATCTGCAAGATGAATAGGTCAGAGTAGTAATCCCTGGCGCTTACAGAGCCAGTATTCTGTGATTCAAAACTTGAGAAATACTTCATCATTATGCTTCTTTTAATACTTCTTTTTCCCTATAAAGCTAATCAATTTCTTCCCTCTCTGATCATTCACATATGACCTAAACCTTCAAATACTAATAAATCAAATCTAGACACAATTCCAGAGGTTTGGTTTTGTCCATCCCTGCCTAGATTGATTTTTCTGATCTTTCAAACTTCCAAGCATATTGACAAAAGACATGGGTAATTCAGATGTACATCCATTTAGTCATTTAATGTATGATTACTAATTCTAGTGAATTTAAATTCATTTTTTTTCCCCTGAAACATGTGAATGCAAATTGCAGTCTTCATGGCACTTCACTTCAAAATCTTCAGCAGACATCTCCTAAGAAGGACATTTTCTAGTATAACCACAACACCATGATCAAAAGCCATAATAACTTGAAAGTACTGTTTCGGTTTGCTAATGCTGATGATGCAAAATACCAGAAATGGGTTAGCTTTTATAATGGGGCATCTATTCAGGTAAAAGCTTACAGTTCTGAGGCTGTGAAAATGTCCAATCATGGCATCATCAGAGATGCTGTCTTACCAAAGGTCAGCTGCTGGATCATGGACTCTTGCCACATGGCAAGGCAAAATGGTGGGCCTGTCAGTCTCTCTCTGTTTTCTCTTCCAGGTTCACCTTCTCTTTCAGCTTTGAGGTGCTCCATGGGCTTAGCTTCATTTTTTTTTTTTTTTTTGTTATTTTTGTTACCGAGAGGTCCCGGGGCTTGAACCCAGTTCCCTCCATATGGGAGACAGACGCCCAACCGTTTGAGCCACATCCATCCCCAGGCCTAGCTTCTTGAGGGACCTAGTTGCTTCAGCTTCTCTGCTAATTCCAGCCTCCGGCTTCTCTCTCAGCCTCTCAGGGTTTCTCTATCTTCCTGCAGTCCTCTCTTACACATGGCAGGGTCAAAATGGCAGCTGTCTTTCTCTGTGTGTTTCTGCTTTCAGTTATCAGTTTATATAAGACTCCAGCAAGAGGATGGCAGCATAACCTGGGTCACGCCTTACTAACATAATCCAATCAAAGACCCTGAAGCAATCTAATCAAAAGTGATCTGACAAAGATCCCTTAACTGAATCTAATGCAATCAAAGGGCCCCACACCCACAAGAATGGATTAGTTCAAAGAATATGATCTTTTCTGGGATTCACAAAACTTCAAACTGTTAGTTTTCTTATCGTTGTTCTGAACTGTATTAAAATTCCTCCCAGTCACTACACCTGTCTCTAATTCCCGTGTATGTTCTTATTTTCAGAAATGCATTATTTTGACCATAAGACTTTTTTCCCTTTGTAACCTAAATCTCAGACATAGTATGCTTTTTTTCCAACAATGAATTTCAATTTTCTATCCTATTTGGTAAAAAAAAAAAAAGTTACAAATAAATGTCACATTCTTCCCACTTAAAGGATTCTTTCTTATTATATGTTATCCATTATATTTTCACAAGGTCTGTAAGAATATATTGCTGTCTAAGAATAATGACCTTGCTGCTAGCCATTCACAAACATAAATGTGGGCTAGAAAGCACTACTATGGATTTATTGTCTTTAAACTGTCACCTTCAATCCAAATAGGACCAACCCAGGAGAGGCTTCAGTGGTCCTCTTTGCAGTCTGATTCCCTTTCCTCTTCTCATTTCTTATGTTTTTGTTTGGATTTTTCCTACACTCTACCCTGACTCTTCCCCTATCGCAACCCCAAGTTCCTGAGACAATGAATCCATATTCCTCTTGTCTTCTTTTCTGGAACTAGACTTGAGACTTTCAGTATCTCCAGAGTGGCGCTTCTAAGGAAAGAGAAATATTTTACTCATCATTATTGACCATCTCTTAGAGCATGACTTTGCTGATTTATTATGCCAAACTCCCTGTTCACAGGGGTAAGAAGAGCAGAAACACAGTGGGTAAGTGAGATAGACACATTATCCTACCACAACGATAGTTTTTATTTTGCTTTTTCATAACTGCTGGACTTAAGTAGCATAAGTTGATGTATTAGTCAGCCAAAGGGGTGCTGATGCAAAATACCAGAAATCTGTTGGTTTTTATAAAGGGTATTTATTTGGGATAGAAGCTTACAATTACCAGGCCATAAAGCGTAAGTTACTTCCCTCACCAAAGTCTATGGCCCTGTGTTAGAGTAAGATGGCTGCCAATGTCTGTCAAGGTTCAGGCTTCCTGGGTTCCTCTCTTCCTGTGGCTTCCCTCTCTCCAGGCTCAGCTGTTCTATCACCACAAGGCCAGCTGTAGACTATTAGGTGAACGGCTTGTTTCTCTTGGTGGGGACTTCTCTCTTTCCTCACAACCAAGCTCCTCTGTGTGCTTACTTCCTGGGTCTCCAGCTCAAGACTCCCTTCTCTGCGGTGCGGTTTCCCAGTGAGTCCCCACCCACCAAGGGGGTGGGGATGCAACGTCCTATTGATGTGGCCCAATCAAAGCCTTAATCGTGATTTAATCAAGTAAAAGTAAAACCTTTGAATCCAATACACTCTAATACGCCCAGAGGAAAAGACCAGTTTACAAACGTAATCCAATATTTTTTTTTTGGAATTTATCAATAATATCAAAATGCTACAGTTGACAATGGAGAAAATATCCCTCCTTTCCCCCAAAAGACAATTATTTTAAAGATCCAAATTATTTTAGCATCTAGAAGAATGTTAACTCTCATCCCCAAGCATACACAGTAAGGTTCTTCATACTGTGTATCTTTGCTTTCACTTTTTTTGTGACAAGAAAGGAGGGAAAAGGGAGGGAGCAGATGAGTGAAGAAGACAATTACCCAATTTTAATTTGTTGTGTCAGAGAGTAAGATTCTGAAACATCAGACTTACCATGTATTGGTATACACTTTATTGAGTAATCCTTTGTGTCCTTAAGGGCTGCTTCATCCTTTAAAAACCTTTCTTACAATGCAGTTGCATCTGGAAGGACACATATAACATAGTAGATACAGTCTGATGTACATGATGGTAGAGGTATGGTTAACGAACATGCTGTGGGAACATGGAGACGAGCCATTTAGGAATAGAGTAAAATTAATTATTAGTTTCTGGTCATACCACCAGCTAGTGGCAAAGCTAGGACAGAACAGATCTTCCATTCCAGCTGCTCCTGGGATGACTTAGACAATCAACTTCAAACAAGAACCTCCAGAAAGAGACTTAAGTATTGGCACCTAGTGGTGTATTGGGGGATGGGGAGGTACATAAAGTCTATCAAGCTCAACTCCTCCAACATTTTGGTCTGTCCTGGAACCAACCTTGCTACTACCATTTCTTGTGTCCTTTGTTCCTCTGATCTGGTCTTCCATGCTTCCTGTCACACCCCTCCTCAGACTATGAACACATGAAGACAGTCTCCATATCTATTGCTACTAAAAATTCACTGCTAAGGGGAAGAATGATGCCCCACATCCTTTTTTTCCTAACTCTCATTATTCAAGGGTTCAGAAATGAGGAGAACCTGCCCTTTTTGATCAGCTGTCTATAGACGTGAACATTGAAGGCCAACCCTGAGATCAGCCCTCCCATAGCCCACATTTCTTAGCTGTGCAGAGCATCCCTGTAAACACACTGCATCAGGAATGTGTCATTAGGAAGCAGGAAATGTGCCTCTATAGTTAAACTTGTACTAAGGCCAGGTCTGTATTTGGCCTATGTTATGTGTATTGACTTCATCTGTGTTTTTCAAAAACAAAGGGTGAACAGCCAAAGTCTAGGCTTTAAAATGGGGATGTTTAACTGTTCTTCTTAATTTAATTTAGATTCAGTTTTATGAATCACAGTGAGTGGCTGAGCCAGATGATGCGTTTTCTTATTATTGGCTAAAGAAAGATCCAGTGTACTCTGAGTCCCAGCCAAGCTGAATGACTTCCAGATTCCAAGCTCAGCCATCTCCCTGCCTTTGCTCACCTTTTGCTGCACCTGAAATGTTTTTCCCTACCTTCTTCATATCCAAATAAAAATATCAAACCTTCCACTCCACCACCATCTCCCAAGGTGGGAGACCTACCATGCTCTGAACTCCCTCATTATTTTTGTGTGTACTATTTTATGTCACTTTTACTTCACCTTCAATTACTTATGTGCAATTATGATTTTCACCATGAGATAAGTAAGTCCTGGAAGACAGAACTCACAGTGCTTAGCTCTGAAACCTCCTAGTGACAATGAATGAGTATTCTATATAAATCCCAAATATGCACACAAGTACATACACACACATAAACATTATCTACATTCCAATTCTTTCAAATGGTTCATCAATAATCTGCAAGAATGTTTATATTTTTTAGACTTTTGGGAAATAAACCCAAAATGCAAATGAAAGACTCAAAGGTGGGGGAAAGGGGATGAATGCAATCTAATAGTAATTATATGTATTGTTGGGAAAGTAAAATAGTAAAATAAATGTTTAACTAGAAATCAGGACACAAAAGAACTAAGTTTCCCACATACTTTTATTTATTTTGCAATGTCAAACTCATTCTCTACTTTTCGTTTCAATTATATTTCAGAACTCCTAAACATGTGGACACTTTTGGCCCATTACATAGTTAGTAAAGAAACAAGTACACAAAAGAAATAATAATAAAATCTCCTGTGTGGGCTTGGCATGTTTAAACTGCCAAAGCAAATCAAGGATAAGAAGTGTCAAAAAAATTTGAGACCAACAATAAGCCCAAGGTCATGGGAAGCTTTGAAATGCTCTTGCATCACTGCGTGTATTTAAATGAAATCTCCATATTGTAAAGATAACCTGTAAAAGGTGAAATAGTGCCCTAAAAGTATGCAGGCACCACAAAAGCCAGGTCCTTGGTTCGTGTTTAATAAGCATGAAATGAACATCTAATACTTGCCCTTTGTGGTGCTAACATGGGAGGTATAATGTAAGGAAGCATGCTCTCAGCCCTGAGGAGTTCACAGCGGAGTGGTGTACAGGCATGTCCACACAGATGATGATACAGTGTGCGAAGTCTGTGGAGGAGAAGGGGACAGTGTGTTTGGGGAATAACAGTAGGAAAAAGTGTTATAGTCCTGGTTGCATTAGGAAAAAGAAGGGGCTGTTTTCAGAGAGGAGGAGACACTTGGAGTAAAAGCAGGAGGTGTTTGCCCATCAGAAAACATGGGCAGGAAAATTCAAAGCCAAGGTTGCACAGCCAGGTGTGAGAACGCCTGCACTTTCCATAAACTGCTCACAGTCCAGTGTGCTGAGGGCCTGAGCTTCCCAAGTGGGAAAACAAGGTTCAAAAGGAACTGGTCATTCTGATTATCAAGGGGTGTGATTTTCACGGTAAGGAGTTTAGCCTTGATTCTAAAATGGTGGGGAGGCTTTAAAGACTTAAAATTGGTGCAAGAGGTAGGAGAAGGATCCCATTTGATTAAAGATTGAAGGAAATTCTCCAAGCATCAAAGTTTTATACATAAAAACACTTATTTTACAAATTTAGCTTTTGCCAAATACTAAGGATCTGGTTTGTATGTCCTACTTAAGTTAGAGGTAATGGCAAACTAGTCTCTTGTAAGATAATATTGCTTTTGAAAATTTGGTTAACATCCCAAGGAGCCTCAGCACTTAGCAGTCTTGGCTTATATATAAATACTTAACTCTAATTTCCAGGGGAAGAAAAACAGAATTAAGAAAGAGAAATGCAAAAATCTGTTAAAATCTCCCCCTGGATTAACAGAGAATTTCAATAATTCAAAGAGATTTGCAGTTCATCGACTATTGTTTATCACCTTGAGAAAGCAAGAAATAGGTTAAGCATGTGATTTTGCAAGCTGCTGCTTCCTGTATTAAATCTGGTTTTCCAAATGGAAGATGTGATATTTTTCACAGAGAACAGATTTCAGGAACAAAATCTTTTAGCAAAGAAAACATTTCTAAAGCTACTATTTCTCCAAACTCCCTAGGCAAACTAATGTGATGTACACACCCACCTATTAATTTCCCTAGCAATATCCGGCTGAAAGGTCTTAGTTCTTGGCATTTAATGAACTGTTGAGTGGGTACACAGCTGGTAACACTGGTTCTGACTCACATCTAGGGGCTAGGAAACAAATTCAGCAGTCAGGAGTTCAAGCGATGTAATGCCTACTCTTAAGGTAAAGGTTAGAAGCAAAACTCCTTAAGGTGAATCTCATTACAAATCTCTGCAGGGCAATAGAGAAAGTGCGTTCCTAAACTCTACTCCCAGCTAGCCTGGCCCCAGCTCCTCCTTCATTCCTGTCTCTCAATTGCTCTCTTCAAGAATGTCTTCCCTAATGAAACTGATACAACTGGATGTCCCTTGATTATCCATCTGGCAGCCACTTACTGACATTGTTTGCTTCATCTTTGTTCCTTTGTCATTTTCACATGTTTACATCCCTTCTCCCAACTGGACCATAAGGGTTTCTCCATCTTACCTAGGCTATCCCTGTGCACACAGTGAACATTCAATAAATTCTCTTCAGTGTCTGTTAGATGAACTATCCTATAAGACCTAAGAAATAGAGGTGTCTAGGGATTTGAGGAAGTGTATCATAATAAAGGAAGCCCCATTAGCTCACAGTTGGAAAAATTGAGCCTGCTAGCTAAAAAGTATTGTGGCAAGACAGGGAAGACTGGAAAAGAAAACAAAGTGGAAGAAAGCTCCCAGAGACCAAAGGGAAGAGAAGAATTAATAAAGTCTTACTCTCTGAGAGATTTATCACACAGTGGCTATAAAACTAGAAATCTAACAATTTATTTTTTTTAGGAATGTTGGACCACGACTTTCTAAACAATTTCCTTGGAAGATATGTTTTATTGCCAAGTGATTTCCTTTGATTTTTAAGATATTGTAAATGATCTTAATATGTGTTATAAACATTACCAGAATATTTTAAATAAAATGTAATTTTGTTGAGCCACAAACTCCTTTCAACCTCATAATTTAAATCAACACAGCCTGTATTCTGGGGACTCACCAAGATTTTAGTGATGGGCTTCCATCATAACAAAACAAGCAATCAGCTTGGAAATGAGACAAATATCAATTCACTCTGAGAGAAAACATGGAAACTGAGACCAGATATTCATCTGCAAGGTATAATGAAGATTATGGGAAATGTATTTTAAAATGTCCAGTATTGGAGGAAAATTGTCTCAAGTCCAAACAGCACTGAGACTTTACCACCAGTATTTACATGCTGTTATATATTGAAGAAATTTGTGGACAATGTTTGCTTATAAGCATAACAGTATTTTACAACCAAAAGTAAGTGACATAAGTGAAAAAATAAAGACTGCCTTAACCTGATGTGTTGCATGCCTGCTCAGAAAAAGTGGACAAAGTTGTAGCTCTGGTGGCATGAGAAATATATGGAAGACCTAGCCCCAAATTATCTTCCTTTTCCCCAAGCAGTTGTTTTCCATCAGGGATCTTTGCTTTCTCTTAGGCATTTACCTTGGGATAGGAGGTTTGAATAAACTCAGTAATAAATTAATTTCCATGCATAGCAAGAGTAATAATATGAAGTAGAAGACAAATGAGGAAGGGCCCTCCGAGTAAGGAAGAAGGGACAGAAGGCACTGATGTCACCTACTTAGTTATTTGGGCTCAGGGAATGCCTATGTCTCAAAAAGAGGGCAAAGAAGAAAGATCCAGAAAAAAGAGGTCAAAGAATTTGAAGGCCGTCCAGAAGAAGGTCTAGTTTTTTGTTTTTATCTTTAAAGAGGATAATTGACAAATAAGCTTTATTTCAGGCAGCTATTTCACACACTCTCTCTATCCTGTTTATTTCCTTTATAGCACTTATCATAAGTGATAATTAAATTATCCATTCACTAGTTTACTTTGGTATTTCCTCTTTCTTCCATATGAGTATCAAAAGGAGTAGGACTGTGTCTTTTGCACAAATCCATCCCCAGCCTTCATCAGATAATGTTGTTGAAAGACTGCATACATGAATATCAAAGTGCTGCAGAGATGCTGATAAGCATGAGCTGGGGAAGTGTGGCTGGAGAAGGGGTAGCATTTAGGAGGACTTGGTAACTTTTAGTTTCAGTACTGTTGTACAGAGACCAGACTGCAAAGGCCTAAGAGAGCTCTTAAGCTGGTTCCAAATGTGGCCATTGGCTCGGACACACCATGAAGGTTTTTTGGTAAAATGGACTGGGCTCAGGGCCAGCACAACACAAACTCCAGGGAATGTCATTCACTTGCCCTCGGTATCCAAGCCCCACATATAATACTGCCGCAGAAACACTAGGAGTGAGACACAGGTTGCCGTGATGATGGACAGTTAAGTTTGGTCCACTGAAAACAGCTCTCCTGGAAATACTTCTTCAAAGCCAAGGTTCTAGTGAGGAGACTGGTGCAGTCCTAGTGCACTTACACCACAGAGCAGAACATAACCTGAGACGACCAACCACAGGGCTGTTTCCCTAACTGCCTTCCTCCCCTCTCATCTCCACACCCCTCCCCTCCCCCAGCTGTGGCTGCTCCAAGCTTGGTCATATGACCCAAGTCAGAAGAATCAGAATCTCTTCTCAGAAATTTTCAAACTCCTTTTCCTGGCTAAAGAGAATGTTTTTCTCTCTAATCACATTGCTGAAAGAATGTGATCCAGAGGCTGCCCATGGCCCTGGCCCCACCATAAAGCTGAACTATAAAAATAAGCTAATGTCCAGAGAGAAGCAAAGATAGGATCAGCTGCCAGGGGCATGCAGCGGCCCTCACTTAGGTCACTCCTGCCCCTCCTGAGGCTTTACCATTGACTGACCCCCTTGAATCTCTGTGCTACTCAAATGTTCTTCCCCCAAATCTTGTTTTTTACTTAGTTTGAAATGAACTCCTGTCACTTATACCCAAGAGAGTCCTAATAGAGTTAGTTATACTTCCTTTGAATTTCAAGGTAAAACTAGAAAGTGGCTTGGGTAATTATTTTCCCTGAACTTGAATTGGCAGCTAAGAGTGTTTAATCATCAACTCAAAGGCTACACTGAGAATAAAGGAGTTTTACTACCCTACGTTAGCTTTTTCTACTTATTTTGTGTCTTCTAACTCAGATCAAACAGAGAATCAAGCTCTCAAAAAAGAATAAGAGGAAGGAGATTAACTGCTGAAGACACTTACTTTCCACCTTTAAATACATATTCATTTAGATAACTGGCTAGATATGCTGCAGAATTATACTCTACTAACTGTAACCCTTCACCCACTGAGCTTGGGAGTTTCATTCTGAGGAAATAATTCACCACTGGTAAGCCAAAACACGAAGCAGTACATTTGTTATACAAGAGAAGGGATTTTGCAAATGAAAATACTTTAAGATTTAGTCTTTATCTTTTTCCTAACCTCATTTTAATTTTTCTCCCCACTTCTCTGCTTTCGCTATTTTCTCTTGTGCATGTGTAAAATTACATACTTCATAATGTCCATTGTACTCAGGTAGAAAATCATGTAACAAAACATGCTATTTTAAAATACAAGGTATAATGTATAAACATGTAATACGAGAACATTTTATTGACTTCTTGGGCCTAAATAAACAGGAGTGACCCCTGTAGATATAACGTATACCTTGAACAGAGTTATTAAGTGTGGCAAACAGCTATCCCCACACTATATCCACCTCATTATTCCTTACTAACAGAACTCATTTTTTTCTTAGTACTGGGGATGGAACCTAAGACCTTGTACATGAGAAGCAGGCACTCAAACCATTGAGCTACACCCACTTCCCAAGAACTCTTTGTTCAAGCAGTAGAACACGGAAGCCAAGGATACATCATGGTTGGTCTAAATGAGTCATAATGAAATCTTACCTTTTTCCAATAATTGGTATAAGAGTGGCCCTGTGGCCCAGTTCTAGCCTAGATATGACAAAAAGAGGAGGACTGCAAAGGATCCTAAGAAAGATTTCCCTCTAATGAAAGGTAAGAGCCAATGTGAGGCAGAGAGCCTTATTCCTCCAATCCCTTCCCTTCCCACATAGACTCTGTGGTGGGAAGATATGATACCTTGGAGGGGCAATTATTAGGGAGATAACACAGACTACCCCAGGATAAAAGAACAAAAGGATGAAAGGAGCCTGGATTCTCTGGAATTGTTAAGTGCACAATTGTCTTTATTGTCTATTCCAGTGTTAATGCCCTTGTTAGATATTTGCAGCTGAATGCATTTTAGCTGATAGGTTATAAAATAGAATTGAAAGCACACTTGCATTCAACAGCTCTCATTGTGATTCCAAGGGGATGGGCTATAATTAACAAATATTTTATATATGGAAGAGCTAAGGTTTTATAAGAAGAGTACTATAAACTCTTTGTAAATAAATTCTAGGGTATGTCAAGATTTTATGACCATAGGATCATAATAGGTATAGGTCAAACAAAATAAGAATTTAACTCTAAATATACCAACATACAAATAATCTGGTTTTATTTTATGCACCATTTCATTCATGTACAATGTTAGCATTTATGGATATGATTTAAAACAGATTAACAGAAAAAAAATTTATAACAGTCCTTAGCTGAGTATCAGAAATTTAAAACAGATTTGAAAACTCTTCTGCCATATTCAGGATTTAAATGCATTGAATATGTCAGCAATTTTGTTTTCTCACAGCAAGAGATAAAAGAAGCAAAGATAAAGGGATGCACAAAATAAAGTCTTTGGGGATATTAAGGCAATTAAGAGCAATATGGAAGTAATCAAAACTTGGCTGACAGACCAAATAAGATTTTATGAAATAAAAATATGCGCCAACATTTGCAAAATGTTGTATGCCTTCAGATTACGTATGTCTACAAAAGCAATCAAGGGATAGATTCAATGTGAAGATATGAAACCATTAGCAATGGATGAAATGCAAAAGGATTTCCTGGGTTTGACCATAGATAAGCATGTTAATGTTTAAGTCCTTATCTACATACTAGCCAAGTTTTAAAAGTTGAAGCACAGGAAGCAGATGTGGCTCAAGCTATTGAGCTCCCGCCTACCACATGGGAGGTCCCTGGTTCAGGTCCTGGTGCCTACTAAAGAAGACACTGAGCTGACATGACAGGCAGGCACAGAGAGCTGATACAAGAGACACAAGGAGTAAAAACATAATAAGAGACACAATAAAGCAGGGAGCGGAGGTGGCTCAAGCAATTAGGTGCCTCTCTCCCCCATCAGAGGTCCCTGGTTCAGATCACAGTGCCTCCTAAAGAAACAAGGAAGAACAACAGATACAGCAAGTACAAACATCAAGGGGGTGGGGAGAAATTTTTTTAAAAAGGAAGTTGAAGCAGTATCTATCAACCATTTCATCATGAAAGACAGAACATGTATGAATAAAAAACATGCAAAAGTCAAATAAAAAGCTTCTTTTGTTATTGTGAGAAGTTCTGCTTCAAATCAGTTTGAAATATTTAGGAAGCAGGTTTAATTTTTTATTTTATCAAATTGTTCTCCCTGAAATAATAAGTATTAAAAGAGATACCTAATTAAAACACCCAATATCCTAGCATGAAACAAATGGAACTGCCTGAATATGGGCACAAATTGTTGATTAATAAAACCCAGACATACCCATCAGGGGATTCCACTTCTCTAGAGACTCCCAGGGAGCGAAATAAGAACCGCAGACATAGATAAACACAAAGTTTAAAATATCAGTCAATGCAGATCTCATGAAGATGAGAATGCAACCAACAGATGTGACCTAAACCACACCAGACAGAGGGAAATAATAACGAGGCAAACATAAAGCTATGTTTTTGTCTGGATTATATGTGATGTGTTGGAAACTGACATATTACAATCCAGATTTCAGTGCAACAGCTGTCATCTTGCTGATCCACTTGTGTACTACTCTCAGCAGATTTCAGCCTCCTCTTGTGGTTCTTTAAATGTGGCAGTATCCTAAAAAAGATTAATATAATCGTATCAAAGACATTTGAACTTTAAATAATAATGCCACAGTGGAGAGGCAGATCTGTTGCTAATTTGTTTCATTGCTCCTTACATTTGCTGCTTTCCTACATTCAGGCATACCTTCTGTGTTTGCAGTCAGCTTTGAATGTTAAGGGTTATCTAATGCTCCCCCACCCACCCAACTTCCTGCATATCACATCCCATGTTTCTTCTTTGGGTAAAAAACTTGCAGCCAGATACAGACTAAGATTTCCAGCAAAGGTGAGCTCCTGCTAGTTTACTCAGAGATGTTTCCTTGGAGTGCCCCTAACAATTGTGAAAATCCCAATGGAGCCTAATAACTGCCTGATGTTTTTATACAACAAGCTGAGCCACCGGATGGAGGATCCGCTAATTAACCACTTTTAGAAACTACCCACAACTTGGTAGACAAAACATCTGGAACTCTCAGGGTCATGTAAACAAGTCACCTTTACCATTAGTATTCCCAAATGGAAGGAAAAAGTCTCTGAGTAAAGCTATATTTAAGCCCAAGGAACATTCCACAACCACAGAGTGTTATTCTAGAAATAAGTTAGCAACAAAGACCTCTCTGGCTTTAAAAGATTTCAATACACAATGGACATAAAATTGGAAGGTATCTTATTAGGGAACAATCCTGCTGGGAAACAAGAGAGATGGAAGTGTCAGCCTTTCTCCTAACTCTTTCCTGAGTCTGTGGATGGAACAGTGACAAGAAAGCTATAGACCAGCTAATGGAGAAGGTATCCAAGATGTAATTGTCAATGGAAACGCTTCCTTTCCAGTCACTGCACAGAAAGGAAACGTAGAATAAGTATGTAACAAAAAGAACCTAAGAACAAGCCCAAACATTTTGTCCCAGCCTTGATATTGAACTTGATCTTTATGCAAGCAAACATCTAAGGCAGACTACTAGAGAGCTTTATCTCTAAAGTGATAATTTGTACTAAGTGACATTTAAAGTTCTTTTCTCTATCAAATATGTAAATGCCTGTAATCTACCTCTAAAAGTGATGCTAGTAGATAATCCAAGCAGAGAAGAACAGCTTCTCCATGACATTCTTTTTTTTTTTTCCCTTGGTTTTTTTTTTTTTGGGGGGGGTGGGGTTGTTTTCTTCTTCTTTTTTTCTCTCTTCCCATGACATTCTATTCATAGGTTAAGGGCTTCTCATCTTCTCTTTTCCATACCTAAATCTTTAAAACTCAAGACACACATTTCATGGGTGAGGATTAGGAAAGGAAGCTCTTCTTTTTGGGAAGGCACTTGAATGGAGTAAAAAGATGAGAAAAGGGGTAACTATGTAGTAATGTGGAGAATTAAAATTTATTACCTTTAGGAAAAAGGAGCTTTACACTCTAATATCTTTAGGAATAATTACTATTTAGATTCAGAAAAGTAAGTCTGCTCTTCTTCCAGGACCCATAACCCTGACTCCAAGGAATGAGCTGCTGTGGAACTTAGTGACATAGTGTCCTCGTCAAAGAGGATGGAAGGAATTGGGTTCCTGGGCCAGATACATGAACTAAGTCTCCTAAAAGGACTGGATATGGTAGAGACAGGCACAAAGAAAAACAGCAAATATTTACCAAATACTTATATAGCATCTACTATGTGCTAGGTTCTAATATATACACTGGACATGTATTAACTCATTAAATCCTCTGAACAATCCTATGAAGTAGGTGCTATCATTACCATCTTACACATGTGAACACTGCCTGTTGGGGATTGAATCATGAACCTCACAAAACATGTATTCAAATCTTACTCCCCTTTCCTGTGGGTGTGAATCTTTGAAGATGCAATTATTAGTTAAGATGTGGAGCTAATTTATAAATAAGATCATTAAAGATCTCATTTAGATGAGACCATATTGCTGGCTTGCCCTAGATGGAATGATTCAAGGAGGCAAGACAGAAGCCTCCATGTCCTGATCTAACTTCAGATGTTACACACCATCACCTCTGCCTATTTTATTGGTCACACAAATCAGGTCTGATTCATTGTGGGAGAAGACTATACAAGGGCATAGATACCAGGAGGTAAGGATCATTAGGTATCATCTTGGAGGCTGAGTTCTAATCAGACAAGTGAGAGAGGCAATAGTCCAGCCCAGACATCTAGCGCCACAAGCCGTGTTCTTCATCACCATGTTCTGCTCTTCTTGGTTGGAAAGCATGCCCTCTCACTGAGGATGGGGAAAAGAGGAAAAATCTCAAAGGAGGCAAGATTAGGGAACCTAGGTAAGTCCTGGATGAAAAAGTTCATATTTTCTTTTTTTTTCATTAGGTTTATAACTCCTTCTAATTTCCCTAGACTTTAAATAAAATCTTCTACAAACTAATGAGAATCTAGACACAAAAGAATTCCTCAGTTCTGAAGATAAATATTCAAAAAGGTTCTCCCCACAACTTTGGATGAACTTGATTACATTACGCTGCGTGAAAGAAGCCATTAACAAGAGTCCACATACTATATAATTCCATTCATCTGAAAATCCAGAATAGGGAACTCAATAGAGACAGAAAGTATATTAGTGGTAGCTTAAGACTGGGGAGCTCATGAGGAAATGGGGTTGAGAGCTAAAGGGAACTGGTTTCTTTTTGAGGTGATAAAAATGTTGTAAAATCAACTGTGTGATGTTCCATATACCTCTGAATATACTAAATACCACCAAAAGTATGCACTTTAATTGGGTGGATTATATAGTATATAAATTATAATTCAATAAAGCTGTTTTTTTTTAAATGGCCCCCAAAGAGTTAAAGCCAAGGAAAAAAAACAAGTGATTCTGATCAGCAGCCTTGGATATTAACAGGCAATTATTTCAATATTTATAAATTCCCAAATAAAGTTGAAAGTTGATAATATTACCATTAATTCTTCTTAAATTGGATACAGTCTTCTTGGTGATTTTATATAGGAATGTGCACAGGGCTTTCTCTCCAGCCAGATACTGTCAAGTTATTAGCATTCCTGAATAAAAGGCAATTCATAGAAGAGAAAATATAAATAGCTTATAAACACATGAAGAATTTGCTCATACTTGCTAGTAATCTGAAAAATACAAATAAAAACAGAAGATTCCATTTTTCTCCAGCAATCAGGCAAAATTCTAAAATTACTAATAATTTATTGTTGGCAAAGATCTAGGGAATAGGCACAGTAATACACTGTTAGTAGGCATGTAAATTAGTATGGCGTTTAAGAGGGAAATGTGACTGTATTTATCAAAATTCTACTTCTAAATGCTATGCTAGAGAAATATTCCCACTTATTCCTAAAGAGGCACATACAAGGAAGAGCACTACAAAACTCAATCATCCATCCATAAAGTCATGACTAAAAATAATTATGCTACATCATAGTATAGAATATTAGCCAGTAGCTTAAAAGAGCATGGAAGATTTATATGTACTGACATGAAAATATCTCCGGGTCATACTACAGAGTGAAAAGCGTAGTAGGAAAAAATAAGTACAGTATAATTCTATTTATGTAAAAATACCAACAAATAACTACATATTATTTGGGTGTCTAGCTCTAAATAAATAAATCCATAGAAAAAGATTCAGAAGGATGCAAATCAACCTAGCCATGGTTATCCCTAAATTATGGAGTGAAATTAGAGTAAGGAGGAGAGGACAAGATGGGCAACGATTATAAAGATGGAAAGAGGAGCCTATGAAAGGGAAAACTATAAATTTTTTTCAACAAGAATTTAGTCATATATCCACTTGTATAAAAATATAGAGAATGTTGCAAACCTTGGGGTATTCTAGATCCAGTAGTCAGTGCACAAAAGCATTGCAGATTGACACGCAATATGACCTACTTGCAACCATAGTCTCACAAAATCAAGCCTTGTAATAGTAGACCAGGTGTCAGAGAAAAACAAGGAGAAATAAACCCATCTACTTCTGCTGTGCATTTAAATTTTTAGCATGAACTTCTTATGGCTTCTACCCTGGTATTCTTTTATGACCATTGGTTTCTTCCCACAACTCATGTAAAAGGCCTGGAACATAAACCAACAGTTTAACTGGAAATTTGTATTTGAAAGAATGACTTCATGAAAAGCCAGTTTCTGCATTTGAGGCAAAACAGCTTTTCCAGATGAATATTGAAAAAAAAAAAAACCAAGCAGATAATAATTCCTGGATTTTTCCAACATGAGATATCACTATTTTACCACCCAGATACACTATCCAAATCTCAGTGGATAGCTTAACTTTCTTTCTAGATTGGGCTACATAGCTATAAAATAAGTTGCCTACTCTATATAAATGCTACTAATAAAGCAAATATAACATTATTCAATAATTTAACTCTTGCTTACACCTTGTCCCCTGTCACAAGATTCTTTTGACTGTTATAAGCCTTATACGTACTTCCAGTTATCGGAATTTCTGTCATGGTTGTCTTCCCCACTAGACCACAAACAGAGTAGCAGTTTGGTATTATTTATGAATTCCAAAAATAGATATTGGATTTTGTTTGTAAAGTGATCTGTTCCTCCAGGCATATTAGATTGTATTGGATCCAGAGGTTTCACTTTTACTTGATTAAATTATGATTAAGGCTTTGATTGGGCCACGTCAGTAGGACTCATAGAGAAAAGACATGGCAGAGGACAGAGTTGGGAGTTTTTGATGTGGAGCCTGGGGAAGTAAAGACATGGAGAAGGGGGACACAAGCAAGTTTTGATCCTGGAGCCCTGGAAGTAAGCACACAGAGAAGCAGATATGTGAGGAAAGAGAGAAGGCTCCATTAGACACAGCAGAGGCCCCAGGAAGAGAGAGGAGCTGCTCACCTGATAGTCTACAGCTGACCTTGTGGAGAGAACAGAGGAGCAGAGCCCCGCGAGAGAGACAAGACTTATCCCAGCCTACATCTGATATTGGAAAAAGCTGGGACGAAGGAGCCTTAAGAGGAACGGGAAGCCTGAACCCTTGCAGACATCGGCAGCCATCTTGCTCCAACATGTGGCGACAGACTTTGGTGAAGGATGTAACTTGTGCTTTATGGCCTGGTAACTGTAAGCTTCTACCCCTAATAAATACCCTTTATAAAAGCCAACAGATTTCTGGCATTTTGCATCAGCACCCCTTCAACTGACTAAAACAAACAGCATGAGAGTCAGAGTGTGTCTCATTCTCCTTTGTAAACACCTTGGTTTAGTGTCTAGATCAGTGATCGGCCAATAAACACTTCTTAAAGATTACTGCTCATGGAATGTTTATTTGACATCTAAATACTATGTTTTAATAAAACAGCTATAAAAAGAATGTTTATTTTTGAGGATTATAATTTATGAAAGAAAACATATAAAACATCAACATACAAATCCTAATATGATACTTTGAAACAGAGTTTGGAACAGCCATAGAATAAAGTCTGGGAGGCATAGTAGAAACTTATGTACTTTGCAGCTCCTTAAGATCAGGGACTGTGTCTTCTGTCTCTAAATTTTCTATACCCAATATGGTGCCTGGTGACCTAGTGTGTGCTCAAGTAAATACTGCTACATGAATGATTAAAGATGTGAGCAGGCCTGGGCTTTGGAGGTAGATAATCCTGGACTGTAAATTTTAACCAGCTGACCTCAGATATTCTCTTTCTTTAGATCCTCATGTGCAAAACTGAAATAAAATTTCCATAGTTGCCTGGTTGCTCTGAAAGTAAAGTAGGTAAAGTATTCATTGCAGTGCTTGGCAAAGAGTAGATTCTCAAGAAAAGTTTCACTTAGCTGCCAGTGTAGGGGGGGAGATGTTAAAATTCAACCAAAGAATTTTTCATGGCTAGTTTGTAATGCTCCATGTGCCTTTTTTGTCATCTTACTTGATAATGATATAACATGGATAAAAGAAAAGTTACTAGTTTCTACGTCTCTGCAAACTTTTTAATCTCTACCACTCCCCAACCCCCTACCAGCTAAAGAGAAGCTTCCTTTGGCCACTGGACCTCAGCCTTGCCTTCCAAGGGAGAAACTGGATCAGTCAGCTCAGAACCTGTAGCTCTGTGATAGACTCAGGCAAGAAAGCAAGAACTAAAAGAGCAAGGATGGAGGAATTTACAAAGGAAAAAGCCAAGTTACGTTCATGGGAGAGAAGAGAAACCTATATAAAAGGAAAGATGAGAGGGAGAGAAAGTGAAAGACTTTAGAGCAATTTGGCAAAGAGATTTTAGTAGAGATTTGATGAAGTAGGTTGGGTACAGAGAGGTTTCTGGGTGCCTAAGAAGAGAGAGAGATGGAAGAGTTAAAGGAAAGAATAGGGAAGAAGATTTTTTAAAAAGCTGTTGAAGTTATGAATCTGATTTCTTTAAATATTTTCAACAGATTTAAATAAAGGTTGCAATTATTTTTAGGCACTTTTAGATGCTGATCTACACTTCTTTCTGTGAAAAACTGGGCAAAAATTGGGTCTCCTCTTGCCCCAGGCTTTTATCAAATTATATAAAGAGTTCCTAGAAGATCACATTGGAATTGCCCTTAATAAAGGAATAAATAATGGAAGATACTCAAAGCAGTCTACAGAAAGTTACAATGCAATTTAATTGTTTAAAAACATCACAGGATAAGCACAGACCAAGAGAGACCAGGGCAAGCAGGTACCACATGCAGAGCAGAATCCCGTGTTGCAGGCGCTAATAGGTTAGGGTGGGCAGGGCTGGGTCTTTTTTACCAAAAAGGCAGAGGATGCAAACACGCACGTGCACAGGTCAAAACACATATGTACTGTAAGCAGGTAAAATAACTAAAATAGATCAAGCTAAAGTGAGTTATACATCACCATCAACCCTTGGTAAATGCAGGATAGCATTTTAATGTAAATTTTACTGAAATAATAAACATATACAGAAGGGCATACATATCATAAATTTTCACAAAGTGAACAAACCTGTATAACCTCCCCTAGATTGAGAAATTAAAAGCATCCCAGAAGCCCCTACATGCCCCTCACTACCCCCAATCCCAAAGATAACTGCTTGTTTCACCAGTTTCAGAACTTTATATAAATGGAATCACCAGTAGGCCCTTTTTGTTCAACCTTGTGAAATTTGCATAGTTGTAGATCATCCATTGTCGTTGCTCTATGGTGTCCATCTACTGTAAATGGACATTGGTGGGGTTTCTAGTTGGCGCTACTAAGAATAGTGCTGCTGTAAACATTCTAGTGAATGTAGACATTTCTGTTGAGTATATTCCTAAGAGTGCCAGGTCACAGGATATATATACATTTTTTTAGTAGATACTGCCAACTAGTTTTCCAGAGTAACTGTATTAGGGCAGTTTTGAACTTAAAATTTCAAAGTAATAACCTAAACTCTACCGAAGTTTCCAAAGGGAAGGTTCTACAAACACCCTAGGAAATCCTCTGAAGTTGAACAAATCTTAGTGTTTCCTGTGTTTTAATCAGATTCAAACTCAAAAAACCATCAGGATTAGTGGCGTTCATCTTTGCAGAAACAGTTTTAGTAAATTAATATTCTCTACAAAATTGTGGTGAGGGCGCTTCACCAACTTCAAATAATAAATGGAAAATCTGACTGTTGTTAATATGCACATGCAGCCTGGTGGCAGCCTGCCACTTGGATAGCCCAGCGTCGTTTGCACAGTCCTGATGACACTAAGGCCTATGCAAATATGACAAGCTCTCTCCAAAAATTGCTGTAAATTCCACAGATCTGATTACTAAGCTCTTCGCTGAGTAGATGCTTTTTCTCTACTGCACTAGAATAATCTAGAGAGGAAAAAAAGCAAAACTTTTATCCTTGGGTTCCAAAAGGAATGCACTCTGACCAGTCATTTCATGAGTTTTAATCAACTTTGTTGACACTCAGTGGGGCTACAGTCTGCAAAGCCTAGAAAGCCTATTACCACAAAGAGAAATTATTGGTTCAATACAAGTTGGTTTTAAAATTCTTTAGATTTTCTCCAGCTAAAGAGTGGTTTAATGGAACAGAACACAATGGAAAAAATTCTCTGAAATCTTATTTTGATTTGTGGTTATAAATCTCTAAATGAATTTCTAGAGTGCTCATATGAAAGAATTGGAGAAAAGATTAGAAAAGTCCAACAATTTTTTGGAACATGGTGGACATTTGGCTGATAACCACCCCAGAAAACTTATTACCCTTCCATTTATCAACTGTAACCCAAATTTCCTAGACTTGTGGTTTGAATGAGTTTGACCCAGTGTTGTGCTGGTATGTGTTTAACAACAGGCTCTCCAAGATGGGAAAGTGGGGTGGGGAGAAGTCCTGATTTCGAGTATTTGCCTACTTCCTTGGTGTAAAATATATTCACAATGGCCAATTTAAAGCTACCAAAGTGACATCATGCTACGTGGATTTGGGAAGAAATGCACAATAACACATCACTATATAGTATTCTCACAATACACATATAATAGGCATAAATAACCTTGAGTTATTTACTACAGTAAAATGTAGTAAAATACTTAGGAGGTCAAGAGTTTTGAGTATTTATTACCTTTGTTTTCAATATAATTTCATTATAAGTTGTGTAGTCTAATTTTTAGTAATAGTGGGTTTAACATTGGCTTGCAAAATTTTTGGAAATTTAATGACTGGCTTTCATGAGCATGTACTAACCAACTCAAGGACGTCATTGGATTAATCCTACCTTCAGGTTCAAAGGAGGACCCTGATTTTCATAAGCCAATCAATATTTCCTCCTCCAATTGGCAAAGATTAAGAATGGGATAATGATTCAGTTTAGGACAATGAGAAACAGGGGTGCATTGGTTGGGGACACTGGAAAAGAAAATTGTCCTTTCTTCTCTGGGAAGAAAACAAATTGTGCAGTTTAAAGATATGAGGTCTAGAACTGTTGAACCATGAGAAACCCAACCTGAGAATAAAGATGCCATTCAATAGACAATGGACTGGACAGACTTGTAGAGAAAGGGGGCTGGAGATCTGAGAACATCGGAGAACATTATAACCATGCTTAAATCAAGCCATACCTCATGATCTTCCTCCAGACATTGTAATTACATGGGCCAGTATCTTCCCTTTATTGTTTGTGCTATTTTGATTAGAGTTTTATGTTACTAACAACTAAAGAGTACTAAAAGATACATGGAAGAATTCATTTATAAAAATAAAAATGTACTCACCCTTTTTGTAGATTATTGTGAGTACCACACAAATGAATGTACCAAGCTGTGTTTCTGTAACAAAGAATGCATTGAAAGAATACTCACACTTCTCAAAATTATTACAAAGCTACAGTAACCAAAACAGTGTGGTATTGGCATAAGGACAGACAGATAGATCAATGGGCTAGAACTGAGAGTTCAGAAATAAATCCATGCATCTATGGCCAATTGACTTTCAACAAAGGTGTCGAGACAATTCAATGGAAAAATAATAGTCTCTTCAACAAATAATGCTGGGAAAACTGGATAGCCACATGCAGAAGAATGAAATTGGACTCCGACTTCAATTGATTTTAAAAATTAATTCAAAATGGATTGATGACCTAACTATAAAAACTAAACTTAAAAAATTCATACAGGAAAACAAGAACCCTGTATTAAGCAAGAGATTTTTATATTTTATCCCAAAAGCATAAGCAAAAAAAGATAAAATAGATAAATTGAACCCCATTAAAATTAAAAACTTTTGTGCATCAAAGGATATTATCAAGTAAGTGAAGAGATAAACTACAGAATGAAAGAAAATATTTGGAAACCATATATTTGGTTTAATATCTAAAATATACAAAGGACTCCTACAACTCAACAACAAAAAGGCAACAACTCAATTTAAAAATGGGCAAAGGACTTGAATAGACATTTCTCCAAAGAAGATATGTAAACAGCCCAAAAGCACATGAAAAGATGAAAGATGTCGACATCATTAGCCATCAGGGAAGTGCAAATCAAAACAACAATGGGAGGAATGGGAAGTAAATGCTTAATGGGTACAGAGTTTCTCTTTTGGGTGATGAAAAAGTTTTGGTAATGTTTGTACAACACCATGACTGTAATTAATACCTATGAACTGTATATTTGAAAGTGGTTAAAATGGGAAATTTTATGTTGTATACGTGTTACCAGAATAAAATTTTAAAAAAATGAATGGAGTTGTTTCTTAGCTAAACTCTAAATTTCTGCCTTATCAGAATGCTCAGGGAGTAAGCATGTTCAAAAGTATTTTCTAGGACTTTTTAAATAATATTTTAGATGTACATATAGATAGAATTTCAATTAAACTTTTTATTTTGAAATAGTTGTAAATTTACATGAAGTTAAGAGAGATAATACAGAGAAATCCCATGCATTTCCTCCAATGATAACATCTTGCAAAACAATAGTGCAATAATAACCAAGATATTGATATTGATATAGTCAAGATAAAGAACAATACATCACCACAAGGATCACTTGTGTAGTTCTTTTCTAGTCATACACACATTTACCTTCCCTCCTCTACAATGTCCCTGACCCCTGGCAACCATTAATCTGTTCCCCATTCCTATAATTCTGTAATATTAAGAATGTTATATAAATGTAATCATACCATATGTAGCCTTTTGAGATTGGCTTTCTTCACTCAGCATTATTCACTGGAGGTTTGTCAAGTTGTTGAACGTATCAATAATTTATTCCTTTGTATTGTGTGGTAGAATCCCATGGTCTCAATGTACTACAGCTTAAACATTCACCTATGAAGGACATCTGGGTTCCATACAATCTTTGGTTATTACAAATAAAGCTGCTATGAACATTCATGTACAGGTTTTTGTATGGACATAAATTTTCATTACTCTGGGATAAATGCTCAAGAGGGCAATTGCTATGTTGTATGGTAGTTATATGTTTAGTTTTATAAGAAATTTCCAAACTGTTTTCCAGAGTGGGCTTTACCATTTTACTTTCCCTCCAGTAATGAACAAGTGATACAGTTTCTTCACATTCTTGATAATATATGGTGCTTTCACAATTTTTAATTTTAGACATACTAATAAGTGAATAGCAATTATCTCATTGTGGTTTTAATTTTTTTCCTTAATAGCTCATTGTTTAATGATGTTGAACATCATATCAAATTCTTATTTGCCATCTATTTATAGGCCACATGTACGGTACAAAAAAGTGTCGATAACTTGTTAAGGATTGAAATTATACAAAGCATCTTCTCTGACCACAATGAAATTAAGCTAGAAATCAACAGCAGGTAGAGAACATGAAAACCAACAAATACATGAAAATTAATACACTTTTACACAATCAATGAGTCAAAGAAGAAATCACAAGAGAAATCAGTAAATATCTTGAGATGAATGAAAATGAGAACACAATATGCCAAAACTTATGGAATGCAGTGAGGGCAGTGCTTAGAGCTCTAAATGCTTACATTAAAAATAAGAAAGAGGGAAGAGATGTGGCTCAAGCAGCTGAGCGACCACCTTTCACATGGGAGGTCCCAGGTTCAGTTCCCGGTACCTCCTAAAAAAGCAATAATAAACAACAAGTAAAATAAATGATAAAACCACCTCAGGGAAGCCTATGTGGCTCAGTGCTTGAAAGGTGGCTTCCCACATTCTAGGTCGTGGGTTCAATTCCTGGTCCAGTTCCTCAAAAAAAAAGAAGAAGAAAGAACTAAAAATCAAAGACTTAGCCATATGCATGAAGGAACTAGAAAAAAGAACAATAAACTAAATACAAAGCAAACAGAAGGAAAGGATAACAAAAAATTAGAGCAGAAGTAAAGGAAAAGAATTAAAAAATATCAAGCCCATTAAAAGAATTGTACACCATGATCAAGTGGGCTTTAACCCAGGTGTGCAAGAATGGCTCAATATGAGAAAATCAATTAATGTAATATACCACACTAACAGAACAAAGTGGAAAAAACACATGATCATTTCAAATAATGCAGAAAAGGCACTTGACAAAATCCTGCACCCTTTCTTGGTTAAAAAAAAAAAAAAAACTTAGAAAAATAGGAATAGAAACTTTCTCAATATAATAAAGGGCATATGTGAAAAACCTACCATTAACACCATACTCGATGGTGAAAGCCTGAAAGCTTTTCCTCTAAGATTAGGAGTAAGACAAGGATGTCCACTATTACCCCTGTTATTCAGCACTGTACTGAAAGTTCTAACCAGAGTAATTAAGCAAGAAAAAGAGATAAAAAGGCATCCAAATTGATAAGGAAGAAGCAAAACTTTCACTATTTGCAGATGACATGATCCTATAAATAGAAAGTCCTGAAAAATCTATGACAAAACTACCAGAGCTAATAAAATAATTCAGCACAGTGACAGAGCACAAGATCAGCACCTAAAAATTAGTAATATTTATACACACTAGTAATAAGCAATCTAAGGAAGACATTAAGGGAAAAAAATCCGTTTACAGTTTCAAGTAAAAGAATCACATATCTAGGAATAAATTTAACCATGGATGTAAAGGATTTATACACAGGAAACTATAAAACATTGCTGAAAGAAATGAAAGTAGACCTAAATAAATGGAAGGACATTCCACACTCAGGAGTTAGAAGACTAAATATTTTCAAGATGTCATTTCTACCCAAAGTGATTTACAGATTCAAAATAATCCCTATCAAAATCCCAATAGTCTTCTTTGGAGAAATGGAAAAGCTAATCATCAAATTTATATCAAAGAGTAAGAAGCCCTGAATAGCAAAAATGATCTTGAAAAAGAAGAATGAAGGTGGAGGACTCTTGTTTCCCTACTTTTAAATGTTTTACAAAGATATGATGGGGTTAAAACAGCATGATACTGGCACAAGAATAGATATATAGATCAATGGAATTGAATTAAGATTTCATAAATAGACCCTCACATATATGGCCAATTGATTTTTTACAAGGATGCTAAGTCCACTCAATTTGGAAAAAATAGTCACTTTAACAAATAGTACTGGGAGAAATGGGTATTCAAATATCCATCCAGAGGGGGACCCGTATCTCACCATATACAAAAATCAACTCAGGGAGGCCTGCTGCTGCAGCCAAGGTAGTGGCAGGAAGTGGGCAGCTGAGGAGGTATTGGAGGTATCTGTTTGTGAGGCAAAGGGGTCTACAAAACTATGGCTGACACAAGATCTTTACTCAAAATTTAAAAGTACCCCAATAATGAGGTACAGAAAAACTGAGTACTAACTCTTAAAGAGTGGTAAGAAAAGTAGGTGAGCTGCAAAATTGCATTTCATCAAGAACAAGGAGTATTAAAGAAGCACTTGGATACTTTTCTTAACGGCAAGAGTTGGCTCAGGATAATTTTTCCTTTTTGTGGAAAAGCAGTTGAGATGAGATGGTTTGCAGATTGAGGACATCAGTGAATTGGTGTGGAGATCAGTGAACTAGGAATTTAAGAATTTTTTACAGAGCAAAATCTTCCTTACTCAGAAGAGCTTTTTCTAGTGGTTGTTAAAAGTACTCTCCTATGTCATGTTGACTTGGAACCCATGAAGTGAGCTGGCATTCTTCAAAGTTACTAAAACATCATTTGTCATAGGGGAAAAAAATTATTTTTTTTTTCCTATGAGACAGATATCCAACTATTAGATTTATCTTTTTATTTCCTTTTAAGATAGGGCTATACTAACCTACCCTTGTATGGTCTATTGAAGTAAAAAGACTGATTTTTTTTTAAATATACTTAAGGAAATCTGTCTTATTCATGGTTACAACACACATTTTCTTTGGCACACCACCTTGCCCAAGGTTAATAAATAAATACATACATCTATCTCAATGTGCCCAGGGTGAGCAAAAATATGAGGAAAACCCCAAGAATATAGGTTTTAAGAATAGAAAAAAAAAAAAAAAAAAACACACATGGTTTATTAAAGTCCCTGATACCAGAGGAAAGAAGAATGAGTTACTTAACTATAAAAAGTAGGAAAAAAATATTTCAGTAAATATGTACTATTATTTGTGAAAAATACCGGAATGAATACCTTAAAGTTCCTATCACCACTGGGTTAAGGCTCTCTCCTAAGTGCATCAGATCCAGATTTACCTATCTGGGAGAGCACTTATAATACTGCTTTATAAACTCAGAGATCCTTGTCAGTTCCCATCATTTGGCAATAAATTCCTTCCTCCCAACCTATCAGAGTGCCAGGCATATAATAAGACACAATTACACTTGCTGGATGAATAAACAAAGACAAGTCAAACAAATCAATGGTCCTCAAGGAGCTTGTAATCTCTTATGAGGGCATTAGTTAAGAATACAAATAATAGACTATGAGAAAAGTTTCCACTTTGGCAGGAATAGAAACAAGCAAGACCATGACTTTTTACCAGAGGATATACAAGTCTCCTATGTGGCCCAGCATGTCTTTAACTTTCACTCTGTCTTTTGGGACCAAAGCCCTCCTAATAATTGTTCTTTAGTTTACTCTTCTTATTTTTGTGCACATTTCCACTGGGTCTTGAGGGACCATGTTTGTGACTATGTTTGGGAAAGATTCTGGTGTTTCTGAGATCTCTGATCAAATGAAATCTTAGTATCCTGGCCTTACTGGGTTCATTGTCTCAAGGAATGATGTTCACCAAGCACAGGGTTGCCCAACAGACACCCAAAAATCATCCTGACTTCACCCTGGCTCCCTCCCTATATGCCTTCTCCTTGTACTGATCAGTGCCTCAAATATGTCCACTTCTCTCTATTCCCACCACTATACCCTAAACCAGTTATTCATCATTTCTCACTTGGGTTATAACCACAGCTTGTTAACTGGACCTTGCACCCAGCTTTTCCTAATCTATCACCTATTTAATACCAAATCCAAATTTAGTATTTGGCATCTAAACACTAAATATATCACCAGTCACTTTCCATTGGCCTAAGGAAGATGTCCAGATTTCTTAGCCCGGCTCTTGATAACCTTTCCTGAATTTGTTTCTCTCGTCTCATTCTGCCTGCCCCACCCCAATACACTTGAATTTCTCTCTCATCTCTGCTCCTTTTCACAAACATTTTTTTCCTGCCAGTAATATTCCTTCTAACTAAATCTTATTCATCCTTTAGGATTTATCTTTAAAAATCACTGCCTGTAAAGTGTTCCCTGGCCTCCCTGACTAAATTAGATTACTCTGCTCTGTTCACCATAGATCTTATCACACTTTAAAAAAAAATCATTTCTTTTCAGTCTAAATGAAAAGGCTACAAGTCTGTAAGGCGAAGTTCATTGCCACTTTCTCAATGTTGAATCATCAGTGTCTAGACCAGAACTAGGAACTGTGTTGGCATTCAGTAAATGTTTTTTGAATGATTGAATGAATGAATGAACAATCTCTATGTAGCATGAACTATAGTAAGATTAAAAGGAAAATGTAGAAATCAGTCAGTAAATTTTTGCAATAATCAAAGAAAAACCAGTAAAAGCCTTCAATAAATGGTGTCAATGAGAAGAGGGAAAAATTTTTTTAAAGGCATGGTCTTGGCAGACATTATGGAAACAGAAAGTTACAGTGTTTGGAGAGAGAAGAGAAAAAAAGAAGAAGAAAAGCATGCACACACACACAATTTCAACAACAAAAAAAGGAAAATCAAGTTGCTGATGTTTAGAGTATGGCAGGATACAATTCTGAAATAATTGCCCCAATGTTTCTTATCTGCATTTTTCTGCATTTATGGTTTCCTTTTTTTTTTTTTTAAACTCATAGCAGAACCATAACCTTGTATGTCCAAGGTTATTAAGATACATCTTTTATTCAAACAGGTGACTTTGCCTATCAAGATTAAGCTATGAAAGGACTTATAGCACAGACTTCAAGCAATAACTGACTTGAAGGTATGTGAGATGACAAGGGCAGCTTTCTAGCCCCAACATTCAGCCATCTGCGAAAGAGAGAATCAGAAGGACATGCCTAAGGATCAGAAGCTGGGGAGCCCAGGGCTCTGCTGCTACCTCCACAAGGCCAAGCTCCAGGATAGAGGGTTTGATAAAGAACCAAAAGAGGTTCGAGTGTGCCTGCAGAACAGATTTGTGTCTTCTTCTTGGGTGAGGTTTAAGATGGTGGTGAGTCTCACAAAATTTCCATTCCATCATCATCCTGGCCCTACTACAGTAAAAATGGTAGAAACCCTGTAAAGTAGAAATTGTAGATGCTGCCAACACAAACATATGAGAATAACAGAGCAGATATCAGCTAGAATTGTACTAGATATAGATATGATATAGGTATAGGTATAGGTATAGGTATAGGTATAGGTATAGGTATAG
>JAKSZT010046586.1:10128622-10154207 GCA_026826555.1 Tolypeutes matacus
TATAGGTATAGGTATAGGTATAGGTATAGGTATAGGTATAGGTATAGGTATAGGTATAGGTATAGGTATAGGTATAGACATAGACATAGAGACATAGATACATAGATATAGACATAGATGTAGACATAGACATAGATACAGACATAGACATCAGATATCACAGAAGAATAAACAGATAGAGTCTGAGGAAGCTACTTACTCACCCCTTGATTTCTTTTTTTGTTTGTTTGTTTTTGTTTTTTGTTTTTTTTTTTCCTTTTTTATTTATTTATTTTTTTTAATTTTTTTTTTTTACCCCTTGATTTCTTTACCTCCCTAGTGGGCATTGGAAGAGTGTCTAATCTTTTCCTCTGTTCTCAACAGGGATTAAGAAGTGGCTGAGTAGTTGGTGGATCTGTGGACAGGGAAAAAAAATCCCATAATCAGCTGTGGATGCAACAGGGATAAATGCCAATGATCTAAGAGCAAAAGAATTTTTATGTATCAATGGAAGCCACTGGGACTGAATGCCAGTGGCCTGGACCACATGTGTCTTCTTCAGTGCTATATAAGCATCCTGGAATTAAAGAGAAGGGAAAGAGAAAACATAGGTAAGTGTATCTTGAATTGACTTATATTTACCCAGAAGGAACTAACAAAAACCAGAAATGACATGCCTTACCATGATTTTATTTATTATAGTTTTCATTTTTCCATTAATGGATATGGAGCCAAAAATGGTTTTCTATTGCATTTTTGCATAACTGAGTCACACATTTTATGGAATTTGTCCTCACCACAATAGCAAAGCTTTGACTGAACACTTGTAGAATTTATGTGTCTCCACCCCTATGTGCCTACCCTTTTGAAGCCACGTAACAGTGGAGAAGCAAGAGCATATACTTCCAGAAGGAAAATAAAATGATGTTCTCATTTCTTATCATCCAAACACATAACTTTTTATTTAAGAAACTCATCCACATCTATATTTATGTTCAGTGAAAACTTTTTGTTTTCCACTCAAATTTGAAATATTTAAAGAATCTATTTCTTGTTACAATACCCTTTAAAGAGCTGAAATTTTCAACTAATTCCACCATGGTAATAGCAAGACACTCTTTCAAGGTAAATCAGATGATATAATTAGGATGATATTAAATTGTTGTAAAAAGCACAGTGTGTGGTCATTATGTTACATAAATGTCATTCTTTTAGTCATTAGGTTACATATGTGTTATACCATTGTTTACTGGATATTGTATCAATATGTTTTATGTGGCATGGAATCAAATAGCCCCAGCATTTTCAACTTGGAAACACTTTAGAGATGATCCATCCAGCCATTATACAAATGAGGGAATTGAAGCCAAGCAAAGTTAAATAATTTATTCAATCACATCGTCCTGATAATTCTGGCACTAAAAATGAGACCCCTGGCATTCCACTATTCTGATCATTTTAATTAATTTCAAGAATAACATGCTTTACAAATTGGTCCACCAGTTAAGAAACGGAAAATAGAATTAAAAATGGGGGAGCAGATGTAGCTCAGTGGTTGAGCACCTGCTTCCCACATACAGGTCCTGGGTTCAATTCCTGGTATCTCCTTTAAAAAAAAATTTTTTTTTGTTTTTGATAATGGCTTTAAAAATAAGGAAATATATTCTTTCACATAACAGGGGATGTAAAGGTAGATTACATCCAGGGTTAATTCTGTGGTTCAATCACATAACCAGAGGCCAGAATGTCTTTCCATCTTACTGTTCTCCCATCCTCACAGCTTCAGATTGTCCTCAGGCTAGCTCCCTTATGGTCATGAGACTTGCAGCAATATCAGCCAACATTCAGACACCACAAGATCCCACAGAAAAAGAAGGTAACTCTTCCTAAGTGTCACTTCATATAAACAAAGACTATTTCTAGATGTCTCCCCCAGAAGACTGTCCCACATTTCTCATTGATCAGAATTGCATCCCAGGAGGGGCTTAGTTTATCGAGGACATCATAGGGAGGATGTGTCCAGCCTTTCCCAAAGTATGTTGCCACTTGTAAGAAAATGGATATCTGAAGGAATTAGGGATAAAAGGGAAAGAAGGAGGAACAACTGGCCACCAATAGTGTGTGTTCTGGGCATAAATCAAAGTTGGCTTTAAACAATATAGAGAAAATGAATATTCACATGGTCTAAGTGAAAATCCTTGATAAAGCCAAGAATTATTTTATGAAAGTGAAGAATTAGTCTTGTATCTTTAGTGTGAATCAAAATTATCACATATACGATTTACGTAAATATCTTTCAATTTAAAAAGTGCAGTTTCTTCATCTGAATATAATAGATTTGGGGTGGGGTTTTTTTCCCCCTAAATCACAGTTTGCTTGGAAATTAACAATGTTAATAAGTATGAACTATTACTACCTCTATTTTACAGAGGAGGAATCTGAGGCTCAGAGAAAGTGGCATTTTTATTTCTCACAATGTGGTTTTTGTATCAGCATAACCTGGAAATTTTAAAAAAGGCAAATTCTCAAGCTCCATCTCAGACTTGCTTAGTCAGAATCACTAAGGATAGGACCCAGTAATTTGTGTTTTAATGAGCCTTCTGGGAGATTCTGATCCACATGAAAATTTGGGAACCCCTGCCCTAGACAAACAGCATTGAGCCAAGATTTGAACACAGGCTATCTTACCTCCACAGCCTGTTTATTTAGCCAGTATGCTAAACTGCCTCCCAACACATACAGAGTTGTCTAAATAAAACAAACAAATTAAGGAGAATGTATTGTTCAGCTCTTCATCATAAAAAAAAGAAAAATATTGGATTGGCTAGAAAATCAGATGAAGGTAGAGCAAAACAGTACCATTTTTTAAATCCGCTTTTCACTATTGATTCTGTTTGTCCACTATAAATACGATCCATATTAATTATTAAGAAAGTGGTGAATTGTACCAATTCGGCCACACTTGCTTTGCTCTCAATTTAGGATATGGAGGATCCAGTTCTTAACTCATGTGAACTAGACCCCGAGTTTCAATTTACAAAAAGGTTTCTTTTGACAATTCTAAGTTCAATACAGAATTAGATGAAAGATATAAATTCTGAGATGGCTGTGGGTTACTTGAATAGATATTTTTATAATGATTACAGCACACACAACACCACATTCTTGAAATTATATTGCTTTGTATTACAAAGAGCTTATTCTTCCCATAATGGCATCTTGATAGAATGTGGGTGGGCTGAATAGCTCCCAGGGCCTTAGCAAAGCAATGACATAAAATCATTGTTTTATTTTCTGTAGCTCCTCTGGATAGCTGGAAGGAAATTATGTGACTACTTTACAAATGATGGGTAACTGAATTCCCGAGAAATGAGTCTAGAGATTGCATGACATCATAAACTAAGAAAAGACAGAGTTTGGGTCCTATTTCATACAGTCTATTTTCTTTATATTTTGCATACACTCCCTCTATGAGCACATAATTATTTTTACCAAAGTTGTATGCTTCATACTATCTTTTATTTCATTCTTCCCATTCTTTAAAACTGTGAGAAGAAAATTTTACTTTTTTTTTTTTTGAGGGCCAGGGATTGAACCTGGAACCTCGTATGTGGGAAGCCAACGCTCAACCACTGTGCCACTCTGGCTCCCTGTGTGCTGCCTTTTTAGTAGCTAGTATTAGATGGAGCAACAGCAAATGAGCATTCAAATATATACGCAAGCAAATCATTTAGGATTGTATTTCATTGCATGTCATTTACTTATCTGATAACAAAACTGATGGCTATCCAGGATGATTATCCACAACCTGGGCTGGGCAGATCCACATTCAATGTCAAGTGACCCTGAGTAAACTATTCTATATAACCTCTCTAATGCTCAGTCTTATGATCTATATAATGGGTATAATAATGCCAACCTATTGAGAATAATTGATGTTTTGATAAAATAATATGTGTAAATCACTTAATTCAGTAACTAAATCATGGATAGTAACCATTACATACACACACACACACACACACACATACACATGTTTTGTTATTTTCATCCTTCATCATTATCATGGTAAAAGAAATTTGAAAAATGCACAAATGATATTTTTTTTTTATTGTAAACATATGTTCTTTTTCTGAGAAGAGGGTCCATAGCTTTTATAAAATTCTTAAAAGAGCCTTTGACTTTTAAAACAGTGCTAAGTGTTGAAGCAAAAGTTGTATGTTAATCATCACATCCGCAAGAACTAAATAAATGTGTTAAATAAATGTTGAACAACTAAATTAACTTCTCTGAAACTGCTTGCTTTTGAGAAAATATACTAGAATACCTCATTTTTATTTCTTGCTTAACTAAATGTAGAATCACAGATTTTTAAAATAGGTGTATATATAATATATACATTTCTACTTCCCAAATATTTTCTAAGCAAGGTATGTTAGTTGCTTTTCAAATTGTAGCATTTTGCAACATTTTCCATTTTATGAAGACATGAAATGGAGAATCCTGCCAAGATAACATTGTAATTACAATGCATTATTACCCTGCACGTTAGTTGATTCTGGATGTGCCTTCTGTGCTTCTATCTAGACGGCCGGGTTGTTTAGAATCAAGCCAAGATTGTAGGTTCTGCATTCATAAGCTAATGATCTCTCCTCTCCGGTTGGTGAATTCTTCTTACCAAGCACCAAGGAAACAAGATCAGGGAGCTTAGTGGCTCCATGTCAACCCATGGCCACAGTTGAAATGAAGATTCCAAGAGTTTGTACTTTTACAGTCACTCAGGAATCTTAATCTTTGTGCATTTAAGGACATGGCATTTGAAAAACAAAACCAGGCTGTTTCCTGTGGCCACTCCAGATATCTTGAGGGAAATTATATGAATACTTAAAAAAATGGCAACTCAGATTTCTCAAGAAATGTGTCAAGGGTTAGTTTGGGGATCAAATGATGTTAGAAGTAAGCATCATTACAGGATAGTGTTGAACACTGATCAGCTCTATTAAAACAGAGAATACCATTAGCATACCTGTGATATTTATGCTCATTTAGATCATCTAGACATATTTCTTACCTTTCATTGTAATTCATGAAAATAAATTAAATGAATTCAACAATTTTAAGGTATTTATCATGTGTAATATTCCAATTTTTAATTTCATATTTAACCAATAAATAAGCCATATTCTTTCTAATAAAAAAACAACTTTAATGTGTTTTATTTAATACAAAAAAACACAGACATTGTGGAAAAATATAAAGTTGTCTAAAGTAAAACAAAAACGAGAAAATAATAATTATCCTAATCCCACCATCCAGAGATTATTATTATTATTAACATTTTGCTACATATTCTTTTAGACATTAATCTATTCATATACATGGCATATATCTTTAATGTAAGCAGAACTTTACCTAGAAATGTTTTTAGAGGTGATTACATATACCTTTTACATAAAGTGTTTATTGAAGTATTAGTATACATTGGAAAAGTATACAATTCCAACAAATTTTCACAAAGTAAATGCACTCATGTAACCAGTACCCATTTCAAGATAGAAAACATCACCAGTATCCAAAAAGCTCTCTCACATCACCTCCCAAATACTAGCCCTTCAAAAATAACCCCTCACCTAATTTATAACATCAAGAATTACTCTTGTGTGTTTATGAATTTTTTTTAATTAGAAACATACAGTATGTATCTGACTTTGCTTTGTTCAGCAATTTGTTTGTGAAATTAAACCATGTTTTTGTGTAAGTTTATAGTAGTTTCATTTGTATTACTTTTTTGGATTTCATTGATGGACCTACCATTTATACCATGAATTTTTACTTAATAATTAATGACAGTATTCCTATGGCAATAGATATTCAACTAACATTTTCTGAGCACCTATTACATTCTAAGTTCTGTTATAGATATTTACTTAAAACATCATTTAAAATATCTGGACTTTTTTTTTCACTATATGAATAGACTATTCACTTCGTTTTAATGTTCTTTAACCATGTTGGAAAAATGTGTTTCTGGTTCCATGTTTAGAACTATAGGAAGGAATTTGTGCTTCAGTGAAAAACTATGCATTGTCTAGATGCTAAAGGATACCCATCAGGGTTATCTGATTCTGATTCCATGGAAGCCATTTTACAACTCTGTAAATTGTGAAGAACTTATAGCAAAGCAAAATACTTCTTGTCTATAGACATGCAAATTCTCTCCAATAGAGGGGCAACTGACTTCCTTCTTCCGCATGTCCACAAAACAAGTTTTGCTTCCATTTGCACAATAGATCAAGATCCTTGATCTATTAGTGTGCTTGGTCTTAAGTTTCTCTTTTGAGTCAATTATAAATCTGCCTGATTCCCTCATGGATTAATAAGTAGAATTAAATATTTAACACATATCCACTTTTATATCTGTATGAGAGTCATGACATTATCTTTCTCTGAAAATTCTCTTTTCACAGAACTTTATGAATTTTTTCACTTAAAAAAAAACCGAAGAGATGCTACACAAATGCCAAATATTTTTTTAATTCTGAAGATACGTAACTGTGTGAAGGTAGGGAAGGGAACCTGTTTAACCTTGCTGGCTTAAATATTTTCCTTATTTCATGGTCCATCATGGTTGGTTGAAATCAATTGGAATATCTTCCACCTATTACCTGAAGAATTCAAACAAGTCACACACTGAATTGTTCACTTCAGACATTTCACACATTCTTTCTTATTTGATGTACATTCCACTTCACATCATTGTATATTGATTACTCACTGTGTCAGGAATTCAATCTTAGATTCTCTCAGCCAGTACCCATTACTATGAGTGCAATTTCTTTCCTCCTTGGTTTTTCACTGATGAGATGCAATCCAGTCATTTCAAGCTAGTTTACAGCATCCTTGTCCTCATGTTTAATTCTTTATATCTGTTCTAGCACAAAACTTGGCATTCAGTAACCTTTCAACACTTATTTATGAATGGAAGAATAAGTCAACGTTAATATTACCACCAATTTATTCTTCTGAAATATAAATAATTCATATGGTTATGTGATGATTTCTAAAATATAGAAAATTGAGTACTAATTGAGCTACTAAAATAAATCTGTTAATTTAATTAATGTAACCTACTCATGTAAAATTAATTCAAAATATTACTAATAGTGAAAGTAACCTTGTCCATAAACACTTTTAATTCTATGTTTTGGAGTTCCAAAAGAAAGGAAATATCTATAATTCTGAAACTCCAATGAAAATATGGACATAGATTTGTTTATTTTTGTATGGTTATGTTTTGTTTCTTTTCTTCTCCTGAGGTTTTTGGTTTAGGAGAAGAAAAATCAAGGTGAGATAAAAATACAAAATCGTATTCTTCATTTTCTTGAGAACTTGTTCTTCTAGACTGCAAACTCCAAAGGACCATATCTCTCTGAATCACTATTATAGACCTAATTTTTTAGCATCATGCCTGGCAAGAAATGAAAGAACACAAGTCATACTTATAGGAAAAAGTGAGAGCGTGTGTGCCTGTGCATGTATATGTATGTATGGGTAGGTGACAATACTATGGGTGGAGCACAGCTGTCAAGATTTCTTCCTCTCTGAGGCTGAAGCAGAGCAATAAAATTAGGAAGTCAACTCTGCAACTGCCCATCCTCTGTCAAGGGTTGATGCTGACCCTGAATGTCTGAAACAGTGGCAACTCAATAATTAAATTTACTTCCTCCAATGTAAGGATTGTATTGTATTCGTCCTGGACCTTTCTTTATTGCTCAGGGTCTCATATGATTTAAGATATAGATGCCTTTTACAGCCACAGAGATTTTGTTGAGGGCAGGAGGAGAATGTATGAGTATACTTTACTTGGTTGCCCAATTTGAATTGCAGAGCTAAAAGTGTTATCCTGAGGTAAATCATCAGTCAGTTCAAAAAAGAAGTAAATCTGGCAGAATGCAATAGATACATTAAAAGTGTTATTCAGAATGTCTGAGCAATTTGCAGGTAGGAGGATGGTCTGTATATCACAAGTTCATAGGAAAGAGCCTTGCATAGGTATACTCCATGAATATTGGACAACAGTGGCTTCCTGAAAGGGGTTAAGCAACTCTGCCTTTAGCTTCAATTTCCAGTTTCAAGATGCTGGCAGAGTTCCTTCTCATTATTGACTAGCAAAGCTACTTTAACCCTTGCCAGACCTTTACAAAGCAAGTCCCAGAAGTGGCTTTAGAGGCCTAACCTGAAAATTGAATCAAAGTCAAAGAATGAATAAGACTCAGTCAGAAGAAAGTGAGACCTTCTATTTGCTTCATTCTGATTCCATCTAAGTGCCTCATTCTCATTGGACAGGGCTTTAACACAACCATAATTTTTTTCTGATTGCTTTCTCCTGTAGTAAGCTTTTGGTCTTTTGAGATAAAATTATCAAGAAATTGAAAGAAAAAAAAAACCAGTATGTAAATTTCATCCAGAAGGAGTGAAACCTTAATAGGCTAAAACATGGGTTGACAGACTTTTTCTGTAAAAAGCCAGATAGTAAATATCTTTGACTTCTCAGTCCATACAGTTTGGGTTGCAACTACTCAATTCTGCCATTGTAGCATGAAAGCAGACACAGCCAATATGTCACATGAATAGACTTGGCTGTGTTCCAATAAAACTTTATCTACAGAAACAGGCACTGGGCCAGTTTTGGCCAACGGGCTGTACTTTGCTAACTCCAGGGCTAGAAAATTTTAGTAACTAGGAAATTTTATTTAGGAGATAGAAAGAGAGTTAGATAGACATAAACATGCAAATATATACGCTATACCCTGTTTTAAACTGATCTAAGCCAGTTTGGTAGATCTTAGTAATTGAGTATACTCAGTAGATGCCTATACAGTAGGTGAGGTTTGCCCCATTCCTCACAGCCTCTCTTCAGATTATAATGAAAAGAAGTCTTTGCTTGAATTTTCCCACACTTAGATTGATTAGCATGTAGGTACAAAAAAAAAAGAGTCATGCAGCCTTGATAAAGTACAATCTCTATGTCCTTTTGGGTACCAAAAGCTTTCAATAAAAGCTTTACATGAAACAAATATGATGATTTCATATCTTCAAAATTCAGTTCATTTTCTATTGGAGTTAGGAAGCCAAAAAAACCTAGGACCCAGGATTATTTAAAGGTCGGGTCTGGATGACCTACTGAGTTTTTAGCTCCTGTGCATGCCCAGTGTGGGGAGAGAGTGTTCCTGCAATATCTTGACTACAACTAATTTCACCAATAATAAAAGCTCAATTCAAATATCTATTTTGCTAATGAACAATCCACTAATTTCAACATTGATAACCTATTCCTAACATTCACTATGCTAATTTGCCAAGTCTCTTGTGTTAATCGGTACTGAAGATAGCTGAAGCACTTAGAGTAGCCACCTGTGTAAAGCAGGCCTTCTGATTAAATACTAGCCAATCACCCTGTCATGGGAATTCCTAATTAGGCCATATCACCATCTTTCAGGTGCAAATAGAAATTAGCACATATATTTATATTCTACTTTTTCGGCTGAAAAAAAATTAAGTAAATTACAGATATCATAGCTATCTCATTTTTAGTAAAACTGGCTTTTTCCATTTCGGATACCATACAGATGGGTGCTATCAGAGTTTAGCCCCTGGCAAGGGGAGAAAGTATTCCACAGGAAGTAGGCTGGGAATGAAATGAAATCAGGGAAGGAGAGGTTGGAAGTGTGGAAAAATCTAGTCAGGGCCAGGCAGGTATGAAAGAGTCAAAGGGGGAATCCAACAAGACTGGATTGTGACTCTAGTACACACAGTGGAGATGGTGAGCATGAGTGGAGTCTCAGCAGGAAAAGAGCCTCCATCCGGGGCAGCGTTTGGCAAGAAAGTGGCCCGGCAGACCCAGCAAATCAGGTGTCTGTCTGAGAGACTCAGGGAGAGAGGGAGCGTGACTCGTGTGTATGAAGTAGAAAGGACCAACGAAGCCGGCACCCAGGAGGGACAGGTCCCCTCACCCTCAGTGCACAGCCGCAGAGGAACAATTGAAGAAAGAGTGTTCTTGGCATGTGGTCAGCTGCCTTCTCTTACTAAGGAACCAAATTTGATTTTTAAGAGCTGGACTGGGAATAGATAATTTGCACCAAGTATATTTAAAAAAAAAACAAAACTTTAAATGACTATGTACCTTTAAATTAACTCATTTTGAGTTAAGAAGATTAAAACGGGGGTTTTTACAGGTGAAAGAGGGGTCTCAATAGCTTTCCCTGGTTTACGAAGGTATCTTCAAATAGAAATCTCTCCCAAGTTCCTTCAAACCTATTATTTGTGTTGACTATTCTGCTTAGCTCACACCAGAGGTAACTCAATGCGTGCAGTACTCTAAGCCCTCTTTCAAAGGATTTTGACAGCTTTAAATGGTTGTGCCACTCTCAGAAAGGAACAAGTTGGTCATTTTTATGGATGAGAGTGCTACTAAGCTGTTTTCCTTGTGCAGGCCATAAGCAATACTTGGCAAACCCCAATGCTATACAAATATTGCATTCGCAGAAAAAAAATCCCAAAGCACTGACTTAAAGCAATATGAAAAACAATAAAATTTAAGTGCAATGGAAGATTTTGTGAAAGAATTTGTAGTTCTATTTGAATTAAGCATAACACAAGTGCTCCCAAAAATGGAAAATAATGAGATCATAAAACGATACATACTTGAGATGATGATTTAAAAAAAAAAAAAAACTTTTATCATTATTAAAAATTAAAAAATACACAAAAATAGAAATAAAGTAGTACAATAAAGCCCCATGTTTCCAGCACCCCACATCCAAAGATAATACAAGATTTTGACCACTTTTACCTTGTCCATCCTTTTATTTTCTTTTGTTGGTGACATATTTTTAACACTAAAACTGGAGTCAGTATTTAGAATTAGTTTTGTGGTTTCTTAATACTTCTTCTAAGGGGGTGCTTCAGTACTTTGATTTGTTCACTTAATTTGAATCCCTAACAACAAATATTGCTCACCTGCTACATGAAAGGCTCGATAAACTTTTTAACTTCTTCTGCCTTCAGATCTTGCAAATAATAAAGCAGTTCCATGCCAGACATCTTTCCAGATTTCTTTATCTTTTGGTATGGCTTCCCCATGGCAGGGATACAGAAAACAATCTAGCCAAGTTGTATAGATAATAATATGCCTGCATATTGGTACTTAGTTTCTGTTTAAGACAATTTACTCTCTACCACTATTTCCAAAGCAATATTATGTTGTTTTAATAATGTTAAATTAGAACAATAAAAGATATTGTTAATTATTTTTTTATTTTGTTTGCATATCATTATAACAGTGCCCTGTGCCTATAGAAAAGGAGCTAACAAATAGTTGGAAGCCACAAATGTAACCACAGTGTGGAATGAGATAATCCCCAGTTCTGTCTAAACACTTAGGACCTGTTCCAACATCCATGTCGCTGTCTCCTGTGGTTGGCTGCACTTTGAGAGCTATGCCTGCTGGTACTGCTGGAGCTAAGGGTCTGTCAGCATCTCCAGCATGCACTCTTTCTTTGTGGGTTTATTACTCAGCTGCTTAAAATTGCCCTGAGCAAGAACTTGACACAGAGGCTGAACCTGAGAAACTTAAGCATGTCAGTGCATGTGTGAGTCATATATATTTTTTCCTCTTCACAATAAGATCATTAAAAATATACATGTGTGACAACTTAGCCATTTCAGGGATATGTCCTAAAATTGGAGAATTTGCTCTAGATTTGGTTGAATTTTACATTCATTAATAGAACTTAAGAAAGCTTTTCCTCAGCATGTTATTGAAAGCATAATACAGTAGTCCTTAAAAAAAAAAAAAAAAAAAAAGAAAGTTTTTCCTTTAGAGAGGAAACTCTGTAATTCATAGGCCCAAGAAGTTGGAGACTTAAAAAAAAAAAAAAAACATAAAAAGAGAGCAAGAAAATGAAGAACTGACTTCTTAGAACTTGAAAATGAGCTCTTACTCATCTAGTATTTAGCTTATGTCTGTTTACCATATAAATATTTTGAAATTTGGTATAATGACATTAAATAATCATAACTGAGACAAACATTCTGTAAGGGATGGTCATGGGTTGCTTCTAATGTGGTAATAGATATTATTTTAAAACTGCAACTGCACTGTCTGCATGAAAGACGGTGACTCCTTGCACATTGGTTACAGACAATTGAATATTACAGCGTCTTTCCTCCTGACTTGCTGCTATCATTTATGAAATACAATCGAGATTGCATTGTCATGGAATTCTTGTGGGATCAAGGAACGCACCCGTTCAGAAAACTCTTGTGTTCATTATGAAACAAGTACTAAATATACATGACTAAAGATGTGCTTGTCTCCAGGTGGGGAAGAAAAAAGAACTCATATATATATATATATTTCTGAAATCTGGTGGGTCTCTCTGAGTTTGATGTACTCAACTTCTCTAAGTCCCAGTTTCCTCTTCTCTAAAATGAGGATTCTAATATTTCACAGAGTTATTATTAAAGACAGCATGATAATACAAAGAAGGAGCCTAACTCAGTGCCTGATCCAAATGGAGTGTTCAATCAATGCTAGGGCCCTGTTGCTTTGAAGAGATGATACATTAACTTTAGGATTCCATTTTATAGAGGCAAATTGTCTATTTTCTATTCAGTGGCTGTGTAATGAAGAGTTAGCCTTACCCAAAGAGAGGTTTGACCTTTGCTATCAGCTACTGGGTGATCTCTAGACTCCTGAAATGCCCTTCTTGATAGGAGTATCTTTGTTTGCCTGGGGCCTTTGATCACTGGAAAGTCTAACAATATTAATTATGATGGGGGATTTGGACAATGTGGTATCAGTTCCAACCTTTGGAAGAACTTATGACTAAAGGTATTAGCCCAACCTGTGACTCCAGTGACTGGAGACTAAATGTGAGCCACATAGACAGTATGTGATAGAACCCCAATGAAAAACTCCAGTCACCAAAGTTTCAGGTGAGCCTTCCAGGTTGGCAATACTCTTGAAAATTGTCACACATCATGGCCAAAGAGAGTGTAGCCATTTGGAAGTTTGATGTAGTTATGAATTCCAAAAATAGATATTGGATCATGCTTGTAAACTGGTCTGCTAATCTGGTCATGATTAAGTTATGATTAGGGTGTTAACTGGGCCACCTCAGTAAGGCATTGAGCCCCACCCCTTGGTGGGGTGGGAATCAAATTTAAAAGGCAAGGCAAAGGACAGAGGGAGAAGTTTTGATGTTGGAGTCTTGAGCTGGAGCCCTGGGAAGTAAGAGAGCTTGGTTGTGAGGAAGGAGATAAGCCCCGGGATAGAGATGAGCCCTTTCGCCTAAGAGTTCACAGCCGGACTTGTGGAGAGAAGCAAAGCCTAGAGAGCCTTATAGTCTACAGCTGACCTTGTGGAGGAAACAGAGGAGATAAGCCCGGAGAGAAATGCAGCCCCAGGAAGAGAGGAACTCAAGAAGTCTGAACCCTGGCAAACGTCAGCAGCTGTCTTGCTTCAGCACGTGGCAATGGACTTTGGTGAGAGAAGAAACTTATGCTTTATGGCCTGGTAACTGTTGACTTCTACCCCAAATAAATACCCTTTATAGAGACCAACAGGTTTCTGGTAATTTACATCAGCACTCCTTTGGCTGACTAATACAGAGGGTAATGCCATCCATGACCCCAGAGGGAGAGGACAACTGGAAGCTCTACATTTGGACCCCTCCTGGATTCTGCCCTATGCATCTCTTCCCTTGGCCAATTCTAATTTGTATCTTTCCTATAACAAATCTACAGTATAAGAATTTTCAGTGAGCTCTATGAGTCCTTTTAGTGAATCATCAAACCTGAGGTACTTTTGCAATCCTCCGCCACCTCCCAAATTTGCAATTGGTGTCAGGATCAATGGCAGAGAACAGTCTTATGAGTTCTATGCCCTTAAACTTTGTGGTTGGCTATTTCTTGTGGTTGGCCCCAAATTCCAAATTTACTTTCACTCCTACCTAGGTTATTACCACTGATCCCTGAAAAAATTCAAATATTCTAATGTCTTTCATGTTGGAAGCTTATGGCTTGTAGTATGAAAAAGATGAATATTATACTGCCTACAAGTTTTCCATCTTGCCGATTGAAAATGAAGAGTCTTGCCTTACACTGTACTGTCAGAGCCAGACAGGTAGAAAATAATAGTCTCCTAAAAATAAAATTATTTGACCCTTAGAATATAGTTTCCACATCAAAGTTTGATTTTCCAGAGAATTTTCAATGATGCTTATTCTTCATTCCCTCAATATTAGCTGACATTTGAAAGGGATTAACCTATTGGCTAGTAGCTCTTCTTAAGAAATATTTTATTCCAGCCTTAATTTTCAAAAGATTGTTTAAACTCTTTGATGATCTATTTTATGTTTTGCTTCAGCCACATTTGAAGAGAACTGGTGATTGTCCATCTACAAATGAATATGTATAATCTTGGGGAGAAAGTTGCAGAACTGATCTTGTCAATGATAGTTTAATAACCAACAATTTTGCATTGAGTATTTATAATCATCCGTGTTTCCACATCCAGATTTACAGAGAGTAACTTTGGTGGTTTGAATCTGTATGTATCCCCAAAAACCATTTTCTTAAACCTAATTCCTGTGAGTGTGAACACATTTTAAGTAGGACCTTTTGATGAGGTTACTTCAGTTACGGTGTAGCCCACCTCAGTCAAGATGGGTCTTAATTCTATTACTGGAGTTCTCTATAAGCAGAATGAAACTCAGACATAGGGAGAGCAAGCCATGGAAGCAAGAAACTGAAATTTAATGGAACCCAGAAGAGAACAGAGAGGCCAAGAGAGGCTGCCATGTGCTTTGCTATGTGATAAGCTAAGAGCCAAAGATTGCCAGCAGCCAGCCCTAGAATGTCACATCTTCAGGAAGAAAACATCACCTTGACAGTGTCTTGATTTGGATTTTATCTTAGTCTCAAAATCATAAGGAAATAAATTCCCATAGTTTAACCTGATCGATTTCATAGTATTTGCTTGAGCAGCCAAAGGAAACTAAAACAGTAGCATTTTACCATACTTAAATCTTCTCCTTCCCCATTTGTAAGCATTATTCTGAAATTGGTTATATCATCCTCATGCATGTTTTATACTTCTTATACATTGCACAATGCTTTTACAAATAATATGATAATTAATACATGATATGGCATCTGATTATATGACACATAAAATGAATGGTACAGGGAAGCGGCTGTGGCTCAATCAGTAGGGCTCCCGTTTACCATATGGGAGGCCCCAGGTTCGGTTCCCGGGGCCTCCTGGTGAAGGCAAGCCCGCCCGCACGGCGTGGTTAGCTGACCCAGCGAGCACAAGCAGCAAGGGGGGAAGAAATGAATAAATAAATAAAATCTTAAAAAAAAAAAAAAAAATGAATGGTACACACAGCACCACTAATTCAGTACCACTGAACCAAGAAACTTTCAAGTGCTGTGGACTTAGTAGTGCAGGGAATATGTATTGAGCTGGGCTTTCAGTGGAAAGGAAGATTGAAATGGCTAAGGAAGATGGGGGATGGCATTCTAAATGAAAGAACAATGGGAACAGACATACAACTATAAAATACATGAAACATTCCCTTCCTTGTTTATTTCCTGCCTCCTGACTCATAAAAATACAATTCATTCATATTGAACTAAACTCTTACTCTACACCCTGAACTACTCTTAGCAACATACGAAAAACAAAAGTTTTATACTGTAATAATCCCTTGAACCTCATTGCAAGATGAACTAAAATATATACATTATTAGCAAAACCTTTCCTTCCCATCCTGTATATGTCTCTTCATATACAGAATTGTCCAGTTCTTTTATATTTCTTAGAAAAGTTTTTATCACTTTCTTTATAGAAACTCCACATATTTCTTAGAAAAGTTGGTTTGTAGAAGATGCATGGGTTTTATTTTTATTATCAATAGAATTTTTTTTCTTCTCACTATATTTCTAATTACCTAAAGCTTGTGCAATGGAAATCTTCAGATGTTTGGATATTCGCTTTATATTCAGGTGCTTTGCTGAGGCTTACAAATTATGTTGGTTTTCCAGATAAGTGTTTTTGACATTTCTAGGAACTAGTAAATCCTCCATTCTAGTAATTATAACTTTTAGTTTTGTTTCATGTTTTAATGCATAAGTCAGAAATTCCACAATAATAGGAATACTAATGGGAATGAGGAGTCTTGTTTTACTCCAACTAGATAAAGATGCCTCAAGTGTTTAATTTTAAGTGTTATGTTGGCTATTGGTTTGAAGCAGATTCTTTATCATGTTAAAGAAAAATTTTACAGTTATAACTATTAACTAGATTTGTCCCCAACCATCATCATCATATAAAACAAGATATTCCTGAACCAGAGACTACAAGCTCCCCTGAAAGAAGAGTTGGCCCCTCCTGCCGATCAAAAAAGACTCTTCCATTTCCTGGTCAAGAGGGGAATTTTCAACCTTTTAGGGATATCACTAATCTCTAATCCCATCAGGACGGTAAGTTTGGCTTCAAGGGTCTTACATCCCTAAACAATGGGATCTTCTATGCTGAATTACAAAATGCATGGTGCCTAGTCCAAACAGGTTTGTCACAAGCCCACCCAAGTTCCTTTTCAAAGGCTTTCCTTTGAATATAATGAAAAAAGTCATGATCTCTGCTGGAGTATTAGGGTGCACAAACAGTAATATTAGGGTCAGTCCAGTCTAAATATGCATTTAAAAAGAAAATGGACTCTAAATCTGAAGATACATATATTTTGCAATGCTAAAAATAACATCTCAATTTGATCCTCTGCTTTCAGGGTTAAATGGCTTCAAAGATTTTGTGCACGATTATTGGGAGAGTATAGGTTATGCATTCATATCTACAACATGCCCTGCAGCTCCCTATCCCCAACCTCATTTACATGTGCTTCTTTCCTTGGCACATAATTCTAACGTGCCACATAATTTATTTATTATATCATTTTTTCTCTCCTCCATCTAGAATGTGAGCTCTACAAGGTTAGGGATCTTGTCTATTTTGCTCACTAATGGATCCCAAGGATCTAGAAGAGTGTGTGATATAAGATAGTCACTCAATAAATATTTTTTAAACAAATGAATGAAAAATCAGATTCTAAAATTTACCCTGGGTATAGAAGGCAGAGATATCTTATAGAATAGTATGGGAGAGTAGTCAAATGGATGACTTGGGCAAGGGATTGCTAGCTGTAAGACATATAGCACAGTATCCAGACCATGAAGAAACTGTTTCCTAAGGAAGAAGGCACATTTGGAACCAACAAACATGATGCCCAAGACAGGATACATGCACAGAAATGACTAGGGAAGCCCTTACACTTTGGCCAAGTCTCTAAATTCATTGTATGGATAAGCTCAGAAGGAGGGCACTAGCATAGGTCACTCTGCAAAGACTGGGAAAGGTGTTTATTTTTTTTTCTTCTTTTATTTACTTTTTTGTTAGCTCCTGGCATTCAAGGAAATTCTCATAACACCAACTGTATACAAGCTTAAAAAACAGATATATCAGAGTCTAAATTCCAGGGATAACATATTAAAATATCAAAATGTCCAGGTTTCAGCAAAAGATTACAAAACATACAAAGAAACAGGAAACAATGGCTCAGGCAAAGTAGAAAATTAAAGCATTAGAAACCTTCAGTGAAGAGGATCAGACCTGGAACATTCTAAAGACTTTTTTTAAATGGTTCCAAAAATTGCTCAAAGAGCTAAAAGAACTACAGGGGATCAAAAAAAATGATAGATGAACATAAAGAGAATATCAATAGAGAGAAGGAAATTATAAAAAGGGACCAAATAGAGCTGAGGACCTATTTAACAGAAATTAAATATTCCATAGAAAGGTTTAACAGCATTTTGGAGCTGGCAAAAGAAAGAATCAGAGAAATTAAAGATACAATTTAAATCATACAGGAGCAGAAGGAGGAAAGATTGAAGAAAATTGAAGAATCTTAGGATCCTGTGGCATACCATTAATATACCAATGCACACATTCTGGGAGTCCCAGAAGGAGAAAAAAGAGAGGAAGTAACAGAGAGAATAGTCAAAGAAGTAATGGCTAAAAACTTACAAAATTTAACAAAAGACATTAATATATGCATCTAAGACACTCAACAAACTCCAAACAGGATAAACTCAAATAGATGCACACCGTACCATGCTATAATCAAACTGTGAATGTCAAAGATAAAGAGAGAATTCTAAAAGCCACAAGAGAGAAGTAATGTGTCGCATACAAGATATCTCAAAAGATTAAGTTCTGATTTCTTATCAGAAACCATGGAAGTAAGGAAGCATGGAAAGTCATATGTAAAGTGCTAACAGCAAAAAAAAAAAAAAAAGGCAAACAAGAATTCTATATTCAGCAAAACTATCTTTCAAAACTGAAGGAGGAATTAAGATATTCCCAGACAAACAAAAGTGAAGGGCAGTTATCACCACTAGACTATCCCTTTAAGTAATTTTATAAGGAGTTCTGCAGGTTGAAAGGAAAGGACACTAGACAATTAACCGATTTAATCTAAAGCCACATGAGGAAATAAAAATATCCAATAAAAAAATATATATATAAATATATATATATATCCAATAAAGATAATGGCATGGGTAAATACCAGTACTATTGTCTTTTTGCCCTCTAACTCCATTTTTCACTTTCAACAGATCTATGAGGCAAATGCCTAAAATGTAATGATAAATCAATGGTATTGGACTCATAATGTATAACAATGGAAATTGTGATAAGAAATACATAAAGGTGGGGGGAACTGAGGAGTATAGGAACATAGTTTATCTATGCTTTTGAAGTTTACTTGGTATCAAAGAAAATAAGACCACTGTAGATTTAAGATGTTAAAATTAAGCCCCATGGTAAGTACAAAGAAAAATATGCAAACTAAGAGACAGAAAGCAGAGTATAGGTTACCAGAAATAGGGGCAAGGGGCAAGAGGGAGTTAAGGCAAACTAAGTGTGGGATTTCTATTTGGATGAAGGGAAAGTTCTAGTAAAGGATGCTGGTGCAGGTACTGTAACATTGTGAATGTGATTAATTCCACTGAATGGTATCCTTGAGAAAAGTTGGAATGGGAAGATTTATATTATACATATATTACTACGATTTAAAAAAAAAAAGAAAGAGTCTAAAGCGATAATGACAATTAAGTGCCGTACATGATATTGAATGAGATCTAAGAATGGAGGAGACAAGGCTCAAAAAGACATTATTGGGACATAAGAAAAAATTGGAATACAGAATGTAAGGCTAATATCAACTTTCAATATCTTGAACTTGATAACTACACTTATCTGGTAATTGCATAAGTCAATATCCTAGTTCATAGGAAATGTACATCAAAGTATTGTGTTCAAGGATTATGTTCAGAAAATAGAGAGCCAGAATGAGAGAAAGAGAGATGGAGAGAGATACTACAAAGGTGGTAAAATGCTAAAATTGGTGGATCTGGGTATCTAAAGGCATGAATTAAGTTGAATTTATCTGTATGGGGTTTTTATTATTGTTGCAACTGTTCAGTTGAAATTATTTCAAAATAAAAAGTTTCTTAAAATGGACTATACCAATAAGAATATATTCCAAGGAGAGCCATGGGTGTCGAAGGATGGATCTGAGGGCCATTGCTCAAAGCTTGGTCCTATGAGGAACAGGTTATGAACAAAGGCTCTTTACTCCGGGGAACACGGGTTATGAAAAATGTATAATTTTTTAAAATATCTGAAAGATGCCACATGTTGTATAAATAAAACAATCAACAGCAAAAAAAAAAAACAGAAAAATCTACCAGCCTTATCCATTTACAATCCTCCAAGCAAAGCATCTCATCATCTCTTTTGCTCAGGGGCCATCTCTGCCCTCATAATGGAGTATTAAATGGAGGCTACTTTGTGATCCTGATGCAGAATTCCTGGCATTCACTAGCCAGCTAATTGTAGCTCCCAATTAGTCTTTCCTGATAAGGAGATGCAGAGTGTCCTCACTGATGTGATCCTGTGCTATACACAAATTGCTCTGCGGAAGTGGATTATAGCTTTGTGCCACTGCAGAACTTTCATAAACTGAATCTGAAATTCAGAAGGGAGTTTTCAACAGAAGTTTTCTTAGTATTGCTTCAACCTTAATATTGCAACTCACCACAAATCAGTGCTTGCAGGAAAGGGTATGAGTCTTCAGTGGTGTGCCCTCTCTGGTTAATTTTACTGGGACTACCCTAATGGCTTTGCTATTTCACAGGACTGCACATTTCATCAGATGGAGTCTTTGTGTTCTATATACACATGTACGGGTTCCACAAGCATTTTATAGCTTTTTCAAAACACAATTTCATGGACATTTCAGGGAAATTTTTATTAAGGGACTATGAGCTATGGAAAGGGTTTTGTTGTTGTTGTTGTTGTTTAATTGTGGTCTTGCATCAAGACAGTGATTTTCAAAGTATCGTTTCGAGATCAGCAGCAGCAGTATCACTGGAGAGCTTGTTAAAAAATCCAGATCTTGGTATGCACACCAGGCCTACCAAATTAGAAGCTCTGGTGGTGGGTCCATCAATCAGTGTCTTAACCAGCCCTCTGGTGATTTCTGATGCAAGTTCAAGTTTGAGAACCAAAGGATCAAAGAAGTTATTAGAGAATATTGCCATAGACCACTGGCTCTCACTTCATTTTGCATCAGAACCATCTGGAGAGTCTATTAAGAGCTTGATTGCTGGGCATCACTTCCAGAGTTTCTAAGATCGTAGGTCTGGAGCGCTGCCCCAAAATTTACATCTTTAAGTTCCCAAGTGAAACTGATGCTGCTAGTCTGGGTACCATACTTTGAGAACACTGCAGAAGATTTAATAATCTACCTCTTTGCCACCTTTTTTAGTGCCATCCGGTGTTGTATTTTGGGTATAAAATGAGCAAAATCTGACAGGATCTTGGAATCAGAAGAGTTTCGTAATCCCAGAAATTTTAAAATTACAGAACTAAATGGGAAATGCTATAAGTTTTAAGGGGTCAGAGGAAGATTAGCTTCTGATATTCTGACTTTGAAAGGCCTCAGGCAAATTATGTACTCTGAAAATGCACTTTGAGCTGTTGTATAATAGGGCACAGATACATATTTTGATTTTTCACAAGGTAGTTAATATCAGAGAAGTATGTTAATCAACAAAAAGAACAACCATAGCAGTAAAGGACTACAAAGAATAAAACACCAGACAGAAATTGAGAAGAATATAATCCTAGTTGCCATTCTATAGTAACTTTCCTCATGGACAAGTTTTTTAACCTTACTAGGAATCAGTTTCTCCTTTTCTAATATTCATTTAACAAGCAGCCATTGACTCAATCATGAGCAAAATACCAAAATTCACGTTGTTGTTGAAGGGACAAAGATGAATTAAACCTCTTCCTTGAAGAAATATTTGCATGTAAATAGCTACAGTACATGGTAGAAAGTGAGTACGTTGCTGAGAAAAGCACCATAAATACTGTGGAAATGGTGGTTCCTGTCACTGCATCCTAATGGTGCCTCCATTCACCCAGGCCATGGGCTTGATGATTTGGAGTCATCTTCTCCTTCCTCCTCTATTTCCACTGACTCCTCAAAGTCCTATTAATCCTCGCATGAAATTTCTCTAATCGTCATCTCTTCTCCTTTGCCACAGACTCAGGTTGTTCTCAATCTTTATCACTTCACTCCACAACTACTTCAATAGCCTCCACACCACACTAGATGCCTGCCATCTCACTTCCTTCTAAGACATCCTGTAGCCTGTTACAGATTCATTTTCCTAAATTGCTTTTATCATCCTGTCTCAACTCCACCTCTGCTTACCAGTTTCTGCCTAAACTGCACCATCTGGCATTTAGAAATCTTCATGAAGTGCCTCCCTCTCTACCCATCAGAATTTTCCTTTCCTCCCCAGCACTACTCCTCAGTACCATTAGACTGGCTTCTTCCTGTTTCACAAGCACATGCCATGCATCAAGACACTGAGCTTTTATTAACATTTCCCAGGCTCTTAGAAGACTCTGCTCTCTCCTCCACTCATCCCAACCACTTGGTTTACCATTCAAGACCGCCTTTAAGCATCTTTCTCTCACTTCTCCAAACAATAATTTCTCCTGCTCTGAATTTCTCCCACCTGTATCAACAAATTCATCACAGAGTCCTTTTCTCTAATAGTTTTAGAGCCTAGAGATGCCCTTCCCTTGCAGGAAGGGATTTTCCCATGGTGCCCATTGTCCTACTTCCAGTCACACAGGATCTCTCTTGCTCAAATACGCCATCAGTGCAGGGAACACAGCAGAAACGGAATTGGTGTTTGGCGGATGAGTGAAGAAAGGTGGTGGACATCTGCTGTTTTCTTTCTGCCAGGCTGGCACACATTCACACTTCTGATTCCCATGCTCTCTTTTTTTTTGTGGTTCGGGTAATGCTCCGAGATGTGGTCCAGGACTGGCTAACTGGAATTCTGGATTCCGGTTGGCAGTGATTAAGTGGCCCAAGCCAGGCAGAGAAGGACCAGTGAGACTCAATTTGAAACCCTTTCTCAGAACTGTAGGAAATATCTTAGAATGCACACCAAGGACTGTAGGAACAAAGAAACTCTTTATTTGCTGTTCTTGAAGATAATTGGATACTTACGTAGAAATGTTGGCTTCAGAAACATACCAACCCTGAGGAAAGAGGAGTGGGAAGATGGAAAAAGATATATTCACAACATCATTGATAACCTTAACTGTACTGTGCCTAAACCCAGTGCCCTGGACTTTTCATAAACTATAAACGCATTTTTTTCCTTAAGCTGCTCTGATTTGGCTCCTGTCATTTAGTGTGAATAGAAACCTGAATAATTTAAGCAAAAATAATAAAAGCTGACATGAATTGAAAATGTACTTCATACAAACACTATGCTAGTGCTTATAGTAAAAAAAAAAAAATGCATTTAACCTTTGGTAAAAGAACCTTTGTAAATAATTATGGTGCATCAATAATTATGGATGGTTATTTCTGGTTGAAATATGACATTGATGGAAAATTGTATATACCAGTCAGTATTATTGAGCGCTCATGATAGGTTTCCTAATCCTAAAATGTGGGAAAGTATTGGAGAAAAATGTCATAACCTACATCTGTAGCTACTAGGCTACACATGTATTCTAGCACTTGCATTTGCCAATCACATATTTACTCCATGAACAAAACCATTTAATTGTGTAAAAAAGTTGTATGATGGAGCAGAAGTGGCTCAAGCGATTGAGCACCCACCTCCCACATGAGAGGTCCTGGGTTCAGTTCCTGGTGCCTCCTGAAGAAACAAACAACAAGCAAAACAAATGAAAAACCTTATTCGGGGAGGCCGATGTGGCTCAGTGGTTGAACACCTGCTTCCCACATACAATATCCCAGGTTCAAGCCCCAGTCCCTGGTACCTAAAAAAATAATAATAATAGTCTGAGCATACAGTATGGAATATATGAATATATCTGTAATTAAATTTTTCCAAATACAATAAATTCATTAAATACCTGAACATTAACAGTTATACTGTAATTTTTTAAATGGCATTAGAAAAAATCTTTAGCACAACAAGTAAAATAAGATTCTAAGTATGAATATGATCTTCTGATTTATATAAAGACCAGAGGAAAGCATATTTACAAGAGAAAAGGAAATTGATCATTATGATGTAGAATTGTGCTGGGGAGTCTAAAAACACTTGATCCACAAATGCTTTTAAAAGCCATATTTCTTCAGTATATCCCAGTTGACAAGAGACAATGGCATCTTTTCTGAATCATCATCGTGTACTAGCTATGAAATGTAATTTTACATTTACATTTCACAGAGAAATAATCAGAGACCTGTTTGCAAAAGGGATCAGTGTTTCTGAAATTTCTCAGAGATTCTAAGTGCAAAATGACATTAGCCTGCATGCAGTTCTGAGCACAGCATATCACTCAATGATGTTGAAGCAGCAGAATTTGGACATGCTAACTGAGCATGTGGAGGAATCCAAAAGGATGGTTGTCATTTTGTCAAAGCCAGGAAAATAATGGCAGAAGAAAAGCTCAGCCACCGATCCAAGAGCAGCTAAGGGAAGCAGGCACATGGGAGCAGAGTCTGCACTGACCGTGAAGACTATCCACCTCTGGAATGTGAATGCACAGAACCAGGTAAATGTTTGAGTCACTAGAGTGCACCGTGAAGCACACCTTGGTTAATAGCCCTCTAGCTGAAAAGTCAGATCCAAAACCAGTATCCTATCCTAAGAGTAGAAACAAAGCAGTTTTGCTTGAACTTGACACAGAAAAAAAAATATTTCTTGATCTCCAACCTCAGAAAGAACATACAAATATAGGACCTTGGCTAAAATAATAACGAAAATTCCATTTCTTTATTTTGTCAAATGAAAGAAGATAGAATGAATAATCTCAAGGGATAGAATGATAATTCCAGAACTTGCTAAACAGATTCATTTAAATTTTACTGTGTTTTGTACTGTCTTAGAAATAATGAGGCCTATAAGGAAAACAAGGGGCTTAATTTTTCAGGAAATATCAGACACACATAGAAAGTTAAACAATTATGCAAAACCACAATCCAAGTGAAGTCACAAAACTGAATTGGAGCCAAGTGGCAGTAAGTCACTGCTTCAGAACTTCCCGTCACTCAGCAGTCACCACACTGTACTGGGTTCCACCTACTTGAACACGTAACCCTTTACAAGACATCCAACTTTTCTGATTCTTAAGGTCTGCATCTCAAAACTCAGGGTTGCACTTGAGTTCTCCTCCACTCTAAAATCTCTGGGGATCTTTGAAGTTTTCCTTGATCCTGAGATCCTGTACAGCCACTTTGATGTACAATTGCCTTTCTTCTGCTCCAAATAGGAAACCAACTAAAGCTGAAACACCGAAGGTCAAAGAGGAACCCAGTGTTGGTAGGGCTTAAGGAGCAAAATGGTTCTTCCTTTAACACAGATATCTATTTATGTCTAGTCAACCAACGGTCCTAAATTTATAAGTGAGAATTATAATATGTAGAATTCTTTAAAGTCTTCCTATAGCTTTTAATTTCAGAATCTCTCTATAATGCAACTGATTAATACTTGAACTGGAAGGCTGAAAGTCTTATTTTTTAGACCATTGGTCTAGATATAAGAACATGCTAACTTTGGGCTGACATAGCAAACTATCTGAGTCTAATTTCACATTTTAACTTTCTAAACACCAAATATTTGGCAAATAATTTACAGAAAAGGCACATGACTTTTAACTCTCAGACATAACTCTCTCTTTTCATTCCAATCATTTACTTCCTAGTGTAATTTGTCTTTTATTATGGAGCATTTTCAGCTGTAGTACTTCCATTGATCATGTTAATTTGCTAAATATATTTGCTATCTTTGAAATACATACTGGCATTTTGATGTGATATTGAAAAATTAGAAAATACGCATAACTGAACTAATTGAGCACAACTTTTACTTTAAAAGCTCATAGCCAGGTCAAAAGAAATAGACA
>JAKSZT010046586.1:10154217-10395953 GCA_026826555.1 Tolypeutes matacus
ACAACTTTTACTTTAAAAGCTCATAGCCAGGTCAAAAGAAATAGACATATCTTAGCTCTTCATTTTAGCCATAACTAACATTTTTTAAAAGTCATTGGATTATGTTATATTTTTACAAAGCCTGTCAATTCTATCTACTTATGCATCTTTTGAGACTTTATATATCTCTAAGCCTCTCTGGAGTCATTTTAAGTTGCACATGTGAAGTGTGTCCTTGAGAATTTATGAGTAATACTTTTTTGGAGTCATTGAATTGTCTCCATGGGATTTCCTGAATAACTCTAACCTCACAAATGATCAACAATATTTAGAGTAGATAAGAATCTCAGTTGCTAGAATCTTGATAGGGTTTTGAGATACAGTAAAACTCAAATAATCAGAGTCATTCAGAATTAGATGTGTCTTTGGCTATTGAGGAATCTGGGTAATCTAAAGCTATAATGTGGACCTCCTAATTTGCCTAGAAGAGGAAACAGTTAGTTCTAATTTGGAGGAAAGACATTCTGCCCCATAATAGCCGGGGGCCTCTTCAGCATGCATGTCGTTTGCCATTCAATAAGCTCACTGAACTCATGGATAATTCTAGCAGGCATCATGCTAGCCACTAAGGATAACAAGAAAAAGGACAGTAGCTTCCCTCAAGGAACCTACTGTCAAAGTTCTAAGATGACCCATACTCTGACTTAACTGATGGAGACAGAGGAGGAGTTGATTCATTTCATCATTCAACAAGGATATATTTGGTACCTAGTATGTTAAAGGCACTGTTCTGTGTACTGAAAATAGAGTTATGAATAAAGCTGAGATGGTTTTTGTTCCTATAGAGCTTACATTAAGGGAAAATAAACAAGCTGGTATTTCATTACTATTGTTATATGTGCTAAAAGGGATAGAAGGAAAAATGGACAGAGATGATTAAAGAATTGAACATGAGGGATAAGGGAGAGGCTGGTACCAAGGATGATTTCTAGGTTCCTGGCTTGTGCAACAGAATGGTAAGTGGGGCCCTTCACCAAATGGGTGGAAAGGGGAGAGGGCGAGGAATGAGGCAAGATGAACTATGGCAGGTTGGGGAAGGGACAATATGCAGGATGAACCAAAGTGTCTAACAGGGGCTACTATTGCATTTATTAGGCAATAAAGACTCTATGAATGTGTGCTTATGCCATTTGGGGAAGGGATGAATTTTCAGACATTGTTGAATATCATATTATTATTTTTAAATTTGGATGTAATTATCACTCCATCATATATCAAGGATTTAGGGCAAACATAACCTAATAAGCAGCATGACAATATTTGTCATTCTATTATATAGTATAATATTTTTCATTTGCTCTCTCCCTTCCCATGGCCCTCCTCTCTGGACTCCTCTCCCTCTCATTCGCTTCCTCACAATTGTTGTTTTCAATCCATCTGGATTATGATTTGGAAAAAAATGGTCAAAGGAGTCACACTCTATAGTTCAAATCCCAGTGCTGCCACTTGTTAGTTGTATGATTATGATCAAGTTGGCTAAACTCTTTGTATGTGTTTTTTCATCCATTATATTTTTCATCCATCTATATCCATTTTATTATTAATCTATAATAATACCTGCTTCCAGGGTTTTGTGAGATTTTAATGGAAAAATGTATCTACAATGGCTCCATCCTTATGTTTCAGAATTTCCTTGTCTCTACCCCAATACCCTTTCTCTAGCAAACTAGGATGTAGATGTAACTCTTTAGGGAGAATGCAACAGGGATACCATTCCAACCTGAGCCCAAAATCCATATATCTTACTCAAAGGGAGGCAGGCCTCTTTACTTCTCTCCTACTGCTTGGCCTGTCTTCTCTCCAAAGTACATGTCCTCACCACTACCCGCCCCCTCAACACCAATGCTCAGGCAGAGAATCTCATCCTTTACAGTTCTGCTTTTCCCTTGCTTACAAAGGAAGGGAGAGGAGCTCTTTTTGTATACATTGTGACATAATGCAAATGGGAGAGGCACATTAGCATTTACCTCCAGTTCCATCAGCATGATGTTGTTGCAGGTAAGCCCCAGACTGCAATAGTTTTACTTTTAGAAGTGTACAGACCCAGAAATGATTTCCTATCCTTGGGTACCCCAAATGCTTTAGACCAAAACATTTGAGAAGTTGTGTGTGTAGACATAGCTTAAGTTTCAGCTGCCAATTTTGGAATTAAATGGCTTATTATATGACAAAATTTTAGCAGAACATGTTTTCCAAAATAAATGTTGTTAAATCTACACTCTCACCAACCAATTAGAGTCTTGAACTCAGAAAATATGGCAAAAACAGCAGAGCAACAACAAAAAAGAAAACACATGCTCACTTCATATGGTAAAAATGATTCTTCCTTTCCTCTCATATGAAGGCACATACACTTGGGGAATGAGTAAAGGGAATTTTGCTTCCCATGAAACTAGGGAAGTCCTAAAAGGTGTCTACTTGTTATGAGTTCAAGTTGCATTAGACATTGTGGAAGATTGAATTATGTACCTCAATTTAGACATGTTCTTAATCTTAATCCACATTCCTGTGGGTATGAACCCATTGTAAATTAGGTCTCTTGAAGAAGTTATTTCAGTTAAGGTGAATGAGATTGGGTCTTAATCTGGCTTACTGGGGTTTTTTTTTTATATAAGAAGAAGAGATTCAGACATAGTAAGAGAAAGCCAGTGGAAGGAGCTGGGCAGCACATGTTAATGGATGAGGAGAAGGCATTGACATGTGACTTGAGGTCAAGGAATCTCAGGAATCGCCAGCACCAAAATGTTACAGACTTTGAGGTGAAAGCATCTCATTGTTGACACCTCAATTTAGGGCTTCTCCTAGCCTCAAAACCATAAGCCAATAAATTCCTGTTATTTACCCAACCCATTGTATGGTATTTGTCTTAGCAACCTTGTAGACTAAGACAGGCATTATTGAATTTACTTTGTCATGATTTAAAGTTCCATTTTTAAATTAGTACTGAGATCTTCTTTATTTATTTTCATTGATAATTTAAAAACAAACTTGACCTAAAATACTAAACCTTTTGGCAAGTCAGGGCAGCAGTATAACACGGGAAAGTTGCATTAAGAGTCTTAAAAATAATTTAAGTACTGTCTCCTGTAGCTGAGGGTCCTACTTATCTTCAGAGGGGTTGTATTTACAGTTCTGAGAGTTAATGAGCCATGAAGTGATCATTTAAGGGCTTATGTCACAGCAGTGGCCTTATGAGTTTGTCATTGAGATGACATTTCTTAGAAAAATCATCTCAATTTGTACCTTGTATTTTAGAAGAGAGAAAAAACCTTTATACCTTATTTCTACCCATTATCTCCATCTGGGATAAAAGCAGCATCAAAGTAAACATATGGCACATAAACAGTAGTTTAACTAACAAAGCTTTTTCATGCACCATATTTAAATTTTGAAATGCAGCCTGGTTTTCCTTCTACTTAAAATACATGGAACAACATGCCAAAAAAGTCACATAGTTAGTGACAGATGTGATAGTGGCATGGAAAGTGCTCTTGTTCTGTGATAGAGACTGGCTCCATCAACGTAGGGAGGTTATTTTGAGGATGCTCCGTCTTGGTCCACAACAGAGTTGACTAATTTTGTCTTGACCAACCTATCATTTTAATAAAATTGCAAGCATAGTTGTGAATTCATCCAATTCTTGCATCTGAAATGGTTTGACTTAAATCATTCTAGTGGGTTTTGTTTTTTGTGTTTTTTTTTTACACCAAACCACAAGCTAACCAGAGACAGTTTATTTAAACTTTCATGTTCTCTTAGAAGTTCCTGAGCAAGTCTGGGAACAAATACAAGTTTGAAAAAAAAGATGAATTTCTAGACACTGCCTGTACAGAAGATTTGAAATTTACTTAGTGCCTTTAGAAGCAAAACTAGAGAATTTTACTAAGGGCTCACATAAATCAAAATCAACAGAGTAATTGCCAAATGTCCCCCAACAAGTTGGCAAAAAAAGAGTAAGAGTGAAAACAGACTGTGAGAATCTTGAAATACTTGGTGATTATTCCTCAAAAGAAATTATCAAAACTCCACAAAGACCCTAGTTATCAAAATGTCTAAGGCAGATTAAATGATGTATATAAAACATGATCCAGTGGACTGCTTTATGTTTTGGAAAAATCTTAAAAACTTAAACAAAATTATCAACTATCTCTATAATTCCAATTGCCCAGTTACACATCTTTACTCAGGCATCACACTCCCTATTATGAAATAGATTCCTCACAACCCTGTCCCAGGTTCTCACACAATAAATTCTGATAAATACCTGTTTGAGATTTTCTTTTCACAATATAATTAGGTCAAACACTAAAAATATATCAAGATTTTCAGAATGGAAGCACTAAGACGGAATATTCTGGCTGTTTGGTCTAACAAAGTGTTGTGCGTTATATAAACATTTAAAACTCATGATTGCTTTTGACTCACTTGCCTCCATCATTCATCAGCTTCCCTCTTCTAGAGATCATAAGAGAAAAAAAAAAACAATAAAATTAAAAACATGTTGTGCAAGCACTTTTGTCCACTGATTTTTAAACCCATGCATATGGCAAGGGAAATAAAACCCGTGTGTTTCTGACTCATTTACACTTAACTCATCAAAATGTTCTTTTTAAAAAGAGAACTGATGCCCAAAGAGTCTTCTGAACCATTTTTTTTTTTTTTTTTTTTTTAAACATATTAGTCCCATCTTGTCCACCTACAGCTCCCAAGGTTCAAGGTTGGTGCACAGCTTTGAATCCATATGCTGAGAACCCACTCACATACATACCTTGAAACTTCACAGAACTTCACAAAACAAACATGTTTTGCTGTGACCCCTCTGAAATAATTTCAGACAAGCTTTGGGTGCAATATTTTGTCACTTCTACTTCAATCTTGAGTTAAAATTCGATCCAATGACGCAAGTGAAACCAAAAAAAAAAGAAAAAAGGAGAAGAAGAAGAAAGAAAGAAAGAAAAAGGAAAAGAATAGAAAAAAGAAAAAGGAATAATTTGTTTGCAATGTGGCAGAGCAGAAAGAATGCTGGACTGAAAGTGAGGGGAGACTCTAATGCTGTTCATCCCAGCTATGACACTAGCAAACATAAAGTGACAGTTACTCATCCAGTCCAGGCCACAATATCCACATTCATAAATATGAGGGCTGGAATCTACAAATAAAGTTGGATGAAATGATTACTATGTTTCCTTCTATCCCTGACACTCCTGTTACATTATGGATTTATCCCTGAACAACAAAGCATGCCAAACCACTCAAGAAGCTCAGCGAGCATGTAAATTGCCCCAAACTGGCATTTATTCTACCTCTTTTTCTGCCTCAGCCTTCTCCACTCCTGGCACTACTCTAGGAAATTTCCCTAACTTCTTGTCTTCATATTCCTATTGACCCATTTCTATTTCACATTCTTATTGATCCATTTCTCTGAATCTTGAATCTTCTGCTTAATTCCACAGTCTGTTCTTGGCCATGAATTGGTTCCTTTGGTCCTGGCATGGGATTTGGCCTCAGTACACCTTCCTTGGTTTGCAGTCTCTGAGCGCTTTCAATCTCAAAAGGCCAGGTTCCCACAGCTCACAACTTCTAAAAGCCTCTGCATGAATATGAAAATTGGTTCAAATACAATGAAGCTTTGGTCAGCTGTAAAACTAGACAATCCATGATAACTTTTACTCTACTACTCTGCTCTAAAAACACATCCAGCATAGGGAGAGGGAAAAATTACTTCTAGCCTAGTTACATAAACATATAGGAGCTTTTTAATAGATATGCGTTCAATATATTTTAGTTAAAAAGAAAGGCCGTTGGGACAACAAAAGTTTTGAAGCATGCCACTTGTCTTCTTTGTGTGTGTGTGTGTGTGTATGTGTGTGTAAAAATTAATGTTCTGGCTTCAGTACAATGTTTGGTACTGCTGGGCCCAGGTGGGGCTGTTTGGGCCGATCTCGCATGTCTCCATTTAAGGAGCATAGGTGTGAGATGATCTACATTGCAAGTCCCCTGACTAAACATCTTCACATTGCAGAGATCCCATTTATGCGCGTGATGATTTTGACGTATTTTGTAGTCTTTTGTTCACTTTAAAGATTTTGTAACCATGTGTATTAAAAGTAATTTGCCAAGTTTCAAACCTCATGGAATTTCCCTAGTTCTCAGTTTGGAATCAGACTTAAGCTCTTCCAGGTTCTGTTTACTGCTAGCTAAGGATGACTTCCTTACCCAAATGGGAGAAAAACTTTTGAACATATATTAAAATGTGTGTATGATTTCTGAGACATCAAATAGCTTGAATAACAAGTCAACATTTTGATGAGTTAAGTGTAAATTAACTAAAAACATATGAACTAAATGTTCCTTAAAGCACAGATGGTTTTAGAACCTAAAAGTGCTTGGAAAAAAATATGGCTTTTATTTTCATGAACCCTCAAAGTTTGAAAAAATAGTTAAGGATTAATTTCCATCTTTTTCTGATTGTTGTTTTAGATTTTTGATAGATAGTATCCTTTTTTTGTTTGTTTTAACTTGGATCCTCTAAGGAATGAATTCCTTTCTTCTTCTTTCTTCATTTCTTACTCAAGGATGAGAGAGCATCAGGGCAAGAAGCTTAACTTCCAAGTGGGGAGATAATTGTCTGAGAAATTAAATATCAAGACTCAGGTCTCGGGGGACAGGTGTGACTCAGGTGGTTGGGCATCCATCTCCCATACGGAGGGACCTGGGTTCAATCCCCAGGACCTCCCGGTAAAAATTAAAAAAAGAAAAATACAGAAGTCATGTGCGCCGCCAGGCCCCACAAGCGGGTGAGCCGTCAGGCCCTGCCCACAGGTGAGCCTCCAGGCCCCGCAAGCCACGCAGCAAGATGATGACGTAACAGGGGAATGACACAAGGGAGAGCCAAGATGAGACGCACCGAAAAACCAGAAACTAAGGTGGCAGAGGCGGTAGGACGCCTCTCTCCCACATCAGAGGTTCTGAGAATCGAATCCCAGTGAAGATATGAGAAGAAGGATAAGAAGAGAGGGCAGGAAACTGACAGAGTTGCCCAGCAAATGAACACAGAAACAGCAAAAATGGGGAAGGGGAGGTGGTAAAAATGGATAAAAGTAAATAAATAAATAAATTCTTTAAAAAAAAAAAAAAAAAAAAGACACAGGTCTCAGCCATGTATTCTAATGGATAAAACACCGTAGGTGTAAGTAAACCTATATAGTGCTCTGTTCTAACCCTATTTCCTTTGATGTTGGCAGAAGATATCATTTATTAGTTGTTTGCACCCGTTATCTGCTTGTTGTTTTTTGCTTGTTGTTTGTTCATTATCTGCTCGTTGTTTGCTTGTTGTCTGCTCGTTGTTTGTTTGCCTTCTTTAGGAGGCACCAGGAACAGAACCCAGGACCTCCCATGTGGGAGGCCGGTGCTCAACTGATTTAGCCATATTCACTACCAAAAGATAGCATTTAGAATGCTGACTCTTGATCTTCTGGTGTGGCCTTAGAAAAGTAAAATGCCCAGTTTTCAGAATGCTTTAATTTAGTACTGGAGGCCTCCAATGAATCAAGGAAAATGAAGGTTATGAGTGGTGCAGGGCAGGCTGAAGCAAATGCCCAGCAAATAAAAAAGTGATATTTTCCTTTGCTTTCTTTGAACACACCTCTCTTTTAGGGGGCTTGTGGGAAAAAGGTAAGAGTCTAGATCCCTGGGCAAAAACCCATCAGTATATGACTGGGCTTCATCTAATACAGCCCCATTATTATTTACTACTGACACTTAGAATATTGTTCAATATTCCATTTAAAACCATTAAACTGGGGGGCGGATGAGGCTCAAATGGTTGGGCGTCCGTCTGCCATATGGAGGGACCTGGGTTCGATCCCCAGGACCTCCTGGTAAAATAAAAAAATATATATAGAAGGCGCATGGGCTGCCAGGCTCTGTGTGCTGCTGAGCCGTAGGGCCCCGGGAGCCATGCAGCAGGATGATGACGTAACAGGGGAGAGACAAGACGAGATGCTCCGAAAGCTGCAGAAGCCAGGAGCCGAGGTGGCGCAGGCGGCAGAATAACTGTCTCCTGCATCGGAAGTCTCCAGGATTGAATCCTGGTGAAGACTGGAGGATGAGAAGAGATGGCAGGAAACAGACACAGAGAATTGCTCAGCGAATGGACACAAAACAGCAAATGGGGAAGGGGGTGTTGGTTAAAATGGATAAAATAAATAAATAAGTCTTTAAAAAAAATAATAATAAAACCATTAAACTTTATATGGCAACAGAAAGAAAAGTATTTTCTATAAAACCTATTTATCCAATTATGTATTCTCCCCTTTAAATGGTCTTTATTCACTCCTTTAAATTATAAAAGTAATACACACTTGTTTATCATGGTGTATAAATTTTAAAAAAACAAACAAAATCACATCACCAAATCATATCACTATTAATAACCATATCACTATTAATAACCATATAAGCAATTTTAATAGGCTGACATGTATGATTTCACACCTGTTTTCATATTTGTGCTTATGAATGCTCGTTTGTTTTTCACACACACACACACAAAGTTGATTATATAACACATTATTTTTCAATTTGCTATCATTAAATGTGTATTATGAAAATCCACCTTCAATAGCTGTAGCTCACACATACCTTTTAAAATAACAGCTTAATAATATATTTTATTACCTATGATATATTTAATGATTACATAATTGATGAACCTTCAGGTTATTTCCAGTTTGTTTTTGATTTTTTGCCATATTGAAGAATTTTGCTATAAAAATTCTTATACATATGTCCTTGCATTATATGGGCTTTAATCTTTGTAGTATTGATGTGCAAAAATGAGATTTTTCAGCCATCTTTATATGTTTAATTCTTAAAAGGTATAACTACATTTATTCTTAAAAAGGAATGCAGGAATATGTGACAATGTCCATTTCTCCAGATTCTCTTTTTTATTTTGCACATTTGATGAATGAAAGTAGTTCATATCTTGGAATTATTTCCTATTCCATTAATTTCAGTTTTTAAAATCATAAATCCCTTTTCTTTTTTAAAAAATTTAATTTGTTGCAAGGATTGTTTTTTCCCAATTTCATCGTTAGCTGCTTAGTTCAATTATTATATTTTTATTTTTTAATAATGAAAACCATAAGTGTTTTCATTGTTTAAAAATATATATAATAATTTATAGTAAAAATATAATAATTTTCGTCTGAGCATAGCTTTTATTGTTTCCTATAAGATTCAATATGAAATGTTCTCTCAATCTTTACTCCTTTAAAAATTACATTTTCATTTTTCATTTCTTCTTTGATCCAAGATTATTTAAAACAGTGTTTCTTAATTTTCACATACATAGGATATTTGGGTCATTCAATGGAAAGGGGAATTCTAGTTTTATTGGGTTATAGCCAATGGCCTTGAGAGAATAATATATTTTTTCTGTATGGTTTAAAGCTACGTCTATCCAACATTGTCGGTCAGAAAGAAAGACACTATAAAGATGTCAGCCCCCTCCAACACAGGTATCAGCGGCCCCAGCGAAAGCACGACGCACACAGGCTGTGGTGGAAAGCCCACCTTCAATAGCCATAGTACGTTTTACTCACTTAGAGAAGAGACAGAGAAAGGTGAGCCTCTCTAGTGGGCGTGCGTTCCCATAGCCAGCAGGTCTCAGTCCGTGGCCTCTTCAGGGTCATGTTCCCGCCCAGCGCCCCTCTCTTGTGGTCCTGTGCTGCCGCAGTGGAGGAACCCTGTTCCTTCCCCACCAGGGACAGATAGACCACCAGGGTGTGAGCAGGTTGTAGTAAAACACGCCCACCAGAGTCAGACTGTCTCCAGTGAATGTTTACATTCGGGACAGGAGGGAAAGGAACGTACCTGCAGTCCCTTATCTACTGGAGGTCTGTGATTTATCCACCAGGTTGATACTCCTGTCCCTGAGCACTGGATGTATTTGTGAGTCCCAGGAAGAGGCGGCAGGCCACACCAGGACTGTCCCCTACCACAAAAATCATGCTTACTTTTTGTGTTATTAGACTTCAGTATACATGTTTTTTGCTTTTTGTTTTTTTTTGTCTACTTTATTAATCAAATTATAAAAGAATTAATTTAAAATGTTCTATAACTTTGTAGCAAATTCTTATATTTCTCAGAATTTTGGGCTGCATGTTGTCTTGTGCATGAATTTTGTGCCTATAATATCTTCTCAGCAAATTTTACCACCATCATTAATTTTCTTTTTGGTCCGATTTAATGCTTTATGTTTTGAATTTCACTTTATTTGATATTAATATTGCCAATCCAGCTATCCCTAAACCTTATAATAAATATGTATTACTCTAATAATATAATAAGAGTTAAGAATTTCTATGTCCTCACATCAAGAGTTTCTACATACCTATCTCTCGCCCCACCTCACGCACTCCTACTAGCACACCAGTGAAATTTTTCACAATTTACATGAAGTTCCTTCTCCAATTTACACCAAATTTCTGTTTTTACCAAGCTCATTTAGGATTTTCCATTTCAGGCTCTTTTTTTCCTTTCTTTTATTAATATATGTCTCTTCTGTTTCAGCAATCCACAAATTCCTGCCATTTCTACTCACATTGTCATTTTTTGTTTAGACTAAAGATGCATTACTTAAAACTATTTCCTGTCTTCTACTCCTTTCCCTCATTTGAGATTTCTTCTGACTTATAGGCATTGAGTTTGATCCTTCCTTGAATATTTTCCTCAGATAGGCAATAAGGACAATATCATCTCTACCGCCCTAACATTGAATATTACCTTAGCTGGCTGGAGTACTTGGGGATCATTGCCCTCTTTTCTTCATAACCTAAAGATTTTCTTCCTCCTAGTACTACAGGTATTAAGGCTGATGCTAATCAAACTGCAATGGATCTTCCTTATTTGCACCCATACAATATTTTTTTCACATCTTCTCCTTATTTTTATAGTTTCCTAACACTGTGAATCCTTCCCAAGGTAGAATCCCAAAACCTACTTTGTTCAGCGTCCAGCTAGGGGTAGGTAAGCCAACTATGTTCCAGCAACTAGATGTGCTCGAGTGAAACTTTGGTTTGGATGTGTGTTGCATGAAGAAATGGCTGGGAGCAAGGCATCCACGTCACTGGTACAAGGGAAAAAAGAAGGGATGCAGCTGTAAGTGGTGGCAGTTCCCTCATCAGGCTAGTAGATCTGTGCAATAGTTTTTGACATTTCTCCTGAACACATAGCCTTGAGTCTGTTTCTCCTGCCTGTCCCAGAAGTTTGTGAGAAGTTTGTGAATTCCTATTCTCTTTAAACTAGTCAGAGATGATTCTGTTGCTTGTAATTAGTAACTCTTACTAATATAGAAATTTCTCTTCTATTACTGAATTATATAAAAGCTTGTTGAATTTTTCTCTTATCCTTTGATTTTAGAAATGTCCTCACATTTGCCTTGATAATGTCTCTCTACATTAATCAAAAGCCTAGAATTCCAAGTGCCCTTTCTAATGATTATTCAAGTCTTTTGTCTGGTCACATAAAGTTTTCTTTAATGACGATGATGATAATACCAAAAATAATAATGTAAGATGTGATAATAATAATAACTTATTGAGATCTTACTCTGCCAGACAATGTTATACATGCTTTACCTACATTAAATTGTTTAATACTTACTCTAAGCAAATACCTCATATATAAGACAAATTCTATGGTTATCTTCAATTTATAGATTAAGACACTGATGGGCTATTTAATTTTTTTTTTCTGTTTTCTCTGCTGGAATTCCTGTCATTTATATGTTGTCTTCTGGATCAGTTCTCTTTTCTGTTATCAATTTACTCATGATTTTTATCTTTTTTTTTTACTTTGTTATATATTGTGTTATTTCTTCCATTTGAACTTTCTGAGCACTAATTTAGTTCTCAATCAAGACCAATCTTTTCTGCAGTTTGTATAGTAAATTTTAAATTTTGAAAAATAGATGAGGTAAAAATAAAGTATGCTGCGCCCATATTGGGGGATATTGCTGTAATCCCAAATTTACTCGCTATTGGTTAAAGGAGATGTGGTATGTATATCACTAAATTACTACACTGTATCAGGTCAAGTATACATTGAAAAATCAGAAGAATTGTATGAACAATGCTTTACTTTAGGTTTGAATTATTCCAGCCCATATGTGGGGCTGGAAGAAGTGAAGGAGTTAGCGAAGAGATTCCAAAGTGGCTTGGCTTCTCTACCCAGATCATCCCCAAACTTCTCCCATAAATGCAGGCTAAAAATCCATAGTTGACATAGATATATCCCTTTCTCCCACCCCACTGCCCTTTGTTTCATTTAAACCTTTTGTTGTTCTTCACTGAATCTATAACTTCTTATACTCAATCTTCAGCATGGGTGGTCTCTCACCCAACTCAGGTAAGTTCTTATGTTGCTATGCACATCCAGATGGCTCTGGAATTTTAGAGAGCAAGATAAAGGAACCAAGAAAATAAATCTCCATGGAGTAACCTTGGAGTAAGCTGTCTGTAAGATAAGCACACCTTTTGCAATACCAGTATTCCAATTCTCCTAGCCTCAGCAGATCAACCACAGGAATGGGGGGGTGGGGGGAAGAGGGACAAATTACCCCCATAATGATAAGAATTAAAAGAATGAGATAGATCTGCATGTATTGATTTGACAGGATCATGAAACGACATGATATGTTGTTAAGTGAAAAATAAAGTTAGAAGGCAAAGCAATACACATAGTATGATACCTTTTTATTTTTAATTTAGTGAAAAAAAACCTCGTGGCAAAAAACTATGTACAGTATGGATCTGCTTTATTAAAACTATATATAATTATTCTCATAAGTAAAATATGCCCATTTGCATATGTGCAGAATCAAATGAAGTGTACAAAATTCACACAAAACTTACAGCAATGATGCCAGCTGGAGGTTAGAATTGGGGGAGAATGAAGGATGCATTTTTACTCTTTACTTTATACATATTTGCACTGCTGAATTTTGATACGAATGTATTTCCATAATTTAAAATAATAATGATGATGATGAGTTTTATGAAAAGATCATTGTTACCGCAATATTTAACACAAAGCAAAAAAGGATGCTGTATTGACATAGGAAGACGTCCGCCACAAACTAAGCAGTAGAATCAAGGCGCAAAACCAAAATGAATAATATAAATTTTCTTATGGAAAACAAAACAAAATTAAAATTTTCTCATAAATGAAGTCTGAAACAGTGCTTACCAAAATGCTGTGTGGTTTCTGAGCACTTTCTTTGTAGTGACGGAATTTCATGTTTTATTCTAATACACATTTGTGCTGTGTAAATTTGTTGGAGTATGTATTACTTTGTATCTGAAAAACAATATAAAAACTCTGATAAAAAGTGGCTGGTTGCACTATGTCTTATAATGGTAAGGATATTGTTTTCTCCAGGCACTAAAACCTCCATTTTCTTACCTTCGCAGGTATTAATATTTTGGGTTGAATTTGACTTTGTTTCCACTATCAGGCTCAGGCTGGTATACTACAGATAAAATTAATGCCTATGCTAACCTGTCCTGGCCGCTCAGTCCCTGACTCAATCTAATTAAGATTGACTAGTTTAAGTCACATTACCCAGGAAAGAAAATTTTACCAGGAAACACTTCCAAGTGGAAAGATTGTACCTGTTAAAACAGCATTTCAGTTACTAAGCTGCTGTTGTCTTAAACATCACTTTAGACGCTGATGTTTGTCAGACCAATCTGGCGACTTCTGACATGAGCTATGCTTAGTGTTTGCCAATGACATCTTATATATAAGACTAATTTCCAAGTTGGCTCTGTGGTATAATTTTATTCTTCTAGGATATTACTGTCATTTTTTATTTTTCTTTCTGAGTGAAGTCTGTCTTGCTATAGTTAATTAGGTGCTTTAATCACTTAAGTTCAAAATACAATATCATAAGCAAAATAAAACACAAAACAACTGTATTAGTCAGGTTTCTCCAGGGGGACACAACTGGCAGGAGGTAATTATAAATATTATGAGATTTTTATAAGAATTAACTCACATGACTGTGGGGATGGGCAAGTCCAAATTCCATTGGGCACGCTGCAAGCTGGGAACTCCGATGAAGGGCCTCAATGAATTCCCAGGAGAAGCAGGCTGGCTGAAGTAGAAATGGAAATTCTCTCTTATGACTGCTGAAATCATCACTTCTCCTTTTAAAGCCTTCAGTTGATTGGATGAGACATCTCTCATTGTTGAAGGCAATCTCAGTTGACTGTAGATGTAAATCAGCCATAGATGCAATCAATTTACTGATGATTTAAGTTCATGAAATGCTTGACCAAACAACTGGGCACCATAACCTGACCAAGCTGACACATGAACTTAACCATCACAACAACATTACTCTTTCTTTAGTAAATTACAGAAATAGTTTAAGTTGTATGATATTCATATATGAATATACAAATTGATCAATAAAATGAACAGAAATTCCAGAAATAACATTATATTAAATTATGTATATTATTGTACTATATATAATTATATATCACATATATTATAAAAGTCAAATAAGAGAAAAGATGATGTGATGGTCAATTTTATGTGTCAACTTGTCTGGACAATGGTGTCTAGTCATTCGGTCGAACATTAGCCTGGCTGCTGCTATGAAGGTATCTTGTATATATGATTAGCATCTAAAATCAGTGGACTTGAAGTTAAGGAGATTACCCTAACATAGGTGAGCCTCATCCAATCAATTGAAGGCCTTAAGAGCAAAAACCTGAGATTTCCCAAAGAAGAAATTCTGCCTCAAGACTACCACATTGACTCTTGTCTGAGCTTCCAGCCTGCCAGTCTCCTCTATGGATTTTGCACTCAAGATTACATCAACTCTTACCAGAACTATTTCATACTTGTCAGCCCTCACAAAGGTGTGAGTCAATTACTCAAAATAAATCTCTTAATATATATGTATATATCCTGTGGGTTCTGTTTCTATGGAGAACCCTGACTGGTACAGATCGATTATCCAATAAATGGTGATAATACAACTAGGTAACCATCTAGAAATCTTTTAAAAATTCAATCCTCACCTCATGCCTCATATCAAAATAAATTTCAGATAGCACAAATATTTTACCATAGAAAACAAAACTGTGGAAGTACGAATAACATGGGAGAATTATTTCTATAGTCTTGAAGTGGCATAGGTTTTTCTAATGCTACACAAAGCTAGGAAACAACAAAATTGAAGACTAATTAATCTGACCAATAAGAAAATGTCTGCATATCAAAATATACCATAAACAAGCTAAAAGCCAAATTACAAAGTAATAAAAAGAATTTAAATGACATATGCCTAATCAGAGCCAATATTGTTAATTTATGAAGAGTTCCTAAAAATCAATACAGAAAAACTGACAAATTGATAGAAAAATGGAAAAGGGATCAGAACAAATGGAAATGTAAAAGTCTCTTAAAATTTACACAACACTTTATTTTCACTCACAACAAGAGAAATGAAAATTAGAGCTTCAAAAATAACATTTTTACCTCTCATTGAAAAAGTTAAAAATATGAATAATACACTCTCTTGCTAAAGGCAAAAGAAAACAGTCATTCTCATCTTATTTATGTTGATAAGACTGTAAATCAGAACAATTCTGTTACAAAGAATTTGGCCATATCTCTCAAAATTAAATATATATATATATTTGACCCAGCAATCCCACTTCTAGGAATTTATTCTATAGATTAACATGCACACGGTCAAAATTACACATCAAAGTATTTTCAATACAGCATTGTCTGTAAGAGAAAAACATTGGAAACAACCCATAGAGGTCTGGTTAAATAAATTGTGTTATTTCCTTATATTTTAATATGATACAACCATTGCAAAAAATGAGCCAGGTCTGTGGATACTAATATGTACTGATAAAGATATTTTAAGTGAAAATTGGAAGATATGGAACAGTGTACATAGCATGCTACAAATTGTTTTAAAAAGAAAAAAGTACACATACATACACATATAGGCATAGAGTATCTCTGGAAGAATAAATATGTCACTGGAGACAGTGGTTTTCTCTATGGAGAGTACCTGAGATCCTAAGGGACATGGGTAGAATAAAGACTTGCTTTTGACTGTACACCTTTGTTACATTTTGGATTGCATCATTTCCCCAAGTTTTCTAAGAAGGGTCCTTGCTCTTGTTCAAGGGTACTCCCACCCACTCCTACCTCCCAAGTTAGTGACTAGATGCAGAGGAATAAGAGAAAGAAAGCTTTTCTAGGTACTAAAATACTTCTACATATTAAGTGCCAAGCCTGGAAAACTCAGATCATAAAGTTTTACTACCATCCATGTCATAGAGATACTAGGAGAATGTGACAGTGAAAAGAGAGGAGAGTAGAATAAAGAGAAGAGTGAGATTCTAGAAGTAAGTGTATTCTAACCTCTTGTGGTCAAAACCCCAAGGGGATTGGAGCACTTCCAAGGCAGATGTCCTTATTTCTCTTGGTTTGGTTTGGTTGATTTTGGTTTGGTTTGATTTGGTTTGGTTTGGGTTGTTTGGAGACATAAACTTTCAATGCTCTTAGAAAAACTCCATGGTAATCATTATACCTGACAACACCACCATTATTCCCTGGCCTGTAAATGGCATGTTCAGGACCCAGACCTTCCTCCATGCTCCCATGGAGGACAGAAAAGTACATTTTTGGACCTGATGAAGACAGAGGTAGACCCAAAGAGGCTCAGAGTACACAGATTTTGTGACGAGAGTCAAGACAGGGACCATAATCTTCAGCAGTAAGTGCCAGTGCTGTGCCCAAAGAGACCCAGCAGGACCAGTCACCCGCAGGGAGCGCCAGCCAAAGACACCCAGCACAAGATCACATCAGGCACTTCACAGTGAGGAGCCAGAAAGGATGTAACATAGACCCTCCCCCTGCTGTCAGGAGAACAGATGCAAAGCCCAGCTTTCAAGACTATTATTTTGTAGTAGCCTGAAAAGTATAGCTTGGCTTTCCACACTAAACAATGACTTCTTTGTTGTAGGTGGGATCTGTCCTCATTCTAAAGCAATGAATGTTTTCATGCAATGTACAGGGAGTCGAAAAGCATCATTCATGGAGGCTGTAAAATGCACTGGTTTAATATAGTATGTCTTTTAAATCAGAAGGTTGTTTTTGTTTGTTTGTTGTAAATCACCTAAAATTCTGTTAAGCATAGGAATATAGATGTATCCTGCTATATATTCTAACTGTAGTGGTACAAAAATCAGTATTTTTTTATCAGGGGCTAATAGTTACTGTAGATATGCAAATGAGAATTATTATATTTTCCCCTAAATATTTATTTGCTAGCAGAAAACACATAGGAAATATTAATACTTCCTTTTGTTGGCATTTACTTCTCTCTGACCTTGAACATGCAGCCAAGTCTCGAATAAAATCTCCATTTTTAGCTTTCCCTGATCTAAAAGCTGCTATCAACATGTCAATTACTTAAAGCAAGGGAGACCTGTGAGGTATGTGTGTGTGTGTGTATGTGTGTGTAAGATATATATCTAATAGCCACACACACAAAATTGTCAGGTAAAGCAGCAATCAACTATTTATAGTGCTTAAGTGTATTTCCAAATATGTGAATATTCTTGGAAACCCCCAAAGTATTTCTTGCCTATATATTCATCAAAGTGCTGGGAAATTATACCAAGAGCAATCACATAAGACAGTTAATGTGGCTGGCACCAATGTGACTACTTTACTCCTCCCTCCATGATTAATTACAACTAAATTGATGTTACCAGCAAAGATTAATTTACAACTTAGGTGCAAAGTAAATGAACTAAGCAAATTGAAATTGGCACTAAAAATTTCTTAAGCTTCAGCAAAGCACCCCAATCATGATAAGCTATTATGCACAGAATAATTTCTCCCCCAAAATGGTTAAAATGTATAGGCCAAGTTTTGGTTTATTTTTATATACAGTTATAGTTTCTTATATCTTCCAAAGCAAAGCTTAAGTATAAAAAATAACCTTAGATATTCCATACAGCATATATATACATGAAAAGGCAAGTGTCTCAAGTCTCATTTAGTCAAAATAAATACAAAATCTTTTGCCATTCTCATCTTTTAGTATTGATTTTAAGACCATAGCTTGGGTTGTACACATTCTGTGGTGGTTTAGAGCTACATACCCCAGAGAACAGGTTCATAAATTTAATCCATTCCTGTGGGTGTGAACTCTTGTAAATAGGACCTTTTGATGAGGGTACTTTGGTTAAGGTGTGGCTCAGCTGAGTCAGGATGGGTCATGATCCTATTACTGAAGGCCCCACAGGGAAGGTGTGAGAGAGAGAGAAAGCCAGAGGGTACAGCCAGAAATTGAATGTAAGTGGAACCTGGAAAAGAAAGGAGAAGCCAGGAAATGTTACCATATGATTACCATGTGACAGAAAAACCAAGAACCAAGGATTTCCAGCAGCCAGCCCAAGACCACAATCTTTGGGAGAAAGTACTGTTTTGATGACACCTCAATTTTGGACTTCTCCTAACCTCAAGTCCATGAACAAATAAATTCCCATTGTTTAAGCCAACCCATTGCATGATATTTGTTTTAGCAATGAGGAAACTAAAACACAGGCACAAGTTCATACTTGGCTAACCCATGCAAACTCTGAGCCTGTCTTCTCATATATAAAAATAGTGTCTGCCATGAAGGAATTCTTTCATAATCTTGCTAAATAAATAAATGCTTTATCCTTTAAGATTCAGAATTTCTGGACAGTTGATGGCTAAGAATCATGAATTTTTAAAAGAAAATGAAAAGTATATCATTTAAAATTAATCTTTGACAAAAGTTTTGATACAAAGCCACATAACCACTCTAAAGGGACATAAGATATTATTAACGCCTATTATCTTTCTTTTAAACAGCTAAAATTCTTGTAGGTTCCTTTCAGGTAACGTATTTTACACATTTGAAAAGTTTTTATTTTGATCATTTTAAAGAAAACTACTGGTTGGCTGTAAATCTTAGTATTAATCCTAAGTGAAAGTTGAGTTAAGCAAATAGAATATTTTCTAAAGAAATGTATTGCAGTGGATGGAATTACTCAGAGGAAAATTAGGTAAAGACAAGAGAAAAGAGAATCAGACCCAAAGTGTGAAAATATTAAATACAGTAAATATCTGATTATTTCACTAAAGCAAGTACAGTCTTAGGCAGGGATGGAGTAATATTAAACCCAACCTTAACTTTAGAATATCTCTTTCCACCATGCAGGCTAGCTGTCTTGGCTACTGTTCTCCTTCTACGTTTTGACCATTCTGTAGGATTCTCATACTGTCCACTTCCTTACATACATTACTTTAGGGACCTGAAACACACTTTACCAGCTCTTTTTAGAACCCTTATCTTTTTAAGTGCAAAGCAAAAAATAGGGCCTATACCTAGTAGCTGAGAAATAGCTTTGTCAATACCCTGCCCCAGTTTAAGAAAAAAGCTTTTTGAGCAAGACATTTCTTGTTCCTTTGACTTTTACCACTGAGACATGCTCTAATTTAATTCCCTTCATGATCACATATGTGTAGCTTTGTCCTCAAGAAATACAAAGATGAACAAGGCTCATTGTACCTTTCAGGCATCTAAAGTCTGGCAAGGAGCTTGATACATATAAAAATAGGAAAATGTAACAAATTCTATAATAGATGCATGAGTTGATATTTTGTATTATTCGGGTAGTAAACTGAAGACAGTGAAAAAGAATTAAAGAGGGAAAATATTACAAAAATCAAATACCATGAGACAATGGTACATCTTGGGCTATTTCAACAATGTGATTGGGGAAAGACCGGTTCATTGTTTGAAATCTATTTTATAGTATATGTGCATGTGTGTATGTGGCTATATTTATGCAAAGCATATGGATTTCATTCCTAGATTGCTAATGTTTTTCTAATTCACCTCATATAATTTGAGGAAACAAGTGAAGCTAAAAATTAAGTAAACCAATTGGTGGATTCTTTCTTTGGATGTTACTGAATAACATTATCCATTGATATGTAATTCATCAACTTTTTAAAATCTTTTATAATTCAGTGGGAGATGGATTTCATCAGGAAAAAAATCAGTGATCTTAGTCGTGCCAAGGCAATGAGATTGACACCATTTTTCCTTTAGAAATCTATCATAATCTAATATAATTTATGCATCTCCTATATCATCACCAAGCTTCAGTGATATACCTGGTATACTTGGGCTTTCTACTATATTATACCTCCAGAATTGGTATTTAAAGACATTTCATTTCATTGTTCAGCCAGTCTTATGATTTTCAAATTCCTAATTGCTTCCCCCTTCTTGTGCTAAGTTTCAAGTTCTAAAGAGCAAGCAGTTATTTCACTTCCACAACACATAAGACACCAGGAACATTGAGGGCACTTAATAATCTCAAATAGTCATAATGTGGATTGACAAAAATCATATAACGTCAACTTCTTCTTACATTATTTCAATTTATCTTTGGCTGTAGATACAAATGAGAGAGAGAGAATAATTTATATAATGAATAGAAGAAAGACTTTCCCACCGTTCCTGTGGCACTGTCCATTACTGTCCTTGGGTAGTGTCAGTGTTTTTCCACTCCCTGCTCATTTGCTAGGCTGTCTGGCATTCCAAGTATAAAACAAGAGGCAAGACTGGACCTGGCAGAAGCCCCTCTCAGAAATACCCTCAAGAACCCAAGGCTTCTGGCCTTAGCCTTTACCCCGAAGCACTTACCTGAGTAAATTGTTTTCAGCTATTTAGTTATCATTCTACTTAAAGTTATCATTGCTCATGCAAATTATTACTAAACTATGATCAATTACATTTAGTTCCTGAATTCAGGGTAAGGATAACATGACACCTTTTAGTCTTCCTGGATATATAAAAGACCAAGACGACAACAGATAGCAGATTTCCTGACCCCAGGCATCAGAATGCTCATTGATAAAAAAAAAAAAAAATCATGTCAGTAAAAACCAAAACGTATCCATACTTTAAGAATGAGTGTTTGGGGGTGGATGTGGCTCAAATGGTTGGGCATCTGTCTTCCATATGGAGGGACCTGGGTTCGATCCCCGGGACCTCCCGGTAAAAATAAAAAAATTAAAATTAAAAAAAAAAAAAGAATGAGAGTTTTATAAATGAATTACAGGCAAAAACAAACAAACAGAAGCAGTAGAACATGAACCCAAAGCCAGGGCATATTATATCTTTTTAATTCTTTTCTTTCAGATAGAGATAGAAATGATAAAGATTAGAGATAGAGATAGATGATAGAGATAGAGATAGAGATAGAGATAGAGATAGAGATAGAGATAGAGATAGAGATAGAGATATAACATAGATATAGCTATATGCCAGGCTATTACTAAAAGAAAAATTTAAAAACTGGAAATTTTAGAAAATATTACTATATTTCCTCATTAATATCATTGGAGCAATTTATATACATTGGCTTTGTGTTAGCTCTTTATTTTCTTACTAATTTATGATAAATTTCCTTATACTTTTTTCAGTTTGGTATAAGATTCCTAAAACTGTTTTATTTCAATTTACATAATGCATTCTAGAATTCATATCCAAGTAAGAACTTTCAGAGCAAATTTCCACAGTTTACCAAAATATTCCCTACAATAAGAATATATGGCTGTATACATAGGTTTTTTAATTCATGTACTCAGTAATTTATCAAACATCTGTAAAACTTCAACCTACAAATTATTTATAGACATATATGATCATTTCTTATAGTTCTAGGATATATTCTTCATCTGCAATTCATTTTTATGTACCTAAAGTTATAATAATCTCTTTTAAAAATAAAAGAGAACCAGGTATTTCTTCCCTTCTTTCTATTACCATCCTACAAAAATTTCCATGTAGGATCCTGAGACAATATCTCTGATTTTAACTGCATAGGATATAATGCTTATTATAATAATGTCATTGCTCTGACTGCTCCATCAAGCCTTTCAAGTGTCACAGAAAGTTGGCCCCACACATACCCATTAGTGGCCCACAAGTGGATTTGACTCATTTCTTTGAAAAATCTCATCAGTAGAAGATTGTTTTTCCTCTGGTAATGAGAGAAACACCTCATCTCCCTATTCAGTACAAAATCTTTTTACTCTCACATTCCAAAGAGGCTTTCATGAGAAAAAGTTTTATCTTGACTACCAAGGGGCCAGGAAATAGTTGTAAGAGAGTTTTGGGCACAAAAATCACTTACTTCCCTAACTTCCTTTTCAGCTCTTGCTCACATCTCTTCTGGTCAGGAAACAGTTGTTTCAAAATGCCCTGATGGGGGGCAGATGTAGCTCAAATGGTTGGGCGTCCATTTCCCATATGGAGGGACCTGGCTTCGATCCCCGGGACCTCCTAGTAAAATAAAGAAAAATATAGAAGGTGTGCAGGCGCGCGCTGTCAGGCCCCACGAGCGGGTGAGCTCCCAGGCCTCGCCAAACCACGCAGCAAGATGATGACATAACAGGAGAGAGATGCAGGGGAAAGCCAAAATGAAAAAAAAACAGGAACTGGGGTGGCACAGGTGGCAGAATGTCTCTTTCCCACATCGGAGGTGCCCAGGATGGAATCCTGGTGAAGACAGGAGGAGAAGGATGCAAGGAGAGGGCAGTAAACAGACACAGAGAATTGCCTAATAAATGACACAAAAACAGCAAAACCGGGGGTGGGAGGGGAGGGTTAAAATGGATAGATAGATAAATAAATAAGTAAACAAATAAATAAACAATAAAAATCCCTGCCCCTCATCACAGTTTAAATAAATTTTTAAAAATGCCCTGATGCTGGAATGAACATGACTGCACCTTGCCAGCGTAGTCCTGGACTGGGAAGTAATGTAAATCCCGCTTTAAGTTCACCATATCTGGAGCGAAGCTAAGCCTCCAAGAGGGAAAGACCAGCTTCAGAGAGAAAGATGGTAATTCCGTTTTCTGACAGATTTGTGCTTCCCAATTCCAGTCCCTTATGAGGTCAAACTCTTTTTTTATTAATTCTTTGGATTTGGTGAGACACTTTGCAATATACCCCTCTTCTCCCAAAATTAGTCCTAAAAGCATCATAGAGCCATTGCCTTCAAAGGTCCTGTCACCTTCATGGGGAACAACACAGCAGCCATAATAACGGGCTCTGCCCTGCTCAGGGAGCCTCAAGCATGGTCACTCCTTAGTCATCAGAAAAAAATCTCTGCACCTCTCTCCTCTGTTCTGCCTGCACTCTGTCTTCAATAGCACCAACTTCTCCCTTCCTGCACTGTGTCACCCTATCATAAGCTTCTCAATGAGTTTAGCTTTCTAGACCAAAAATCAGGAAGAGAATTGACTTGAGGATATTTCTGCTTTGACCCTGCAACACAATCACCCTAAGGAAAGAGAAGACAAAAGTCCAATTTAGAATTGGTGAGGGGAAAATACAAAGAAAATATAATATAATATAATATAATATAATATAATATAATATAATATAATATAATATAATATAAAATATAATATAATATAATGTAATATAGTATAATATGAATTAATATATCAATACATGCTATCATCTCAATAGTATGTCTTCTGGTTGCAAATGAAAGATTATTGACTAAGAGGAAAGATTATTGAAAATAACAAATGGCAGCTATCACTGCATCATTACCAGAGCCACGTCTGATGAATAAGGTGGTGTTCAACATGGGTAATTCAGTTTGGGGTCTAAAATGAGCAGTAACTATAAAGTAATTAAATTGACATTATTAATGACTTGCAAGCTGGCTCTTAAATCAATTCCAAACCACTGAAATGATTGTATAGCTACCCAAAACAACACTGATAGACAGCTTTTATTTGCATATGGAATTGCTGGTGATTTACTTTTCAAAAGTTTCAATGTGTCATAATTCATCCATTTGACAAATATATGCTGAATTCCTATGTACTGGGACCTGTGTTCTGGGTTCTAGGGATTCTTTGATGAATAAAGCAAACAAACAACAAACACTTGTACTCACAGAGCTTACATTCTCATGGATGGAAACATATAATAAACAAATAAGTAAGCAAATTATACATTATGTCGTATGGTGATAAGTGCTATGGAGAAAAATAACTCAGAGCAAGGAGCAGGATAGGAAGATGGGGACAGAGAATTAAGTTGTAAATAGGGTGGTCAGAGGAGGCCTCACTATGGTGACATTTGAGTAAAGACTTAAAGAAGATGAGGAAACAACTCATGAAGGAAAAGTGTTTTTGGCAGAGATCATTACGAGTGAAGGCATGGCATATTTAGGGCAGCAAAAAGACCAGGTGGCTGGAGTCAAGAGGGCAAGTCGGAAAGCAGTAGGAGAGAGGTTAGAGAGGTCAACAGAAGGTCAGCCCCTTTAAACCCTTGCAGATCATTATAAGGATTTTGGTTTTAACTCTCGTGAGATGAGGATCCTCTGTATAGTTTGACATGATCTGATTTATGTTTTAATAGGATCACTATAGCTGTTGTGTTGAAAATAAACTAAAGGATGTCAAAGGTAGGAGCAGTGCAGTAATACAGGCAAGAGATGACAGTGCTTTGGACCAACAGGTCACCAGTTACAGTGGTGAGAAGAGTTCCCATTCTAGGTGGAATTAGAAGGTAGAACCCAGCAGAATTTGCTGCCAGATTGGACGTGAAGTGGGATTGAATGACAGAAGGCAAGGATGAGCAATGGAAAGAATTGATTTGCCATTAGAGGTGGGTAAGAGATTAAGCTTATTTGGGGCAAGATGATCAGTTCAATTTTAGATCTATTAAGTTGGTACGAGCTGGAAATAAAATGTTGGGAGTCTTGATTCTATAGATAATGTTAAGATTTTAATTTACAGTCATAGACCTAGTGTGGACAAGGTATAACATTAACTTATAGATTTTTTTTTTTTTGGTAGGAAAAATTATGGTTTATTATCCTATAAGACATTAGCCTGTTTTGTATCTAACCCTGAAATCTCATCTTAACATTCTTTTATTAAATTCCCTATAAATATATAGCTTCTCAAATATTCTTTGAACTAGTTTGTCATCTTAATGGTTGCTTATTCATTAATTAATGAGTTTAATAAAATACCTGGCATGTGTTCATTATATATTTACATGAAAATCATGATTTTAACTTTTTGAAAATTAAAGTTTAACAATAGTTATTTAAGTGAGCTAACCAACAAAATGAATGTAAATCAGTGAGCTAAAAGGTCCAAGGATTGACTCTTAGGCACTTTGATGTTGAGGTTAAGGAGATGAGAAGCACTCAGCAAACAAATTATGGGAATGGTTAGTGAGAAAGAAAGAAAACGGGGAGATTGTGTTCTCCTGGAGCAAAGCAACAAATGCAGGTTAAGGAGAAAATTGATCAAATATATCAAATGTTGCTGAGAGATGTGGTTAAGAGAAAACTAAAAATTCTTCACTGGATTTAGTAAATTGGTGACCTTGACAAGAGCACCTTTGATAATGGTAGGGTAAAAGAATATTTGGAGTGAGTTTAAGAGAAATATTGGAAAGAATTTGGAGAGAGTGAGTATAGACAACTCTTCCAAAGAGTTGTGCTGTAAAGGAGAATGGAGATAAGTTTATGCTGGAGAGAGGGGTGGGATTGTTTCTGTTCTTTTCTTTTCTTAATGGAAGAAGTAAGAACATGTTCTAAACTGATGGGAAAGGCCCCATACAAGGGAAAAATGCATGACCCAGAAGAGAGAGGAGAGAGAGAACAGTCATTCTATCTTCCACAAATTTTGTGTTCATTAAAATGCCAAAAAAAAAAAAAAAAAAAAAAAAACTTTCAAAATCTACTTATGTAAAATTAAAATGAATATAACGGGTATCTAATTCCAGATCTGCCACTATCTTGTTCTATGCCTTCAGAAAATGTCTCAAATCCTCAGAGCCTAAATTTCATCACCCATAAAATGAAAGAACTGAACAGATTATCCCTAAAATATCTCTCAGTCTCAGGGTTCTATGATTCTCTGATATTCTCTGACTTATTTTATTATGAGATCTAAGAATATCTTTAAAAACTCCACTCTCTTCACAGTCATATCACTGGATCTCTTCAGGCTTCCTTTTTAAAAAATTCAAAGCTATACTGATTTAGAGCAGATTAAATAAAGGGAACACACAAGATGAGCAAAGAACTTGAGACAAGCTAGATGCAATCAGAGACATCTGAGTGGATTTAACACCAGAGCTGAAAAACATCTGGGTGACATTAGTGCTCAGGTCTGGAAATCATACATTTCAAAATATGATGTTACTTTGGATGAGCAACATGTATCCTTAAGCAGCAGATGCCTCATTTTGGCAAGAAAACCTGATAAGCAAAGAAAAAAAGACAAAATAAAATAAAAATCAGAACATTTCTAGCATGTGGTGGTAGACTATCTTAATGCAAAAAGCTGAGATCTAAATATAATGTGTTTTTGATTCATAGGCTATAGGTATTTGATAACCCACTGACACTTCAAATTGAACATGCCTGAACCAAAATTTTTACATTTTCTACAATACTCTTCCACGTGACTTGCCAATCTTTATTACTCTTACCAGTAACCAGGTTCAAAACTAAGGAATCATTTTTGACTCTCTTCCTCTTTAGGCCCCTTTCCTATATCCAGTCATTTGTTGCAGCCAGTAGATTTCTATCTCCTTCTTGCTTCTGCTGCCTTCTCACATTATTACTGATATTCTCCTTGCAAACTCCATGTTCCCTGGAATTTCAACTGCCCCATATTCTAATTCATGCCATTTGAACAACAAATCCTCTTAGTAGGCAAACCCAACCACAGTAAGGCTGGGCTCAAAAAACCTCAATGTCTGTCCACAGTGGTCTACCTACCGACCACTGGCTGAATTGAGTACAAATGCCTGGGCCTGAGTTACAAGTCTTCTTGCAATGTGGCCTGATCCTTATTTCTAGTGCGCCAGGACGAATGCCCTAACCTCCTGGCAAACAAAATTGCTCATATACCAGCAGAGAGACAATGATAGTTCTTTCAACAGTCTTATGTCTTCTTTTCCATACTTTGATGTAATTACCTATTTGAGCAGAAACACCCTTAATCACAGAGGGGATTAATATTCCTGCAGCCTAAGTGTCAACAGAAAGAGTCACTGCTTAACTATGCCTTCAAAACTGGGTCAGAAGGACACAGAGTGTGGACACCTAAGGACCAGAGGCTCTGGCAAGCTCTTGCTATCTCGGCACCCAGGACCAGCCTGATGCCACTCTCTCCTTCCCTCCCACAACCCAAATTCCTCACTACTCAAATGTTAAAGTAAACTTGACAGGAGGACTTCTTTCAGGAAAAGTGCTGAGAGTTGTAGGAAGGAATAATATAAGTCTTCTGAACAGGCAGGTAAGACCATGAAAGGACAGCTCCTGAAGCAGAAGAGACCAAAACTTGCCATTTAAGGAGGTTGGTTTAGTTACCTGCAGGGCTTACGGTTTTTCTTTGTGGAATCTGCACTTCAGAATCTCCCGTCCGTCTTCATGTCCTAGGGCAGCCATAACAAAGGACCACAAACTTGGTGGTTTACAGCACCAGCAGTTTATTGCCTCATAGTTCTGGAAGCTTAGAAATCTAATACCAAGGTTTCAGCATAGCCATGCTTCCTATGAAACCTTCATGGAGAAACTTTCCTTTTCTCTTCTTAGCTTCCAGTGGTTTGCCAGCAATCCTTGGTGTCCCTTGGCTTGTAGCTGCAACACTCAATTCTCTGCCATGGACATCACATAGCATTCTCCCCTGTCATTTTTCTGTCTGTGACCAAATTTCCTCTTCTTATAAAGATAAACACCTTAATCCAGTTTGACATTATTTTTATTGGTCACATCTTCAAAGAACTTATTTCCAAATAAGGTCAAAACCATGGGACTGGGGATTAGAATTTGAACATATCCAAATTCCATATAGATTACCAATACTTTGGGACAATTTTACTTTTTTGGTACCAGGGTCAGGGATTGAATCCGGGACCTCGTACATGGTAAACCAGCTCTAAGCCACTGAGTTGTTTTTTGTTTGTTTGTTTGCTTGTTGTTTGTTTTTAGGAAGGACTGGAAACTGAACCCAGAACCTCCCATGTGGGAAGCAGGTGTTCAGTCGCTTGAGCCACATCCGCTCCCACCATTTTGACTTAAAAGGCGTTTGAAGATGTGTTGAAGGTAGTATCAGTGTCATCATACAGTGAAATCCATGATATTCTCTTACAATGACCTTTCACTTGGTTGCTGGACTGTGTCTTTGAAAGAAAGGAATGGCAGACTTCTAGAAGGTCATGTTGAGTATTAATGTTGGTATATGATTTTGTGTTTCATTATTTAGTATCACTTTGTAAATTAGCTGGAAAAAACATGAATACTTGATGAAACACTCCAGAGTTTATAAATACTAATTGTTAGAAACATAATTTTTTAAAAAAATCTCTTTAGACAAACTGGTTAAAAGAAGCTTAATTGTTCAAATGCAGATAAAATAAATCGGAGGGAAGGGCTTTGAGACAACTACCCATGAGATCAGGAAACAAGTTTATCATTTATAAAATACTATAAATTTAAGTTGTAAATTTATTGTTGTTTTAAATCAATAGTTGTTAAAATTCCTAAAATACCAAAAGAGAATAGATATAAATTACAAAGGCCAATGGTATTAGATGAATTGTCTTTAGTTCTATTTATCTGTTACTGGCAATTCAAAGCAAATGAGCTAATCCAAGCTTTTAAAAAAATAAAATAAAATAAACACTCTGAGCCCTAAATTATGCTTCTAACACAAACATAATACTTAAATGATATTTATAAAATATATTTTATCCTCAAGGAAACTCAGAATTGACTAAAAATGGTTTTATCTGCCCCATTTGATAACTGAGGCAGTTGAGACAAAGAGGAGGGGCTGCGGCTTGGTTGCAGTGGCAATGCCCAGGAGTGGTAGAAGTGAGAATGTGAACTCAGGCCACCTGGTTCATTCCCAGACTGGAATGATGGGATCTGCTTATCTAGAAGGATAAAATTAATCAATACTTTCCTGCTTTTTCCTATCATTTTATATAAAACCAAGAAGACAGAATTTGGGAGAGATGTTTTTCAAAAAGATCTTTTGTTTTCAATGTCCTCTGGTAAATAACGAAATATTGACAAGAATTACTCACTGTGTCAAGGCTACTGATGGCTGACATGACAGGGAGTCTCACTCAGGTTCATTTCATCGTTGTATTTTTTTCTTAGTTCCAAATTGTGGTGATAAGATGAATAAGGTCATTTAAAGATGGTGACATGTGGTATCCGTTAACAAATGCTGGGTCACATTTAAAACATCCTGAGAGCAGCACAAGGCAGGTACAAAATGTTCTTAGCTCTTCAAGCCTAATATCTCTTGTGCTATACAGATTTCCATCAATTGGCTCTGTTACGTAAATTACATCTGACCTTTATATCCCAGTAAAGGTAAATATAATTTAAGAGTTCAAATGGAAGTAGGGAAAAAGAAACAAGTCCACTGTGCAAAGGAGGATTTGTGGTATAATGACACAAGTGGCTTTATATAGATGCCCCTTGTGGTATATCTGGTCAATTCCATTGGGACAGCCAAACAGAGTGAGAATTTTGTCCTTTGTTGGTTTGGAAAAAAAATAAATAAATAAACAAAATTCCAGCTCTGGAACTGAATTCCTTTCTTTTGTTCTAAATTCTCCCTAAGGAATTACCCATCTGTGTCCAATCATTGTATATTGATAACGGCACACAGGAGCACAAAGGCTCAATGGGACAGGTATTCTCAAACTCTGTGATATAGATATTAGGAAAAACGTTCAGGAAGACAGTTTCCTCTGTTTTTTCAAGAGCCTTAAAAATATCCATAAACTTTGTCCAAGTGACTCAACTTTTAAGAATTTACCCAAAATAAATTATGAGATGCACATAATGATTCTATAAAGCACTTGTAATAACTGAAAACTGGAAACACCAATGTCCTATAATAGGAAGAAAGTTAAATTATGGTATATCTTTATAATGGAATAAAATGCAGCCATTACAATCAGGTTTCCCGGGATGCTCCCATATTTTAAACAAGACGTATAGCTGTAGCTATAGCTATACGTAGAAAGAGAAAGAGATGAGATATTCTTCAAAAAAGTTAACAAGTATGGATGAATGATGGAATTGTGAGTGGTTTTTTTTTTTTTTAATGTTTGGGGATAAACATATTATATTTCTAATTCACATAAAAGCAATAATTTTTTAAAAATCATCTTTGGCAAACACATAATGTAATAAATAATGTTCTAGATAACTTTGAATGGAAGAAATAGCTATTCAATAGTATATACAATATAAATTTTCATAGAATATATACATGTATTATATGAAAAGAGAAAAGGGACTGGAAAGAAATAACAAAATGTAAATGGTACCTGGGTTATAGAATTATTGGTAATATTCATTATTTTATATTTTTCTGTACTTTGAAAAATTCTTAGAATTAATATTTTAATCAAACTACTATGTGCATATACAAAAAATCAAATGGTACAAAAAACTTCTTTTAAGCATTTCTATTAAATACGCTTCTGATATTTGCTCTATAACTCTAAATAATAGGCTCATATCTCTTGGGGTAGCCAGTTCCCAAGAAGGCCTGCCATGATCCTGGCTCCCCTGGTATCCATCCCATGTGACATCCCCTTGCAGAGTGAATAGAGCTGAAATTGTGACCAATAGGCTATTGCATAGGTGGCAGTCTGTGGCCTCTGAGGCTAGGTAATGACTAGTTTCTTGGATTGGTGTCCCAGGAGGAAGCAACTTTATTGTCCATCATGAGGACCCTCAAGCAGCCCTGTAAAGAAAGAGTTTGACCTCATGTGAAACCAAGCCAGAACTCCCCAATCAATCCAAATAATTGACCCACAGTGATAATAACCCACAGGGATAATAATCTACAAAGTTTTGGGGTAATTTGTTATGTGGCAGTAATAATATACCTTTATTTCTTAATTTATCAATCTTGAACATTCTTTATTGCTGCACTACAATGAAAGATAAGAATTCGCTCACTTGGTGATGTGCAGTAACTGGAATCCTCAAACATTGCTGGTGGGAATGTAAAATTGTGCAGCCACATTGGAAAACAGTTTGGTAGTTTCTTAAAATGTTGAATGTAGATTAACCATATGACCCAGCAATTCCACTCCTAGGTCTCTACTCAAAAGAAGTGAAAACATATGTCCACACTAAAGCTTGTACTTGAATGTTCATAGAAGGATTGTTTATGGTGGCCCAAAAAGGTGGAAACAACCCAATGTGTGCAAATGGAGAATGGATAAACAAAGTGTTCCCTACACTGGAACACCATACTGTTCGGCAGTAAGAAGGAATGTAGTGCTCATGCATGCTGCAGGATGGATGAGCCTCGAGAGCGTTGTGCTGAGTGGGAGTAGCCAGACACAAAAAACCACATATTATGTAGTCACATTTATATGAAATTTCCAAAAAAGGGAAATCCAGGAAGTCAAAGAGTAGATTAGTGGTTGCCTAGGGATGGGAATGAGACAGTGAATAGCTGCCAACTCACATAAAGTTTCTTTTTAGGCTGATGGAAATGTTAAAACAAAATTCTGGTGATGGCTGCACAACTCTGTAAATATACTACCAGTCACTGAATTGTACACTTAAAATAGGTGAATTTTATAGTATGAATTATACATCAATAAAGCTTTAAAAAAAAAAAATTCGCTCACTTTCACACCTCTCACTTCCAATCCTTTCCCCTTTTTCCCAATTTTTGATAATTGTACTATTTGTGGGGGAGGGACTCTATTCATTAAAGTTGAGAATACAAATGATATGCCTAAACCTCATTTCTCTTTCATCAACTTTCAATGACATCCTTTAATGTCCACATGTAATACAAAGGTTCTAGTGACTTTATCTTATTCTTCAGACTGCTCTCCCAGGCGCACCTCCAATTGTTGGTTAGCTATACCTTTGCTTAAGATCCTAAACCTGAATACGTTTACACTCTGCTCCATAACCAAAAATAATTCATTGATGCTTTACTTATAGGTTGATTCTGATATTTGAAAACATAAATAACATTATGACAATGTAAAAAGTTTTCTCAGGAAAAGCGATGTTGTTTCGTAAGATTATGTTTCCATTTCTATTGATCTAATGTATTGATTCTTAGGGGAACTGGAGGAACATGTTTTTGTGATAATATCAAAGGAATTTTCTTTACTTAGATTGCATCAGTCTCTCAAACTCATAGAGAATCTCAGTTTGCTTCATATCTGGCCATGACTCCTTTAGCTTTTTGTCTTTATTAGAATTTTCATGTGTCTTCCCCATTTTGTCTATAAGATCTTCCCAGTTTTTTGCAGTAATTAAGTAAATTCACCCCATTCTTCCTGACACCATTTTTTTCGTCCCCTGTAAGTTGTACTAGTTCAAACTCATTTCTTCCCAGTTAGCATTCTGGCACTGATTTCCCTAGTACTCTTACGTTTCTTTTATTTCATGTCTTCATTTTACTTGTTTTTCCCCCCTTCACTTCACTAGAACATAATGTCAAGTAATGTCTTCAGATTGGCTGTTTAAGAAGAAAACTCGTGACCTTGCCTGAAATGTCTTCATTTTTACTCTCATACCAAATCAAAAAATTTAATTATGTAATTCTTGCTTCAAAAACCTTTTCCCTCAGAATTTTGATGGTATTGTGCTATTTCTTATATACCCATTGCTACTAAAGAGAAATTTCATGCCAAATTTTTTGGTATCAAATTTTACATTTTTTTTTTTTTTCTCACTGGAAGCTTTTAAGATCTTGCCTTTACATTTAGTTTTATTGAAATTTCATGAAACAGTGTCTCGATAATTTGGCCACACTTGAATCCATTTAATATGAAGACTCTTATCTTTCCTCAACTATAGCCAATTTTCTTCTGCCATTTTTTGGATAATTCTCTACTGTCCCTTTTCCATATTCTCTAATAATAAAATATTGAACCTTCTGAATTGATCTTCACAGTCTCACCTTTTCTCTCATATATTCTGTTTTAATTTTGCTCTTATGCTGTTTCTTCAACTTTATCATCTATCCTTTCTACATAGGTATATATATTTTTAATTTTCTTGAATTTTAATTTGCTATTGTGTGTCACTGATTTCAATGAAGTGTGATAATGACAAGCTAATTATACCACAGTAAAAGAAATAACATCTTTGAAAATAAAAAATCAGTCTTCACTGGCCATTTTCCACCCCAGGAAATCTCTTACTTGCTGCTCCAGGACAGAAGACTTTCTCTGATCTAATAAGATGGGACAGAGAGTGCATGGTAGGGTCACATTCTATACAACAAGAGCACTATGGGTAGGAAACTCCTAAGTTTCCTTGGGACATATTTTTTCCTCCCTTCTCTTTCCTGAGTCCAGTCTCCCTTCTCTTTTGCCTTCTGGAATGAGAGAAAAAAGCTGAAAATTCCCTTTACTTAAATATGCAGAGCAATTTAAGCTCCTTTACTCCAACCTCCCCATTCAGGACCATGTTCTGAGCCTTGTCTTTTATAACCATAACATAAATCTCTAATTCAAAGTCACTGAAAAGTGGAAACAACCCAAATGTCCATGAATAGATGAATGGACAAACAAATTTTGGTGTATCCATACAATGGAATATTAGTCAGCCATAAAAAGAAATGATGTGCTGATACAGGCTACAACACTGATGACTCTTGAAGACAGTAGGTGAAGGAAGTCAGGCACAAAAGGTAACATACTGTATGATTCCATATATATGAAATATCCAGAATAGGTACATCCAGACAGACAGAAAGCAGATTGGTGATTGTCAGTGGTTGTGAGGAAGGAAGAATAGGGAATATCTGCATAATGGGTATGGGGTTCTATTTTGGGGAGATGAAAATGTTTTGGAACTGTATATAGGGGGTTATTGCACAACATTGTAAATGTACTAAATGTCACTGAATTCACTTTTAAATGGTTAGTTTTATATTATGTGAATTTTACTTCATTTTTTAAAAAATCTCTAATTCATTCAACCATTCAACAAATCTTGACACCCAAGTACTCTATGTGGCCAAGTGCTCCTATTCTAAGTGGTAGAGATTCAGCAGTAAATAGACAAAAATCGCTGCCCTCATGAAGCTTACATTCTAGTCAGAGAAACAGAGAATATGTAATATAAATAAATAAACTAAAGCAGAGAAGAGAGAGGAAAGAGGAGTTTGCAATTTTTAATAGAGGTTTTCAAGGAGGACCTCAATGAGAAGGAGACCATAAGGGAAAGTCTATCCAACCAGTTGATTAGAATTTACATTTTTGGCTTCTAATGTCTACCCAGATCATTTCAGTCCAATTCAAGCAGGTCCTTTCGGGAAGAAAAAGGGGTATTTAATGATCAAGAGTTCTTAAGGTGGTAAACAGAATCAGACTGCAAAACTGTTCAAGAGATGATGGGTGCATCCTAGGCTCTCTGGTACTTGGGGATATCAAACTGAGTAAGATTTTTGTAGAAGAGGGGAGAACATGTAATGTTTTAGTGAGCACATGTACTTGTGTGAGGATCTTCTGTGCTGTCTTAATAGTGCATCCATTGAACCATAGCAAGTAGCCTCTCTGCCTTTTTACTAGAAATGTTAACATCAGACTAAAAATATCATCTCTCAAAACTGCAAAAGTGCAGTTAAAAAAAGAGCAGCCAATATTGCCTTCGCATTTAAAATTGAGTCACAAACACTCAAACCAAAGTTGGGGGTAATATGTTCTATACAGAACCATTGATCCACAGGTTAAAAGGAAATTCATCGAAAAGATATATTTTTTATTTTTTTTAATTAGTTTTAAGGAAAAGAAACATAAAATATTTCACCCACTTGCTTTTTATGATAAAAAAAAAAAAAAGACTTAGAAACCAGACACAAAGTACTATGTATTGCATGATTCCATTTATTTAATATGTAAATATAAATCACTTTATAAAGAAGAAATATATATATATATTTGCATAATTTCTAGTTCTTTAATGCAGGAGGATAAATCCAGTTCCCTTTTACTCTATCTTGGTGTCTTTTATTGTGGTCAGAAAGTGTTTATGTGCTATAAATTTTTATAAAAACTTCTGGCATTTTTTTGCCAATTTTTGTCACTATTTCATGTGCATTTGAGGAAAAGGTGTATTTTTTATTATCAGGGAATAATGGTAGCTATATATCCATTTACAAAAAGTCTTATAAAATCAACAAATTTAAAACTTAGAATAATCTTCGATCCTCTATTATGTTTCTTTTATTTGGAGAACCATGCAGACCAAACATTGAAAGGGCCGTCACTTCCACAACAGCCTTCTAAAGGATTTACTGCCACTCCTAACTACAGGCACAGCCTGTTCTAGCTATCAATATTCTTGTGTGTGCTGCTTAGGCATCTATCTTACTTTGGCTAAGCCACTTGCCCCAACACTACCCTTTGGCCTAGTTAATGAACAGCTTTGCAGCTCTGGGGCATAAACTCTCCCAGAGCCCGAGCCCACTTCTGTGGCCACCACTCACATACCTCCCCCCAAACATACAGCTGGTCCCAATGATAAGCTAACCATCCCCACCACCTTCAGACTGTCAGTCACTTTCCCTTTTTCGTGTGTTTGCTTTAAACTAACCAATCCTTGGCTCCCATGGGAAATTTACTAATGTCTACCCCTGGACCAAAATAAAGACACATGCCCACGGGTCCTTCTGGCTCTGCCTCTGTGCACCCTTCCTCTGGCTGAGCCACCCAAGCTGATCATGCTTCCCATCGACCCCTCATGGTAACCCTTTGTCTCTGGGACCTGTAAGTGCAATTTTTCATGCATTCTGGCCTTGGTTTCCTAGTGACCTCCACCTGGACCCAAATTTAAAATCCACTTTCACTAATTCAAAACACAGCCCCTTCCTGACCAATGGGAACTAAGGAGTCCTAACTGAACCAGAGAAGGGAAACTGACCCAAAGACAGCCAATCAAATAAACTGGCCTGCAGCCTAGAAGTTACCTAGGATGAAAGCTTTGTCTAAAAGAGGAGTAATGATTATCTATATCAAATTCTCTTTTGGGGAATTTATAATTCCACACTGGCAGGGAGTTGAGAAGTTCTTAGCGGAAATAGAAAATGAAAGAAGCAGAGAGAAGGCAGGCAGTGGGGGCATAAGAAGTCACAAATAAGCAAAGGCTATGAGTAAGCAGAAGCTAAGAGAAGAGGATGAGATCCCCTCAGGAGGGACTGGAGAGGAGGAAACAGAGACAAAAGGGAGTTAATTCAACATAGTGCCAGAGCACTCAGCTTAAAACAGCATATGTCTACCCTTGAGAAGGGATGACAAAACAATCCCTACCCCTGATAGAGCTGTTATGATTTCAGAAAAACCACCCCGTTTCTACATTACATTACAGTCTCTAATTTCCTAGATTCTCAGAAAGCCGAGATGCATGATTGAGGTTTGGGCTCTGTATAACCTTACTGAAACACTCCCTTACTTGAGAAGACTTGAGAGTCTCCATGTTTTATAATCAACCGAAAGACCCTAATACCCCAGAATGCCTTCCTTATCACTCTTTTGGGACCAAAACTATCCACTCCTTAAGGCTAAAATAAAACTCTACTCATTCTTAAAGTCTTTAAATATTTCCCCAATCCATAAGGAACTCCTTCTGAATTCCCATCATATATTTTCATAGATGGCACTTTCTTATGATTCATCATTTACTTTGATTGTTAGTTGGTTACCTATGACTTAAGCTCTTTTGAGAGCCAGCATCGTACCTCATTCATGATTTTAGGGCAAGGGCTAAGCACTGGCATGTAACATTCAATAGGAAGGAGGGAGGGAGGGAAGGAAGGAGGGAGGGAGGGAGGAAGGAAGGAAGGAAGGAAGGAAGGAAGGAAGGAAGGAAGGAAGGAAGGAAGGAAGGAAGGAAGGAAGGAAGGGAGGAAGGAAGGAAGGAATTGTAGGCTTTGAAATTTTTAATTTATGTAACAGATTTTTCCTGATTTTACTGGTCAATTATCTTCTTACCTTTGTACAGCTGAAAAAAATCACAAATCCCCATTAAATTACAACAAAAGACAATAAAATGAAAAGGTAAGGGAAGCGGCTGTGGCTCAATCAGTAGCGCTCCCGTTTACCATATGGGAGGCCCCGGGTTCGGTTCCCGGGGCCTCCTGGTGAAGGCAAGCCCGCCCGCACGGCGTGGTTAGCTGACCCAGCGAGCACAAGCAGCAAGGGGGGGATAAATGAATAAATAAATAAAATCTTAAAAAAAAAAAATTTAAAAAAAAAATAAATAAATAAATAAAATGAAAAGGTAAAATGTGCTATAATATCATAGTTCATAGGCCTACGGGGTGAACATATATTCATATCTTCATAATTAAATCAGTCTCTGTGGCCTTTCTCTTTTCTTTTTCAAAGAGAATGAAATGTGTAAGTCTAAAATGATCAGGAGAATTTTCCAATACTTATATCGTCATGGTCTTTAAATTACTCAAATATTAAAGACCATAATCGTCTGAATTTTTTGCATCTCGGGTTGGGGTATTTCAAGTATCTCTTACTCCATAACAAACAACCCCAAAACTTAGGGGCTTAAAAGTGCTTTATTATTTCTCATAGTTCTACAATCCAGGCTGAGCTCAGCTGAGTGATTCTTCTGTACATGTGGTATTTACTAAGGCTAGAATATCCAAGATTAGGTCATCACTCATATGTCAGAAGACTCAGTTGCCATGGCTGGAATGGCTAGGGGCTGTCCAGGCATCTTTCTTTCCCCGTAGCTACCTAGATAAGTTTTCAAGATAGTCAGATTTCTTTACACTGCAGCTGGTTTTCAATATGAAGGAAGCAAAAGCTGCCAGTCCTTTCAAGGCTTGACCTGAAGTCACTTCACTTTTTTCCTATTCTTATTGGTCAAAGCAAGACACAAATCTAATCCACATTCAAGAGGAAGGAAATCAATTCCACCTCTTGATGTGCAGAGTAGTTCGTGTATAGTGTATACATGAAGGGAAGAAATAGATGGTGGGCAATCTTTGGTGACTTTCTAAAATGATGGCATATTTCGCATCTAAACAAAAATTTGTGTTTGGATTTTAGCATTTCCCTATTAAAAATTTTAATTTCTAATAACAACAAGACCTGCTCATTTAAAAAACTGTAAAGATACAAAGTCCATACATTTTTAAACTTCTCCTTTCTACCACCTACCACCTACTCAACTCTCTCCCCTAAATAATAACCATCATTAAAATTTCTTGGGTTTCCTCTCAAATACATAATACATAATGTTTTATAATTCACTTTTTCATATATATATATATATATATACACACACACACACACACACATATTGGACATGCTTTCATGTCTGTATATCAACATTTATTTGTCTGCTTTTAATATCTATATGTATTCCATTTTAAGATGTATCACCTTTTATCCAACAAGCCCCTTATTGGTGAATATTGAGTTTGTTTTCAAATTTTTACTATTATAAACCAGACTATAAAAACATTTGTGTAAATACATCTTTGCACACACATAAGAAAAGTTGTAAGATAAATTCCTGTGTGCATTTTAAGTTCTGAAATTAGTAGATTGAAAAGGGGCGATATAGTTTCTAGGTCAGAGCCTTAAAACTATTAATCAGTGTTCCAATGGTGTCTAAGTCACAGATTTAATTACCAACACACTCTCCAATCAGTTTTCTTTTCCAAAAAATAAATCTGCCCCTTGATCTCACAGATTTTTGTTTTGTTTTGTTTTGTTTTGATTAAGCTTTTTTGTCAAACTAACTCCTCAGATTTTTTTAAGTGTTATATTTTCCTTAAAACTCCATCTCTTCTTCAACCTCACCTCTTTGTCAAGGGAACACACCATTCCCCTTGAAATATAAATTCAGCACCTTGGGCCATTCCAATGCTACAAGATTCAGTGTTGAATCAACTTACCTCATGCTTCTGTGAGTGAAGCAGTATTTCACACATAAATTCAAACCAATTTCATATGAGAGAAAAAAAACACTTTCATATAAAGCCATGAAAAACAGCAATTTGTGTAAGTACAAACTGAATGAAAGAATCAAAGTCAGGGAATTCATTTTTTAATGTAGTTTTTTACTCCATATCCATCAAGAATGGCTACAATTTAGGCCAATACTTCTGGAAAGCAAACTTTGTATTCAATTAAAATGCAAACATCAACAGTAGATATTTCTAGGCAGTAGAGTTGGAGAGATTTTTATTTTCCAATTGCTACATATTTTTACAATTATACATTATTTCCACAAATAGGAAGAAAACAGTTATCTAAATTTTCCTTTAAATTTGGTTTGAGTAGTAAATGTTAGAAGTGAAACTTCTTCATGTTCATTCCTGGCATAGAATAATCTCAATAAGTATTACTGATTTATGTGTTTCTGTTTTATTCTTACAGCATATGGCAATTAATCTCCCAAAATATCTGATTATGAATGCTTTGAAATCTTGTCTGTTATAAATGCAGCTGCGATCCAGCCCAAACACAGAAAACAAGTAATGTGGAATGAAGGTCAGCTTCCCTGACCATATTCTGTACGTGGTGTCATGAAAAAACAAAGAGGAAAGATAGTAAAGGAATGTGTTCTATACCCAGCCTTTAATCATAAAACCACACTTGGTATTTTTATATTTGCAAAACTGATTTTAAGATCAATTGGATCAAACATTCAATGATCCAAATCAATTGTTAAAATAATTAAAATTCAATCCAACCATATGAGATGTTTTATTGTGTGGTTGAGACATGGTTTCCCTCTCCTACATATCTGGATACATGACCAAGTTTATAGTACACATCTTTACTATAAGGCAAACTTTTTTTTTTTTTATTTATTCATTCATTCCCCACCCCCACCCCCCGCTGCTTGTGCTCGCTGGGTCAGCCAACCACGCCATGCGGGCGGGCCTGCCCTCACCAGGAGGCCCGGGGAACCGAACCCGGGGCCTCCCATATGGTAAACGGGAGCCCCACTGACTGAGCCACAGCCGCTTCCCTAAGGCAAACTTTTGATCAGAATGAGCTAACATAAAGAGGAAACGGAAAAAAAGACATCCACTCAATTAATCCTCTGAATTAGCAAAACTCTAAATTGGGGGAAAGGTCTTTTTTAAGGCTATTGATTTGAGGGAGCCCTTAAATTGAAAACTCCTATTTTCCACTACAAGAGCCTTTGATGTAGCGAATGACCAGAATCACCTGTCCCAATAGGATGCAGTATGTGTCTCTATTATGCACTTACCACCTCTGACAGGAATCACATACCTAGTTGCCTACTTTCCCAATAAGGTTGTAAGATCCTCTCAGGCAGGAATCAAATCTGACTCATCCTTTGCACAGTGCCAGGCACCTAATCGGTTCTTAATACATGTTGATTACATAGCGTGTTTCCCTTTTTAACTCATCCCAAGAACAAGAACTTCAGCTACTGTTAGTTAAGCGCCTATTATTCTAGGCAGCTGGCATCATTATCTCTATTCCTCATAACAAATGGAAAAGTTAGGTCATGTTCCAGTTTTACAGATGAGAAAACTGAGGCTCGGAGGGTTTAAGTCAATTTAGTCTAAATGCTCACAAATAGTCTAAGTGTACACAACAAGGTTGAAGGTCTAGGGTCCCATCCCAAGTATGCATGACCCCAAACCTGTGCTGACATCTTTCATGACACCTTCTTCATCTATTGAAGACAGATGGGTGAGAAATCTCAGAAGGAACAGGAAGGAAAGGGGTCATTTGTCTCTACCCTTTGTTTACAGAAAGTCCAAGAGAACATACTTAGGACAACCGAGCACACGTTATGTGAGATTCATCTATCACCACAACCTTCCCTTTGTGAACTTTAATGCATCACAAGCCCAGTGGCCACTGCCCTTTAATCCCTACATCTCAGGCACATGTAGACAGAGATGATATTGAAGTAGAATGAGATTAAATGGCTTCAGAATAGGACCCACAATCTCTTACTATGAGAACACTTGAAAGACTATTATTTCCCTATTTCCCCTTAAGAGGAATAAAAAAAAAAGTCCCCTCAAAATGGCACGCAAACCAACTCTGAGGGTAATAAGAATGTATAAAGGAAATTTTTTTCTGTTTTGCAAGACCTTATGCTGCTCATATTTATACACATCATAGCAAAAGAGTCTGTCCTGCACAACATGTCAGAGTTAGGGATGTCAAATTTTCAACAACCCTTGGCTGCTTCTAGCTGTGCTTCGAGATTGACCCGGGCAAGCCCAGCATAGAGTGCTGACGTGTGGTTTCCCAGACTTTGTTCAGGCTCTGGTGTGCTCTCAGCTAGCAGAACAATCTTATGGTTTATTTGGCATGGGGGCCATAAAGGGCCCGAGTTATGTAAGGCTATTAAATCAGATCTTGCCTAGGCATCTTTGGAAGGCTGTTAGGCTAGTTCATTCTGGGCACATACAATTAAGGCCCCAGCTATTATTTACAGCAAATACCAGGGAAAATAACCTCAAGTTCCTGGGTTTATTAACATCGCAGCTGAAGGAGGAGGGGGAGGACTGGTGTGGAACGTGTTCAGTGTTGCAGCTTGCACTGCTTAAAACCCTCCATGTCATATTCTGTAGCGTGGTACTGTAGTTATAGTAAATGTTCCTTGTAATGCATTTTCAAGTACAAAAATTGCTTCAGAAAAGATCATTTAGAAAACTAATTCTATTGAAACCAGTGAAGTGTTGACACATTGCCTGATGCAGATTTGTTTAAAGAGGCTTGTTTTAAGTTATAAAAGTACCGTCCTGGAGGCAAAAATCAGTGACTCCTCAGTCTAGTGGCTGAGAGAACAGAGAAGCAGTATGTTCAGGCAGCACCCTTTCATTACTCCTTTCCTGTAATTCTACCCTAGTCACCTTCTCCCTTGCCTGACTCTATAGAATTTCAAATCTGCTGCCAGCCCAGAAACTCTCTCAGAAACCATTCATTACTCAGGCAAGGCATTCATAATGTTTGCTGATGTGTCGGTGACTAGGAACACAGCGTAAATCTGGACTGAAGAGTGCTCTTTTTTGTCATCTAAATTGCTCCTGTGTGATGTGCTCCATAAGTGTCAGAAATCACCCAAGGTTTTGACACTCGCCTCTTTCTGAAAGTAGCATTTCACTATGCCCAACCCTGGGGAGAAAAAGGATAGAGAATGTTTGCCGCTGAAAAGAGAGATACTGCATTAAGTAAAAAGCCGATTATTCATCTCAAACTAGGCCACTCGCTCCCACAGAAAACCTTCAGTGCCTGCAGCCGCTGCTGGCATCAAACACAGCAAAACATGCAGGCATCTCTTGCATTCTAAACAGGCTCACAGTGTGACCAAATTAAGCAGTTTAGTGATGAGTATATTCACGAATGAAGAGAGTGGTCAGAAAAGGACGCTTGTTCGGTTTTTACGTGACAAGCTATGTCGAGGGAGAAACACGCAGCAGCCATTGTTAGGTGGTAACTTCGTGTTTCTATCCACGAAGAGACATGTGGAAACATGGTTTCTGGTAGGGTGGGGGGAGAGACACTCTTTCTTTTGCTCACTTGGGTGGCAAAGTCATCATATTGGTTGCGGCTGTTTGCATCCATAGTCATCTGTCTGGAAACCCGATTGAACGGTTCTTTTTCAAATTCTGTGCCTGATTATAGGAAACAGTCAACAGACCTTACGCCGTCAGATTTTAGGTTTTTAAATGACATAGATAACCATGTCCGCCTGCCCCAAGGAACAAAAGGAAAAAATAATCAGAACCTCTGATTATTATGAATAACAAGTTTTAGGTTATAGAAAGCTATTCTGATAAAAATGTGATGGAAGAATGGGAAAAGTATAGGCTTGGAGACAGGGATTCAGGCTCCACCAATTTCTGCCTGTGTAACCTTAAATAAGTAACTTAACTTTCTCTGAACATTAGTTTCTTTATCTGTAAAATGGGACTACAGCTCATTAGATCATGAGGGTTTAAATTTATAAACATAAAACCTATGGCCCTTAAAAGTCACCCTACAAATATAACGTTTGCCCTTTCCTATGCAATAAATATGGCCACATAGGAACATCCATGAAAATCAAGTCACATTTTTACGTCTGTAAGAGTATTTGCTTCTTAAAAGGATTTTATGGTGAATCCAATCATGTAGAAAAACTTTTATAATTAACTTTCTGGTTCTTCTGTTTTGTAAGTCCTTTTCATCTATGGCTCATAAGAGGCTATATATTTTTTCAAACATTATAAGTCTATTTTAAATTCAGAAGGTATTCTCCACTGGAAAAATTGCAATATTGTGGCTAGAGTCCCAGGCTGGCCCACAAGCGTCTACAACATGCAACAATCTGAGGTATAGAACCGTAGGAATCAACGTTATCCTGGATCTTGGGAGTAGGGGCCACCTGGGAACAGGAGGAAGGGGAGGATACAGGGTTGGCCCTGGGAAGAATTTTGAAATAGACAAAGTATGGTTTTGGCATCCCCCGCATCCTTTCGGTATTCCCCACCCTCCTTTTTGTGGAGGGACCTTCTCCTTGTGCCTCAACTCCCACCATACACTGGAGTAGCCTCTCCTTCAATCCTCCCCACCCCAAAACAACCCTCCCAATCCTTTGAGGTTGCTCTGTACTCCAAAGATACCTCGTCTCCTAGTAAAATATTGTCATTTCCTCTTGCCCTCTGATAAATGAATTCCAAAAAGTCCCTTAAACTTCAAAGAAGTATCTTCATTTTGGAAATAGGAGATTTGTTAACTCAAATAAATGACCAATTTTTGTGATAACAGCAAAGAATTATTGTAGGACAAAGACTCCTTCAAGAGCAGGCCAGCTTTGCCCAGAGCGTTTCTCAGGTAGGTGTCCCTAAGTCACAGCCTCTGGTATCTGACTTCCTCTCCTTCTTCCCCTCTGAGCCCAGAGTGTCTAAGAATCCCACAGTTTTGTTTTGTTTTGTTTTCAAAGATTTATTTTATTTATTTATTCCCACCCCCACCCCACCCTATCCCCCAATTTTTGCACTTGCTCTCTGCTCATTTTCTGTTTAGGAGGCACCAGGAACTGAACCAGGGACCTCCCATGTAGGAGAGAGGTGCTCAATCACTTGAGCCATCTCAGCTCCCTGATTTGTTGTGTCTCTCATTATCTTTCTTCTTTATGTCTCTTTGTTGTGTCATCTTGTTGCATCAGCTTGCCGCACGTGCCCTTCGCACCAGCTCACCTTCTCCAGGAGGCCCCAGGAACCAAACCTGTGACCTCCCATGTGGTAGGTGGGAGCTCAGTCGCTTGAGCCACAATCCACTTCCCTAGTCCATAGTTTTTATGTGGTGATTCCCCCAACAGCCCCAGTGCTGGCATTGGAGCCACTGCCTTGAGAGGATTGTGTCTTTCAGGTGGTTGAGTTTAGGACCGCCTCTACTTGGCTTGGATGACCTGAGATTCATAAACCACCCTCCTGTCACAGAAAATTCTTAGGTGTCTTTTGTGGTTTATACCCCACTACCCATTTTTTCATAATTGTTTCCATCTTTGTTCTTTTTGCATAACATCCTTTCAGAAAGTCCAGACAGTAAATATTACTGCTCCATTTCAGAAATAAGGAAACAGAGACTTAAAAATGTCAAGTAACTTGTGCAAGTTGATACAGTTAGTTAAGTGGTAGGGCCACATTCCCAACCCAGATCTGTCTCCTTCCAGATCAAATAAAAAGGTGTCACAAGGGCTCATTATTTATGTATCTTGCCTTATACACCATTGTCCATGCGTTCAGAGTCACGCAAGCTCTAATTTCCCTGAAGTGAATTCCATGTTCTTTAACTAGTGTCACAAGTGTGGGACCACATTTCACACACTTTATAGCTACTAATGGAGCAGCGGCTCTCAAATGAGCTTTTTGGTGGACAGTTTGATTTTACTAGTGAACCTAACAATCTGAGCTACATTATGGAAATTGCAGCCTGACATGTGTGTCCACACAGTGGCTTGGCCAGTTGAAACCCTCTCAGATTTCCTCTGAGGCAAAGAGGCAAATACTTTGGTTAATTGGTGTGGTCAAGTCTCAGTATGAGCGAGACATTTTTTCTTGGCCCACAGTTTAAGGTTTCATGCTGATCTGGTTGACACAGTTCAGATCAGTTTGACCCACCTCTCCCATGGTTATCCTTTGATCTGGAGTCTAGTTTGTAATTTGATCCATTCAGATAGCTTTCCTATGATAGTCAAGCAAGACAAAACCAAAATCGGCCTATTTATCTTAATGGGATTTTTTTCTTTCTTTCTTTTTTCCTTTTAGAGTGAAGCCTTGCCCATCTTTTGTAGGGAAGAAAAAGGAATCTGTGTATCTGATAGACTTTGAAATACCATCTGGTGTTTAATGTTATTGTGCTCTGTTCTCTCAGTGGTGTGCTGAATCATATCTTAAAAGTTCAACAACCATTCAGTCACAGTCACCATTCAATATACAGTGTCATTATCAGCGATTTAATTTACAAAATGCTACCTGGAAACAAAGGACACTTAGCAGGCAGTTCTCTCTGAAGCTGCCTTACATGGGGTCTTCATGCGTGAAGTCTGTTTGTCTGACATTTGTAACTGCCCTTGGGGTACCCTGGCAGAACTTGTAACCCTGGCAATTGTTGTTTGAATTATATAGTCTTATATGACAAAAGAAACATGACAGTGTGTTTACACTAAGATATAAGTCTGGGCATGAATTACTTTTCCTTTATAAACACCCATATATTGGCAATGAATGTGTGAAGAGAAAAAATTCATTTTCGTCATTAAATATGGGCCAAGAAAGTTGTATATTCACAGATATTCTCTAAGTGTTAACTGCAGAAGAAAGTCCCATGAGTGAAATAAAACTTGTGATGCATTATTTGTATCAGGGAAAACATTTTGTAAGGAAACAATCATTCCAGAATGCATCTGTTTAGCAGGTAAGAATATTTTTTAAATGGAACACACACCTGTATTTAATACACTTTCACAGGCTTAAAGAAGTAGCATCAAATGCCTGGCTGCAACTACTGCTTACTACTTTTAGAATAACTACGTGGCTTTCTCTTTTCACTTAATAATAATCAGGATTATTTGTATAAAACATAGCAGAGTAGCACTTTAAGCAATAGTCATAAACAACCTTTCCTAAAACGTGATTTTGCTTTTATACTTCAGTGAACAGCTCTGTTTGAGTAAATGATCCATCCTTGAATCGTGTACACAGAGAGAAGATCAGCGCTGGATTGTTGTTTTAATAAACTGGAAGTCTGCCAATGTACTCTGGGAAGAGGACAAGGACGCTAATGCTGGCGTGCAATCTAGCCCGTGTTTGGATTTAAGGCAGAATTTGATCTTTCCTCCTTTCTCTCTTCCCCACCCTCTTTCTCAGTTCTCTCTTTCCTTGATACACAGTCTCTTTTCATGGAGTTAACTCAGGCTGTCTTAAACAGCATGAACTAATAAAGGATGGAATTTTTTTAAAGGGGAGGCATTCACAAATGCTGGAATGTGGAACATTTAAAATTCTTTCTATGGTACTTACTTTAAGAGAGTAGTGATTAATGAGTTTATGTTATCTATCAAAATGCTTCCATCATGCTGCTGATGGGACACAGGATTTATGGTAATAAAAAACCTGCAATCCATCCCTGGTATCTAAATCTATCAGTCCCATACTCATACCAAAAGCACTAAATGATATATTTGTAGCTATCTGAAAGCAAGATCATTTTTAAGAGATTATGTACTGCCAAAGGGGAACATTCTTAAAATATAGGAAAGGAAACGATTTCCTTTCCAACCTATGGCTCTAGCAAGCGTCATACTAGGAGTATCAATCTCTTCTTGGGAAAAAAAAAAAACTGAGCAGATGATGATCACGTGATTAGGCTAGTAATGCTCAGTGAATTTCCTGTAATTTTCTTGAAACTCCTTTGTAATACATTTGCTAAGGGTCATATGGATTTTCATTGGGAGAATTTGTAATTACCCTTTGTGCTGCAGGACTTAGAAAGAAAATCCACTAGTACCTTGAGTAAAACTCACTTGGTGCCATCTGTCAAACAAGAGAATTCCAACAGCCCAATAAAAGGCTACATCCATTCTCAGCAATTGAAAGAGCCATATGTGTACCATCCATGCCTCCCCCTTCATTTAGCAGATATTTCTATTTCTGCAAAGGCCTTAAAAAAGGATGAAAATGCATTTTTAAAAATTTTCCTATATCTTGCTTTCCAGTGCTCCCCTAAAAATGGTGACAAAAATATAGGCATAACATGCCACATGAGTGTGTGGATATATTAGAAGAGAGGAACACCAAATCAGGCTTTAGACATAATATGCCACATGTGTGTGAATGGATTAAAGGAGAGGGACATTAACTCAGGGCTCCAGATCCAAGGTCTCAACACTGAAGGGTGTTGATTAGCTGTGAGGCATGATGAAAAATTCATTTCTACAAACAATGAAAGTACTGAACTTTCCAAATGATTTATTTATTTTTTAATAATTTACCAAATCAAGTATATATCCATAGAATTTTCAATCTGCATTACTTATTCTCTGATATGCTTTGAATAAAGGAGAAAAGAGGGAGGATGAATCTATTACCCTGGCCATCCTTGGAAGTGTGTTCCTCTTGTAACCACAATCATGTGTATGTCCTCTTGGGGAAGGTGGAAAAAACACTACTCTTTATGTCACGAGGACCCCATTACAATTCTATATTCTTACTTTGTGGGTAGTCATTTTAGTTGGGGTCATCCACATGTCAGGCATTTTGGTGCCTACATATTAAGTTAATTCCTTTTTGTGTGCTTTGGAGAGCAGACAAAGAGCCCTGTAGTGGAATATTTTTTTAAGGCAGTATTTCTACCTCCAGAGTGTGGACACAAACTTAGTGTGTTCCAGAAACAGCATAGGCTTGTATTCCTTTGCCATTTCCCTGCTGCTTTTGCTTCTTCTGCCTTGGAGAAATGCAAAGGATTCAGAAACACAGCTAAAGAGAAAGGAATCCCAGAGGCCACTGAAAACGAGTGGTAACAAGCAAGTGTGTGTTCCGTTGTGTAGTGTTAGGTTTGAAGGGGGTGGAAGCGTCTTGTTAAAATCATAAAAACTGCCTATGCAGCAAATAGATTCTCTTCCTCCAACACTGTAGAAAATGCCATCTATCAAAATGCTCTTAAAAGCAGTCCCTGACGATGCTGGACTCAAAAGACGGTTATGACAACTGTGTGGTGGGAGGAACCTCTTTCTACCAGCTGTCTGTCAGACCAGATGTCAGAGGCCCTTTAGATTAACAGGCTCTGTCCAAGAATCTGGTTCCCAGTTGAAAGGGTCTCATCCTGCACTTACCCCCACCCCATTCCCAGATGCCCTCAGGTTCAGCCTTTGGGGTCAAAGTCACAGAAGGGTAAATGTCATTTCCTATTGATTGTGCTGATCTTGGTTTTTTTTCTGGCCTCAGTTTTTCTGGCCTCATTGGTCTTACTCTGGCCCAAGTGATCCCAAACGTCATCTTCAATACTCTCAGATGGTAGAATCCTAGAAAAGAAAATAACGAGCCCTTTTCAATTTTTAAAAACTACTTTTCTAGTTTATACTGAGGTTGGTTTCCTTTTATAAACATAGTATAATGTCCCCAATTCATTCTCTGCCTCACTGGCTCCCAATATTAAAAATCAATTAATATTTTCGTTTGATTGTTTGTTTTGTTTTGTTTTGTCACCAGCTTGTAAGAAAATCATGAAAATTTCACTCTCTTGTCAAAGGCAAGTCATTTTGTCTATAACGAGGGAAAGGGAGAAGAAAAGGTTACATTTATTGTGTAATCATAGGAAGAAGTGTAGAAATGCTGATGAGAAAACGTCTTTAACTGTTTTAAATTGTAGGACAAAGAGAATGAAGAAAGCTCATTTCAAGGAAAAAAAAATAATAATAAACTATCAAACTTTGCTCCTTAAGCAGAATAGTCAAGTAGAGACTAGTCCAGCCTGAGGAATAGCCAAAAGGAAAAGTATTTTATGCACTCAAATGTGTGGAGGCTTTCTTGCATCTGCCTCTGCCATCACACAAATGAAGAAACTCTCTCAAGGGCCTAACAATAAGAGAACAAAAGGAGTCACAGGATTGTAACAATGCCAGACTGAACCATATTGGAGCCTTGAGGCCAAAAGAAAAATTAGTAATACAGATCTTGTCTTTATTTAAAATATTGATGTTTTGTTGACCATGTATTTTTTGCATTAATTTTGGTTTTTTGAAATAATATTGCATTAAAACTTTATTTTTCTTGATTCCTGAATTTTAGTTAACCCCTAAATATTGCACCCAATGTAAGCCCCTCACTGGCCTCACATCAACCTAGTCTCAGCCCTGCTTTCAAGGAAAAACAAAACAAAAAGTTTAGTCAGACCATCAAGTGTCTTTTTTAAATTTAGCAAGGCCAAATGCATATAAGAATTGAAGAATAGTTTCTAATTGTTTGAATCACCAACACTCATTTTCTAAAACACATGCCAAATTTCTTAGCAGTCTGGAACATTTCTTTTAAATAAGGTGATATGTTTTGATAAGATATCGGATATTTCCTTTCTTACTTCTTTCTTGTTGCCAGTAGCACTCCATCTACTCAGTCTGTGACATTCATTGCCTCACAGAGAGGACATATATCCCAAGAGCAAAGAAGTGAATTGAGTGACTTCGTAAAAATATAGCCAAGAGAGTCTAAGAAGCTACAGTTTTGTGTTGGGAGTGGGGGTGGGGGGTTGTTGTTTTGTTTTGTTTTGTTTTGTTTTGTTTTGTTTGAGGTATTGGGGCCAGACCGCGTATGTGGAAAGCTGGCATTTAACCACTGAGCCACATTGGCTCCTCTGAGTTGGTTTTTTCATTTGTTTGCTGGTTGGTTGTTTTTTTTGTTTGTTTTTAGGAGGCACTGGGGACTGAACCCAGGACCTCCCATGTGGGAAGCAGCCATATCCACAACCCAAGCAACAGTTTTCAATCACAAAAGCCAAGTTATTAAGAGAGCAGAGATTTTTTTTTTTTTTTTCCTTCAATTCCAAAAGTTTGGCTTTTACTAGCCAGAATCAAAACCAAGAATATTCAGGCATGGTGATTATACATTCAATCACACAATGGAGAGAATGTGTGATGATGTAAGAACCTACCATTTTCCCATCTGAAATTAATAAACAAGAGCTTAATCAGTAGATGGTAAAAGAAAAGTTTTAGAGAATGTGATGAAAGAAGAGATATTGGTAGGTGCCTGAGAAGGGGTCTTGTACCTGCCCTCTTAAAGAATCAAAATCTTCAGAAAGTATAGAAAGACTATACACCACCAAGAGAACTTCACAATTACAATAATCCACAGGACTCAGTCTGCAGAAATGAAAGCTACTTTATTTCTTTGTAAATAAATTGAACCAATGTTTGGAGCCTCCATTTCTGTGGCGGAAAACTTAAAATTGTGAAGGGAAAATCAGCCAGGTCTATCTTAGAAAATAATTCAATTGTTATCAACTTCTGCCAACTCCAGATTCTTAAACCGTTTCCCTGCCATTCCTCCCAGGTGTAATAATACATTAACAAACACTTAGCACAACACTGTTTATCTGCCAAGTATAAATTAACTCATTTATTTTTTACAACAAGACTCTGAGGAATGCAGTATTGTTATCCTTAATTCAAAAGTATAAAAATTGAGGAAGAAAGAGAGGCCAAGTTGTCATAGTTCATCAAGGAAGTAAGTGACAGAACTGAGATTCAAACCATGTCTTTGACATGGACACTGAGTAATACAAAACCAATAACTGAGGGGCACTTTTGGTGGGTGGACAAAGGGACACCATACAAAGCTGCTTGTACTTGAGAAAGGCAGTTGAAAGCTCTGAATCCAGGAGAGGGGATCTAAAGTGGTCAAGAATGGGTAAATACGGGAAGCGGCTGTGGCTCAATCAGTGGGGCTCCCGTTTACCATATGGGAGGCCCCGGGTTCGGTTCCCGGGGCCTCCTGGTGGGGGCGGGCCCGCCCGCACGGCGTGGTTGGCTGACCCGGCGAGCACAAGCAGCAAGGGGGGTATAAATGAATAAATAAATAAAATCTTTAAAAAAAAAAAAAAGAATGGGTAAATATCTCCACAAGAGCCCAGCAGTTGAGTTGAGAAAGAAAGAGATATGCTGTGGCATGAGAAATCATAGCAGAAGTCAGAAAGGACTGGATAAAATCTGGATCCATTGCATAAATGACATATAAGCCCCAAAAGAACCAAGAACGTTTAGAGAATGTGGAAAGTAAAGAGAGATAATATAGCCTAGGTGTTAGGAGCTATAGTTGCTATGGGCTTTTGAGCAACTTGGCTTACTTACCTCAATTTGTACACTTATAAAGAAGAGATAGTATGATGGTTAAGCTTATGTGTCAACTTGGCTAGGTTATGATGCCCAGATGTTTGGTCAAGCAAGCACCAGCTTCATTGTTACTATGAGGGAATTCCATGGATTTAAGTCATTAGTCAGTTGATTGCATCTATATCTGATTATATCTACAATCAACAAAAGTGATTGCCTTGTGTAATGAGAGAGGTCTACTCATCCAATCAATTGAAGGCCTTAAAGGTAGAACTGATGATTTCAGCAGACAGAAAGAATTTCCATCTCTACTCTAGCCAGCTAGTTTCTCCTAAGGAATCCAACTTCCCCTTCAATAAGATTCCAACTTACAACCTGCCCTATGGAATTTGGACTTCCCAATCCCAACAGTCGTGTGAGCCAATTCCTATCATAAAACTCATAAAATTTACATAAATGCATTGGATTTGTTTCTCTGGAGAAACTTGACTAATACAGATAGATTTTGGTACCAAGAATGGTTCTTAAGAAACAGAATCTTAAAGATAAGATTTCTGATTTGCTTCTGGGGGTTGAGGAATTGGTTTTCTAATCTCATTAGATTAAAAACCATTAATGGCTCTAATTCCAATGATCAAGATGACACTGAAAATCTATGGTGTGAACTGGCAATAGGAATGTGCAAAATATCACCATTGTATACTGCTACTTAAATGCTTTAAGAGGCAAGGCTCTGGGTGACAGTGTATTTGATACCTTAATAGAGTTTTATGGAGCTGAAAATTAGAATGATGATGGCTGATTGTTCCTAAATATGATTGGTGCAGTTGTTTAAGAAAGGAACAAGTTCAAGGCTTTAAACTCTCAGCTCAAGCACTTTATGAAGTATATGAAGATATCTATATGTGTCCTGAAAGAAACACTTATTTCTTTTAGCCACAGATCTGAGATTTCTGAAAACCAGACCCAGTCTCATTGTACAAGTGGCTGAATTACAATGTAAATTGAATTTCTAACTTTTCAAGGTGTCTGCTGTTAAAGGAAGAGCATTGAGAGAGAAGGAATAAGATCCAGAAAATGGGAATAGGGACATTTGGGCTGATAATGATGACCCTGGGTTATGCTGAATCCTCTTTTCAAGATAAACCTGTAAGGATATGCCCTGAGGAATCAACTATCTTGCCTCCATCTGAAGAGATTAACCCTGTTATACCTGATAAACTTTGCAACTGCCTCCCCTGAGGAAAGAGAACTCACACCTCTGTCTGAAGAGATAAACCCTGTTTCACCAGATAAAACTATAATAGAAAGCCCTGTGGAAGTTGACTTGCAAGATACTGCTAATTCCTCTTGTAACCCACAGCCTCAACCCTTCTTACCTTCTAGGCCTATAACTAGACTGAAGTCTTAACAGGTCCCAAGAGGCAAGGTACAACGTATGCCCCATGAGGAGGTGCCCTACACACCAAGAGAACTGCACAATTTCTCTAATTTATATAGACAAAGTAAAGGGAATATGCGTGGGAATGGATATTAAGGGTGGTGAAATAATGGTGGAGGAACATAAGATTGGATCAGGCTGAATTTACTGATATGGGCCTACTTGGCAGAGATTCTAGATGAGTGGTGTAGCTCAAGGTATTAGAAAGAACTCTAATACCCAAACAGTTTGTTTGGGTGGTTCTCTGAAGCATGGAACAAAAGGTGGCCTACATAAGCTGAGTTTGAAATGTCAGAACTGCCCTGGTAAAATATAGATGAGGAGATCCAAAGGCTTAGAGAGATTGGAAAGCTAGGGTGGATTTATCATGTAAGACCTGCTCACCAAGACCAGGAATGTCCAGAGGATACACCTTTCACCATGACTGTAAGGAATAATTTATGAGACTAACTCCATCATAGCTGAAGAGCTCAGAGTTTGCTCTTCTCTGTAGGTCAGATATTATTATGGAAACTGCTATCACTTAACTTGGATCCTTAAACAATATGGGATGATCAGATCCCAGGTTGGCAAGAGCCAAGTGGCAACACTTAATCAAAAATGACAAGATGGGAGTGGCTACCATAAGGGAAAGCAGATTCAAAGCAGTAATCAGAACATTCTGACTTTCACAGACTTATAGAATATTCTGGCATTGGCTAGTTGATCTTGGGGTACCTAGAAGTGAAATAGATGGGCAGTCTACTAAATTTTTACTCAATATATATAAGCAGAAGATTTCTAGGGCAAGTGAAAAAACCTAACTTGAATCATAAAAACAGAGAACCATGACCCCACAATCAATTTCCAGACTTGAGATGGTTTACAGAAAAAGAGCCCATTGGATGAAGGAAAGGCCAAGTCCCCTTGGGGAAGGACACTGCTAAACTGCCAAAACTTATACTGTTAATCTTCCTCTCAGCCTTCCCCAAAGGGACTTATGGCCTTTTACCAGAGTGACTGTGTATTGGAGAAAAGGAAATGATCAGACATTTCAGGGATTGACACTAGCGCTGAAATGACATTTATTTCAGTAGACCCAAAACATCACTGTGGTCCAACAGAGTAGAGACTTATGAAAGTCAAGTTATCAGTGGAGTTTAGCCTAAATATTTCTCGCAGCAGGTCCAGTGGATCCCCAAACCCATTCTGTAGTTATTTCCTCTGTTCCAGAAAGCATAATTGGAATAGAAATACTCAGCAACTGGCAGAATCCCTACATTTGTTCCCTGACTTGCAGAGTGAGGATTATTATAGTAGGAAAGGCCAAGTGGAAGACACTACAACTGTCCCTATTTAGCAAAATAGTATATTAAAAGCAATACCATGTCCCTGATGGGATTGCAGACATTCGTGCCACTAATCACCTGAAGGATGAGGGGGTGGTGATACCCACCACATCCCCATTCAACCTCCTATTTGGTCTGTGCAGAAAACAGATGGATCTTGGAGGATGACAGTAGATTATCATAAACTTAACCAGGCAATGACTCCAATTGTATCTGCTGTCCCAGACGTGGTATCATTGCTTGAGAAAATCAACACATTCCCTGGTACCTTGTATGTTGCTATTGATCTGGGAAATGCTTTCTTCTTGATACCTCTTGGTAAAGAACACCAGAACAAGTTTGCTTTCAGCTGGCAAGGCCAACAATATATCTTCACTGTCCTACCTCAGGTTTATACCAACTCTCCAGCCCTATATCATAATCTAGTCTGCAGGGAACTTGATTGCCTTTCCCTTCAATAAGACATCACAGTGGTCCATTGTATTGATGACATTATGCTGACCAGACCTAGTGAGCAAGAAATAGCAATTATTCTACACTTATTGGTAAGGCATTTATATATCAGAGGATGGAGACAAATCCAACAAAAATTCCCGGGCCTTCCACCTCAGTGGATTTTCTAGATATCCAGTGGTATGGGGCATGTTGAAATATCCCTTCTAAGGTGAAGGATTAGCTGTTGCATCTGAGCCCTCTTGCAACCAAAAAAGGCACTACACCTACTTATTCTCTTTGGATTTTCCTCATTTCAGGGTGCTACATTAATCCATTTACCAAGTGAACCAAAAAGCTGCTAGCTTTGAGTAGTGACTAGATCAAGAAGAGGCTCTGACATGTCCAGCCTGCCATGAAAGCTTCTTTGCCACTTGGGCCATATGATCCAACAGATCCAATGGTACTAGAAGTATCAGTGGCAAACAGAAATGCTGTTTGAAGACTTTGGCAGGCCCCTAAAGGAAAATCACAGTGCAGGTCCTTAGGATTTTGGATCAAAGCCCTGCCATCCTCTGCAGATAACTATTCTCCTTTTGAGAAATAGCTTCTGGTCTGCTACTGGGCCTTAGTAGAGACTGAACACTTAACCATGGGCCACCAAGTTACCATAAGACCTGAGTAGCCCATTATGAACTGGATATTGTCTTACTCACCAAGTCATAAGGTTGGGTGTGCACAGCAGTACTCCACCATCAAATGGAAGCAGTATATATGAGATTGGGCTCAGCCAGGCCCTGAAGGCACAGGTAAGTTACACGAGGAAGTGGCCCAAATAGCCATTGCTCCTGCTCCTGCCACATTACCTTCTCTTTCCCAGCCTGCAACTATGACCTTGTAGGGAGTTCCCTACAATCAGTTGACTGAGGAAGAAAAATCTTGGGCCTTGTTTATAGATAATTATGCACGATATACAAGTACCACATGGAAATGGACAGCTGCAGTATTATAGCCCCTATATGGGACCTCCCTGAAGGACAGTAGTGGAGGGAAATCCTGCCAGTGGGCAGAATTTAATGCAGTACACTTGGTTGTTCATTTTACATGGAAGGAGAAACGAATGGAGGTGCATTCATGGACTGTGGCCAATGGTTTGGCTGGATGAGTAGGGACTTGGAAGGAACATGATTGAAAAATTGGTGACAAAGAGGTCTCAGGGAGTGATATGTGCACAGACCTTTCCGAATGGGTGAAAAACATGAAGATATTTGTGTTCCACGTGAATGCTCACCAGAGGGTAACTTCAGCAGAGGAGGATTTTAATAATTAAGTGGATAAGATGACATTTTCTATTAATACCGATTGGCCTCTTTTTCCAGTCACTCCTGTCATTGCCCAATGGGCTCATGAACAAAGCTGCCATTGTGGTATGGAGAGAGGTTATCCATTGGGTCCACAGCATAGACTTCCACTCACCAAGGTTGACTTGACCACAGCCACTGCTAAGTACCCAATCTGCCAGCAGTGGACACCAACATTTAGTCCCTGAAATGGTGCCATTCCCTGAGGTGATCAGCCTGCTACTTGGTGGCAGATTGATTACATTGTACAACTTCTATCATGGAAGAGGAAATGTTTCATTATTACTAGAATAAACACATAGTCTGGATACAGATTTGCCTTCCCTGCATGCAATGCTTCTGCCAAAACTACCATGCATGGACTTATGGATTGCCTTATCCACTATCATGGTATTCCCTACAGCATTCTTCTGATCAAGGAACCCAACTTGTGGCAAATGAAGTGCAGGAATGGGCACAGGCTCATGGAATTTACTGGTCTTACCATGTTCCCCATCATCCTGAAACAGCTGAATTTGCAGAAATGTGGTATGGTCTTTTGAAGGCTCAATCACAGTGCCAAAATCAGTACTTTGGAACATCAGGAATTTCCAAAGCTAGTTCAGTTCAGATACAGATAATAAAGAAACATTTCTGTGCACTGCACCTGCTAGGAGACAATTTTTCTTAGTGCCCTCATGTTCTACACATCTTTTGAGTGGAGTTACTGACTGCCTTTTTTCCAGACTATATTTTCAAGGATGTCTCTACTGTAAAAAGCCTTGGAAGATATAGCATTCAATGGAAAAAGGGCAGGTTTGTTTACTGTCCAGTAAAATAAATATAATGTCTCCTTCCAGAGCAAAGTTCAGGAATGCTTACTGCCCATTATAAAAGAAAGTCAGCTTCCCTAAACTCAGGGATCCTGTCTTGTAAGAAAACCATTGTGTGTGCTGTGTGTATAGGCATCACCTGTTCCTCTGTAGATAGCCCTATTGGAACTGGAGCTTAGGAAACTGGGCAAATGCTGATACTCTGGCTATTGCCATTGCTGTGAATAATAAACGGTCCCTTTTCTCTGACCTAGAAGTCTTATGTCTTCTGCCAAAATCTATTAACTGGTAGGCTAACTTGTTAACTTGAAGTAGGGTCAAAATCTCAGAACCTTTATATCCTATTTAGTATATACCCATATCCTAATGAAATCAACTGATTTAACTAATGTTATGCAATGTAATTTTTTTTTTTTTTAAAGATTTTATTTATTTATTCATCCATCCCCCCCCCCTGCTGCCTGCGCTCGCTGGGTCAGCCAACCGCGCCGTGCGGGCGGGCCCGCCCCCACCAGGAGGCCCCGGGAACCGAACTCGAGGCCCCCCATATGGCAAACGGGAGCCCCACTGATTGAGCCACAGCCGCCTCCCTGCAATGTGATTTGATATGAGCATAAGAATACGAACATTTTTACTTTTATAGGTTTTTCAGTGTTTTGTTCTCAGGCCACTTAAATATATATTTGCAATTTTATTCTTCATCCACAATAAGTCCTTTAAAAAGAGAATACTTATCTACACTTAAGCAGTAATTAAGGTTTAGGCCAGTGACCAGAGGCATCCAAATATGGTATATTCTAAACACAAACACATTCCAGGGGTATCTCATTACCTAAAGTAAGAACATTGAAGAATACAGATTTTTAAAGAAATTCAATTTCTCTATTTGCTGCATTCAGGTGACGTCATGAAATCAGAATTCATTTGCATTTCAATCCCAAGTTCAAGATAGCATCATAAAGAAACACCAAATGGTGAATTCAAGACAATTATAATATTCCTTATTTTATTATCTCTGACTGAAATGCTAAATTGGGTCACATTTTTAAGATTATTTAAAGAAACAGAAAACAAATCAGCTGATGGTGCTTCTAGAGTTACACAATGAGCTCACCAGAGCAAACATAGAGAATATGTATTCACAACACTACAAACACTGAAGAAGGGAGTCAGCATTTTTCCCTAACGCTAGCCACTCCTGGCCATCCTGGAATAACATGTTTCTGCCATCTGCCCATTTGTGACTGACTTGTAGAAACTGACATCTAAAATAACTTGATGGGGGTAATTAAACCTAACCAGTCTTGGCTACTTTCTCAAATGTCATAATAAAAGGGTAAAATTATATACTAGACATGGTAGTTTTCCAAAATGGGAAACATAAAAATTTAAGGAGATGAATTATAATGTTATGACAGCAGTATTTTTACTGAGTTGACCCATGGATTTGGTGTCGCTGGGATGTTTCTCCTCAGCCTGCTATTGGGAGTTGCCACTTCTCCTTGCTGTATTCCTCTGCCACTCTCCTGACTCCGTCATTATCAAATACCCCCATCGTGTTTAAATAACACCGTGCTTGACCTCTGTTTGATGTAGGGAAACTAGGGCTGGTGAAATTACAACCAGAAGGAGATGAGAGAGTATGAGAGAAACAGAGAGGAAAAGGGAGAGAAATTTCATGTTTAAGCCTCACAAGGGCCAAAAATATTTTAAGTTCAAAATGTGGTATCTATTTCTGGAAGGAAGAAGCCAAGCTAAAAACAGACATTTTAACTTGGTAAAATGTTACAATATAGGCCGAACATTTATTTCAGAATTTTAACTTAGTTATTAATATATCTGAGCTCACTAATCACCCACAAATACATAACATTTTCTCCAAAAATTATGGCGCTTGAAAGAAATTCCAGTAAGTGAATCTTAATCAGATGCACTTCGTAATCACCTCTGGAGTTTTCAGGTATAGCTCTACCAAAATTCTGTCTTTTTGTTGTTGTTTTTTCAGTTTGTTTTGTTTTTTGTTTTTTGTTTTTCTTTTATTAATTCTGTCTTTTAAAGAGCTTCACAGTGACTCTGAAAGTACTCATTGAGAATCCCTGATCTTGGTTGTATTAGTTGCATAATTTGTGTTTGCCCAGAAGAGACATTTATAACCAACCTTCATAACAAGGGATATTAAAAAAGAGACATAAGAAATGCCATCTATTCAGCAGTCTTTCAGAGCTTTTTAAGCCTGGGATGAATGGTGGGCTTCATGGAAGAACAGAACAATAGCTCAAAATGTTTGTGGAAACAGCCTGAACTCAAGGGGCCCATCTCTTGTTTACCTAGCATTTATATTTCCCCAAGTGAAGGTAGAGTGTATTCTGCTCTCCAATAAGAAACACTTCTATTAGCCAGGAACCCACACTAAGCCACTTCACAGGACCCCTCCTCCTCCCCCCCGCCAATTTTCAGCCCATATGTGAATGACTTTAGTTTGAGTCCCATTAACTTGTTCAGTTGGTGCTCTTTTGGTTACCAATAAAAGAGTTTGTATCTAGCTTATGCCAAAAGAGGTTTATGTCATGTGGCACATCTTAACCACAATAAAGTCCATAGTGCAGGGCCCAGAGTTTAAGGAGGCAGGACTCAGATGAGCCAGGATGCTTAGGTCTCTGGCTTCTGCGGTTCCCTACATGCCAGCTTTTTCCTTGAGGCTGAAACTATGTCTGCCGATACCTTATATCTGCGACCAGAAAGGAAAGTGCTCTCTCCCCCTGGTTGTGAATAAAAACAAAATAAGCATAAAATCTGGAGGCATTTTTTTAATTGGTTGGCTTGGCTCATATGACCATCCTCTTAGCCAGAAAGTAAAGGAACTAAAAGTGACAGGTCCAAAGAGTCCTCCATGGTTGAGTGAAAGGGGGAAAATGTCCTCAAACAAGATGTGCAAAGCAACACCTACCCTGGGGAAAGATGGTAGATTTGGTTTTACAAAATACAGTGTGGCCTATGCTATGGCAATCTGTATAAGAAAGAACCACCCTGGGCTATAGTGCTTAATATGGCCCCTGTGGGCAAGCAGGCACCTGAGACTCACAGCTTCATCTTCTTTGTTCAAATGCTGTTCATTAGACAGATGGGGAGATAGAGGCTAGAGAAATAGAAGGTAATCTACATCCATGAATCTTGCAAATAGCATTTAGGAATAAATCTAAATTGCTTCCAACATACATGTGGTTGGGTGACCTGACAGCCCTCCTAACATACACACACAGGGTTTAGGGAGGCGTGATTGGGAAGTGAGGTCTGACAATTCCAATTACGAGTTTTTTCAACTAATGAAGGGCAGAGAGCAGTTTCTCAAGCCAGTACTACTTCACAATCAAAGTTACATCATCATGAGATTGTTGTGAGTTTAATGCAAATCTCTGAGTGGAGCACCAGCCACAACCCTAAATGGAAGCCCCTCACATTCCAACCTCCACCACCTCTGTAGTCATTGGCCCATCCCATTCTCTTTCTACTTCATCTAGGGCAGAGCTCACTCGCTCAGGTAGCACTCTACTGCTCTTTCTTCCAAACATCGAACCATTTATATTTATATAGGATTGTTTTTTTAAAAAACAACTTATTGAAGTATATCATTCATACATGAACATACATAAGTCATAAGGGCTCAGTACACATTGTGAACTTACAAAACAAACATGCATAACATCACACAGGGCTCCCACACATCACCCCCCCCCCGCCCCCACAAACACCCTGCATTGTTGTGAAACATTTGTTAACAAATCATGAAAGAGCATTGTCAAAGTATTACTACTAACTATAGTCCATATCTTTCTCCCCTATACATTTTTTTTAAGGATTTGTTTATTTACCTTTATCCATTTTTATCCCCCCACACACACAACCATTTTTTGCTGTTTTTGTGTCCATTCACTGGGCGACTCTGTGTCCATTTCCTGCCCTCTCTTCTCATCCTTCTCCTCCTGTCTTCACTGGGATTCGAACCTCAGAACCTCCAATAAGGGAGAGAGGCATCCTACCACCTGTGCCACCTTAGTTCCTGGTTTTCCAGTGCATCTCATCTTGCCTCTCCCTTGTGTCACTCTCCTGTTACGTCATCATCTTGTCTCACGGGGCCTGGCTTATATAGGGTTTTAAATTTAGAGTACTGGATGAACAATAATCTTACTTATATCTGTTTAACTGAAATTAGCTTACTAGAATATAACCTTGAATTGGGAACATGAAGTATTTCTGCTAATGTATGAAAAATAGAGCTTTCAAGCTAAGTTTATTTCAATTATACAGAGAAAAAGAACAAAATCCCTTCTGGGTAAGAGTTCATTAAATTCAGAGCAGAGCTCTTCCTGGTCCCATCCCCCATTCTTGTCATCAGGGTAAGCCAAATTCTCATGTCTGGTTCTTGTGCCACCCTCTGTCCCATTGGCCTCTGCTCAGGCATGGGTTGTCCACTGGACTTAGATGTGAGGCTCTAGCTCCACCTGTTATCCATTTCACTCTATTGTTCTCACCTAACCATGAAGCCTCCTTGTGAGATTATCCTCTCAGCACCACCTCTAGGCCCCAACCTGGGGCCCAGGAATTCTCATCCTTCTCGGCACTTTTCTGGGGTCATAGATGCGGCTGTCCTTGAACCTCCCTGCCTAGCACCTGCCTTAGTCATTGCTACTCTACCCTGACAATACCAGCTGCTCCAGTGCCATGATGGCCTTGGGGCTTCTCTAAGAAGTGAAAGCCTTCTAGGGATACACCTACAGAGCTGAGGTACAAAGTCTACAGCTCTTAGATTTCACTAAATTTATCTAGGTATTTCCTTCACACACAAACACACACACACATACACACACATACATGTGTGGGACTTTGACTCGACTTCTCAGGCACCTATCAACATCCAAGCTGTAATCTGATCCCCCCCCAATTCTCCCCCTCCCACCTCTTGTTGAATCCCCTTTTGGGAAGGAACACTACTGTTTCATTTTCCCCTAATCTATGGCTCATATAATCCCATGCTCCACATTTTCTAAATTTTGGTATTTGGTCTCCCAAATCAAAAATTGGGGGGATACTAAACAAAAACCTCCCTGTCTCAAGCACTTAGCTCTTTCACAGAAGAAACACTTTGTTCTCCCAGACCATGGATCTAAATTAATTGGTCAACACTGGAGGATGCCAAGGGATTAACTCATTGTTTTTAAAAGCTGGCAAATAAAAGAAAAGAATTGACATTTACCTGGCTTTTCTATATGACATGTACCTCAAAATCACCAAATTGTAAGTGGAAGAACTTTCTCTTTATAGAAATGTTCCAGCTTATAAATTAAGGAATCTTAGAATTATGATATCAACAGTTTGCAACCACTAACAAACTAATGGATCTAGGCATTGGATATCAACTGCCATAAGCATCAAAAGAGAGGGACAGCAGGCATTATGTACCACTTGATGGAAAGACACAGCATTACCTATAAAATACTCTTGACATAAATAAATAAACTTATCAAGTTCTAAAAACCAATTTGCAGGGGACTTAGAGGACAGGGGAACATGTAAGACTACCTGTCAAGGTTGTAATCAGCAAAATTTGGACAAAGTAACTCTACAGAACAAACAACCTAGTTTCTTCAATACATAAATTCCAAAGAAAAGGAGAGAGAGAGAAGGAGGGGAAACCTACAGAATAAAACAGACTTAAAAAACATATAATCCAACTATAATGTATGAGTCATGTTTGGATCCAGGTTTAGGGAAAAAAATAAGTGTAAAGAACTTTATGGCATTAAAGAAATTCATTTGATTTACTGATATTAAGGAATTATTGATGTTTGGGGGATGTGATGATAACATTGTAATTTTGCTTTAAAAAAGAGTCCTTGTCTTTGAGAGGTAGGTATTAAAATATTTACAAATGAAATTATATATCTGGGATATGTTTCAAAATAATAAAGGGATAAATGCAATATAGTATCATAGATTCAATTCTGGAACAGAAAAAGAACATTAGTGAAAAAATCTGAGGAAATGTGTATAAAGTATAGATTTAATTAATAAATATATATCAATATTATTTTCTTCCTTTTGACAAATGCACTATTGCAATGTAAGATATTAAAAATGGGAAACTGGGTAAAGGGTATACAGAAATTCTCTGTACTATATTTACAGCTTTGCTAAGTCTATATATTTCTTTTTTTTTTTTTTTTTTTTTTTTTTACCAGGGGGTCCCGGGGATCGAACCCAGGTTCCTCCATATGGCAGACGGACGCCCAACCATTTGAGCCACATCCGCCCCCAATATTGATCTTGGTTATATATTTCTTTTTTTGCTAAGTCTAAAACACTTCCAAAATAAAATATTTATTTAAAATACAATGAGGAGGAAGATATGAATGGAGGTGTGGATGCAAGGTTAACCATGAATTGATGGTTTTGTAAACTGGACAATGAACATAAGAGGTTTACTATATTACTCTGCCTTCTTTTGAGGGAATTGTAAATTTGCCATAATAAAAAGTCAAAAAAGGTAAAATATATAAATTATGTTTTCTTCTAAAGATTCTTAGAAGTATACATACATGTTCAAAAGCTGGTAAATTGACATTTTGTTCTCTATCATTCCTGTCAGCAAAACAATGGGCTTAAATGATAGGGCAAAGTTAGAAGTAGAAGTAATTGGAAAGTCACAGCATTAAATATCAAAATAATACCTGAATACATGATTTGCTTATTTTCCTTTGTTTTGTCATTAGAACACCTCAATATTTTTTCTTCTTCCTTTATCTTCTTAGAGTTTTGTCACCTCCATTTTTACCACTTTTTAAATCTCTTTTACTACCATGTGCCCGTCACGTACCCCTTAACATAAGGTTCTACTGCAATAAAACAAAACATCAAAATTTTAAGTGTGGTTTAAACAAGATGGAAGCTTATTTCTCTCACACATAAAATAAACCTGGAAGTCAGCCATCCAGGACTGTCATGGCAGTTCCACAGAGTATTCAATGACTCATGTCTCTTCCTCTCCTCTAACCCTCAATTCTACGGATGCTGCCCTTGTTTTCATATTTTTAAAAGATGGCTTCTAGATTTCCAGCCATCACACCCATATTCCAGGCAGCAAGAAGGGAGGTCAAGCTCCCTCACTTTAAGGAAAGCTCCAGGAGTTCCACACAATATTTCTGCTAACTTTTCACTGACCAAAACCTATCCATATAGCCACTCTTAGCTGTAAGGCAGAGTGCTGGAAATGGGCTTTTAATTGTACTCAGGCTGTCCTCCATAAAACCAGGGATCTATGGCTGAGGAAGGAGGAGAGAATGGATATCAGGTAGGGGGTTAGCAGATTGCCACAATCAGTAGTGAGAAAAATGTGACCATGCATCTGCTACATGCTACAACATGGATAGACCTTGAAAACATTGTGCTAAGTAAAATAAACTGGACACAAAAAGAACAAATATTGTATGATTCACTTTATATGAAATATCTAGAACAAGCAAATTCACAGAGACAGAAAGTAGAATAGCGGATACCAGGAGGCTGGGGGAGAGAGAATGGAAAGTTATTGCTTTAATGGGTACAGAGTTTTTCTTTGGGTGATAAAAAAGTTTTGGTAATGGATGTTGGTATTGGTAGCACAGGTTTTAAAGGTAATCAATGCCACTGAATTTTTCACTTAAAGATGTGGTAAAAATGGCAAATTTCATGTTATATATATGTTACCAAATAAGAATAAAAAGTCAGAATATGCAATGGCAAAGCAGCCCAACCATGATTTATGCCCAAATTAGTTACCCGGCTGGTACAAACAACAAAGATCCAGAAGTATATCATTCCACATACACAGCTGACTGATTATGTGGATTGCTTTCACTGAAAGTTAAAACTAGAAAATTGCCTATAGAGTCACCTTCACAGTAAGATACCATCTAACCACATCAGAAGCCGATATCTGTGCATTTGTGTCAGCATCATGTATAGTACTAGATACTCCAGCTGTGAGGATAATGTCCTTTAAACACAAAATGGAATCATTATAGAGGCCTCCTGGCAGCCCTCTTGACCCTCCAGGAGACCTTCTGGCCTCCTGGCTAGTCTCCAAAGAGATTCCTGTCGGTCTGCCTGTGAGGAGACACATTCTGGGCTCTCTGCCCACATCCTAAGCTCCTGCTCACACGGGTATATAGCTATGACTATTTGGGTCAGTCCTTCTGACTGATTTTTCTGTTGCCTTTGGGGAAGTTCACTTGAATGCTGCACACATGCCAACTGTGCAATTCACACATTTGAACACCATGAAAAGCAATGCACTATGGTGGAAAGAGCAACCATCTGAGACTGAGGAGTTAGACTCAGCTTTTCTAGGTTCTGGTGATAAGATCTTGGGAAAGTCACTTAAGTTCTCTAAGCCTCAGTTTCCTAATATGTCAGATAGGGATACTGCAACATTCTCTGATTTCCTTGCAAACATATTGTGAAATTCCACTACAATGAGATATTACATGTCAAAGTGCTTTACTTTTTTTTTTTAAAAAAAGGTAATTATTATTGTTAACCTAATGAGAATATAACTAAGTCTTTTTTAAAAGTAAAGAAAAACAAAAAATATTGATAATGTGGCTCAAGCCAATTTGAGTGGGGCTAACTATAAGAAATACAATGTCTAATAATGATTGAAATGATGAATGCACAACTATGAGATTATACCAAATACTATTATTGCACACATTGAATGAATTGTATGCTTTATTAATATGTACCAATAAAATAGATTTGTTTAAAAAAATAAAAAATAAAATAAAAAGTGAAAAAAAAAATGAAAGAAATACAATGGCTCATGTCAAATCTACAGGATAAAAAAGGATGAGACAAAAGGATTGGTGAAATTATCCAAAAGAGACTAGACCCATGAGTAAATTCATCATATTCTAGCCACCATGTCCATTTACTATTAGCTATTCTTCCCACAGAACAATAGTCCAAAGAGTAAATCTACTGTTAAATATTCCTTCTCCCCACCCCCATTGGAAAAGTAGAATAAGTTGTATTCCTTTTGACTAAGTGAAGTTTAAAATAAAGCTAAACCCCCATCTCAACAGCAAAGACCCAAAACACCCACCTAGAATTTTCCTGCCTAAGACTCACTTCCAATTATAAATATAAGCCTTTGGGCACAAAAGTGTAAATAGTTGTGCACACATTAAGCCATGTTGGGGATATGTGAGTTCTGTACATGTGTAGTTGGGTATAAAAAATAATGATATATTAAAGCTTGCAGAAGAGTTACAGTTTTGTAGAGTTACTAATAAGGGAAATTAGAAACCCTTTAATTTTTGTCAAAAGAAGGAGCTTTATTTTATGCAGCATAAAATTTGCTACTGCTTATTTGTCAACGTTTTTATCTAAAGCTTGATCCATGGCTAAACTTCTGTGATTTGACATAACAAATTGCTCCACATAAGTGAAACAAAAATTATTTGCACACTAAATACTGAGGAGTTAGGGATTTTTGCTCTGATATAACTTTAAAGAGTAATTTCTCTCAGGAGCTGAAGAAGAACACAGTCCATGGCTTTACTGCCACAGACGTCAATGAGCAGATGCGCTGACCATTTGGGAACTTTTCATGTGACCCACAGCTGGAACAAAGGACCTCTTCACTGTGAGGAATTTTTCCTGGTGAGATTAGAAATTCTTACTCCAACTTTCCTAAATCCACAATTTCTGTTGCATAGAAAGCGCACACACACACATACACACGAGTCCAGAAGAAGAATCCAATCTAGGCAAGCAAGAGACGCTGCATGACAGCATCTGGCTTTGATGGTCACAAAGGGAAATTTTGGCAAGGAGTCACAATGGGATTTTGTACCTCCCAAACTTAAAGTCATCAAACCACACTGCCAAATTTATATCTGTCTAATTTTTCACTAACAGACAGGAAAACAAGATGGGAGAATTAGCTGAATTTTCACCAAATCACAAGGCTAGAGTTTGTGGTTTCTGAAACACAGGTATGGGCAAATTTCTCAATAAGAATTTTGTAAGTCTTTGTAGTTACCCACCTCTTTGGGACCTCACAGAACTGGAACCACGGCTTATCCATCTCTGTAAACACGGAGCCCAGAGCACATCCCATGGCATCATTAATAAATGTTAGCTCAAGGAATGAAGGAAACCACAGCAGAACAAATCGAGGGGATGGAAGTGAAACCCTGACATGAACCCATTTTATTTCTGGGAATTCATCAAGGGTTAATATCCCTTCTTTCTGCTAATAAGACATTCCTTCACATTTCTAAGGAGCAATTTGAATTTTCTGCTGTCAAGAGTAGCTAAGCAACATGGGAATCCCTGTAGTTTCTGTGTAATATTTAGGTAATCTAAGCACCTTTTAAAATATATATATATATATATATAAATAGCATTTTTATAAGCAAATGCACATATATGCATGTATATTTATATATCATTTTACAAATATTGGTATGTGTTGTGAAAATTTTGATTTTTACCCACAATAATAAATAAATAAATAAATAAATAAATAAATAAATAAATAAATAAATAAAAGAGTAGCTAAGCATTGAGAGACAATAGCACCATGCCAGAAAATATAGCCACTGCTGAAAAGCAGATGATCTATCCCTGCAGAAGAAGACATTAGGGGACAACTAGCAGAGAGTTGAAGTTGATTTCAATGTTCTGTTTTGGTGACATAAAGCAAGAGGCAAGGTGGTATGCTGCAAGAAAAAATGAGCTCAAACTCAAGTAAAGGCTGGAAATTGATTTTGTTAGAGTAAATTAAGAGCTATTCTGTACAAAGTAGTTAAGTAAGATGAAATCTCTGCTTACAAGATTATAAGCAGGGTCCAGAGCAAAGAACCATAGGCTTGTCCTCACTGAAAACCAATTTTTAATATTCCCAAAGTATGTTCCATGGAACACCATTGATGCTAGAACTTTAATAAATATCATTTTAAAAGGGTTGTTTCATGATCAAATATACACAAATCGCGCTTCTTTTCTCTTTAGATTTACAAGGTACATTTACATTGTAAATAAAAGTGTTTAACTTTATTCATTCAGTGTTCTCCCAGAATTATTTGACCATGAACTCTTTACTCACAAACTATCTTCCAGAACTAGATTAGGAAACACTATGCTGGCAGCCTTACATTTAGTGATATCTAATTTTTCTTTAAGTGTTAACATTCTGTATCACTCTGAGTCTCATCATTTTTAGAAATGATAGTTAAGCTCTGGACAGATTACTGCTCTAAAAGAACAGGAGCAGAAGAGCTGAGGTCTGGAGATTAAGGTTTGGTAAAATACTACACTAAAGACCAAGGGAGCAGAGGCGGAAGCACTTGGCTATCACTGCTCCAAATTGAAATGTTCTTGCAAAAAAAATTGAACTTGAATCTGATCAAGCCTCTCTACATCTTACCATCAATTTTACAGGGATGACACCATGGAATGCAATCAAGAAACCCAGACCTGAGAAACTCTAGAAGATGACATGTTATCTTCAACAAATAAATTTCAAATACTTAAATTTTAAGACATTTCTAATAAATTTAAAGAAAAAATAATTAAGAGAGGGAAGAGGAACGTGTAGATTAAACAACTACTGAAAGGCACATCAACCTTGTAATATTAGAGTTATATTTGGATGAGACAATTAGGGAATTTTAAACACATTCTGGATACTTGATGATAATAAATTATTGTTAATTTTTTAAGTGTGATAGTAGTATTTTGGTTGTGATTTTGTAAATCTTCATATTTCAAAATACATTCTAAGTACTTCTGGACAAATTATATGTTGCCAAACAGTGAACACTAATGTAAACCACGGACTATAGTTAATAGCATAATTAGTAAAACATTCTTTCATCAATTGCGACAAATGTACCACACTAGGGTGAGGTATTAATAATAGGGTGGTATGTCGGAACTCTGTATTTTCTGATGATTTTTCTGTAATTCTAAAATTTCTCTGTTAAGAAAAAATTATATATTGCCTGGGATTTGCTTCAGAATAATACTGGGAAGGAGGATATCAATGAAAAAAGATGGACTGTGATATGATAAGATGGATACATGAGGTTTATTATACCATTCTCCCCACTTTGGTATTTTCAAAATTTTCCAAAATAAAAAGTTTTTAAAGGGCTATTGGAAGAGAAAGAAAGGACAAAGAGATTGTTATGAACCTGGTAAATACAGAGCTTGGAAAGCCATGAGAGGAAGGAATTTGGAGAAGGAGGGAGAAAAAACAGCATAGATACAACAAAGCAGTTAATGAGTATAACTGAGAAAAAGAGAAATTTCAGCAGAGTTTGAGAGAGGAAAACAGTTGGGGGGTGGTGTGGAGAGGGACTTCAAGAAATGGTGCCTGGTAAAGAAATGTTGCAAGCAGTTATAACCTCTCATTTGAGGAAGATAGTTATAAAAAGAGATGGCGGTTGAAGGTCAAGCAAAGATTTGTCAAAATGAGTAAAATATGTGCATTTACTTCATTAGCCTTTCTTGCTATTTAGTTCTGTATTTATCACACGCTTCTTTTATTGTGTTGGAACTGGACGTGGAAAAAATTAATGTCATTGAGGGATATAAAGATTCAGTAATTGCTTCCTTCAAATTTTATTTTTGTGACTTGCTCTTTTCACTGTGTTCACCTTTTACTTCTTTAAAGGAAGGAGAAAATACAGTATACAGCTTCAATAATAATCAGAAAGCTGGAATAAACTATTTTAATTCAAATCTTTCTCCCTTATGACTTTCAAAGGCATTAGAGACCCCACTTCCTTTAACGGTTAAAAATGAACTAGTTCAAACCCCTGTGGGGTTTTTGCTTCTTTTTTTTTTTTTTTTTTTTTTTTTACTACATTGATGGTCTTAATTTTCTTCATTTTTATTGTGTCAGGGTCCCCAATACCACTCCCAGGTTTGATGATCCATATCCAGGTTTGGCTCAGCATATGGTTGTACTCATGGCTATGACTGATGAAAGTAAACAGATGCAAAGCAAAATCACCAAAGGGAAAAGCCGCCTCGGGTGAGGTCCCAAAGAAACTTCCAAGAGTTGTCTCCCAATGAAGTCACACAGGACGCACTTAATTCCTCCAGCAACAAGTTGTGACAACACATGTAAAATGTTGTCTACCAGGAAGGTCAGCTGGAAACTCAGTGCCCAAGGTTTATGGAGGGCTGCTCACCTAGGCAACCTGCCCAGCCTGTACCAAAATTCCAGAAGTGCAGAAGGAAAGCAGTTGTTCAGCGTAACCCACATGGCAGGTCCAAACAGTCTAGGCACAGTGAGCCACTCTCATCATTTAGGGAATGGTGGGAACACTCCCAAGTTCTAAGTTTCCAGATGCCAGCCAAGGGCCAACCTTGCCGGCAGGTCTTTCTAAGGATAGCAGTCTCAGGCTTGCTATGTTAGCCCTTCTCTGCAACCTGTAAGAAACCCCTTTCATGGTTTTCATATCATGCTGCTCAAGACTGTTTCTATCTTTTTGTTCCAGAAAAAAAGGGATTAAAAGGCAATCCCTTGGGGACATAGTTGACCTCAAGCTGTAACTCTTCTTTTTCTCCCCGCCCAAAGAATCTGAGGTCAAAAATGAAACATCTCAAAACTACTAAACCCTGCAGAAGACCAACCCATCTAGTCTCAATGAGAAATTCATATCCTCTTATTACCATGTCTCTATCCCTACCCCTTGTAACATATCTCCAAACTTAGGCTAAAGTGGCATTTGCCCCAACTGGCTTTTGGCTTCTTTAGAAAACATATGTGGGAAGCAAATGTAGCTCAAGTGGTTGAGTGCCTGCTTTCCATATATGAGGTCCTGGGTTCAGTCCTCAGTATCACCTAAAAATTTTTTTTAGATAAGGATAGCACTGTCATAGAAAACATGCACACTTATTTCTTGCTAATCCTCAGGCTTCTCACCTGGCCAGAGGAAGGGAATAGGGAGAGATTTTACCATATTAAATTCTGTCAGTTCTATTTTCCTTATATTTCACATTCACCTACTTTCCATTCTCAAGGCCATCATGCTAATTAAGGCCTTTGTCCCTCCCGCTTAAATTATTTCTGTAATCTCCTAATTGGTCCCTTCCCTTCCAGTGAGTCAATTTTACTAATAGCTAGCATGTTAATTTCCCTAAACTACAGCTATGATATTCAAGTTACTCTATGATTTAAAACTTTCAATGTTGCCTATTGTGTACTGAATAAAATTAATGCTCCTTAGCCTAGTAATAAGACCTTCCATGATTTGATCACAGACTCTTTTTCTAGACCCATCTTTCTCTACTCCTATTCCCATAATCCCACCACTTCTGAGGTGAACAAGGCAACTATTTAATAATGCTTCTCAAGATAATTTAGTCAAAAATGGTAACAAATAGCCAGTTTAAAAAGACTTTTTCTCCAGTGAAAAGTTTCTCTCCAGGCTATTAGGTAAGATGAGGATAAAGGGGCTCATTTGTAAAATTAGCTAGAGCTATGGTCTTCACCTTGTCAGCATAATGGAATCACCTGGGGAATATTAAAACAAATGGATGCCTGGGTCCCGCCCCTTGAGTTTCTGATTCCATTGATCCAGGATGTGGCCTTGGTACTGAGATTTTAAAAAGCTCCCCAGGGGTTCTAATGCACAGCCAGGGTTGAGAAATACTGACACAAGCAATCTGCCTCTGCCTCTGCCCAAAGCAGACTATGCAACATCTACAAAATACACTCCTTGCGCCTGCTTTTTATTTGTGTTCCTCATCCGTAATTACTATACTCTCCTCAATCTCCACTTCTCATCACTGAAGTCAAACTCAAATGCCATCCCTGCACTCCAGTTGAAATCACCCTTCCCTTACTCTGAAGGCAAAAGCCTTTGCTCATGCCCCCACGTATGCTCTCACCATTATCGGCCTCTTGCATTATTCGGTTGCTTGTGCTACCCTTCTTGCCTTTAGGGCCTTTCCAAGCACCCTTCTCATACTTGATTTTTAATCAAATTTTGTGGTACGATGTTAAATGAGAATTTGAAATACCAAAATATGACTTTTTTTTTACACGAGTTGTATAACATTTTTAATGAGAAATTCACCCAGTAAGTTAAGTAAAATCCTTTCCATGTCATGATTGGCTCGATCCAAATTGAATGTGTGGGTACATTTGCTTCACTCCTCACTGAGAACTTGTCACTTTTCAGGCTTAAGCTGCCACATCCAAAATTGTATATATGGGATTCGAAAATATAAAGGGTCACCTTTGCCATACTGTCACCTGCTGTGTATTTGGCTGGGTTTGTTAGCAAATTTTAGATCAGAACAAGGAATGAAAACACGCATCACTGGTTTGTAATAGCTTGATTTTCTTTTCCAGATTGCTTCCGGGCTGACAGCTCACCTGTATTTTGAAACTGACACCTGCTAATTCAACCTCCCATCCTTTAATCTCACCCCCAGAATTTTAATTACCCTACAATTAATATAGTCCTGGTTTTACCCGTAAGGAAGGGTGGAATGGGAGGAAATTGATGGGAGAGGCTGGCCTGATAATTAAGCATAGCCCAGATACCTCCTTTGTCCCTGGGAAAGGTTTACCAGCTCTTAGGTCCCTAATCCTGTTTCATTCTAACAACAGGCCTCAAAACACTTTCACCATCACGCGCCCCGCCCCCCCAACACACACACACACACACACAAAGTAGTAAATGAGGGTATGTCATATCCTGTAATATAATCATCACTTTCTCACTTTCACAAAAAATGTAGGTCTCTGACCAAACCTCCCCTGAATCTCATTGCATGAGCCTGGGGACCCCATCTTTAAGTGGGAGGAGAGGATGTGTTGGAATACCAAGTCAAAGTGAGAAAGCAACAAGGGGAGAAAAGTTTCTGAAGAAGTCAGGAAGAGGGAGGAAAAGGGGAAAATGAATAAACAGAGATGTTGTTCTTTGCCCTTTGGATGTTCTCCATGACCCTTGGACTAATTTCAAATTCTCAGCCTTTGTCTGCTTTACTGATATTCTCAACTACTTAAGGTTAATGTGCCAAACTCTTTCCAAACAAAAATCACCTCGGGGTTATCTGGGAGTCAGTGTGGAGCCTCTTCTGCACCCACCCATCCTGCCCCCCTAGGATCTGACCTTGGGCTCTGGCTGGGGCCTGCTGCTGTTTATTAGTCCTTTGGGTGAGTCCAGACAAGCACAGTGGGAGCTGGAATCCGGCCATCTGGCCCAGGCTGCCGCTGGGACTGTGGCCCTCCCTCCTGCATGCATGGGAACAGGGCTCACAGAGAGAGTTCATCTGTCTTGGTAGAATTTCTTTCCATCCTCCGTAGGTTCTATTGATCACCTTAAGTAGCCATTTGAGATCCTACAGGTCCAGGCTTTTGCCCCTTTAACTCCCCTAAAACAGCCTCCTCCAGATACTGAATTGCAGAGAATTAAAATGTGAAGTTTTTGTTCTGGTGCTTTGTTCATGTTTCTGACCACCAACTCTGTGCTGAGAACTTTACAATTAATTTCAGTTAAGCCTCCCAGTGCAGCCCCGATGTTGGTGCTTTTGTCCCCACTTTACAGGTAAGGATGCTGAGGCACATTGTCTCACTCCACTTGAGGCAAGATTCTCCCAACTGTCTACTATGATGCACAGTTTCTCGCCTGGTACCAGATAAGCTTGAAGAAGTCACACGTGTAATGCTTTGTATAAATTGAGGAAAGAAGAAGGCAGGTGATTTATCCAAAGTGCCCACACTTTTTGCGACAATCTGGAAAATGAGCCGGGCTACGATGCTGCTGCTGAGGCTGCTGATGCGGACTTAAGCTTGCCTCTTTATTAAATCCAGGCTGCCTATTAACCTGAGAGTATACACAATAAAAAACTTTAAGTGATTTACTTAGTTTCTCCTTGAATTTCATACTTTAAATTTTTATAGGTCGTTTCAGTTTGAAAAATTCCTTCACCTGTCTCCTGACTATCATTTTCTTTACACAGAGGTAAAGAAAAGGCTCACGAGGCAGCATCTGAATACAGATATTACAGACCTGGGCCAAAGCATGGGTTTGGGCTGCAACATTTTCCAGGTTCAGGTAGATGCAGGCTGTTCTGCTTTTGTCAAACGGCACTTAATCTGTTGCTGAACTTTTTACAAATGTAGTAAAGGTCTTAAATTACCTTTGAGATCCTCAGTGTGGTAAGAAAGTTTCCAGCTTAAATGTTCTTTTTCCAAAGAAATGGAGCCTAGAGCCAGCCTTTGATAATTTCTGCTCCCTAGCTCTATACTGCTTGCTGGAGCTTCCTTGCATCTAGGCAATTCCCAGATATTGTCCTCTAACGGTGGTTCTCAAACTTTGCTGAGAAATAATAGAATCACCAGGTGAGCTTTGAAAATCCCAGTGCCCAGGCCATTTCCCCAGACCAGTTAAATCAGAATCCCTGGGGCCTGGAGTCCATATTTTTAGTTTTCCAGGTGATTTCAGTGACTGTCCAGTCAAGTCCAATACCCTACAAATTCCTCTTGGAACTCTTTCATCAGACGACAAGCTTGAATAAATCCCCTGCCAGATTGTAAGCATCTAGAACAGGGGTCATCATCTAGCTCACAGCCTGTTTTAGAAAATAAAATTTTATTGGAACACAGCCATACCCATTCATTTCTATGTTGTCTATGGCTTCTTTAGGGCTATAATGGCAGAGTTGAGTATTGCAACAGAAACTGTTTAGCCTGCAAAGCCTAAAATATTAACTCTCTTTCCCTTCAAGAAGTTTGCAGAAGACTGAAGCTTGTCTGATTTATCCTTTCCTCCCACAGTGAAGATCTAGGAAAGGGCTCTGCACTTAGTAGGGGCCCAAATGAATTAAACTGAAGTCAAGTGAACTGAAATGAACTGAAGTAAATTGAATCTTCTTCAACATATTATCTGAAAAGAATCCAAGATATTATGCTTCCCAGGAGTATTGCATTTTAATAAGTAATTCATAAAGACCCCAAAGCTTTTATGTGAAGACAGAAAGGAATACCTAATTACTGAAATTGTAAGCACCTGTAATTATGAATGTGCAGTTCTATTCTATTGGACTGAGAAATCTCCCCCAGAACTCTTAAATTGCACCCAGAAGGCTGCCACCCAGCTTACTGGAGTACAAAATCTAATCTACTTAAGAATGCTCACTGGAGGGCTTAATAGTCCTTACTGTGAAAAAAGTCTCCAAGGTTTATCTGTTTTGCTTGCACTCCTTTTCTTTAGCCCAACAAGTTCTCCCATGGGAAAACTTTCATTGGTTTTCTGAAAAGTTCTCATCACTTCCTATTCCCTAAATCCTAGAACTTTCTTCCCATGGGGACATTTTTTTTTCCATTGTGAACAGGTATGTCAGCATAAATATGTCAGCAAATTTCATTATTTAACTTTTCTCAAGTCTATGAATGATGGAAAATTGCTCTGAATTTAATTTCCTCAATGCCAAATAAATTTAACTGGTGAATTGCCAGTCAACTACATTGATGGAGAGGCTTCTAAGGCCCTCATAAACTGAGAAATTCTTAAATTTAAAATTGCTAATGTGGATGCTCATGAAGAACAAGTGTCCCTCTTTAGTCTCAGATAACTCAAACCTTCCCAGAGTAAGGGCTTTGGGGGTACTGACTGGAAGAAGAGGTCTCCAACCGAGAAGTAAGAGAGATGGAAGTTTGAATGCTAAATCTTATCATTTAGTAGTCACTAACTTGGCAAGTTACTGAACCTCTTCCCATATCAGTTTCCTCAAGTGTACATGAACGCTGATAAAGGGTTATAAGGATTAATGACATGTGAAGAACTTGATGCAGTGCCTAGCACCTAATAAGCACTAAATAAATGCTATCTTTTCTTACAGTCTTAGCTAAAAGTAAGTTACTATTGCTTACATCCTTAAAACAGATGGTTCTAGAGAATTCCAACCCATATATTCATGAAATGAAAACTCATGAAATGCTATCCTATGATTGTTACATCAAATTTGTGTGTGTGTCTGTTTAATTTATAAACAGGCCCTGTAACCTTGGACAGCTTTCTTAACTTCTCTAGTGCAAAATATCTTCAATTATATAAAATGTAGATGTTGGTCTGAGGATTAAATTACATAATGTCTAGATTCTGGCAAATAGAAACCATTCCATGAATTCTAACTATTATCATTTTATATTTAATTAATGGTTTTGGTTGAATACTTAGATCTTAAGTGAAATGGAACCTTTGAAATTCATTTCAAAGTGCTTTTCTGTCTGTGTGTATCACACATTGTGGTGTTCCCCAGAACCAAGAGCCTGAGGCAAAGCTTGGGTGCTACCAATTTATTAGGGAGTGCAATCCAGGGAAGCAGATGTGACAGAAAGGGGACACGAGACAGAGAAGGAGAAAAGAGCCAAATAAGAGGGCGCTGCTTTAAAGAGCAGACCTCCTCTATGTATGGAGTGCTGATTGCTCAATTTTACATGACAATCTTCAGAGAGGCATATGAGTTACTGGATCTCAGGACAGTGCATCCAGGGGAGGAAGGAAGAAGACTGTATCTGTTGGCTCCTGTCTGTCTGTCAAAGGTTATGCCCACAGGGCACTGACCCAGACACACTGGTAGGTTTTAACTTGCAGAGGTACAGAGTAGAGCCCAGAAGAGGTTGGGAGTAAGGAGTGCTGGGAGTGGACAGGCAGTGCTGGTCACGGAGGACAGACAGCAGGGTAAGACAAGTGGCCAAAGGCTTCAGATGAATTTGAGACCAAGGAGAAGTATGATAAACTAAGAGATAAACCAAACTGTCTTATAATTCAGTTCTGCCTTTTATATGTGTTTTGGACTCTTTTGAAAGGTATCCTGTCAATCTTACAACCTTAACATTTCGTATATTCCTTTCCCCAAGAATGCTAATGAGAATGCAAATTTTCTTCCTTTTATAAATCACTTTGTTAAATGATAAAGGTAACAAATGCTCAGTATAGAGAAATTAGAAAATAGGGATAAACAAAGATAAGAAAATAAAATACTCCAAAATTTCTTTGTCACAATTATGTTTATCAGCTGTTTTTCTACTTAATGTTTTGAAGATCTTTTCTTATTAATAACTGTCTAGAATCCCTTTTCATGACTTTATAATATTCCATTTTATGGTTAAACCATAATTTAATTCACTAATTCTTTATTATTGGACATTAATGTTTAAATTTTTACAAGTATTAATATCACAAACATAAACAGATAAATATTCCTAAAGAAGAATTCCTAGGAGGGAAATTTCTGGCTTAAGGGCATGTACCCTTTTAACACTTTTGGTATATGTTATCACTTTCTAGTCCAGAAGGGCTGTACCAATTTAAACTCTTCTAGTGGTGTTTAAGATTAAGAGAGGCATTCCATCCGGAAGCAGATGTAGCTCAAGCATTTGGGTACCCACCTACAACATGGGAGGTCCCGGGTTTGGTTCCCAGTGCCTTCTAAAGAAGATAAGCAAGAGAGCAAGCTGGTACGATGGGCTGGCATGACAGGCTAGCATGACAGGCTGGCATGGCAAGATGATGTAAGGAGACAACACAAGGAGATGACACAACAAAGAGACGTAACAGAGACACAACAAGCAGGGAGCAAAGATGGCTCAAGCGATTGGGCGACTCCCTCCCACACGGGAGGTCCCAGGTTTGGTTCCTGGTGTCTCCTAAAAAGAAGACAAGCAGACACAGAGAGCACACAACAAACATGCAGAGAGTAGACAGCAAGCGTTAAACAGTGAGCAGGGGGAGAATGAAATAAATAAATAAAATAAATCTTAAAAAAAAAAAAAGATTAAGATAGGCATTCCAGATCAGCAGATTCTGAGTAACAATAGCCTTGACCCCAGCTGAAGCCCTACTGAGCATGTTGAGATTGAGCAGGTGTGATCCCAGTCAATCAATACCATCAATAGGGCTGGGAGAGCTCTTGGGTAGTATTAGCTTCTCTGAGTCCTGGAGCCACCTTTCTCTTTTCTTCCATCTCTACCTGAGAAACTCATCAGTCTCATCATCACACTCTATATCAAGAAATAATATTCACCTTGGTGTAGATACTTTGGAAGTCAACACTAGTTTTAACCAATGATATTTTGTCAGGCCTTGATGGGATATTTTATGTTGTGGTGAGAGTAATTCCCACATATAAAATACTGAGTAACCTGTTTGCCAACTTTACCATACTAAATCACAATTTTCAATGTTACATAATCCTTTCATCTCTGGAAAATGCATTCCCCTGGCCAGCTAGGCCCTTGGAGCACATAAAACAATAATAAGCATTTATGCTGGGCTTTTAATCTTCAAAGTATTTTGTGAACATTTACTAATTAATTTTCACAACCCCCTTGTAAGATTAGTAAGTACTACTCCTCCCTTGAAATGAAATGGCATAAACCATTGAAACATTTGACACATCACAAAAAGCCTAGAACCTAATGGTCTGGGAAAAGAAGATTGCTGATTACCAGCTCAGTTGTGAGAATGGAAGGAATCTGGGCAAGTTAGTGATTTATCCAGAATCACAAAGGGAATCAGATCAGCAGCAGGGCAGCAGTTAGACTTGACTTTACCAGTGTCCATTCCCACACTTAGGGCAAAGAGCAGTTAGACCACAGTCATTAAGTCAAAACTCTGTACAAGAGTTAAGGATATCTGAAAAATTCAAGGTCACCTATATACAACCAAATACTATGAGGGAAAGGAAGAAAGAGTTATAAATATTCAAATTAATGATATAAGAGGAAGAAATGTATCTCAGAAAGCAGGTACACATGGCATTGAATTTAAAGGCTAGGCATTAATAAGGTAACTCAAAATATAAATGCAAATGGCAAGTGACTATACAATGAATTCTAAGAGAATTATCCCATGAATTCTTACTTTGATGTCTATCAACACCAACTATAGCAAATAATTTTAACAATTAGGAACTATAAAATTCCAAGGAGTAGGAATTTTATCACCCAGAAAAGAAAAATTAACTTGTTTTATATCTTTGGGAGGACCTAGTGATTATTTTTCACCTTTGTGCCTTGGATACATAATAAAATAAAGAATTCTAAGTTTAGAAACTTACCGTCATCATCTAAATCATTAACTTCATTGTATTCAGACTCCAATCTAAAAAGACAAGTGTCAATGTCTGCCATTTTTCAACTTTATGTAAAGGGCAAATATAACAGGCACTGTGGCAAAGTGTACTAGACTCCTGGAAGTCAGAATAATTACAGCAATATCATAATGATCCATTGTGTATCATAAATATTTTAAACTATAATATTGTCTCTTAGTGCTGGATACCATACACAGAGTATAAATAGCAAAGTCTACTGCATAGAATGAAAGAGTGAGACTTCAGAAGAAAAGTCCTGACTTTGAATTGCAACACTGCCACATATATATGTTAGCTGTGTGTCATTGAGTAGGTTACAAACACTCTCTGATCCCCAATTTCTGATCCATATAATGAGAATAATGGTATTGTATTGGTTACAACTCTTGGTTGCCAGTAACCTTCTCTTGTCTCCATATTCCCTTCTAACTACTGCCCCATTTCACTGCAACTCTGAAAGAATACTTCATGCTCTGACTCTACCTCATGAATTCTACGTTTCTCTTCAATCTACCACAGATAAGTGCTTGTCTCTATCCCCATTCCATGTTAACTTCTCTTTTCAAGGTCATGTTGGAAAACCAATGTTCAACTGTCAGTTCTTCCCTTACTAGACCTCCCAGGAGTCAGTTCTTAGTGGAAGTGTCTGAGAGCATTCTTCCTCTTGAAATATTTCTTTCTCTCAACTTTCTTAATATCATAATCTCCCAGACTTTGTATGATCTCAATGATGATTTTCTTTTCTTTTTTTTTTTTTTTAAACCGGGAGGTCCCGGGGATAGAACCTGGGTTCCACCATATGGCAGACGGACGCCCAACCATTTGAGCCACATCCACCCCCCCCCCGATGATTACTTCTTAATCTCCTCTGCTGATTCTCTTTCTCTTCCTGACTTCTAAAGAATGGAGTATCCTTAGGCTCTGTCCTTGTCTCTCTTCTTTATCTATCCCCATACCCTGGGAGATTGCATCATATCCCATGGCTTCAAATAGAGAATATATGTATATCTCCAGCCCAGATCTCTTTCCAAAGCTCCATACAGCAAATCCAACAGTCTACTCATCACCTGCTCTTTTGGAGGTAAGAAATATTTCCAACTTAACACACTCAATATAAAAATTGTGACATCTATCCACTCATCTCACCCTCAGTCCTGCCAACATTTTCTTCCCCAGATCTTATTTCTCTATCTTCTTTAGTGCCACCACTATTCACCCAATTGCTTATGCAAAAAATTTAGAAAACATTCCTAACTCTTCCTCTCCCACTCTCTGCTTATACACCCAATCCATCAAGAGGTTCTGTGTTCTCTGAGAATATACCTTGATTTTCTAACCACTCTCCCTATCTCTACCACAACCAGCTGGTTTAAGCCAGCACCATCTCTCACTTGGATTATTAGACTCCTACCTGGTTCTTCTGCTGCTTCTACTCTTGAAGCAGCACTGTAATCCATTCTTTATCTAATAGCCAAAGTGATTGTTTTGCAACATAATTCATATAACTGTATGCTTCTACTATAAAGTCACCAATGGTTTCCCAAAGCACATGTAATAAAACTCAAACTCCTTAACAAGTTCTGAGAGACACTATGTGAACTGATCATATCTAACCCACCAACCTCATTGACTGTGACCTTCATTTTGATGATTGAATACAACAAGCTCATTTGGATTTCAGAGATTTTGTACTGGGATATTACCCTACTGGCAAACTCATGCTCCCAGATTTTCACATGAGTGGCTCACTAACATTCAAGGTTATCAGCTCAAATGTCAACTCCATAGAGAGACTTTCTTTGACATCCTAAATAAATATGACTGCACACACACACTCACATTTTCTATCCCACTAATCTCTAAATTTTTTTCAAAGCACTTATTGCTGTCTGCAATTATGGTAATAATTTATTTTTTATCTGTCTTCCCTATTAGAAGTTTTCCCAATATCCAGACTTGTGTCTTTTAATCTGTTTATATCCCCCACTAATAAAGTTCCTACTTTACTCATTGGAATTCAATAAATATTTTTGATGGTGTAAATAAAAATCTGACTCAACTGGCTTAAGGAAAAAATGTAAAACATAAATGTAACCTAAAGCTTAAGGAATAGACTTAAGGTATGGCAAAAAAACAGGCACCCCTAAGGGTTGCCTCCTGAGAGCCTTCTTGTTGCTCAGATGTGGCCTCTCTCTAAGCCAAACTCAACATATGAATGCATACCTTCCCCCCAGTGTAGGACATGACTCCTGGGGATGACCCTCTTTGGCACCGAGGGATTGCTACCAAGCACCAACCAGCAATGCAACTGGAAAAAGACCTTGAATAAAAGGGGGGAAAGGTAAAGACAAATGAGTTTACATGGCTAAGAGACTTCAAAGTGAGTCAGGAGGTCATCCCAGAGGTAACACTTGCACACATCTCAGCAGGATCTCATAGACTTCCAAAGTGGATACCACCCCCAAATAGTGGGGTTCCTGAGGGCTCTGGAGACACCCAGGTCATATGGAAAGTGCAGATAGTTAAGAAGTTTGGTGCTTTGCCAGTGGGCCCTACTTTGGAGTTTGTGCTCCTGAGAGTGACAGAGTTGGGCTCAATTATGTCTTCCCTGCACATGGCTCATTTGTCCCCTCTATTTAAACCTATACTTGGTGCTGGAGTTTGTAGGTGTACATCCAGAGACTCGAGTCTTTGAGCTGTCAATGTGCCAGCTGGGCTCATAACCTCAGTGGAGCTGCAAAACCTACTCTACAGCTCATTGGACTCACCCAGAACAACTGTTGGAAAGATGATGATGGACAACAGCCAACCCAGGGAACAGAGAAACTCTGCTCCTGCAGTCAGGATAGTCCCATTCATCTTTCCCATGGGATATAAGCCCCCTTTCAATTGGAGGTGGAGTGGACATCACCATCCCAGAATCCTCAGGATTGGGGGAAGAGATATGGACTAGAGTTGACTTACTGATATTCTACTATAGACATATTGTGATTCTAGCAATGGAAGAAATTACAACATTGATGTGGAGTCAGTGGCCACTGGAGGCTCTGGGAGTAGGGAGAGAGAAAACAGTTTTTCAGGACTTGGGAATCATCCTGAGTGACATTGCAATGACAGATGTAGGCCATTTTATATCATCACATAACATGCAGAACTGTGTGGGAGAGAGTGTAGACTACAATGTGAACTATGGTCCATGCTTATTGGCAAAGCCCCAGGATGTGTTTATCAATTGCAATGAATGTGCCACACGAATGAAGGATATTTATATGGGAGGTTGTGGGAGGTGTGGGAAGTGGGACATATGGGAATCCCTATATTTTGTGTGTAGCATTTATGTAATCTAAGTAGTTTTTAAAAAATAAAAAAAAAATTTAAAAAAACAAACAAACACAGGCACCCAAGACAGACACATCAGTGTTATGTGTTTCTCAGTCTCTTGGCTCAGTTTTTCTCTTTGTTAGCTTCATTCTCAGGCTGATTGGACAGGGGAAAAATGACAAATGGAAGCTCCTGAATAGCATGGTCCTTACATTTCTGTCTCAAAGAAAGAAAAGTTCCATGGGAAGAGAGAGATTGTTTTGCCCATATATTTATCCCCAAAACCTGGAGAAGTGGCTGGAATATAGTAAATACTCGTTAAGATATTTATTGAATGAATAAATAAATATAATCATTGAACCTTGTTTTTAGTCTGCTAGGCTGCCAAAAGCAATATACCAGAAATGGACTGACCTTTAACAATGGAAATTTATTTGTTTACAAGCTTAGTTTTGAGTGTGAGAAAAACATCCAAATCAAGGTATTAACAGGTGATGCTTTTTCCTTGAAGACTGGCTGCCAGTGATCCTAGACTCCTCTGTCACATGGCAAGTCACCTGGCACAGTCTGCTGGTCTCTCCCTTCTCCTACAGGTTTCTCATTCCTTTCAGCTTCCTGCTTCTGTTGCTTTCTCTTTCCCTTCTGAATTTCATTCTCTTATAAAGGACTTGCCAAAGTAAACTAATCAAATGGTCCTAGCCACAATAGGTTTACACCCACCTAATCCATTTAGGAGTGGATTAGCTTTAAGAACATGATTTTTCTGGAGCCCACATAGCTTCAAACAATCACAGACCTCTCCTCTCCAAGCATCCACATATCAACTCCTAAAGGAGACTCTACTGGTCCATTCAAGAGGGATAGATAAATCTGAGAAATCACCTGCATCACATGTCCATGCCAGCAGACTGTTCTGTCAGAATCACAAACAGTGGGTAAAGGGCAGCTCCCATGGGAACAGTGTGATGAGCAACAAAAGATTGCTACCACAAATATTTAACTGGTTAGGTTTATTTAAAGATTAAATGAGTAAATGTTCATGAAAAAGCCTAATATAAGATGGCAAAAAAATAATTCAACGTATACTACTTTCTTCCTTTCCTTCTAAGACTTTAACCAACATGGGGCATAAAAGTGGCTTTTGTATTAATTGGGTTCCATCCAGTTGGGAAACTTAAAACTACTAGAAAAAGAGAAGTTCACAAACTGCTAAGTCTGAAAAGCCATTTGTGCACAAAGATTCTTTTGAAACTGTTAACATAAGCTATATTGAGTTTCAGATAGCTGTTTTTCTATTTGCCCAAGGAACCTGAACCTCCAATGCCAGATAATTACTTTCTCCAGGTTTTCAGTTCCATCTACTTTGCTACTCCATGCCCATGTCAGCTGTCTGCCTTTGTCCCAGTTCTCTCCTACTATAGGTAAATGATCTGTAGAACTTCAAAGGGATAAATGGTTATTATCTGTGTTTTGTGTTGTGAGGTGGGTTTTGTGATGTGCACTCTTGAGAGAAAGAGGTAGCATAGGGGAATGAGTATTTCTCGCTTCACTGGGATTTGATTTCACTTACTAAGAATGTGCTGTCTAGTTTATTTACATTCATTGCCCTGCATTCTATACACTTCCCTAGTCAACTCATTCTCCCTTTTCCCCAGATAATATTTTCTAAGAAAATAGAAGTTATCAAAAGAGAACCTCCACATGCTCCCACCATTAACTCTACTCTTCTTCTTGCATAAAACATGCTGTTTCTGTAGATAAACTGTCTGTGCTCCTGTCAATGATCATCCCACCAACTGAATATCATCTATTCAAAGACTTTGGTCTAGCTTGCATTTATTCTCTCTCTTTCCTGCATCTTCAATTTTTCCTTTGAGGTAGACCAATACCATCAGCATGCAAGCATCCTTGCACAATCTCTCTTGATCAAACATGCCCATACAACAGTTGCCTCATTTCTCCACTCCCCTTTACAACAAAATACTGTGAAATAGCTGTTTCCACCTCCTTTGCTCACCTCTCCTTTGACTCACACCAATCAGGTTTTTGTCCCTATGACTCCACCAAAACAGTTCTTGTAAAAGTCACTACAGACCTCCAAATTGCCAGATCCCATGATAAAACGTCGAGTACCATCTTACTCTATCAGAAGTAACTAGTCAACAACATTACTACCTCCTTCCTTCTTGAAATGCCCTCTTCACCTGGCTGCTGGGACGTCTCTTCTTGTCCCAACTTATTGGCTTCTCCCTCTCCACTTATTTGCTGATTTTTCTTCATTTTCCCAACCTCTAAATATTCACGTGTTCCAGGGCCCTGTCCTCACAGTTCTCTTACCTCTTTCACGGCTTTAGGACTCTCACCCAGTGCAATTATTATCTATATGCTAATGATGCTCAAATACAAATATTCAGCCTCTAGCTTTCCTTTTAATTCCCAGCTCACGTACCAAATTTCTTAATCCAGATCTCCATTTATAATTTTAATAGGCTTCTCAAATTTAACATATCTATTAAAACTCCCCAAAACTAAATACCTGATTCACAGAAACCCCACACATGCTCCTTTCCAGTGCTCCCCATCTCGGTTGAAGGCAACTTCATTCTTTAGTCTGTGAAGAAATCCTGTCAGCTCTACCTCCAAATATTTCCATAAACCAACCACTTCCCATCATCTCCACTACTGAAACTAGTCCAAACTGCCATCAGTTTTGTATAAATTACTTTAATAGCCTCATTACCAACCATAATTGATTCGTTTGCAAATAAGCCAGAGAGGATTCTTTAAAATGTACATCAGATCATGTTACTCATCTGCTCAAAACTTGTCAATGGCTTCCTATTGCTTGCAGAATATAATATAAACTCTCACCATAACCATATAGATCCTTCATGATCTGGCTTTTGTCTATCTTTCTGACCTCATTTGCTACTATTGCCCTCTTCACACTAAACCATACTCACACCAGGCTTCTTGCTGTTCATTGAACACACCAGGCTCACTCCTACCTCAGGGTCTTTGTATGTTCTGTTTGTTCCATCCAGAGCATTCTGCCTGAAAGTTTCATACTGCCACCCCATTCAGATCTCTGCTCAAAATCATTTCTTGACCACTCTATCTAAAACAATCCCTCCTCTTTCTCCCTTACAGAACTCATTTTCTTTTTAAGGACTAATCACCACATGCTATGTATATTAGTAAATGTCCAGGCAAGAGACAGAAACCATACCAGGTATTTGAACAGGGGTAATTTAATATAAAAATTGTTAACTAGTAGGAGGTAGTTAACTAATAAAAGAGGTAGAAGAGGCCCTTCAAGGAAGTATCATCCTGCCACTATCACCTTGCCCTGTGATGTTTACTGATAAAAAGCCTAACATTCTGTCAGCTGATGAAGGAGACATGTTCACAGTGTCCAGCTGCAGTATTGCAAAGCACAGCAAAGCGGGGAGGATTAGGAGACACAATAAATTGATAACTGGTACACGTGTTACATATTTATCAGTTGATTTTCTATTTCCACCACAATAGGAATCAAACTCTATAACAGCAGGACTTCACCTTGTTCACTGCTGTATCTCAGCACCTAATATAGTGTCTGGGACATAGCAATTTGTGAAAGTTTGAAATTTGTGAATCCCAGGAAAAGATTATGTTCTTAAACGAATCCATTTCTGTGGGTGTGGAGTCCTTTGATTGCATTAAATTCAGCTAAGGGGTCTTTGATTAGATTATTTTATAAGATCTGTTTAGGGCTTTTGATTGGGCTATGTCAGTGAGGTGTGAGCCAGATTGGGTCTCTGCCTTCTTGCTAGGTCTGATATAAACAGAGAAACGTAAAGAGAGACACATACACAGAGAAAGGAAGCTGCCATATTGATCCTGCCGTGTGAGAGAGAGGACTGCATGAAAACAAAGAAGCTCTGAGAGAGGCTTACGCCTACATCTGCCAAATTTCTGGAAACTTACTTTCTGTTTGGCCCCTTGATCTCTATTTCAAAATAATTGCTTTGAGATATACTCATTTAGGAAAGTGATTGGACAGAGGAAATAAAATTTTCAAACTTTTTATTTCCCTTATACATGGGTAAGTGGAAATGAAGAAATAGCTTTGAGACCATCAAAAATTAACATAGTCAAAACTAAGTAAGAAGCTACCTAAATACCTATTGTAAGCTAGACTCCAATTACAGCACAAGTTTTGCAACCACAGCAGGGCAAAGGATAAGAATGAAAATAAAATGAACAGACAACTTTCTTTTGTCAGTGTAGTGGATGCTGTGGTGCCCTGCCCAGTCCCTGTTCAGGGCCAACCCCACTGCCCCCAACTGCTGGGAATATCAGCTGCTGATGGACCACAGCTGAGACCTCCCCAAGACACAAAGAACTGGCCCACTCAAGGCTATACCTCATCTCAAAGAACGACTAGCTAATAGAGTCAAAAAAGCCCAGCCCCTTGGCTCAATTTGGGACAATTCTGCAAGGCCATCTTAATTCCAGGGTACCTGCAGGCATGCCTGAGACCTCAACTGTAACCACTCTCTCTCTGCCAATGCTTCCTTTCTCACTTCATAACAGGTTTATCTCCCAAGAGTACTCTGCAATAAGCCTTCTGCAGGAATTCTCCATCTCAGAGTTTGTTTCTGGGAACCTGATGCAAAACAGGTAAACGAGGAGAAGATATTAAATGAAGGTGAATAACATAAGCCATTCCACACAAAAGGAAATGGAGAGTGGGACTGCAGCTGAGAGATTACCACAGATTATTGTAGAGCCACAAAGTTCTGATTCAAAATGCAATTGGCAGGATATTCTCCGAACCACTGCTCCTATAATAGGTGGAAGAGTATTTCAAAGCCAGATCCCTACTTTTACCACTCCTAACACCAAAATGCACAGAAACTGAATTAAAGATTTAAACAACAAAATTCAAGATATTAAGTAGACAGAGAAGGAAGGGAGGGAGGGAGGAAAAGAAAGAGAGAGAGAGAGAAAGAGAGAAAAACATAAAGATGAGAGAGTGAGATCCATTGTAGTGGTTCTGCTTCTCTAGTTGAACCCTGACTGATATATCATTGAATTGAATTGAACCACTTTGATTCTTAAACATTAAGGACTTAAGACTTAAAAATTTTGAAAAATTAATGATTTAATGATGAGTGAGAAAATATTACAGGTAGATGTGTATTTGTCTAAATATCCCTAAAGGAGAAAAATGAAAATGACAACTCACTGAAAATTTTACAGAATATATCAGAGCAAAGAAAAGACGTGGGCAATTTCATAATGATCTAAGTTCTGCTGTCATGATAGTTACCCCTTTACCTCTTTAGTTTTGATGTACCAGACACTGAGTGAGAAAGAAAATAATTAGTTGGAAAAAGATGATTTATGCTGAAGGCATTCAAGACAACAGATTTTTATCTTTGAAATTTACTTTCTTTTGTTTAGGTTATTTATTGCTTTTAAAAGTATACTTCATTCCTATTCCACCAGAGGATTGGAGGTTACAACTAAAAAGAAAAAAGGAATTTGCATTTTTACACAGTGTATAACATAGTGAAAATATTTCCATCAAGATTACTTCTGATTCAATTCCTTCATAACATCTGTTACCATTGAACAAAATATAAAGTGCTGTCATGTATCTGGGACATACTCACACTTTCTATTTTCATATTAACAGCACAAAAACTGTCATTGTTAACTTGATATAACTTGATATAACTGCCACCAACACCACCTCCAACACATGGACACACATACTGCATACTCATAAATTCATTATTAGTCAATACTTGGAATGTTCCACAAAAATAAGCAATTTCCAAAGCTCATTTCAACCTGTTTTCAATCTCATAATCTGGACACAAAGTGATGTTTTTATTCACCCAATAAAATGTCTATGCCATGAAAAGTGATATCTTCATTTTTTCTATATTTTCCAAATCCCCTTCTATGAGGAGGTATTATTCTTCTAAAGAGAAAGATGTGACATACTTAAGGACATAAAACTATATGTTTTATATCTTTAAATTGAGGAGGAATTAAAAACTAAAGAGAGGCTTTGAACAAAGTAGAAAAATCTGTTAAAAACTCAAACATCTTTTACAAGATCATCCCTTATTTGGCACATCCCAATCCCACCTTAACAGTCCTTCGAGCTACATCTTTTCAACAACTACATATCTATTTGTACCATATGATTTGCATGTGTGTATATTCTTTTTAGGTCTTCATGTTATTCTATTTGTATTTGTGTGTACATGTGCACGTGTATGTGTATAAAATCTCTTCATGGCTATATTTTTAATTCCTTAAGAGTGGAAAGGGAGAAAAATTATTCTCTCTCTCTTCTGACAATCTCTTTCAGATTTCCCCACAGGCACTTCAAACTCCAATCCTAAATGTCTTATCTTCCAATAAACTATATTCCCAGTCTCTCAGTTAATTCCAATCCCAACCAGAAATTTACAAACTATCCTACTCTCTTGCTTTCCATATCCAGTCTGTTACCAAATCTTCAAATCCTCATCCAGAAATTTCTCTTGAATCCAGTCCTTCTTCTCCATCCCCTTTGAAAACACTTTAATTCTACACCCACCAATTTTTGGCTGACTTCTTCCAAAGACTTCCATAACCTGATTATTGGGGAGTTCAGTCCACAGGGGTTTAAACCTGGAATGGTTTTATTTCTTCCACTAACTAACCCCAACTCTGCTACACTGAATCCTTTTTACACCAGGTTCCTATAACTTTTCCAGCTTTTAATTACGAAAATTGTGTCATTTTTCTGTGTCAGGTTCAATTTTTGTTCTTTCTTAAAACTTTAATCTCAGACTCCAAGCAGAGACCACCTCTTCCCCACCTTCATTGTTGCATCTGTGGTTCCAACAGCCTGGGGAGGGGTTGGGGGTGGAGAGGATCTGCTCTTCACTTACATCCTTCCTTTTAGTCACAAGTTTGTCCAGTGTGGTAGGCCTGGGAGGAAAAAAACGGAAAGGCACAAAACAGCTCCTAAATGAGCTGGGTAAGAGTACAGTCTTCTCTCCAGTTCCCTGTAACTGCTGCTATCTATGGGCTCTATAAAAATGGGCAGTGAATCCAATACTAGACAGTGGTGGTTCCTTGTGAGAGTCACCCAGATCCTCCAGTGGACCCCAAGTAGGTGTTGTATTTGCTACATCCCTCCAAAGTGTCTACACCTTTGCTCCCTGCATGTCAGTAACTCCGTCAAGATTGTGGCCTCTTTTCTCATCTTCACCACACAGCCATCGCTAGGAGCTGCTGCATGTTTGGACCCATCAGTCTTTCCTCATGAACTGGGAACCTGAGGGGCCCATCCTAGCCTCTGTCCTCCTGACAGTTTCCCATCACAGTCGCTCTCTTCAGTGCTCTTTTCCTATGACCAAGTGGCACTGGATTGGGTCAGCATGCCCAATGGCCAAGAAGGAACAAATGCTAGTGTTCTTCTGTATACCCCAATATTTAAGAGCAGTCTTCTTGGAGCCCATGCTTCCTTCCCTCAGCTTTGGGGTGGAAATAGCCTTTTTCCAAGAACACTGCACTTTTCCAAAAGGCTATCAAGATTGCTACCTATTTTAGTTTCTGTCTTAGTTTGCCACAGGGCTGCCATGCGAAGTGTCTATATAATGGGAAATTTATTAAGGTAAAAGCTTATAGTTCCAAGACCATGAAATGTCCAAATCAAGGCACTATCAGAGATGCTTTCTCACCAAAGTCAGCTACTGGTGATCCTAGCATCCTGTCATGTGGCAATCAGGCAAGACAGTGGGTCTGCCGATCTTTCTCTAGTTTTCCTTGAACTCAGCTGTGGCCAATCAGTCATTTCTACCTGGGCCTCAGCATCTTGAACCTCTTAGGGCTTCTATCCTTGAAGTTAGTTGTGGGCCAACCTGTAGTCCTTTCTTGCTCATGGCCAAATCAAATGTAGCAGCTTCCTTTCTCTGTGTATATGTGTCTCTGTGTGTGTGTGTGTCTCCCTTTATATCAGACCCAGCAAAAGGGCAGAGACCCAAGCTGGCTCACACCCCACTGACATAGTCCAATCAAAAGGGTCCCACACCCAAAAGAATGAATTAGTTAAAAAACATAACCTCTTCTTGGAACTCACCAAATTCAAACTGCCACGGTTTCCCAGCTGCTAAAACAAATTCTATATAGTGGTTTGGCTTAAACAACAGGAATTTATTGACTTATGGTTTTGATGCTAGGAGAAGTCCAAGATGGAGATGTCAGCAAGGTGATGTTTTCTCTCTCAAAGACTGTGGCATTCTGGGGCTGGCTGCATGTGATCCTTGGTTCTTTCCTCTTCTGTCACATGGCAATGCATACAGTGGTACCTTCTCTTTTCTTCTCTGGATTCCATTAACTTCAGCTTCTGGCTGCTTTCCATGACTTCTTCCTCCATCAACTTTCACTCTACTTATAAAGGATTCCAGTAATCTGGATTAAAACCCAACCTGAGGGAAGTGGATGTGGCTCAAGTGATTGGGCTCCCATCTACCATATAGGAGGTCCAGAATTTGATTCCCGGGGCCTCCTGGTGAAGGCAAGCTAGCCCACACAGTAAGCTGGCCCAAGTGGAGAGCTGGTGCAGCAAGATGATGCAACAAAAAGAGATACAGAGGAGAGACAATAAGAGTCACAGCAGACCAGGGAGTTGAGTTGGTGCAAAAGATTGAGAGCCTCTCTCCTACTCTGGAAGGTCCCAGGATCAGTTCTCGGTGCTGCCTAAAGAGAAGACAAGCAGACACAGAAGAACACACAGCAAATGGACACAGAAAGCAGACAGCGAGCGCAAAAACAAGGGGCAGGGAGAATAAATAAGTAAATCTTTAAAAAAATAAAATAAAAAAAAAAACCTGATTCACATCTTACTGAAGTAACAACTTGAAGAGATCTTATTAACAATGGGGCTACACCCACCAGAATGTGGACCAAGACCAAGAGCATGTCCAAACTGGGGTACACAATTAAATTCATCTCTCTACCCTATCAGCCTGGGCATGTGAGAGGGCAGAAGTAGGGTGTTGGCAATAAGTGGTAGAGACAGTTTTAAATGTGTTATGTTCTCTAATAATCCCAATTACTGGTAGATTTTTAAATTTATAAGTTTGAGTACTTAATTCTTTTGTCTTCAGATTTAGTATATAATCACAATTCCCTGGACACCAGAAAAAAATATATATACTTGATGTCTTGTTACACTTCTAATTGGTATTATTGTATACCATCTCATTCTCTTTCCATCCATCAACACCTTTATTTCTGGGGAATTATGAAAGAGCATAATTCCCTAAAAATCAATTTTCTGAAAGCCAATTGAGCAAATGGCCAACTTGCCAAATTTGTCAAGTTCACTCATTTACCAAAAGCTTATTTTTTAAAAACCAGTTCACCAAAAAAAAAAAAAAAAAAAAAAAAATTTAGAATATAGACTGTGCAAATGCTTAATTTCCTATGTCACCTTGGCTGAGTTATGGTGTCCAGCTGTTTGGTCAAGTAAGCACCAGTCTCATTGTTACTGTGAGGGTATTTCATGAATTTAAATCATTATTCAGTTGATTATATCTGTGGCTGATTACATTTACAATCAACAAAAGAGATTGATTTCAGCAATGAGAGAAGAGTTATCCAATCAATTGAAGGCCTTAAAGGGAGAACTGATAATATTTCAGCTATTAGAAAGGAGAATTTCCATCTCTGCTCCAGCCAAATAGCTTCTCTTGGGGAATTCAATGTCACCATCAATAAGTTTCCAACTCAGAGCCTGACCTATGGAATTTGGACTTGCAAATCAGTCCCCACAATCGCATGAGCTAATTCCTATAATAAATCTCTTATTATTTACAGATATATGTGTATATATATTTTTTATATATTATGGGTTCTGCTTCTCTGGAGAACCCTCTAGCAATTTGGTATTGTTTATGAATTCCAGAAATAGATATCGGATTATGTTTGTGGACTGGTCTGTTCCTCTGGGCATATCAGATTGTATTGGATTCAGAGGTTTCGCTTTTACTTGATTAAATTATTATCAAGGCTTTGATTGGGCCACATCAGTAGGTCGTTGAGTTCCCTCCTACCAAGGGGGCGGGGACTCACAGAGAAAACTACACAGCAGAGGAATTAGTTGGCGTTTTGGATGCTGGAGCCCTGGGAAGTAAACACACAGAAGAAGCATACAGAAGAATAGAGATGGTTCCATAGACACAGCAGAGGCCCCAGGAAGAGAAAGAGCCTGATAGTTTACGGCTGACCTTGTAGAGAGAACAGAGCAGCTGAGCCCAGAGAGAAACCAGCCCTGGGAGAGAGATGAGACTTATCCCACCTTACAGCTGATATTGGAAGAAGCTGAGACCACTTTCTTAAAAGGAAGAGGAAGTCTGGACCCTTGCAGATGTCGGCAGCCATCTTGCTCCAGCATGTAGCAACAATTTTGGTGAAGGAAGTAACATGCTTTATGGCCTGGTAACTGTAAGTTTCTACCCCAAATAAATACCCTTTATAAAAGCCAACAGACTTCTGGTACTTTGCATCAGCACCCCTTTGGCTGATTAATACAAACCCTAATACAGACTGAAAACTTTATATCATGTTTAATTCCTTGAACTTGATAACTGTACTTAAGGTGTTTACATAAGTGAGTACCTAGGAAATGTATAGGGATGTAGTATGTGTTCAAAGACCTGGATGTATGCAACTTACTCTCAAATGTTTAAAAAGTGTATAGATATAGACAGAAGGATGGACAGATAGATGATAGATATGGATAGATGATAAGTAAATAGAAGGATATGGCAAATGTGGCAAAATGATAAAAAATTGGTGGGTGTGTTGGAGTTCTCTGTATAGATTTTGAATTATTATTGCAACTATCCTGTAAGTTTGAAATTATTTCAAAATAAAAAGTAAAAGAACAACAACATAACAGTTCACCAAAAATCAGTTTACCCAAGGCTATTTTGCTGAAAGTTTATTAGCAAAAAAAAAAAAAAAAGTACCAAATTATAGATTTCCCAAACATGTGTTTTCTATTATTTACTAACTTTATAGCAAAGTTATTTAGGAAATTTCAAGAGTCCTAAGGCTTTGTTTAGAATTTTAGGTTAATTTTAGTTTATATTTTGCTTTGGATTGAGTTTAAGTTTTTATTTCACTGTAGCCATTTCATCCAGCTGATTATGCAATAGATTTGTTAGCCCCTCAAAGTTGGATGTCAATTCTGTTTATAGTTTATATTTCAGATGCTGAGTACTTCTGAAATTTTTGAAACACATGCAAAATATTCTTGAAATTGAGGCAGTTAAAAAATCTGTGTATTCTGAGAAGTAGAAAAGGCAATGTAGTCAACTAAATGTGTTTTAGTGAAATCCACTAAATTGTTTATAAAATCCTTGACATCAAGATATGCACAACACTTGTAATCCAAAACACACTATAACTGTACATTTCTAAAAGCTTTAGACCAAAGGTACAGGAAAACCTGCACCTCAGTGAGCTTTGCCTGGACACAGGAAAATGGTTGCAACCGAAAAACAGTAAATTATACTAGAACTTCACAACAGTCCAATATAATTTCTCGGAAATCTTCAAAAACTGTTCAAACCATTCCTTTCAGTTGGAATTATCTAAAGCTTTACAAGTAGTTACAAGAATTAACTATTTGTGAATTAGTGAGTTTGGTAAATTTCATAAATTGGGCGTTTGATGACAGCAAACCGGGCATAACAATAAAATTGAAGTATGCAATTAGCATTGGGCCTGATATTAACTCAGAGCATGGGATTATAAGGGCACTGCTTGGGAAGGATGCTTTGACCTCAGCCAATGAGAGAATAAGGGCCAGGCATGTGCACTGAGAAAGCTTTCCTGGCCCAGGAGCATGCATTTTGGACATGCACAAGTAGGAAACATTTACACAAAGAAGATTATGTGCAGAGAATTACCCAAGGACGAGTGGGTAGCCCACACTGGCAGGATGAGGCCAACTGGGGGCAGAATCTTGTGTGAGTGGAGGAAAGTGGGTACTGGCAATATCTCACTGAGTCAGCAAGATCAGAATTTTCCTTGAAGGAGCTATGGGGCACGCTCTCCCAGACAGGCTTAAATCAAATAGGATAAAAGCTTTGCTGATAAAAGTAGTAATAATTAAAATAATAGCTACTATTTACGGAAAAGCTACTAAGTGTCCAGTGTTGGCTATTTTAAAAATCAACTAAAAGCTAAAACTTATAATAAACAATATTTTTCAAAACCCCCGAAACTTTAAAATCTGAAGTACTCGGCTTCATGTTTCTCTCCTTTACTTTCAAAAGTCCTCTACTTACATAATCTGAGAAGAGGGTCAGTAAATTCTTACCTCCATGATAGGTACTCGGGGCCGACCAGATATGGAAAGAAAAGGCAATACAACATAAATTGGAAAACAACATGTCTCAGAAAAGACGAAACACCTCCTAGCTGAAAAAAAAGTAATAAGGACAGAAACAAATAATATCACAGGGCAGAAGAACTCAAGGAATATATTTGATGTGGGTTTTTAAAAGTGTGGTTATCTCCAGTCCCATTGCCCTCCGTGCTGATAAAATGAAATGGATGTGGAATTTTCCTAAAGTAAGAAGTCTCTGGGGACTCCTTTCCTACGCACTGGTGACTGTACGGCCCTTCTGCTGTGGAGTAGGTTCTGGTGACAAAGCGCCATTAGGTGCTGGCTGCAGGGACAACATTGTGCCTGATGTGGAATTCTACAACAGCCCTAGGATGTACCTGAGGCTCCAGTTTTATAGAGAGGAAAACTGCAGCTCAGAGCACTTGTTTTAAGCCCAAAGATACATTGCTAGTAAGTGCACATGTTAGTCAGTAATACTTCGTTAGTTTGCTAAGATCTGATATGAAACAGAACTCAAAATAATGAAAACAGGATGTATTTCCTCCATCCCACATTCGCCTATACTTTGTTCATTTCCCCAGGGTCTTTACATTTCCAGGTAAGATGGCTTAAACTTGAATTTTACATGTGGACATGATCAAAATAATTTCCTATTTCTTTCTCACTACTTGATATCCTTAAATTTTTCAAATACTGCATATTCCAAGCATGTACGATTATACTTTTGGGGCATACCATTTTGCTTTATAAGATCTTTTAAAAGAAATTCCTAAATAATAATAAGCTTTCTTGATATGGCTGTGGACAAGGAATTAGGAGATCCAGGATCAATTCAGCTCTGCACTAAACTTGTTAACTCACTTATCCTTGCTGGAGTTACATCAGTTTCTTTCGACGTAGACTGAACCACAAGCTCTGCAACTTCCCTTCCAGCTCTGAGTCTTATTCTCCACTTTCATACCTGTAGGAAAAATTGTATCTGAGTGTCTAGGATCTCTGTACAAGCTGATCTTTAGGGATCACCCCCATTTTAATGCTTTTTTAAAAATTGTCTTAGAAAACAGTGTTTCTGAACTCACTCTGAGGTGCTGTTCCTTCCCCAAAATCTTTTGCACCTCAGATTGATCCCATTTATCCTGGTTTCTATCCTCAGAATATAGTTGTAATAGCACTGCTAACACATTTGACTTAGTCTAGGTGTTAGCCCTCATCTGGAGATCATAAAGCTCTTTCTTCCTCCATCTGTCACAGTTGAGTGGGTTAAGTACTGTTATTGCTCCCTTGTAAAGACATATATTGCAAGATGATTTTTTTAATTGAAAGAATTGACCTATACCACTCTGAAAATCTAAGGCACAACTGTCCAAATCTCATAGGCGGTTAATTTTTCACTATTTAGCTGAAGAAATGACATGAAAAAAATAGTCACATGGGATTAGTATAAAATTTCCAAAGCACTCATTGTTTAATCTTGTTGAAATTAGTGGGACTTAGAGAATATATAGTTGTTTTTTTTATCTGCTTTACATGAATTAGTTCATCCTTTTTTAAAGGAATCAGATTTAGGGAGAAAATGAGACACTTGCTATTTTTTTAAAATATATTTGTTTATTTGTGTGCTCATAAAGTGCAAAATAATCTATTTAAAATTTGGTTTTCAAAATGTAAGCATTTTGTGAGTTTCTTTAAAAGAGTTAATAAATTGGTATTAATCCTTTTTTCCCCTTAATTTACTACTACTTGGATAGCAATATAATTAATTGGAAGCTCTGTATCAAGCTCTACTTTTTTTCTTCTTAGAAATATAATTTCTATCATAAAATTGATTTCATCACCCTTTTAAGCAAAAATAAATCCACTTTGAACATGCTTCAATTATGCAAAAAGAAAACAAAGCCCAGACTTTGTTTTCTTTCTCCATTTCTTGATTTTTTTCTTTTCCTTTCAAGAATATACTGCTTCTGTCTATGAGACATGCCTAGTCACTGTTTTCAATTTAGTTATTGTGCTCAATAATGTTACTCAGATATCTTCCTGATATTAGTAATGATCAGGTACATATCCTTTCTTCTATGTCCTTTTCATCAGTTTGGCTGAATAAAAAATCCAAGGAAATGGGCCGTGACAAAGCTCTGGAGCTGTTTCTGCACCCAGGAGCCATTTCATAAATTCCCCTCTACAATTAGAACCGTTCAGAAACGTTCTGTGGTACCGGCATTAGCCCTTAGCTTCGCCTCTCTTCTGCAAGACAAGGGCTTCTGATGAGGCAGCAAGTCTCAAAACAGGTCTTAACAGTCATTTCTTTGGTGACTGTCACAGCCATTTACTTTTTAAAGCCTGAAAGAAAGTAGGCAGCTGCCACAGGGACATCCTTTGTCTTCCCCTCCGTGACCATTAATAAGCCACATGGTGGACTCCCAGCAGCTGGCGAGAAAGGGCAAGAGTCTATGTCAGGGGGAGGGGAGGGAAAAGACTAGAAAGAGAACGATGGGTTTCTGACTGGTAAATGTGGGAAAGGCCAGCTGGAGCAGCACTTGGTCTTGACATCCAGGTTCTACGCCTTAAAGATTATGTGCCTTAAAGATCATGTGCCGTATCCTTGCCTTGGGCACTGTTAAAACAACCTCATTGGCTGAGTTAATATATGATGAGAGGGTTTGAACCAATCTTGGCTGGCTATGGTGAATATGAACTCTTCAAAAGTTTCCTGAATAATTAAGGCTGGTTTGGACCAGACAGGTTGGCCCACATTCTGAATGGTCAAGTCTTTTTTTTTTTTTTTTTTTTTTTTTTTTCAGATTTTATTTATTTATTCATTTATCCCCCCCTTGCTGCTTGTGCTCACTGGGTCAGCTAACCACGCCGTGCGGGCGGGCTTGCCTTCACCAGGAGGCCCTGGGAACCGAACCCGGGGCCTCCCATATGGTAAACGGGAGCCCTACTGATTGAGCCACAGCCGCTTCCCTGAATGGTCAAGTCTTGATCAAGCCAGAAGAATGTGAGCAGACCAGTCAAAACTGAAAGAATACCAGAAAAATAAGAAACATTTTCCATTTGGAATAAAGATTTGACTTCTACAAATTGATGAAGGACATTTTCAGATGATATTCTTAAGTATTTGATAAAATTTCACGAGTTACAATCCAATGGCTAGTTTTATAGAATATACATATATATATTAATGTTTGCCATTATTTTTTGTGAAACATGTCATTTATACTGAATTTTGTTCTTTATGGTCCTTATTTACCTTCTATCTCTTCTTTACTAAGTAATTTTTTAATTGAGTTGCCAAAAAATGACTAATGAAGTTAATATGTGCATACCATAGTCCTGAAACTTTTGTTTCACATCATTCAATTGGCTGATTAACTTGCATTTGTTAAACTCTGCTATGCTTTTAAGATACTATAAATAATCATGACAATATCTAATAAAAGTAGATGTCATATCAGAAAACCACAGTGGAGTGTAAAGTTAGTTTAGCAAAATCAACAACTTCCTCACAAGACTGATGGACTGCAGTTACGTGTTTTTAACAAAAGCATTTCTAGCAACCAGATAAGCAAGTGTCTTCTTGACATAGATGGATGATAGCACATGTGCCAGAAGCCAGTGGAAAATAGGAGCTGTCATCTAGAAAATGACAGAGCCATTTCAAGTCCCTCTAGATTAGCACTCCATCTTCGGCTGAGCAGATATACTGTTAACTGAAGGTCTGTTGCCAGCAAATCAGAAGCAAGAGGGCAGAGCCCTATCTTTCTAAGATGACTCGAGTTATCAGAGGCTCAGAGGCAGAGAAGGCAAGTGATGACATCCCAGTCCTCTGTAAGGTTTGTATCATAGGAAACCAACCAAATAAAATCACTCCTATGTAGGTCAGTAAAAATATTAATTAAGTTGCTCACTAAAGAGACTTATCAATGTTCAAAAATGGTTTAAGCTAGTGTGAACAAATTGTTTTATATACCCTGTCTCATTCCAAATTGCCCATTTAGACAGCTACCTGATTATAACATCACAAGCTCTGCTACTTATCTTTATTTAAACAACTGAGTGTTCAGAAATTTATCTTCTCTGTCTTGTGTCACTAAATAAAAACTGTCAGTCTGACCAGCATCTAGGTAGGTAACTTTAAGGTTAAAAAGAAGGCCCAGAGTGCTCTGAATTTAGCAAGACAGATTTTCAAAATGCCACTGGTACTGTCTTCAGCAAAGGCTTCCCCACCTCATCTTGGATCCCACAGGGGGCCTCTCCTTGTAACTATGCCTTGTGACTGAGGATTCTACGCTGCCCTCCGTGTTGGCCCACTGACAGAGATGGAGCGCTGCTGTTCCGTTGGTTTGGCACTGCGTGGCACAATCTTCCTAACACCAACTGAGTGCCTCTAGGCACAGAGAGCCATGCATGGACAGATTACTTTCTCACAGTCAGCCAGCAGAGCAAATCTGATTTCCAAGGATTCAACTCAGGCATCATTAGAGAGGTCAGCTCAGAATGGTGCAGGGATAAGTTATGTCTCCAAAGGATACTAATGGACCTATCAGTTTTGCTACCAAAGGGGGCAGTGTGTGGGGGGGGGGAGAGGAAAAAAAAAAAAAACCTGCCAAATGCACTTTTCTTTTTAACTTTAAGACTTATTTTTTGTAACTTTTTAAACAGAAAGACTTTTATTTTTTTTCATTGGTTGGGGCAAGCAAAAGGCAGAGAACTATGTTTAAGGGCAGTTAGAAGCAAAGAGTGATAAAGAAATGAGTAATTCTTTCAGGGGAGAGACCACAGCATTTCATTCCTGTGTAGTGACAGTTTGCATATAATTTAGAGCTACCTGGAATCTCCTTATACCTATCAGGCCAAGAAATTCTGCACAGATATTTCTAATTAATATTATAGTCTGTGGTCCAAATAAAATCCAATTATATTGATGAGGTTAAGTTCAGAAGGAAATATTTTTCCAACTACTTATTTTGCTTAGAACGATCAGTTATTTGCTTTTCATGCAATGGGGAAAGAAGAAAATCCCTATTTCTGGGGTATTATCCTTTGATTTCTGGCCTGTCTGAAGTGAAAACATTTATATCACACAAAAACCTCCTTTCCCCCTCTCTCTCCCTCTATTTTCTTTCTCAATGACATTCCCTATGATGAGCATTCCTAAAGAATAGCGATTGCTTCTCTCCTCAGCTTGGTTTTGTCAGTTCTGAATGCAGGGTCTTGCTTTGCCATTTTCAAGGTCTCTTTCAATCCCTAGATCACAGCTGGTGCTTCAATCAGGAGTTTACACCGTGAAGAAGCTGGCAGTTGATCCCCAACCAACTCTCTGGAAGATATATAATCTCTCTCACAACACACAGTGGAATACACCTTTCATTTCATCCCTGAGAAAGACTGCATCATTCACAAGTCCTTGTGACAAAAATATTAATAATGTCCCAGCCTCCTAAGGGACAGGAACATTTTGGGATTTGAACTGAAATAACCTTAGTTTGTCAGAATGATTTGACTTAAGAAACGCAACAGTGAATCCTGCTTTCTATTGTGGTTTTAAAATCTGGGATCATGATAAATCTAAGGACATTTTAATTATGTTTATCAAGACAAAAATGTGTCAGTAAGACTATATGTAGAGGTTTTTTAAAGAATTATGCTTATATAACGGAATTGATATTCTTTCCCAATATATGGCATAGTATTCCTTTGTTTTTAGTCATTTTCAAGGATACACTTTAATGGAAACTCTTTAAGATAATATTTTTAATGTTAAAATGTATTTTATTTACTCATAGAGGATGAAGATGAAAGAAAAATATTTACTAACCATTTAGGAAGAAAAATAAATGGCAATGCCAGGCAGATGTGATTTTAGAATTTATATTTCTAGCTGATATCAACATTGAAAGTGAGCAGAGAAATCAGAAAACTGAAATATAATATAGTCATACATTCTAAGAAATACATATTTGAAGTAAAATTCTCCTTCCTTTGTTGTTAAGTTTTTTCACATTTTGTGGTTTCACCATGATATTTGTTTAAAAATTAATGTTCTAGGTTATAACTTATTCAAAGAAAATAAGCCTTCTTCAAATACTAACACAGGTCAAATCTAAATATGCCAAATGAGGCAGAGAAGTGGTAGATTAGATGTTAAAAAAAAAAATTCTCTTTGACCTCAATTATCCAGATAGCATTTCGCGAATCACTTTGCGTGGCTAAAGAGCATGTAATCAAGTTGTCTCTAATATAATCTCCATGTTCTAGGAAAACCGTCTTACATATTACACCATCTTCCACTCTTAACCAAATCAAAGCCCAAGGTTGCAAATATATTCATACAGCATCGTATGGGTGAGGATGAGCTTTAACCTTCCATATTTCTTGGGTAATTACTCTTATTATTAATGTTATGTGTAGCAGAAAATGACTGAGCATTTTGCATCACATTTGTGCACATAGGTATTTTTTTTTCAAAGAAAACCTTCTATTTTGTAAAGATACTCTAATAATTACCAGACACTTGTTTCTATATCTTCACATTAGAAATTAGACCAAAATCAATAATAAAAACCATAAACGGGAAGAAAATTCTTCTCTGCATCTAGGGAAATGGACTAGATGGGATGTATCATCTACTTACCAAGAACTAGCTTTAAGTTGTATGGAGCATTTCTAAAGAATCTCGGTAAAACTACCATAGGTGTCAAGAAAAACAAAAAGCAAAAGGAAGAGGAGAAATGCCTTTGTCTTGCTGAATAATCTTGATTTGTACAGAATACCAGAAATCACCTCTCCAAAACCCCTTTCACCATGAGAAGTATGGCTGGGGAACCTGTGAAAAACACTATTTCCAAACATGACATTGATCCTTGACATCTGTCATTGCTTAAAACATTGATGTATTAGTCAGCCAAAGGGGTGCTGATGCAAAGTACCAGAAATCTGTTGGCTTTTATAAAGGGTATTTATTTGGGGTAGAAGCTTACAGTCACAAGGCTCTGAAGAGTTCAACTCAAGGTACCATAAGAGGTATTTTCTCACCCAAAGTCTATTGCCACATGTTGTAGCAAGATGGCAGGTGACAACTGTGAGGGTTCAGCCCTCCTCTTCCTCTTAAGGCTCTGTGGACCCAGCTTCTTCCTGTTTCAGCTGTAGATAGGCATAAGACTGGTCTTTCTACCCAGGGCTTGTTTCTTCCTGGGCTCAGCAGCTCTGTTCCCTTCACAAGGTCAGCTGTAGACTATCAGACATCTCTCTTCCTGGGGCCTCTGCCGTGTCTAATGGAGCAATCTCTCTTTCCTCAAGTATCTACTTCTCTGTGTGTTTTACTTCTGTGTGAGAGTCTATTTTATTCCCACCAAGGGGGCAGGGACTCAGCCCTGTATGCCCTAATGATGTGGTCAAATCAAATCCCTAATATTGATTTTTTTTTTTTTCTCAAAATCATCTTTATTTGAACTCATAAATACATTAGCTCAATAGGCTAATCTACTTTGCTCTTATTCTCAGAATACATGGGCCATAATATTTAGTACATTAGATATTAAAACTGGTATAAGGTTTTGGGGTGACCTGAAAATTTGCATTTCTAGGCAATTTCCATGATTCTGTCCTCAAGGCTGGAATTCCTTGATTTACTCAGTTTTTTAAAAAGCCAAACATGGAGACAAATGTGTGCCGGTTTTCAAACCCTCCATGATCATCTTCAAGATAGTTAGCATCCACTTTCCCACCTCGTATTTCAACGTCAAGACTTTGTTCCTCTTCTCTCCCCAAATCTGAGGTATTTTGGAATTCTTTTGAGAATTCTCAAACCTTAGCTACTTTGGAATTCTGAGAGAGTTCGGATCGAGGTGCCAGACTTGGAGATGTGTAACCAAGCTTGCGAAAATACCCACCTGAATATAGAAAACCACCGGGCGGTAAATGTCCTCTAAAAGACAGAGCGAGCCTTAAGCATTCTTATTTATACCGTCCGAAGGGCGCGGAAATCAAGGAGTGTCTAGTGCGCCTGAGCCATGTCATGCGCAGCTAGGGAAATTCCTAATATTGATTTAATAAAGTAAAAGTGAAACCTCTGAATTTAATACAATTAAAAGATAACATGCCCAAGGGAACAGACCAGTTTACAAACAATTATCTTTTTTGGAATTCATAAATAATATCAAGCTGCTACAACTGACAACAAGGCCAAGTTTCTAAATATCAGATTTACAACAGAAAAAGAAACTCAGATGAAAGTAGAGGAAAAGGGAATGAGATTTGTTGAGCTTGTACTAGAAACCTTACACGTGATATTTCATTTAATACTGCGGGATAGGTATTATTATCCCAATATACCCAAAGGGAGAAATTGGATCTGGAGGTTAAGGAATTTGTCCCATTTCACCCCGATCATATTAGATTTCATTAGAAATGGGACTCTGGTACAGAGAGTCTGATTCAGCCCAACTCCAGTTTCTCTGTTACACCTATTTTGGAAAGTCAGAAGTGAAACTGAAGGATAGAGACACAGCTAGTTTCTTCTGCCACCTCTCAGACTCTGTTTTTCTCTCTGATCCCTGCTCCTCAGAACTCCAAGTCAGACTTCTCAGGCAACCATCTACCCTTGAGTGAACTGCATTAGCCATGATCTCAGTATTCATCCTTTCAGTAACTCAGCATTAGTACAGAAATCCTTAGGCATAGACATAGGAACAAGGTCAGACCTCTGCCCTCAAAAGGCTAACAGTCTAGTTGGAAATGCTGGCAGGTGAGCACCTTAGTAGGTACCTGCCCCCATGGAGGTATACACAAGGTTCTGTGGAGGGGGAAAGAGAAAAAAGAAAAAGCAAAGTAGAGAAAGGAGTATGTGGAAGAGAGTGGAGGGGGTCATAGTATCTTCAACCAAGGGTAGTGAGAATTACCAGGTGTGCTCCATCCTCCAAGCCCAAGCCCTTGTCTCAGGTCCACCACTGCCTTTTGTGAACATGATTCTTAAGATTTTTAGGAAAGCTATGAAGTACCTAGGATATTAATTTTTTCCTTGCTTGTAAGTACAACTGACCAAGTGATAGATTCATACATGAATTTATACTCTATTATTGAGGAATAAATGATGTCCTTAATTAGGAGCCAGGTGTTAGGTGGGGGTGGGGGGTGGGAAGAAAGGGATAGTGAAAAAAGACTCTATTATTTGTGAAAATCCATATTTCATAAGGAATCTTGAGTGGACATAAACTGGTAGTTTCACCTCTCTCTCATACATACGAATGTAAAGCTTGCCAGGCAAGTAAAGCTTCATTATTTCGTTTTCTTTCTTCATTCTTCTTCATCTTCCAATTTTGCATTAATTTATATATAAAAGTATATATTATGGTCACATATTATATAATTTTTTTTTCCAATTTAATCAGGCCATCCAAAAGGATTGGGCCACCTAATTAGGACACCAAAGCCTTAAACAGGGCAAAATATTATTTGTTAGCTATAATTGGGAAAGCAGCTTTTAAACTACCAGTACTGCTTTAGACTTTCTTTGGACTTCTTGGATCTGATGTTCACAATAATTTACAATAGTTATGTTGAGAGAGGGCATGTAGGAAATGGAATAGCCCTGTAGAGTTCCAGGTTCCAGTGAATGACACTGCTTAATAACTCTCAGGGAAAAAAGGGAGAAAGCTGGAGAGGTTAACTGACTATAATTAGCTCCATTAAATCCCTTTCACTGAATATCTAACATTTTAAAAATGGGGAGTTTATGGGAAATATAACACACCCTTTTTGGCCACAAGCCCCATTTCTCCCCATTGAGAAATGTATTTTCTCAAAATACCTGCCCACTCCCCTCCACCACCTCCCCGCCTCTCCTGTCCTCTCCTCCCTCCCTCCCTCCTTCCACATTGTTTGTTATCCAGGAAATTTCACAGTTTTAGGGGACCCAGACTTCAAAGTCAAGGAAGTGGGTTTGGGGTATGGAAACCTGAAGGTACCAACTAAGACTATCCATCAGCATTGGAAAATTACTAGAATTTTTTTGTCCTTGTTTAACTACTGTATACAAATCAGAATTAGATACCTACACATCATTTTGAAAGCATGTACATTTAGATATGTGTGCCAGCTTATCATTTCATAATATTTGTCCTGCCAGACAAAACACTGCTTTATCAGTTGTTGATAGAAGATGCCTTCGTTTCCTAAACGTTACACAGTAACATCAGCTTGACCCACGGGTCATGGGATAACACTGTGGGCTCATGCTCCCAGGGGCTTTATTTTTTATTATTTATTTAGTTTTTATTTTTTGTAAGTGACACCTGCTGGGAGTTTCTCCACATAAATACTGAGAACCTGCAGCAGATCACAGATGTCTTATGCACTAGAAAAACCGACAGGAAATAATCGCTAAAAGAAGGACAGAAACCGACAGGGGTAGGTAGAAGGAGGGAGAGAGGGAAAAAGTGTGGGAGATGAAATTTATTTGGGAAATTTTTGAGGGAATGGATTTAAAATGTAGACTATAAGTAGCCTGACAATGCGGCTCAGTTTGATTTCACCTCATCTCTACTCAGCTCAGCTGAGAAGGTAGAAGCCAGCTAAGGGACTGTAAATTCCCCGACATAAACTGAGTGGGAAAACATGCTTGAAAATTTTCTTCAAATTGTTTTAGGTGTGTTGGAGTTCTTCATTTCTCTTTTTTTTTTTTTTTTTTTTTCACTTGTTCTAGTTATTTTGTGGCATCCATGTTTTTCTTAGAACAAATACCCTATGATTTCTTACAGTGTGAAAATAAGTGCTCTTCTTTGGGTGCAAACATTTCTTCTTAGCCGGGAAACTCTTCCCTTTACCCTTCCATCCGGCTGCCACCACCTCCCTGGCCAGGTCCTTTCTGCTATACTGAACAGTGGATATCGACCCTCAAAGAAAATTCATGCCTGGGTTTATCTTGTTTTCACACCACAGCCTCTTCTCATTGTATTTTAAGGAGGCATAAAAACAATATTTTATAGACTTCCAAGTAAATGGTAACAAAGAAAATATTTGTCTACTCGCCATTTCCTCAACAATTTCTGAAACTCATTTCAAGGAGATGCAGTCTACCTAAATGTTAATGTGCTTTTCTTTTTTCCAGATAAACCAACGCATGTTGTTTGTTTTCACATGAGTATTTATACTAAACACATTTATATTTTAAGTCACATTTGCTCTACTCTTTAAATGACTTCTCTAATAACTATCTTTTAGCTTATAATCACCTAACAATCTGCCCTTAAAGAATTCTTCAGAGCCCTGGGTTGTTTTATTATTATTTTTTTTTTTACTTTAATATTTGACAGTTTCTTTGTAGAAAGGAAGGAGCATTTGAAATAATATTGGATATTTTGCCAAGTCTGTCAAATGAGTAACACTTCCACTTTCTCAGCTCTGTCTCATTAAAATTGTATTCTAATTCTGTCTTAACTTAGTCTCTGTGCTTCATAAGTCATTGCCTGCTCATTACTTGTAGTGTGGGAGATGAAATTTATTCAAACCTGATAGTTGAGATAAAGAATTGAAAGGCAGGCAGCTGGGAGGAATGAAATTAGCTTATTTTAATGCTTTTCTGGCTGGATTTTTGCACAGCCACTGGTTTATCCCACGTGTCAGTTTGCATTTGTGACACTATCTATGTTCGGTATATAGATTTCCTTTAATATAATATTTTTAAACAGAAATGCAGAACTTCTCCACTCCTCTTCTCTCTTATTGTTGTTTTGTTGTGGGTTTTGGGGGCTTAGCATTGAAATGCCACTGAGGACTAGGGTTGATAAGGGGAAAATGTGATTTTCTATAGTTTTCTATAATTACAAAATCATTAAAATTGCCCAACAAAGACTAATTGTTTCATCGTATTACAATTTATTTTGGTGTCTCTTGCAGAAAAGAACACGAGTAACAAAGAGTAAATGTCCCCTCAGAACGGCTGGAGGTAAAATGGATTTTGAATGTAATGTGACTTATAAGCAATTTCACGTAGAATACAGGAGGGAGCTGTGCTTTCTAACCCAAACACTCTATCTCGAACTTTAAATGTCAAAAGAATACACTGTGGAATTCCTAATTTTGAATACAGAGGAGTATTTGAAGAAAATTGAATAAAAGCACTGTACTTTTCCATTATAAAATTGAGTTGTTACTAAACTTGGTATTTTTTGACTACTTCGATTACGAACAGATATTGTCATTAGCTAGGTAATTAAAGTGACTGCAATAACAAGCAGTAATTTAGAAATATGTTCTAAATTAGTTTCCATATGAAAGTGAAGTCTTTGTTGATCTGTGTATGTGATTAATGTCAAGTGCCACAAATTAGCTGAGGGATTTCTGTGTAGAAATATGTGCATTTATATAAAAGAAAGAAAAGATTCATATACACTCCAGTTCTGAAAGGAAAAGATGGAGCTTGATATGTACCTAAATTTAAGTACCAATACATTTTTTTTCTTATTACTCAAAGAAAATATAGTGTAGAGGGGCCAGGGTGGCCCTCAGCTGGGTTCATTTGTTCCAGACACACCTAACTAGGCTAGGAAGGAAAAGGGGATTTATTCGTAGGCGGGAGACTGGAGATGTACAATCTCAAATCAGCCTCCCCGAACTGCAGAAATTCTAATATTTTATACCATCGGGGTGCTAATGGATAATTGGGGCGGAGCTAGACACAGGTTCCTTCATTAATAAACATTAAGGGGTTGAACATGGCGAGGTGGGTACCAAACAAGGGTGAGTTACAAGGTTATAATCATTATCACAGATCAAGGTTCTGGGATAGGAAAATACAGAGCAGAGGTCAGGCACAAGATGTTCCATATGGCTATCAAACAGGGACGTGGAGGGGTGATAAGCAAGGGAAAGGCTAAGTTTTATGTAACCATAAACAAGGATGAGACCTGTTTAGGATGACCATCATAACAGCAGGTCTAGGCTAAATCCAGCCAGTTTCAGCCATCTCAGATATTAGCCTTTTGCTATTTTTTTATAATATAAAAGCATCTAAATAATTCTTAACCCTCAGCTACAAAGGTTCAGTACAATGCCTCAATATTTAAGCTATACTGGGTTTTTCTAGTACTACAATATCAAGAAACACACATTTCTTAGAAATGTGATGGTTAGCTTAGATTAGATTTAACCATCTACACACACAGTGCAATGTATACACTCAACCCTAGAAGCTTTGCAAATAACATGTTTAGATTTAAATAAAAATAGAGCCCATTGAAGTATTATGTAAGATACGTGGACAAATCTGTTAAACCCACTGTAGTACAAAATCACAAAATACTTTATGTGACTAATAAATTGCACAGATAAGCAATGGACCATAGTCGTAAACAAACTTGTCTTTGATGTGGTGTTCTCTAGTAAAATACACGGTAGCTGAATTGGAAAGGCGATTCTCTTGAGGACACTTAACATGGTGGATTTTTATTTGCTTTTTATTTCTTGCCCTTAGAGATGTTTGGTTCATGGTCTTTGCAGTGCTTGTACATATTATCATTTTGTAGACTGTCTAGCAGAAGAGGAGGTAGTTTATAAACTAGGACTTAACTGGAAATTAATAGACCATGCAAGGCTGAGCCTTTGGGTGATTTAAGAAATTCTGTCCCGAAGATTACATCATAGATAAACTATGCAATGTGCATACACACATATTACATAAGAAAAATCCCGAACATCCAAACTGACGTGTACATAAACAATCAACTTCTGGAGAATTGTTCTCAAACATGCATTTCTGGATTTCAAGATAAACATCAAACATATAACTAAAACCCCAGATCCATTCCAAATGCATCTCTATCATTTCTCCTCTCCATCTTCTCCACTATGGGCACTTGGAATGAATACATCCCCCAGCCCTATCCATTTTATAGCTTCTACCAAGCAAATAAGATGTATACCGACATGGTCGGATCAGGAAATATGGTCTCAATAAGTGCCACAAAAGTTTCCAACAGTATGCGAAGGACATAGATTTCATCAAGTTGGACTAATTGATATTCCTTGAAGGGACTGTCCAAGACATCTACTTAACTAAAACAATGCTAGCTCTTAGTATATAAAATAAAACTAAAAAAAAAAAAAAAAGTCAAAATAGTAATATGGCAACCTATTTGTTATACAATAGAACATTTTTTACACCAGACTCAGGGCTACATAACCCTTGGATTTGCAGCGTAAGCCTCAGAAATCTACAGATTAAAGAGCTCTATCAAGAAACATACTAAGAAAATGTCCCAAATGTTCCTGCAAAAGCCTTTGATCTAACAAAATATTTTCCTCTTTTTTCAGACCACAAGGATCTGATTTTCAATTATACTTAAATTATATTTGGTCCTTGATTCTATTTTTTTTTTTTTTAATCAACTGGATACTTTCATAGAAATGACAGCTGCACCCACTGTGACCATGCCCCACCCCTTGATCATTTGAACAATTTTATACATCTTTTAGGTATATTCAGGTGAACTTTCTCCCATGAAACCCCCATCCCTGACACCCCTCCACCAACGATCCTCTCCCGCTCCCATTGTAACCCTTCTGTGCGCCAAACCTTCCTTAAAGATGAAGCCCATGTAACAGCCAAATACAATTAATAGAAAATGAAATAATAATGATAAGTTTAAATGTAAGAGATAAAATAAAATTAAAGGATTGGGATATTCAAAAAATGGGAAAAAAAATTTTTTTAAATAATAACAATAAATGAGAGAATACTGAATTCCCAGCTTGGAAAGCTCTGCCACATTCTCCAAGGGAATAGCAACAGTCCCCCAAGTGCAGGGGCAGTGTCTGGCTAAGGAGGATGGTCCACTGATGAGTTCTTGTTATTGATGACTAGCCTTAAGAGTCTTTGCTCTTGTAATTAAAACTTAGCCTATTGTTATGGGGTGCCTAAGGGTTGCTGCCTGAGAACCTCCTTGTTGCTCAAATGTGGCCTCTCTCTAGCCAAACTCAGCATATGAATGCATTACCTTCCCCCCAGCGTAGGACATGACTCCTGGGGATGAGCCTCCTTAGCAACGAAGGATTACTACCAAGTGCTACAACTGGAAAAAGACCTTGAATAAAAGGGGGAAAGGTAAAGACAAATTCGTTCATATGGCTCAGAGACTTCAAAGAGAGTCAGGAGGTCATCCCAGAGGTAACACTTATGCACACCTCAGTAAGATCTCATAGAACACCAAAGTGGATATCACCCCAAACAGAGGGGCTCCTGAGGGCACTGGAGACACGCAGGTCCTATATAAGGGGGGATAGCTCCAGAGACTGATGCCACCTTATCAGTGGGCTCTACTTTGGAATCTGTACTCCTGAGAGTGACAGAGTTGGACTCAAATAGGTCCTCCCTGCACATGGTCCATCAGTCCCTTCTATTCAAACCAATAAGTGGTGCTGGAGTTTGTAGGTGTACTTCCAGAGAGTGGAGCCCTGACCTGCCCATGGAATCTTGGTGGAGCTGCAACTCCTAATCTACAGCTCAATGGACTCACCTAAGACACCTGGCGGGGAGATGATGATGGACAACTGCCATCCCAGGGAATGGAGAGAGTCTGCAGCTGCAGGCAGTATAATCCCACCCATCTTATCCATGGGATATAAGCCCCCTCTCACTTAGAGGTGGAGTGGACATCACCATCACAGACTCCTCAGGATTGAGGGAAAAGCTATGGACTAGTGTGGACTTACTGGTATTCTGTTGTAGACATATTGTGATTCCAGCAATGGAAGAAATTACAACACTGATGTGGAGCCAGTGGCCACTGGATGCTTTCAGGGCAGGGAGAGGAAAAGCAGTTGTAATACAGTGGCTTTTTCGGAACTTGGGAATTATCCTGAATGACATTACAATGACAGATATAGACCATTTTACTTCAGCATATAACATGCAGAACTATGTGGGAGAGAGTGTGGTCTACAATGTGAACTGTGGTCCATGCTTAATGGCAAAGCCCCAGGATGTGTATATCCATTCAGGTGATGTGCCACACTAATGAAAGATGTTTATGTGGGAGGTTGTGGGAGGTGTGGGAGGTGGGAATCATGGGAATCCCTGTAAATTTGTGTAATATTTATGCAATCTAAGAATCTTTTAAAATATAAAAATAATAATAATAATAATAAAGTATATTATAGAGCTAAAAAAGAAAAGAAATGACAGCTGCAACAGCAGCACTTTGGCAAAGCCACAAGGAAAGAATCTGTTCCAGCCCTGGAATCCCATGTTAGCCAGGTCCTTCCCACCAGAGAGGAAGAAAAAATACCTATAGGGGGAATGAATATACTCAAAGGGCCATTACAGATCTATTGTCAGTCTAAGATCATACTGTGGCCATCAGTCCTTGAGGTTGTACTCTTTCCTTGAGACCTCTGGCTGCATCTGTCCTTTGTGGTTGTTTGTGGTGTTTAAAATCTATTCAGGGGAAGCGGCTGTGGCTCAATCAGTAGGGCTCCCGTTTACCATATGGGAGGCCCCGGGTTCGGTTCCCAGGGCCTCCTGGTGAAGGCAAGCCCGCCCGCATGGCGTGGTTAGCTGACCCAGCAAGTACAAGCAGCAAGGGGGGCATAAATGAATAAATAAATAAAAATCTTAAAAAAAAAAAAAAAAAAATCTATTTAGCTCAAGTGACTGCTGTGGTCAGCATCAAGGAATGAGGTTGATTACTCAGATTTGGGGCTTATTCTCTTCTATCCTGACTTTCTGAGTTCTTAAAGTTTCCTCCATAGTTGCATGCCCTCTCAGGGATTCCAGCCACGTTAAGGCAATTATGTCAGGTCTCAGAGCAGGAAATCTTTGAGAAAGTGGGAAGCCTGATGTGAACTATTTTCACATTATTCTTATGAATAGGCATATTCACAACCCTCTTCCATTAGCTTTAGCTTATATAGCATAAAACTGTATTCCATTTGCTTCTCACTACTCACTAAGGTTACAAAATTTGATTGGCCTACAAAATATTTTTTTCCTTGCCATTTTTTTTTTTTTACTTTTACATTTAATTTTTTTAGATGTGATTCTATCTTCCTTTGACTAATTCTAGTAGTTGAATAATCTCCTGCAATCATAAAAATGCCCCTAAATCTCAAAGTTTTCTCCTTTTCAGCATCGGGGTACAGCATCAGACCTAATTGGTCTCTGCCTGTGAAAACTGAAATGGATCTTCCAAAAGTAACTGGTTCCTAAGCAACAAATGAATGACCTTTTCTAAGGCAATATCTTTCCCCACATTTCTATAGCTTATAATCCTTATTTTTATTCATCCTGGCCTTTCAATCTATTCCTTCCATGTCTCCTTCACCTATATGCCTTTATATTTCCCAGATATTAGTTCACTTAGTCATCACAGATGAGGAAACAAACTCAGGGATATTAAGTGACCAGCTCTAAAGACATAATTTTGGGAAAATAAATCACATCCAGTCATAGATCATATTTTCAAACTTGTTAAAGTGTGATTTTCAACATGAGGTGAATTCTGGACTCACACGAATGAAAAATGAACAGGTCAAATATTGTATTATAATTAATTAATTGTATTAATTAACCCCTCATTAATTAAATGAGGAAACAGGTAAGATGTTAAAACTAGTTCAAAGGAGAATCCAAAGAACAGACACATTTATAGATCAGGAGTACTGAAATGGATTTGCAAACGTATGCAAAACTGGCTTCTTCTACAATAAGGGAGCCCCAGTTGAGTCTCCACAAGACAGAATTGATTTGCACATCTATAGAAAAGAATCATCTGCACTACTATCTGTTTTCTACAACTTAATTACTATCTTTACAGAGTTGCAAAACAGGCAAGCCAGACGAAAGTGCATATCCTATATAGGATCAGGTAATCCCTGGAAGCTATAGTAGTATAAGGGATTCTAAACTTTTACCTTTTTTTTAGAAACTTGTTGAATTTTCTTGATTCAAAAAATGAATGAATGAATGCCCTTGATTAGAATTCTGCCTGTGTTTAGGGTTAACTATTCACTCATTTGATAAATGCTATTTCTTACCTATTGTGTATATATATAAATACACACACACATATATCTGACCATGTTCTAGGTGCTGGAGAGAGTGTAGTTAACAAAACAGAAATAAGAAACATCCTTTCTTATAATCTAATGGGGAACGATAAAAAACAGGTAATTAAAGAAGTAAATCATGACTACGTGCTTTGCTAGACGGTATTTAATGCTCAATGGAGGAAAATAAAGCAAAACAAGTTGGAGAGAGTGAGGCTAAGATAGTGGAAGCTGGATTCTAGAGAGTATTTAAGAAAGTTTTCCACTAACAGGAAGCAGACATTTGAGCAGAGTCTTGAGGGAAATGAGGATCAGAGTTACTCAAATTGCCAGGAGAAGAGCTTTCTAGGCGAAAGAAGAGCAAGCGCAAAGTGCTGAGACAACAGCAGGCCTGGATGAGCATGAGGCCAGGAGTGGGAATAGAGGTGGGAGAAGGAGGCAGTGACTGGGTGATGGAAGGCCTTATGGGCCGCACTACAGACTTTGTATTTCTAAGTGCTAGGAGAAACCAATGACAGGTTCTGAGCTTGGCAGTGGAACCATAAGGCACACATTTTACAAGGCTAGCTTAGCTTCTCTGGGAGATGGGGGCAGTCAGGGAGGCTAGAGTAGTCCACTGGGAGATGATGGTGGCTTGGACTAGAGTGGTCACCATGGAGACATGAGAGGTGACTCGTGCTGTAATTTTAAAGGTGAGGCTAGCAGAGAATTTCTGCTCAACCACAAGAGTAGGAAATAACTATATAAAGCAGACACATAGAGTCCATTTGTATTCTTCAACATTTTTTCCTTACTCAAAGAAACAAACTTGTCAAAACACAAAAGTATCCTTAGATTATTTATATCATCTCCCATGAAGCACATAGAAGAACAACCTGTTGTTTGTGCCATTCTCTTACTAAGTTTATGACAAGGATGCTTGTTTGCAAACAAGAGAAATTTACTTTGACCAAGCTAAGCAGGAAAAGGGAAAACTGAAGAATATCTGTTACTTAGGGAAACTATGGGCGAGAAGGCTTGGACTAGGGTTTTTTAACTGGGTTTTTAAACTGGGAAGAAAAAGTAGACACAGCCAAGGTCCAGCCCAAGAAATGGTACTGCTACCACTAGTCCCAAAGGCAGTAACCACCGCGGTCACCACTTAAGGTTAACCATCGCTCACCACCTCTCTGCCTCTTTGCTTCACTTCCCTGAGATTCAAAGTTCTTGACAAGAAAATCAATCCTAAGGGTCAATGCTGGGTCACATGCCTGTAACCAGACCCCCAAGGCACAGGGTAAAGGAATATCTGCCCTGTTTCAGCGCCCATAGAGGAACACAGGGCCCCAATTCCTTAGAAGAATCAAGAAAGGGGAATTTCCTCAAAATCTGAAAGATGTCCTGATGCTGGGCAGCCAAACTCACACCTGCTCCCTTTAACTCCCAAAGGTGAGCCCATGGGTTCTTACTGTGGGTTTCTCAGTTTATAGATGGAAAGCTTTCTGCAAAATACAATTATGCTAGAAATTCACATTACATTCTTAGCAAAAACATTAATATTATGGTTTGCCAAAAGGAAGTACAAGTTGAAATTCATGTTATTTCTATTAGAAGTTAAACTGAAGTACATTTCTTGGCTGGCACACACACCTAAAGTAGAGTTCCCCCAATTCTAAAAAGCACAAGAGAAATTAAGTTTCCTAGAGTTTCTGTTGGGAAATAAATCAGAGAATAAGGGTTTTTATCTAAAACAGGAAAAATAAAGACAAAATAACTAAGTGAATACAAGAAATGAAACACCCCATCCGCGGGTGAGCCTCCAGGCCCCATGCACGGGTGCACCGCCAGGCCCCACAAGCCAAGCAAGCAAGATGATGACGTAACAGGAGAGTGATACAAGGGAGAGCCCAGACCAGACGCACTGAAAAACCAGGAACTAAGGTGGCGCAGGCAGTAGTAGGATGCCTCTCTCCCACATCGGAGGTTCCAATGATCGAATCCCAGTGAAGACAGGAGGAGAAGGATGAGAAGAGAGGGCAGGAAACGGACACAGAGAGTTGCCTAGCGAATGGACACAGAAACAGCAAAAACGGGGAGTGTAAAAATGGATAAAAGTAAATAAATAAACAAATCCTTAAAAAATGTATAGGGGAGGAAGATTCAGACTATAGTTAGTAATATTTTGACTATGCTCTTTCATGATTTGTTAAAAAATGTTTCACAACAATGAAGAATGTTTGGGGGCGGGGGGGCTGATGTGTGGGAGCCCTGTATGATGATATGCATGTTTGTTTTGTAAGATCACAATGTTTACTGAACACTTATAGTTTATGTATGTTCATGTATGAATGATATACTTCAATATATTGTTTAAAAAATAAAAAATAAAAAAAGAAGAAATGAAGAAATGAAACAATGAAAATAAGAATTACACTTATGCAATTATGTATCAAACAAGAATTATGCCAGAAGTTACACATTTTTATCAAATAACTGAGATCAGCATGCAGGTACAGAAAACAGAGGCTCTCTGGCCCTGGGTTAGAGGCTTTCCTGCCTGCGGAGAGAATTTTTCCTTGTAGCAATAATAGGAGTCTAGTTGGACCAAGCAGGGTTCCTGCCATTCATCAGATTCCTCTGGGAAACTTTTGTTAAAAATACACATTTCCAGACCTCACTTCAAAATTTCCTGTTTCAGTATATTTGAGTTGGAAATCTGTACTTTACAAGTTTTACAAAGATTTTAAAGGTCAGCCAGTTTGGGAGCTCATGGTTTAAGCCCTAAATGGCACCTAAAGAAATTTTTTAATTCAACTGCTCAAAGACAGACTCTTAGCATTTTCATGTTTACTTAGAGCATACAGTGGTACTCCTTTTATTGAGTCACAGAATATTGGAACGCAAAGATTTTTCTGGTCAAAAAGAAACCAGATGAGACAACATAACCAGTGTCCACACAAAGCCTAGTTCTCTTCTACTTTTCTCACTTCATGGCCTGCCTTCCATCAGAACATGGTTTGGCGAGTGTCTTTAAACATTTTTTACACATAATGTGTTTTGCTTACTATGTTGTTTTGTATTGGTTGATAGATATCCAATTTCTACCTATTTTCAGAAAGTACGCAAAGCGACATTTTAAAAAATGCATGCACAATGAGATAATAAATTTTAAAGAAGAAAAGAAATGGGAATGAAAGATCAAGGAAAAGAGAATGTAAATATGACAGCGATAATGCAAACACTTGGATTATCTCTTTTAGAGAGTTAGGACAAAAAAGAAAAAACTAGGCCATAAACTTCAGTGATGGTAAATGGCATGATTTCTTTCTCATTTTTTGTTTTCCTTCTTGTATCAAGCCATGAAATACTCAGTCGACATTAATGGCTGAGCTTCCTGTAATAACACTGGAGGCAATATCACATCCAGCTTTCATTGTATAATGCTACAAGCCTGCACATTTCAGGAGGAAATTTAGGAGATGACTAGAACCATGGAGAAAAGAAAGTGACCTGGACTGTGCACAGACATCATCACAAGGCTACGGCTTTCCATCAAACTTGAACAAGGTTTATTAAACCTTTCCTAAAAGGAATTTAGCTTTACCCTTGCTCTCATTTTTCAGATCTAACATCCAAGTTTAAATACTCTGAGTTTCAGTTTATCCAAATCTCTCTTATTCAGGATCCTTTTCACTTTTTCTCATAGGATATTACTTAGTATAGAACTGAAGAACAAATTCTTCAGTTCTTTCTGTTTCTCAGACTCCATCTTTCCCATTTTTGTTGTTGTTATTTTCCCCCAAAGCAATGTGGGAAATAGAAAAAAAAAGGAAAATAATCCAGTCCTACTCTCATAAAAAGTATGGACCTCCTGGCTTCCCTAGTGGGTTGCTGCTGTTATGACTGTTCCGTCTTCTGTGTAACTTGAATGGTTCTTGCTTTTAAAAATGTGTATCCAGTGTTCAGCATACTTCCCATGACTCCCTGCTGATAAAGCTTGAGAATAATTAAAGTATTTATATGAGCACTGCTGACTTCCACTTGCATTATTTGGACACACAAAAGAAAATTCCTGGCATTTCCAAGTCAAAATTGTGTAATCAAGTGACATAGTGTCAGTTGGAATCAGAATACCTTTACACCCAATTAAAATAAATGTGAAGTTGCTGTGTTTTCTTTTTCTATTACACGGTTTTCTTCAGGGAAATTAATTTCACTAGATTATACTTCAGTTTGGATTGATCTTTTAAGCCATGCAATCTGAAATAGCCATGCTGAACTATTATATTTGCTTATTTAAGTAACTTGGGAAAATGACCATATCTGGACAGGGTGATAGCCAACTCATTACTATTCAATGCGGCATTTTCTTTTCTTTCTTTCTTTCTTTCTTTTTTTTTTTCTTTTGCTTTAAGTGAAGTCTTGTCCCTTGACACATCCTCATTATGGAAATAAGTATAATATTGAATAAGCTAATGTCATTCTTTTGGAATTATGACATGAAAGAGAAGAATTATAGCAGGCTGGGAATTTTGATAGGGATGCATTTACAGAAGAAGTTGCCGTATTTGTTTTTATTGTGGCTAAAGCTCTAGTTTGGGAAAAGACAAAAAGGCAAGGAATTGGGGAGTCTCTGGATGAATGTGGATCTAATGAAGAGAATCCATTGGTTCCACAGGCCAGGGTAAGATTCCCACAGTCCTGAACAAACACTTCTCAGCCTATAATTTCTAAGTCTTTGTCTCCCTACTTTGGAATTCTGACTCCAGGCATGTTACCAAGCCAACTGGGTTCACTACAAACATCCAGTACAGCATTTTTTATCTGAAAGATCAAGACAACAATTCTGCGCCTACAAGAAAAGAACAACTAAAACCATCGAACAAGCATTAAAAGAACAATTCTAGAGATAGTTGCCTTTGAACTCCAATAATAGGCAACATTCAGTCCCAAGGTTTGAATTCTGAGCTAAAAAAATTCATTACCAATTGCCTTTCCTTGTAATTATATGAGCTGCTGGCAGCAAGTATTTTCAACAGCATTAATTTTGTCAAATGTAATATTTTACAATCATGTTGAATCCCACACAATGGCCATGTTGTAAATCAACTTTATAGACTTAGTTTTGTTTATCATAGAGTTCATTTATGAAATAGTAGTAATCTAAATTTTGCCTTGGCTTCATCCCAAACCACAGAAAATGGAATATTGTTTTACAAAAGCTTGTTCTGAAATATCACTTCCTGAATATAAAAGTATGCTGTTTGTACAGATACATTCCATAGACATGCGCATATACAGCTGAGAAAATAGACCTTTCCTTCTTTCTTTTAGCTGTGACCTGTGAAAAATTTCAGTTTCACAAGGGAAAAAAATGGAATTTCCATTTTTGTGTAAACACTTCATTTTCTGATGGTGTGGGAGCAATTTAAACTGAATCAGAACAGACACTATCAATTCAGAATAAATTTCTATTTGAAGAAGTTTGACCACTCTTATTTGTATGGACTTCATATATTCAAACCTTTGAAATAGCTTCTGGGATTCAGTCATTCTTTATCATGAAATCCACAACAAGCTATTTGGTTTTTATATGTTTGTTGTGAATGTGCATTCTATTCTTTTATTTTGCATTAGAAAGAAGAAAGAACTGTCTTTTTAACCAGCCATCCTTGTGGTCCATTTTGGGGAGGATTGAATGAGAATTGGATGTGACAAAAACCTAATATTACAACAGGAGTTCAGAGCAGCTTGTTTTTATCCAATGTGGACATTTTGCTTCTTCTAGAAAGCTTGTGAGAAATACTTTTCTTGCCAAAAAAGAAAAGATGGAAGAAATTTCACTGACAGAATGGAAGTTCTGGGGTTCTTCTTATAACTTAGATTTTAATGATTAATTATTCACTTATATCTACAGATAAGTTTCAATGCCATGCCAGCAAATTTTATGACAGAATCAATATACAGATCCATTTTGGTGTGTATTTTAATTTCAGATGGCTTTTAGATTTGACACAGTCAAGGGAATATTCTTACATGGGAAACTGAATAAACTTGGCAATTAATTTCTCTTTATTTGTAAATATAGTTGGCTTCTGTACATTGCCAACAAGATTTCAGATTATCATGAAGAGAATATTTCTATTCTTTAGGTCCACATTTTAATACTAGTTTCTGGTGACTAAGAGAAATGCATTAACCATAAGTAAATATGAATAATTCTTAACTAAAGGTAGATTGATAAGTTATGTTCTTAGGGGAAAATTTATATAAATCAAATATGATTTTTCTGTAGGGTTTATATTCACATCAAGACCTTGGTGACAAATTTTTTTAGAAAAGAAATAAAAACCACAAATTCTATGTTTAATTAATGATGAATAATTTGTATTCTGTATAGTATAATCAGGTTCATAAAGAAATCAATCAATTAAATATATTTTGTCAAAGAGATCTTAGAACAGGAATCATGCCTGAGTCCAGCAGCCAAAGGTCTCAGAAATATTTAGGCTAGGCAAGAGGGCAACGGAGGAAAGAGTGGAGGAGAGAGAAGATTTTATATGCCAAAGCACAAGAGGCAGTCCAACTGAGAAATGTAATTTGTGCCCTGCCTGCCTTTAGGTATACAAATAATAATATGGGGTACACTTGGTAAAAGGCTTTGGGGATGAACTAGCTGTAAGTCAAAATCTATCACTCTTATGCATATTAAGTTTTCAAAATGTAGAGAGGATGAAAGGAAAGTAGTATATGAAAGATGAATACCAAGAAACTCAATCTACTTTCAGAGGTCAGTGAATATATAAGGGTCTCTTGGTGGTATTTTTGGCACCAATAATACACAAGAGAAAGTGTGAAATTAGTATATATAGATTGTTAGACACGTACATATATGTATATATGTGTATGTATGTGTTTGTGTGTATGTATCACAAAAACAAACAAGCAACAACAACAAAAGAAAACACCACCACATACAAGCATACCCAAAGCTCCTAATTTGCCTCTGAAGAGTAAGAAAGAACTATGGTTACAGCCAAAGTATGTAGTAGGTAAGATTTTATCTTTTTTAAACATTATCCAATTTATCATTATGTAATTTATATATGGTTAAAACACCCAGGGGGCGGATGTGGCTCAAATGGTTGGGTGTCCGTCTGCCATATGGAGGGACCTGGGTTCAATCCCCGGGACCTCCCAGGAAAATTAAAAAATATATATATATATATAGAAGGCCCATGGGCTGCCAGGCCCCGGGAGCCGTGCAGCAAGATGATGATGTAACAGGAGAGAGACGCAGGAGAGAGTCAAGACGAGATGCTCCGAAAGCTCCGAAAACCAGGAACCGAGGTGGCGTGGGTGGCAGGACGCCTCTCTCCTACGTCGGAGGTCTTCAGGATCGAATCCTGGTGAAGACTAGAGGAGGAGGATGAGAAGAGATGGCAGAAAACAGACACAGAGACTTGCCCAGCGAATGGACACAAAACAGCAAATGGGGAGGGGCAGGGCTAAAATGGATAAAGTAAATAAATAAATCTTAAAAAAAAAAAAAAAAAACATGAACCATTGGTTTGGCTCTGCAGCTCTGAGAGTTGGCCATTAAGAATGTAGTTTGAGGGGACGGATGTGGCTCAAAAGGTTGGGTGTCCGTCTGTCATATGGAGGGACCTGGGTTCGATCCCCAGGACCTCCCGGTAAAATATAAAAAAATTAAAAAATAAAAAAAGAATGTAGTTTGATATATCGGTGCATAATTTATGTCTTTAAATGTAGTGTTAGTACTTCCAGGTTGATATTGCTTTCCCAAAAACTTATATTTAAACTCTTCCTAAGCATACATCCATTACCCAGCTATCTTTAGGAATCTTTAGAAATTAAAAGAGAAAGGTGAAGAGCTGGTGTAGCTCAGTAGTGGAGTGCCTGCTTAGCATGTACAAGGCCCCAGGTTCAATTCCTGGGACCTCCTAAAAACTAGTAATAATAATAATGGGCATGGTTCAGAGGGAAAAACAGAGCTGATGTGGTTACATCGATAGAAAAAAGGTGTCATAGATAAAAGAGAAAGGGAGTATGGCTTAATACTTTTGTTTCGCTTGTAAAGAAACCTTTCTGTTAAATGAAGACATTTCATAAGGGAAAAAAGCTTACTTTGGATACCTATTTCTAATGTTAGGCAATGGTATATCCCCACTGAACCATAAACCATCAAATATTAAGTATTAAATTATACGTGTGTGTGTGTGAGAGAGAGAGAGAGAAGGAGAAAGAGAGAATGACCCATTTCCCATGACCCATTTCAGTTTTCAGTTTTCACTGGTAGGCAAGGCAAGACAGAACACCTTAAAAGGTGTGATAAAAAAAAAATTAAAATTAAAAAAAATAAAAAAGGTGTGATGCCCATGGCCCTCTTCTGACAAGAGTAGCCTCATTCACAGATCACATGAGCCCTGCCATCCTGATGACAGCACCTGAACCAAGGCAGCCACCATCACATGTCCTGCAGTCCAGGTGTCAGACTGGCACACAAATCAAGCTAGTCGATGAGCAAGTTAGGAGAAGCAGCCTTGGAAGACCTAAGTGCTGGTCATTGTTTTTCATGCTTTAAATATATTATTTTTACTTCTCCCAAGACTCCACATATCATTATCCCCACTTTACAGACTGAAAAAACTGACAAGCAGAAAGAGTTAAGCAATTTTCCTGATATCATGTACCTAGGGAATGGTTAAACAGGGATTCACAGCAAGCTCTGCTTGACTCCACAGCTGTTCAACTAATTATTTTAGCCATGCTGTTAAAGATTATCAGCTGTAAGTAGATTATTATCTGTAAGTGGAAGAAGTCCAGAGGTTCTTTGGTCAAATTCTAGAATGGAAAATTCTTGAGATTGTCAAGAATCAAGGATTGTATCTTATTTATCTCTACATTCCTTATGGAGTCTAACTCAAGAGTGTTAGCTTGGGAGATGTTCAACGATGGTTACATGGGCTGTTCATAAATTGGAATGTTTTCTTAGGTTGCTTCAATTAGAAATGTATTTGAACAATACCATGGTGTAAATACCAGATACACATCTAAGATTCATTGCTAGAGATTTTACAGTAATGTAACAAAGTCACTAACTACATGTTATAATCATTTACTGCACCCTAATTTATTACTTTGTTAAGAGATAAATTAATCCGTTGGCCAATTGCACTCTTAAAATGGCTTTGACCTTGGCATCCCTGAAACCCAATTTAGAGTAAACTTTTTAAAGATTGTAGACAGCATCTGAAAAAATAAAAATAAAATACCTTATCATATGTCTGATTTAAAATGCAAACATCAGCCTAAGGAATTTAAGAATGAGCCATCAAAAGTCAGTAGATCCATTAATGAGGGCCTCCCACGTTTGCCAAAATGAAACAAAATCTAATAATAAGAAAACTTCATGGAGCCAATGTGGCTCAGTGATTGAGCACTGGCTTTCCACATACGAGGTCCTGGATTCAATCCTCACCACTGGTACCTCAAAAAAAAAAAAAAAAAGAAAGAAAGAAAACTTCATGTAATATGTTATTATTTACAAAGCATTTTCCTAAACTTCTCAACTAAGGTGCTTGCCCTTCATAGCAGAAATCAAAAGATAAATATTCTTAAAAGTCAAGTTTATAAAACATTTTATTAAAGCAAACATGGGCATCTTATGGACTAAAAAGGCAAAATATGTGTGCATTTTTGAGACTTACCCCATGTCAGATTTAGGAGTGCTCTAGAAATAACAAATGTGAACATGGGTTATTGTATGTCAAATGTATAATATAGGGATGTAGTTTTAGTCACTCTCAATCTACTTCCTGTTAACCAATTGTCTTAATTTGCCAGAGTTGTTATGGCAAATATCACACAAGGGGTTATCTTAAACAACTGGAATTTATTGTGTGCTCACAGGTTTAGAGGACAGAAGTCCAAAATCAAGGTCTCAACAGGCCATGATTTCTCTTGAAGTCTGTAGTTGTCTGATCCTGCTTACTGCAGTCCTTAGGTTACCTTGGCTTGTATCTCTGCCTGTCACATAGTACACATGGTGCTCGCTCTCTCTCTCTCTCTCTCTTCTCCTACTCTTCTATAGACTGACTACATCTGAATTTCCTCTGCCTTATATGGACTCCAGTCATATGAATTATGGCCCTCCCTGATTTAACTTGGCATTATCTAAATAGAATTTTAGAAGATCTTATCCACAAATTACTCCATATGTTAACTAATAATAGGATCTTCAAAGGTGTCATGTACAAATGGGTTCACACCCACAGGAACACGGATTAAGATGTGAACAGGTCTTTATGGGGGGACATGATTCAATCCCCAACACCACCTCTTCTAGTAGTGAACATTCTTGTTTCTCTCTTTAAAGCATGACATGTTTACTTTCCATAAAATGTCATAAAAATCTAGAATTAGTGATTCTCGAAGTGTGATTCCTGAACCAGGAGCATCAGCATCGCTTGTAAGAAATGGAAATTCTTGGACACTACTCCAGAGGTACAGTTTCCAAAACTCGAGATGGGGCTGAGCAATCTATTTTAACAAGCTCTCCAAATGAATCGACATTTGAGAACCACTTATCTGGATAGATTCTATTTACATGTTTCTTCTCAATTGTCTATAAACTCTCACTTTACTTGAAAGAAACAAAAACTGGAAACTGTAGACCATGCATTATGAGTGTGTGCAGGAAAAACCATACCGAATTTCTCAATCCATGCAAAATCCCTGGTGCCTTCATAAAAGATTGCTGGATGGACTTTTAAAAATATCTATGTATTATTTTTCATATAGTCCCACTTTAGCAACTTTTTTAATTGACCAACTCCTAGGCTGTTTCCAAGTATGTTCCCACTATTTCTATAGAAAAGTAAAGATAGATGATGGATAGATAGATAAATAGATGATAAATTGATTAGATAGATAGTAGATAGATAACATGGAAATAGACATAGGTGAACTTGATATATATGTGTGAACTAAGGCTATAAACACACTTTTCCAAACCCCTTAAGAGGCACAGAGATATGTTGGTTTTAAATATATAATATATATATTTCAAATATATTGAAGTATATCTTGGGAAATGAAATAAAGAAATAATGGTCTTGAGAACTAAGAAAGAACCAGCTGTCTGTCAGTTCAGCCTTAGAACACAGATAATCTGAGGGAGCTGCCTCTGAGGGAGCTGCCCCTGAGGCATGTGGAGTGACACAGAACCCCTCCTAGGCAGAAAACACAGCACCTAGGCCTTTAGGACAAGCTTCTGGCTATTAATTTCTCAAATCAAGGCTATTCCTAACCGAATTTAAAATAAAATAAAATAAAAAGCTTTGTGTAGGCCACCTCAGATGTGAAATGCTTCAGGGACAGTTCCACCTGAGAGTTCTCTAAGGATTGTTCATTCTGGCTTGGAGCATGCCTGCCACTCATGTGGAACTCCTTCCTTCACCAAGATCTAGTGAGAAAACACCATAACTCCCTGTGTATCCTCTGGAGACTCTCCATCACCATTTCCAGCTCTTAGAGAAATCACAAGCCTCCCATCCCTCTCTCTGAGCTCATCTTTTCCTGCCTTGGGTACAGTACCACCTTCTATGAGGAAAGTTAAGCTCTTTGACTAGTGGATTGAAATCATCTTCCACTGCAAGTGGATAAGCAAACTAGTCATTTAGAATTCAGTGTGCTCCCTACAACACAATTATATTTTAAAATATTGTGAAGTCAAGAGAAGAAATTAAAAACAACAAAAACTTTTGGTCAAGCACTTGCAGAATCTCCCCAACACACTGAAATCCTGAAAGAAGGTTTGCACCATGGGTTATGAAGGAGGGGAGGAGAGCAGAGTGGGAGTAATATTGACAAATGGCTAGAACTTAAAATTTCTCTGCCATTAGGCTTTTTATCTTAACCACATTCCCTTCAAAAGAACTGTGAGAGATTACTCATTATGGCTTCAAAGATATCCTAACCTTATTTAGTAGCTGGTTTTACAGCATTGCAAGAGAAAACTGTTTCTGTTAGTACTAAGTGCTCAACACTCTTTAAGTGGGCTTTAGGGAACAAAGCCTTCTGATTACCCAGGTGTCAATCTCCTTCTCCCACAAGCCTGGCTTCCTGCATTGCTTTCACTTCCTTCTCCTGCACTATAAGAAGCAGAAAAGTACATTGCATCTGAATTTGAGTTTTGAAAATTATATCTTTCCAGATTAGAACATACATTTTCCATGGTTTAAATGGGGCAGTAGGTCACAGAGCTAGGATTCAGCACTTCTTGTTCCAGACTTGCTGTACTTCTGAAGAGGGGAGGGGAGGGGACATCCAAGTCACCTCGCTGGTGCTGACTTACCTTTACCTGGTGAATGTCTATAAAGCTGTATTTCTTGGCGGAAATTATATTAAATCGCACTCTTCACAGTCGTCATTTTATATTTATTTTTCACAAAATAATACAGAATGTTAACTAAAAGAGCCTGAAACCAGAAAAGGTGTTAATTACCTATTATGGGGCAAAGTTATCTAAACCCACAATAAGTGGTAGAGATTGTCATTAGCGGGTTGCATAGGGCAGTGTTGGTATGTATATTGAGCTTCAAAAGCTGATTTCCCATGTTAATTTTAGAGAGAGTGGCAGGAAAGAAAGCCAACACTGGACAAAAAGGAGAAGCAAAAAGAAGTCCTTCGGATGGCCAGCTATGCAGGGGAGTAAGAAGAGATAAGTCAGAGGAGCAGCTGAGCAGTCTGAGGAGGCAACTGTTTGAAAAAGCTGAAAATAGATAATTTGGGGGACAAATGTGGCTCAAACAGTTGGGCGTCCATCTCCCATATGGAGGGACCTGGGTTCGACCCCCGGGTCCTCCCGGTAAAAATAAATAAATAAATATATATATATATATAAATAGTTTAATCTGTGGATGGATGAAATTGTGTGTGAAACTCATTCCATGACATTCTTAGTAGAGTATTATTGATGGTGGAGAGAGGGAAATTTGAGATTGGGTGCCAACAAGAAGTATTTTGGCTGAGTATCTTCAATGTGTTCAAGGGAGGAGAGAAGAGAACAGGAAGGCTGAGGAGCAGGTGCTGGCAAGAGCTGTGCTAGGAAGCAGCCCACACAGGGCCAAGGTTGGGGCAGGTTTCGAAGGGGAGTGAGAGCATTTCTGGCACCGATGCATAGCAAAACACAGCAGGATTTGGCAAGAAGAGTCAGGTGTGAAAAAATAGAAGGAAAGATAATTGAAAGATAAGAATAAGACTTTAATTTGGTAGCCAGAAGGAAAAAGCAGTCATGCAGATGAAAGGAAAAGATAGGAAAATGGAAGATGTTCACAATTTAAAATATTAAATTAGAATTTAATTATCAATTTAGTAGTATGCTAAATCTAATGGCCTAAATCTCTAAAAGTTCTAAAAGTTAAGCAGCCCGGACAAGGAAACAGAATTCAAAAAATAAATAAATAAATAAACAAAACAAAACAAAACAAAAACCTCCCAATTCTCTTCTCACAAGGCAAAGGCTCTCTTTCATCTAACCACATACATCAACACATTTAGGCGGTTTGTTGAGGTTTATTTTTCTCCAAACTTTGGGGCATTTGTTTGAAATCTTCATTCATGACTTTAAAGCCCCCTCATATATGCTCCTATAGAAAACATCATGTGCTGTAGAATTACGAATAAGTAACAACACGCAATAGAGATCAATGCTTTTGCTACCCTAACAAAAGTTGAGTTTGGTGAGCATCATTCCACCAAATAAATCATGTGTTGAGGTGTTACATCCCACCAAATAAATCCATGAAAACGGATGTTTTTTTCCGCAGAATATTTTTGTCTCAAACTCTTGACATATATCAGAAAATAGATTTCCTGTGTTCTGCAGCATGGATCTTAGCACCATGTTGGTGGTCTCTGTTTATTGTTTTGTGTAAGTTTAGAGGTGGGGGGGATGGTATTGTTTGCAAGAATAAAATCTTTAAAAAAAAAAAAAAAAAGGATTCTTCTCTTTCATTTAAGTTAATAACATACCACATGTATTTGTCAATCAAATTAAAATTACTGTCAGCCCATAATGCATTTTAGTTTAGCCAATATCAGTCAGTCCTGATTTATTTGCTTAATACAATTCTAATTGAGTTTCAGGCTGCTCTTCTTCTTTCAGCTGTTAACCGACCAAGTACATCTTTAATTTCCAAGACCAATGGTATGGTGGCGGTTGAGAGAAAAAGTGATTTGCATAAGGCCCCAGAAGGGTGCCAAAACTCTTCACGCTTTAAACAACAGCCTTTATTATTCTGTAAGTGGATGTGTTGAATTTTCATGCTTTTGTTTCCAGTTCAGCCCTGACAGAAAAGAATAAAGTAGATTTTGCCAGCACCCCTGCTGTGCCCTGGGGGAGAAATTCAATGTGCCTCATTTGTCTTAATTGGAGAACCGCCCTCAGCACCAGCTTTTTCTATGAATACATTAGCATAACAGACAGAAAATTCAAGCCCACTTTTGTAGTAGTCTCCCCTCCAGCTCACCCCCTCAAACCCCTCCTACTTTTAAGACTAATAAAAACTGCAAGGGAGGAAAAGTGCGTGTTTCATCTGGTTTTCTTATAGTTGCTGTTGTAAAATTCTCTGTATGGGAGAGATGCATCAAGCTTATTTTATCTCTCCACTGTTATCAGAGCCAGTCGTGAAAAATGTGATAAATATCACCCATGACAGAGAGCTGAAAGCATCTCTTTATTCTTCATAATGTGCTAATCTTATATACTTGTTCTTTGGTTATTCTGCTTTTTCAGAGGGGAGAGTTAGTTTTACACAGATGAGAATTTGTAGTAGCTATGAATGAATCAGAAAAAAAATTCTTTTGAGGTGAATTTATTAACACTAAAACAAACGCAGTTATCTCAGTCAAAGCAAGGTTTTAAACCCCGTGTCAATTCATTCGAGAAATATTAAATTCATCTTCACGTTTTTCATATTACGAAAGAGCTCTAAATCTGGACAAACAATATGTGCCGTGTAAATCATTTCCCTAACCTAGCCTCTTTCAGCATCAGATTGAACTAATGGAATTTAAAGGTAGGTTTTTCTAAAGAAATATTTCATTTGCATGTTCCCAGGACTGGTATTAATTCTCTCATCACATCTGTTAAACCTGCTTGTCATTGCCAGAATGTGAAAGAGATGGAAAACACTGAGAGATGTAATTTCTTAATAAAACGTGGTGTACATTCTCTTGGAAAGATGGCTTCTTTTCAAAATAAAAAATAATGAATCCATATTTTGTACTGATTTTTCTCCAGCAGGCCTAATTTACCTCGTCAGTCACACACCACTTTCACTGGAACCCTTCCAGGGATTTTAAATCAGGTTTTTTGGTTGAGCTTGCTTTGTTTTGGATTATTTGTATGCCCATTTAAAAATTAAATACCTTTTGGATCAGGCCCTGAGGGGTAAATGGAAGGCAAAATAATTGTGGAATAATAATTTTGAGATGCCTAAGTTTCTATGGCCTAGAGAGAACCAAACAATTCTTACTTCTATGTTAAGTTCGAATTTTGTCGCCAATTGCAAATGCTTGGTACAATTCATCAGAAGCATGAAGGCAAAGCTGCGGGATTGTCTTCTTCCCTTCAGCTTTCCTTCTCTCTTCTTTCACATTCCACTTAGCCCCAACAAACATTCCAAGAGGCTGTGGCGAGTTAATAAGTTTTGGAGCCCAGGAATAAAATGTTTGCTCTCTTGTGTAAATGAATCTAAAAAATAACTGGTTGGCTTGATCTGTCCTGTGAGAGGATGTCAGCTTTACACTTTACTAGTGGTTTCATTTACATTATAAAAATGACAAGCAGTTTACTGGGGTTTATCAGATAATCCCTGCTGCTTTCTAAACAAAGCTTGCAGCCACTCTGAGAGTTTTTCCTTCAATCCTCCTTCCCCAACTCACTTTGACATCTGATCTGGGGTCTGAACTCACACCTAATTCACGTCCCTCAGCCGGTCCTGTTGAATCTCCCTCCATCCCATAGTATTTGTTTATTTTCTTCAAATAAATAAGCACACACACTCAAGGAATCTTGTATTTGCTACTATTCTATCAACAATCAAAAAATCCTTAGAGGTGGAATTGAGAACTGAATTAAAGATTTCCTCTGGAGATTGTTGCTGCTGTCAAGTATATTTTACTACTAAAGATTTTTATTAATGTTTGCTGTTTTGAGAGTAATATGTGCTCACTGAAGCAAAATTTTTTAAAAATTCTGAAATCATGAAAGAAAGTATAAAAGCCACTCGTATTGCTTTATTCAGAGACCCCACATTCTTCACACCCAAAATAGGTAAACTGGTATTTTGAAACATATGGACATGGTACTTTTGTGTTGCAAAGTGACCTGCATACCTCGTGTCAATTGGCCAAACTGTCCTAGGTGGAGAGCTGCCAGTCTGCTTTAATCTGATTAGGAAGATTAATCTGTTGTTGACGTGAGCAGAGTAAAGGAAGACTGCTTTGTGGTAATTCATCCTTTTTTTTTTTGTACGATCATTCTCTCTAAAAATCAGTTTTCCCCACAAAAAAATTAGGCATTGGTAGTAATGACTCTTAAAAATCAGTCTTAAATCTTTGAGCTGAACATGGGCCAGCTGGGCCCTGAATCTCATCGGAGTTGCAACATCTACTCCCCAGTTCATTGGTCTCACCCAGGACAATTAACATGGAGGTGATGATGGACAACTACCATACCAAGGAACTGAGAGAGTCTACAACTACAAGCAAGAGAGTCCCATCCATTGGCCCTATGGGATCACAGCCCCCTCTCAATTAGAGGTGGAGTAGGCATCACCATCCCAGAATCCTCAGGATTGGAGAATGAACTATGGACTAAAGTAGACTAACTGGTATTCTCCTATAGACTTATTGTGATTCTAGCAATGGAAAAACTTATATCATTGATGTGGAGGCAGTAGCCACTGGAGGTTCTGAGGGGAGGGAGAGGGAAAAACAGGTGTAATACAAGGGCATTTCTGAGACTTGGGAATTGTCCTGAATGACATTGCTATGACAAATACAGGCCATTTTAAATCTTGCCATAACCTACAGAATTGTGTGGGAGAGAAAGTAAACTACAATGTAAACTTTAATCCATGCTTAGTGGTAATGCTCCAAAATGTGTTCATCAACTGCAATGAATGTACCACACTAATTAAGGATGTTGTTAATGTGGGAAAATGTGGGAAGTGTGGGGAACTGGGCATATGGGAATCCCGTATATTTTTTATATGACATTTGAAGGGGAGAGTCAAGTAAGGTGGAGGAACAGAGAGACGGGAGGTTAATTCTCCCCATATCGACAAAGTATAAATTTATCTGGAGTAAAAATAATCCTGCTGTTTCACCAGAGCCTGTTGTTGTGGGCATTATATGGGTAAAGGGTAAGTAGGTAGTTTGATGAGAAAACAGGTCTCCAGGTGACATGTCTCACAGAGCAAACCTCTGCCTCTGGGTTTCTTGAGTGAATCAATACTTAGAAGTGTGGAATTTCAAAAGTCATGTAAATGTTTACATGGAACAATCTGGGATAATTGACTTTGAAAGCACTCTTTTAATCTATACAAATTTGTTTAATTACTAGAAGTTCCTTACATGGTCAAAATACAAAAGCCAAACAATACCAAATTGGAAGAAAAAACAAGAAAATGGCACCTAGTAGGATCAGATTTAAGTGAAAATATTTCTGGATTTAAATAAACAGTTCAAATAACAATGATTTAAAATTGCACATGATAATCATTTCTGTTAAAGTTACAAAGATATGTAAGTGCTAACTTAGCATGGCATGACAATTTAACAATAAGATGTGCCACTTCCTGTAGTAGCAGGCATAATGAGGTGCTGAAGAGGAAACACATATTTGCTTTCTACACTGACATTTCTCACTTTAGGGAGTTTGTAACAAATTACCCAAACGGGAATCTCCTTTTTATTTAAGGAATATCCGAGCTATTGTTATTTCTTACTCAAACTTCTTTGGAAGTTACTGGTTGCATATTTACTTTCTTGACTGATAACTTCTTTGCATGTGATTCTAAAGACTTAGCCAACAGAAACTGGGAGAGTCCCTTTAAGTAGCCTTTGGTTTACCTGTCAACTCTTTTCAATGATTTATCTGTTCTCAGAAAAGAGAAGGAATGCCAGCTCATGAATGATGGCTGTTAAGTAATCATCTCTTTTAGGCTTTAACCTTAGACTGGTTTTGAAAAATCAAGACATCTGTGGGAGGTGTGCAATTGTGCTGAGCATTTCCCCTGTGGAAAACCAACTAGTCCCCTGCAAGAAAGCGAGGAAGAAGCAGGGCCAAAACAGGGGCAATGTGGCCTGGGTCCGGTGTCTGAACATATCGAAGATGGATCAAGATTCTACAAAGCAAAAAAAAAAAAAAAAAAGATTCTACAAAGCAGTGTTATTTGGTCAGTGAATGAAATCAAGGGATAAAGAGATAAACTGTCACTGTTGCCAGCAGCCCTCTAGATTTTTCCCCAAAAGAAAAAGAGAACAGGGGAGGAGAGTAAGAGATCATATAAACATATCCACCTGAATATGGAGAGAAAAACAACACCAAAACAACAGAAGGGACACAGGTCAGGTAGAGCAATTGCTAAAAGTTACAGTAATAAAACTTTGAGGGGTACGAGAGTGCTAAAGAAGCTAGGGTGGTGTCAGGGAAAGACAGTGCAAGGTGGGTGGTAGGCAGAAACACGTGAAAAACCTAAGATGAGAGTAAACTCTCTTTAGATTCCTTGAGTTGTGACCCTGCTGTCCTCATTCATTTGAATATATCGCTCACATCTGTATCACAGAGCCTGTCCTGGGAGCTGACCTAAAATGGAATGAAACATAAAAAATCAACTGGTAAAACTCCCACAGGGACTTATTAACCAGCTGGCTAAAGATGAGGCTCAGATATGAGAGCTTGTAAAGTTAGGCAACCCCTGAACTCTTATCTAGCTACACCCATTGATTCGCATGGGTCCCAGCAACCTCAGGCTATAGAGCTTGAGGCCTGTTCAAAACCTGGGTTCAGACATACACAGATGGAGTGTGAAGATAATGGGGGTCAGATTTCGGGAGAAACAATGGAATCCCCTGGTGGGGGAGGGAACAGACAAAGGAGTTCTGTGTAGGAGACCAGATGTAGGCACAGGTATTAAGAAAGAGGAATAGTGAACCAAATACCCAGTGAAGTTGGACTTGAACCCATCTTGACCCGAAACTCTGTGTATATGTACTGGGCAAAAGAAGGCTTTATGTGGTTGTGAGAAAAGAAAATGAGAAGAAGGTGTGCTCCTACTGTGTGAAGATAAAAGCCCATAGACTCAAAAGCAGGCAAAAATGTCAAGGAACTCAGAGGTCAAACAAAGACATCAGAATTCCTGAAGGTTGGGGCTTACGAGCAGGTAAGCAGCACCATTCAGGTGGCCTGGCCCAGCAGTGGTGATGTAGTGCGACAGTACTGGAAGCACCACTGGGGTCAAGCTGAGCAGCAATAGAGCATAGGAACAGCAGGGACAGGGAATGGCAGGTAGTGGTATAAGGAAAGGGAGAGAGCCAAGATCCTGTCCAAGTGGAGTTATTGATAAAAATGTGAAATTGACCTTACCAAGGAATCATAGACTATTGAGGCCTCTGGGCTGATTTGATGTGGACATACTATGTATTGTTGGAACACAGAAGGGGGGCCAGGGTGGGCCTTCATGAATGAACATAAGAAATGGAAAAGCTCCAAATTTCTACTTCATTCCTACCTGGAGGTTGAAGATGATGCATCTGCAAAGGTTTGATATTCGTGTATGACCTGTGAATAAGAAAGGATTGCCACATTAGGTTAAAAAGTCCACTTCTCCCTCCCACGGTTTCCAAGAAATGGTTTTGATTCACCCCACAGTCTAGTAGGTATTTAACCAAAAGAAGGATTCATCACTTATATATACACTTTGTTCATCCACAGTGCAAATAACTTCTTTTCCAGGATAAATCTTGCCAACTATGACCAAGTCTCTTTTGGTAAATATAAATGAAAAAATTGAGGCAGTGTGTGAAATCTGACCATCATGAATTTTCCTGGATTTTAAAAAAGTGTATTATATCTCAGATTCATGCTACTGCTATCTACTTCATCAAATTCTTCAGAAGCCATAATGTTTTAGTCTGCTAGGCTGCTAAAATACAATATACCAGAAATGGGTTGGCTTTTACAATGGAAACTTATTATCTTATAAACTTAGAGTTTCAAGGCTGAAAAAAATGTCCAAATCAAGGCATCCTCAGGAGATGCTTTCTCCCCTAAGACTGGCTACAGTCTATCCTGGACTCCTCTGTTATATGGCAAGGCACATGGCGATGTCTGCTGGTTTCTCCCTTCTCTTCTGGGTTTCATTGCTTTTAGCTTCTCAGCTTCTGTGGGTTTCTCTCTGTCTCTCTATATATATATTAATACCACTTTTAAAGAACTCCTGTAGAAGGATTAAGACTCACCCTGGGTCACACCCTACTGAAGTAACCTAATCAAAAGGCCTTTATAACTGAAGTAACTTAATAAAAAGTTCTCACCCAAAATAGGTTCATTCCAACAGGAATGGACCAGTTTTAAGAATATAATTTTCTGAGGTACATACAAACTCAAACTACCACACATAGAAATAAAAATATGAATGTGGCATTATATGTTGTTTTCTGGTCTTATGAAAATACCATGCTTTTTAAAAGTTTTTTATTATGGTAATTAATATACAACATAAAATTTCCAATTTTAACCATTTTCAAGTATACCACTCTGTGGTATTAGTTACATTCATAACATTGTGTTACCACCACCACTACCCATTACCAAAACTTTTCCATCACTTAAAACAGAAACCCTGTACCCATTAAGTAATAAGCCCCCATGCTCTACCCTAACTCTCAGCCCTGGTAACCTGTCGTCTAATTTCTATCTCAATGAATTTGCATTGTCTAGTTATTTCATATAAGTGAAATCATACAGTATTGGTCTTTTTTGTATCTGGCTTCGTTCATTCAACATGATGTCTCCAAGGTTCATCCATGCTGTAGTATATATCAAAACGTCATTCCTTCTTATGGCTGAGTAATATTCCATAATATGTATAAACACCATTTTGATTATTCATTTATCTGATGCTGGACCTTGGATTGATTCCACCTTTTAGCTAATGTGAATAATGCTGCTATGAACATGAGTGTAGAACGTCGGACGACGTAACGAGGGAACGCAACGGAGGCAGGCGGGGGCCGCTGTCACCATGACCAGCGCCAGCTCGCCCGCCAGAAGAATATGAAAAATCAGAGCGACTCAGTTAAGGGAGAGCGCCGAGATGACGGGCTTTCTGCTGCTGCCCGCAAGCAGAGGGACTCAGAGATCATGCAGCAGACACAGAAAAAGGCAAAGGAGAAGAAGGAGGAACCCAAGTAGATTTGTGGCTTCGTGTCCAACCCTCTTGCCCTCCACCTGTGTGCCTGGAGCCAGTCCCACCTCGCTCGCGTTTCCTCCTGTAGTGCTCACAGCTCCCAGCACCGATGGCATTCCCTTTGCCCTGAGTCTGCAGCGGGTCCCTTTTGTGCTTCCTTCCCCTCAGGTAGCCTCTCTCCCCCTGGGCCACTCCTGGGGGTGAGGGGGTTACCCCTTCCCATTGTTTTTTATTCCTGTGGGGCTCACCCCAAAGTATTAAAAGTAGCTTTGGGGGGGCGGATGTGGCTCAAATGGTTGGGCGTCCGTCTGCCATATGGAGGGACCTGGGTTCGATCCCCGGGACCTCCTGGTAAAATAAAAAAAATATATATATATATATATATTTTTTAAAAAGTAGCTTTGTAATTCAAAAAAACAAAACAAACAAACAAAAAAACATGAGTGTATTTACCGTGCCTTTTTTTTTCCCCCACAAGAATAATGTTGTTTTTTTTTATTTCATTTCAAGCTCACTGACCCTTTGTTAAGAACCCTTCTCTATAGGCTTTACCATATCAAGTAAAGCTTGAGCAATCAGAGGAATCACCTGCTTAACTGTTGTTATTACACTGTCAAATTCACATGGTTATTTGACTTCCATACTGTACCATGACTTTTTTTTTCTTTTTTAACAGTTTATTAATTGTAATTTGCATCATAAAATTCATTTATTTTAATTGTACAATTATTCAGTGGTTTTTAGTAAGTTTACAGAGTTGTGCAACCATCAACAGAACCCAATTTTAGAAAGTTCCCGTCACCCCAAAAAGGTCATTGGGCCGTTTGCATTTACTTCTCACTCCCACCACCAGTACCAGGCAACCACTAATCTGTCTTTATTAACTACTTTGTACCATGACTTTTTAACGATTTTTTTTTCTCAAGATAATAGGAAAATAAAAAACACACCCACATTTTGGTACCCAATTGATTTTTTCCCCCAAGGACAAGTGAAGGCCCATTGAAGATCTGACTTTAGTATATGCCAGTAACCTGAGTTAGTTAGGTTTAGCAATAATACCAAATGAATATTCATTATCCCTGATTTGTTCTAATTTAGTAGTTAGATACCATTTGTAGACAGTATGTCATTTAGGTTGAGTTGTAGGCAACATAAACCAATTCTGATTTAAGCAAAAAGGAAGTCTGTTAGATGTAAGAGACAGGGCACAGAATTGAAGACAAGCTCCTAGTCTTTGAAAGGACAGGATGAAGGATACCTAAATTTTAGAGATCTAGGGAGCATGACCCAATGGCCACTTTATTTAGGATATGACTATTGGGGTATATCACAACCTCAGTACCCAAACTCCCACTAGAGAGAATCAGATTGGCCAAACTTGGGTCAGGGGCTATTTGATTAACAGTCCCACCAAGATGGCAAAAGACGGGGCAGTGACAGTTTTTCAAGAAAAGCATTGGAGTGGGGAGCAGATGTAGCTTAAGTAGTTGAGTGCCTGCTTCCTATGTACAAAGTTCTGGGTTCAATCCCAGGTACCTCTTAAAAAAATAAAAACCAAACAAAGCAATGAAAAAAACCAACTGTCACTGGGGAGCAGATGTAGCTCAGCAGTTGAGCACCTGTTTCCTATGTACGAGGTCCTGGGTTCAATCTCCAATACCGCTTTTTAAAAAAAGAAAAAGAAAAGCATTGGGTGTTGTTAGGAAAATGAGAATGGACACTGGACAGAAAAAGCAATAGATGTCCACCAGGAAAAACTGCCTGGACTATACTTGTGTAAAATACTGTGTTGAATATTCATTATGGAAAGGTGAGAGTATTATTAGTATTACCACTGACAGTAGCAAATTTCACCCTGCTTTTGTTTTCCCTTAAATGACCTCCAAGGAGACCCTCAACCTCTGAATACATATTTTAAATACCCAGTAAGAAGGATGCTGACAATGGTACTGAATATCTGCCTAGCTAGCCACGTTGAAATATTTGATTTGCTATTTGCCAACTTGGAGGATTTAGGTGTCCTTTTCCTGGTTTTGTCCTGCTACCACTGCCACTTTATCACTTTCCTAATTTTCAGGATGCTCTTCACTCATTCTTCATTTCCACCCAAATTTACTCTACATAATATACTCTGCAGCCCGAGTCTCCCAGCAATGCCAGACCCATAGCGATGGTGACTGAGTTTTAGTGCTAATGGAAAAGCAATTTTAATCAACATGGAAATAACACTCCACCCTAACTATTCTCTAACCCTTGATGCCAGGTACTATGCCTCAGTTATGGTCATGAGGCTTGGTGTTGGTCTGATCTTGTAGCTCCTAGCAAAAAAAAAAAACTATTCTTATGATGTAATCAAGAAAAGGCTAGGTCCAGACAGAGCAGCATTTCAACTACTCTTGCATGGGTATTTTGAGGGCTGGTCTGCTTTTGAAATGCCTTCCTTAAAGGGCAAATGGGAAAGAGACAAGAGCTCTGGGCAATGCTTCAAAAGTCAACAGCTGCTCTGCCCTCCCAGTCAATCCCAATTTGCCACTTGGCTGCTTGCTGATGAGCTGCTTGTGTGAGTGCTTGATAGCACCACAGTATATCCCCAAGTTCAGCCATTGGCTTGTCAAGCTTTCAGCAGATTTCTGGTGCCCGAGAAGTTTGGCTTCCCTGCAAAACAGCTTGTTGTAAGGGAAAGAGTATTGTAATGGAAGCCAAGAATCCAGTTCAGGATTCTTGAATCTGAATCTGCCCCTAATTATATACATGGTGTTGGGCAAGTCACTTGATGTCACTGGGCCTTATTTTTTTATGTGTTTTGTTGTTGTTGTTAACCTGCTATTAGAAGAAATTTCAAACATATACAAAACATATACAAAACATATACAAAAATTTTAAAAATAGTATAGTAAATCTCATGCACCTATCATTAAGCTTCAACAGTGATCAACTCATGGTCAATTTGATTCACTAAGATCCTGGCTTACACACTGGGTTACTGTGAAACAAATTCCAGACTCATAATATTATGTCCATAAACATTTCAGTGTATAATTCTAGAAGGTTAGGGCTATTTTGTCTTATTTTTTAGCATTAAATATTAAAAAGTTAATAATAATTTATAAATATTTTCAAGTATCCAGTGTTCAAATATCCTTCATTGTCTAATTTTTTTAAAAAAATTTTTGAATAGAATCTAAATAAGGCCCATAAAAGTCAATTGTGGAAGTGTCTCAAGGCTCGTTTATTCAAAAGCAGTTTTATTGAGATATAGTCACATACCATACAATCTATCCAAAGTGTACAATCAATGACTTCTAGTGTAATCACAGAGTTGTGCATTTATCACCACAATCAATTTTAGAACATTTTCATTATACCAAAAAGAAAACCTCCATACCCCTTTGTGGCAGTTTGATATTATTTATGAATTCCAAAAAGAGATATTGATTTTGTTTGTAAACTGGTCTGTTCCTCTGGGTGTGATACCCTTTGATTGTATTAAATTCAAAGATTTTATACTTACTTGATTAAATGATTAAGGCTTTGATTTGACCACGTCATTAGGGTGACTAAGGTTTGAGTCGCCACCCCCTTGGTGGGTTATGTAAACAGACACTCGGTCAAGGCAAACACAGTAGAAGACACGGCAGAGGAGAGAACTTAGTTTTGATGCTGGAGCCCCGAGGAAAGTTGAGCCATTTGCCTGATAAGTTTGTAGCTGAAGAGAACAGAGCCCTGAGCAGCTGAGCAGGGCGGGAAAGAAACGAGCCCTCCAGCCTACAGCTGAGATCGGCAGAAGCTGGGCCCATGGAGCCGTAAGAGGAAAGAGGAAGGCTGAACCTTCACAGACATCACTGTCTCGCTTCAATGCGTGGCAACAGAGTTTGGTGGGGAAGTATCCTTGAGTTGGAGTATTTAGGGCCTTGTAACTGTTAGCTTCTACCATATGTTGCCGGTCAGGTGCCGGTCAGGACCTGGGTCCGTGAAAACGGTGCCGCGGATGAGAAAGAAAGAATAAGACAAGAAGAGAAGAGAGACTGGGATCAGGGGACTCTCCGTCCGATATGGATAGAAGAAACAAATACCCTTTATAAAAGCCAACAGATTTCTGATACTCTGCATCAGCACCCCTTTGGCTGACTGATACACCCTTAAACTAATAAGAACAGGTACTACACTTGATCTTAGCCAAAAGTCCTAGAAAAGATCACCATACCCCTTAGCAGCCACCTCTGATATACCCTCTATCCTTGCCCAGTCCTACATAACCACTAATCTAATTCTGTCTCTATAAATTTATTTATATTTACATTTTATATAAATGGAATCATACAATATGGAGCACGAAGTCATGTAAAAAATTTCTCTTTTAAATTATAGGTTTAATAGCCTCTTCAATTAGGCTACTAAGTTCTTGCAATATAACCCTAGACATCTTCAATAGCTTGCTTGCTTTCTGGTATGACAAGTTGTTCTAGGCTTTATCTCAGACAATTCCCCAAACCTGCAATGTCACTTTTCCAGAAGCCCTGGTTTGGAACTCAGATCTTACATATTTGAAATGAGAATAATTTTTCTAATTTTTCTTATTAAAATATAAAACATAAAATTTCCCATTTTAACCATTTTAAGTGTACAATTCAGTGGTATTAACTACTGATTGTTAAAACTTCTTAATCTCCCCAGACAGAAACTCTATACCCATTAAGCAATAGCTCTCCATTCCTCCCTCCTCCTGGCTCCTGGTAAATGCAAGTCTACTTTCCGTCTCTATGAGTTTTCCTTATTCTAGATATTTCGTATAAATGGAATCATAAAATACTTGTCCTGTTGTGTTTGGTGCCTGTTTTAGGTGCCAATGCAAAGTACCAGAAATGGATAGCTTTTATAAAGGGGATTTATTTGGGGTAAAACTTACAGTTCCAATACCATGAAAAGTCCAAACCAAGGCACCATCAGAGATGCTTTGTTACCAGCATCAGCTACTGTTGATCCTGGCATGTTGCCACATGGTGAAGAAAGATGGCCGCTGGTCTCTGCCATGGTTTCAGCTTTCCCCTCCAGGCTCACCATCTCTCCTCGAGCTACTCCATGGCCCAGCCTCTTGGGGCTTCATGCTTAGGTGATCCTGTAGTCTTCCCTCTTATTTGGCAGGATCAAACATGGTGGCTTCCTTTCCTTGTGTCTGTCTGAGTGAGTCTCTCTCTGTGTTTCTGTTTATATCAGACCCATCAAGGGGGCAGAGACTCAACTTGAGTCACACCTCACTGACACAGTCCAATCAAAATCTCTAAATGAATCTTATCACGTAATCTAGTCAAAGGCCCCTCAACTGAATTTAATGCAATCAAAGGATATCACACCTAGAGGAATAGATTAGTTTACAAACATAATATTTCTCTTTTTTGGGATTCATAAAAATAATTTCAAACTGCCACAGTACCCACGACCTTTTTTTTTTTTTTTTTTTTTTTTGGTAGCACCTGCCTCAAGTTTTTTTGCATAAATAGCACAGGAGGACCCCAGTCCAATGCAGATGGCAGCCTGGGGGTCAGACCAGTCCTTCCATCCTCACATTGGCAGATGGAGGCTCGACTCAGGAGCCTTTATGGTGGCCTCGGCACCTTCAGGAGCCTGACTGGAGCAGAAACCTGAGCCTGAGCTGGAGCCTGGGCCTTGGTTTGACCCTTAGCCTTGGACTCTGGTTGGGAGAGACTGAGATCCTTGGCCATGCGGGCACGAGCACACTTCCCAAGCTAGGGGTGGGCAATGTGGGCAAGGTGATTGAGCTTGTGGCAGCCTCTCTTTGGGAACTCGGGTTTACCTCCTTGGGCTTTACGAGGGCCTTGACGGCCTCTGCACGCGCGCTCGTGGCCTTGGCATTGTTGCATCTTCTTCAGGCCCTTCTATTATGCTTCTGGGCAAAGCGCATGTTCCTCAAGAACTTGGAATCTATCCCCTTAAGAGATTCCTATCTTTGTGATCGGAGCTTCTTGATGCCATTTCTATGCCATTTTCAGGACTGGTTGTGCGTGGTGTGGTTTTCGGGCTTGGCCATGTCTGCACCCAGCCCACAGCTCCCGGAGCGCCTGGGACTGGAAAACCCTAAGTCTTTTTTACATAACCCAGTAGTCTTTGGTAACCATCTTGCTTTCTTCATCTGACAAGATGTTCTAGACCCATTTTGTATATTTCTTGGCCCAGACCCAGATTCATCCATTTTTCCAAAGAAAGTGAAAATATTTGATTTGATAAATCCTAAAGTCTCTTCCAGCTTTAAAACAAATTGGTTTTGTGGTGATTCTTCATTTAACAAACATTTGCGTTATATATAGTTTTAGAGTAAAATACCTCAGAAAACTTGATTTTTCATATCAACAAGCAATGTTTCACAATAACAAAGAGCAGATAAAAAATCTTAACTGAAAATTTGTGTTTTGATACTTGCTAGTTCTATCATGGCTATTGAATTCACATACTGAGATTGTTATATTTAAGCTTGTACAAATGCATAAGGTCATGCATTTGCAAGGTAATATATCACAGAAAATATTTGTACATGTTTAATTGAAATAATTCCAAAAAGGGAACACTGCAGCTGATGCCACATTTTAAAATTAAGAAAGCATATGAAAATATAAATACAAATATACTAGAGAGAAGGAAAAAGAATAGCAGCTAAGTATGGCAGGGTAAACATAGAGAGATTGAGAGGTGATGAGTTTTGTTTGTTTTTTGCTTATTATTATTGTTGTAATAATGAAGGTGCTCCAAATGATTGAAACGATGAATGCACAAATATGTGACTACACCTAGTACCATTGATTGTACTTTTTGGATGGATTTATGCTTTATTAATATATATCAACAAAATTGATTTGTTAAAAAAAAAAAAAAAAAGAAATCATATCGCTCACAATAGGCCAGGTTATGCAGCAATAGCAAACAATCTCCAAATCTCAGTGGCTTAAAACAACAAGGGTTTATTTCTTGTTTACTACTAGATCCCTGCATGTCTGGGCATCTCTTAAGGGTGCTGTAGTCCATGTGCTGGCTCCATCTCCAAGTCAACAGGGCAGAAGAAAAACCTGGGAGTTGAAGACCAACAAGTAAATGCTTTGGCCCAAAATGATGCTCATATATAATTGAACACTGGCCTTCAAGAGGGCACATCTTCCATGTGCTCCATAGAGAAGATGAACTTGACCTATTGGCTAATATTTGTGAGGTCTACCACACTCAAAATTTTTTTCAGAAAATGGACAGGGAGAGAGAGAAAGAGATATGTGGGGTAAGAGACAAAGCAACATCCAAATTATGAGTTGCTTTGTTACCATAGAAAATTAGAAGATATAGCTTTATGATGGACTTTACCAAAGGAACAAACATGCTTACCCAGAATACTTTCTGACTCTGGCAATAACCTTTTCCTTCAAAGCCATTTCACCTTAATCCCTTTTAAAAACAAACAAGTAGATGAAGGATCTTAAGTAGGTGTCAGTGCATTTAGAGCCTTTCTCTTGAGAGTGTGTGTGGGAATCAAGAGACGTTGCTACTCATAGTGTCTCTGCAAAAATGAAACTGAAATTAAGAATATACTTGTAAAAAAGCAAACAAGTTATCTATATGTTGTAGTTCTTCTCCACAGTCTGGAAATGTTTTAGAAACCTCCTGTGTTCATTTCCTAAGGTTGCCATAACAAATTACCACAAATTCGGTGGCTTAAAAAACAGAAATTTATTCTCTCACAGTTCTGGAGGTCAGAAAGTCCAAAAACAAGGTGTCAGTAGGGATGCGCTCTTCATAGTCTCTGGTGGCTCCAGCAGTTCCTTGGCTTGTGGCTGTATCACTACAATCGCTGACTCCGTGTCACAGGAGAGCTCTTTGTGCTCCTCATAAGGACACTTGCCATTGGATTAAGGACCTTCCAGAAAATCCAGGGAAAGCTCCTCCTCTCAGGATCCTTAGATTGATTACAGCCGGAAGACCCTTTCTCCAAAGAAGGTAATATTCACAGATTCTAGGAATTAGGGCCTGGACCTATCTTTGGGGCTCTACCACTCAATCATTACCCCTCCACAAGGAAGTCTTATCACTGGAAAAAAAACGGGCAAAAATACCACCACGTGTCTCTGCAGTGCTGAAGGATGAATGTGACTCCAGACACCAATCCATGAAACTTTCATTAATGTCCCTTTTTTAAATAAAAAAGCCAATAATACAAAAACTTTAAGTCATCAAGAAGTTAAATTGTGATCATGACCCTATTTATTATCCAGCCTAGATGGATAAAAATAAGTGTAAGTGTTGTGATTTTGGAGGTACAGTAAAGGTATCCCAGACACTGTCCTATGTGGAACAACTCCATTCTCAGTGATTCTAGATAAATTATGTGTAATGATAACTCCCTACTTGGTTAAATTACAAGCTATTATGTATCACAACATGATTGAGTATATGCCATCCCAAACCAAGCCCAGGATAAAAGATCCATATTTCAAGTTAAGTTTTTCACATTTAAAAAGAAGACAACAACCTTGAACCATTACTAAGTCCCAGAGCAAGACTGTTACTTCATATGTTCTGAATATCATTGAGTTGAAGGCAATAAAATTTGTTATACACCATGATATTTAAGGATGTATGGGAGCTTTTTAAATGTACTCCATGGTTCAGTACTATTAGGTTCTGATACATCCAGTTGATACATTGCATCATCAACCTGCCAGGAAGCCTTTGGAGAGCCATTTATCCCTGGATCCAAATCAAATATGTATCCTGACTACTAAAAATTATTTTGTTAGACTAAATGACTGAGCTACATTTGACAGGCCTGCCAAATGAATTATTACAATAGGTGACCACTTTGGGCTTTAGGGCAGTGTTACCAAAAAGAAAAAGAAATCAGTTTTTTCTAGTTACTGATCTTATGTAGAACAAATGCATCATTCTTTTTGCCATAAATCTTAGTTGACGTCCAAGGCTTTTGTACTTTTTTATATTGGAAGCTTAACAGCATACAGATGTCATTTATCCTGTATATATTTTTAAAGGGGGATATACTCAAAGTTGGTGTCTAATGTTATATTCTGAATCTCAAATTAGTTGAGGCTCTGTAGAAAGAGGTTAGGTATATCTAACGTATTTGGGTTCAAATTCCAGTATTACCACTTATCAGGCATAAGATGTTATATACCCAATCTTTAAAAATGGAATAATAAGATCTATCTGGTGGGATCTCTATAAAGGTTAGTGGTACAAAGGATGGTTTTTATTATTATTACCTAACAAAACAACAATAAGCTTCCTCTAAAGTTGCTAACTTAAAGGCTTACAAGGATAAATGTATGAATCCTATATCTATGTAAAGACAATGGGAAGCAGTTATGTCTGTGACCCAGCTGGAAAATGCATAACCTGCCTAGAGGCATCCAAAAACAAAAACACAGCAACCCCAAAAAACAACAACAATAATAAACCCTTTGTGCAAACCAGATCAAATCTACCCATCCCTAGGTCTCTAAACATTCAAACTCTTTCTAACATGTATTAAGAAAGAACCATCAGAAATAGCAACTTTCTATCCCAGACATGCAAAAGGAGCTTTACTTTTTTTCTTTTTAACCAATAGTTTCTCAGTTTATTTTAAGCTTTCCCTCACTTCTTTGTCCAACACATTAGTAATTCTACACATCCCAACGTACGTGTTACTGCTCTCCTGCTGATTCAGAGAGCATTAACATGTGGATATCCACAAGAAGTGTGTTTGGTTTTTCTGTCTGACCACCTTAATTCCCAGAAAAGTTACAGAAATAAAAGAAAAAAGAAAAGCAGTATTTGTTTCAATTTTCTGGGGGTTTTGCCACATTGTTGGGATTTTTTTTCAGGTTCCAAGCCCATGGAATTTCGTTAATAGTTACGACTTCTCTATGGCAAAGACTTAATTTTTAGTCTTACTGCATTTCGTTGTGTTTTATTATACCTCTACATTGTGTTTTAGGGGCATTTTAGAAAACCTTTTAAAAAATAAATCTCTTACACAAGAGGGAAAAGCTGCTTAAAACAATGACTTGTTTTTAGGTTTTGTTTTAAAAGGTTTTTCTACCACATGTATTTGCAAGTTTACTTTCTTGAACAGATGAGCTTTCTGAAATTTTCCCAATGGTCAGAAGTCCAGTGCCAAAATTACATTAAATTAAACACCCAAGTGTTTCTCTTTCTCCTTGTTAGCACCACAAGCAATCCCTTCCTCAGGGTGTTAGATGCAGTCTATCTCAGCCAGCCTCTAGAAGCAAGAGGGCAAAATTCAAAGCTGCACCTTGAAAAATGCTGTTAGAACCTGTCATTTTATATGCTCAGCACAACTCTCCTTGGTCCCCTGTTCAGCTCTGCGCCGAGCACACACGGGAGGCCAGTGTTTGTAGAGAAAGGAGGGGTCAGGATCACAGAAGTGGGCAAAAATTTATCTAAGGATAAAACTTGATCAGACTCAAGATTATGAAGAACTGGACTCAGAAACCAAGACTAGGTTGCTGATCCATTGCACTGAAAATTTTTGCACTTCCCAGAATTTATTTCCAAATATATTTTATAGCAGTATAATTTTCTATGGTCCGTTACATGTTTACATGCCTATCAGCATTATTTTAATTCTACTTAATTTTTGCAAATGATGTTTCTACATAGCACTAAAGATTACTTGGACTGACTTCAATAAAAGAATCTCTACAAGGGAAGTAGCGGAAGGTTAGCGTGTGTTTTTCTCCATCCTCTATCTTCTTTCACTCCCACCTAACCCAAAAAAACACTCATATTCTAATTAAAGCAAAAAATATGTATAGGAAGGACAAAATCCTTAAGTTTTACCAAAACACTAAACCTAGATGTTAGGATTAAACCTCATTGGATAGGAATATTTTTAAATGCTTCACAAAGGAAAAATAGAGTTTACTTCTTTGACTTGCTTGGTTGAAAATTGTTTACTCTTGTGTAGTTAAGAGACCTGTTTTTAAGTATTTGGTTCAGTAATCTCTCAGTCTTTCACTGTGTATTCCTTTAGACTTTGCCTTTGCCTTTCTTTTTAATTTTGTACATCAGTTGCCTTTGGATTGAGTTGTGTTATTGATAATTTGCAGATAGTTCCTTATGATTTGGCTATTAGGATTTGCAGGTAGGTCTCTTTAGTCATGTCCAGAAAATGTGATAAAGTTTTTGTAATCTATTTAGAAGACACACAATTTAACATGAATCTACTCTTTCGTTTCTCCTCAACTTAAACATACAATCCATTACACTGTTTTATCAAGGCTAAATATGAAAGGGCAGTGGCACTATAGCATTTCTTAACCTGTTATCTAGACTGCAATCTTTTAACAGGAATGAAGACCCAAATGCAAATTTCTGCTCCCTATGTATAACATTTATGCAATAAAGAATGAATTGAGTACATGATTTTTCATTTCTGAAGTACTAGGGCTAGTAATCCATGAGCTGCAAGAAAAAAGCATTAATCTATCTAGCTGCTAAGAAATGAAATGTCACTTAGAGGAACTTGTTCTTGCCAGCACACTCTTTCATGGAATTCTCCATCAAAAAGTAGAGGAAAAAAAAAAGTAATTCTTTTTCTAGTTCCATTATATCATAGCACATCTACCCTCTTTCATGTGTTCTGATTTAGTTCCTGCATATGGAGTGTACCCAAGCTTGAGTTTTTCAAGGATACTTCATTTGATTTCATTTTTCACATGAAAGGTGATTTTTAAAATATGAAGGAAAGACAGGTGGTAGGGAGCAAAGGAAATATTTCTTCAAAAGCACATTTTTCTGGGAACTTTCCTGAATCCTTGGTGGGAGGCAGAATGGTGGTGTTTGCCTGAGCTGCACACAGCGATGTGCTCCTTCCTGCACCCACTCACCAGCCTCAGCCCACTCCTTGGCCTGCTCACTGGCTAAAGAAAAGGGTGAAAGAAGCTGCTTACAATCATGTATTGGGGGTCAACCCCACTGTCATCCATGAAGAGGTTCTTTTAAAAAAAAAAAAAAAAAAGCTTACAGAAAACAAGCCTTGAAATACCACCCTGATAAGAATCTAAATAGAGTGAAGTTTAAAAAGATTTCTCAGGCTTAGTAAGTTCTCTCTGATGCAAGAAAGGAGAAGTATGGACCATCAGAGACGGTGGAGCAGGTGGGAATTTGGGCATCTTTGTTATGTTTTCTGGAAATAGTAGAAAGATGCAGTGAGAAAGGAGAGTTAAAAATGTTGTACATCAGCTCTCAGTAATCTTACAAGATTTATATAATGGTATAACAAGAAAACTAGCCCTACAAAGAATGTCATTTTCAATTAACGTGAAGGCCAAGGTGGTAAGAAAGAAGCAGTAGAGTGCTGTCCCAATTGCTAAGGCACTGGGATGCAAATATGAATTCATCAGATAGTACCTGGAATGGTTCAGCAAGTACAGTCTGTGTGTGCATGGGGTGCCAGGGCTATGGGGAATGGATCTGTCCTAAAGATAGATGTAAAAGTTGCAATGGAAGGAAGATAGCTTGAGAGTAGAAGATTCTAGAAGTGCAAATTGACAGACATGAAAGATGGCCAGAAGATAACATTCCCTGGTGAAGGAAATCAAAAGCCAGGACTGGAACCAGGAGCTATTTTCATTGTTTTAGATCAGAAGAACCATGCTGTTTCTACTCCAGAGGAGAAGACCTTTTCATGTGTATGACCATATAGCTGGTTGAGGCATTGAGTGGCTTCCAAAAGCCAATATCTATTCTTTTTTTTTTTTTTTTTTTTTTTTTTAAGATTTTATTTATTTATTCATCTATCCCCCCCTTGCCGCCTGTGCCCACTGGGTCAGCCAACCACGCCGCGCGGGCAGGCCTGCCCTCACCAGGAGGCCCCGGGAACCGAACCCGGGGCCTCCCATATGGTAAACGGGAGCCCCACTGATTGAGCCACAGCCGCTTCCCCCAATATCTATTCTTGACAACCAAACCATATGTTAGTGAAACATTCTGGGTTCTTGGCTATGTCGCATAAAGGAATCTAAGGACACACCATAGGGTAGGCAAGGGAGTAAAGAGTTTATTAAAGAAGAAGAAAAGAGATAAGTACACACCCAAGGCATGAGTGCGGGCCGTGTTACAGCATAAAACATGCACATGGGGCCCCAGGTTATGCTTTTTTAAGACCTTTCCTCTTCCCCTTTCCTAATGGAGAGGGGCCCCGGGTGTTCGCTGTTCTGATGTTTGCCTTTGGGTCCCTACGTGTTAGCTCTCAGCAAACTGATAATGAGGACTTTTGTTTGGAGTTATCCAGGACCAATGGAAAGACCTGTCTGGAGTTATCTGGGGTGTCCCCTTGACCCCAGAAAGAGTTCCAAATGAGACCTTGTGACCAGGGTCTCGGCGCGGTCTTTCCAGCTTTGTTCTTAGTAGCAGCCTTCCCTCAGGGGGTTTCTGGGCAGGCTCTCATGGCCATGTTTTCTGCCGGATCCCAGCTGTCTTCCCTCTTTCTCTACACTAACCTGCCTCACACAGTCATCCCCTCTCATCCAAGGTCATTGCCAAGCATAAAGATATCAAGTGTGCACTAAATGAAGACATATCAATTTATCATAGATGCTATGAAAAGCCTTGCCTAACCACCGAATTTAAGGTAAACTTTCCTGAGAATGGCTTTCTCTCTTCTGATAAACTGTCTTGCTAGAAAAACTCCTACCTAAGAGGAAAGAAGTAGAAAAGACTGATGAAATGGATCAGGTAGAACCGGTGGACTTTGATCCCAATAAGGAAAGACAGTACTATTGCAATGGAGAAGCATATGGGGATGACAATCATCATCCCAGAGGTAGTGTCAAACTTCTTTGTTGGGGCCAGTGAATAATACTCACTATTGCGCATTTATATACAGTAGTGAATAAGTGAAGGACTGTGCAGTGGTTTGAAGCTGTATGTATTTCAGAAAAACATATTCTTAAACTTAATCCATTCCTGTGAGTGTAAACCCATTGTAAATAGAACGTTTTGATAAGGCTACTTCAGTTAAGGTATAGCCCACCTTAATCAGGATGGGTCTTAATCTTATTACTGGAGTCCTTTATAAGACAATGGAATCTGAAATTCAGACAAAGAGAGAAAGCCACAGAAGCAAGAAGCTGAAATCAAGAAAACCGAAAAAAAAAAAGAGACTACCAGATACGACCATGTGTGTGGCAGAGGAGCCAAGGATCACCAGCAGCCAGTCTTTGGGGAGAAAGCATTGCCTTGATGATGTCTTTTTTTTTTTTTAGGAGGTCCTAGAATTGAACCCGAGATCTCACACATGCAAAGCATGTGCTCAACCACTGAACTATGCCCACTCCACATTGATGATGCCTTGATTTGGACATTTTCCCTGCCTCAAAACCATGAGCAAATAAATTTTCATTGTTCAACCCGAATCATTTCATGGTATTTGCTTTGAGCAGCCTAGTTAACTAAAACAGACTATAATCATAATATGATCACAACTTGCTATTGCTTTTGTTTTAATATTCAACTATAATAGGGTTTTAAAAGTTAAGTGAAGGGGGCAGATGTGGCTCAAGTGGTTGGGCATCTGTCTGCCATATGGAGGGACCCGGGTTCGCTCCCCAGGACCTCCTGGTAAAATAAAAATAGAAGGATGCAGGCAAGCCACTGGCCCACGTGCATGCATGCGGTGAGCCAGGTCCTGCCGAGCCATGCAGCAAGATGACACAGCAGGGGAGAGACACAGGAGAGAGCAAGACGAGACGCCCCTAAAACCAGGAACTGAAGTGGCACAGATGGCAGAGTGCCTCTCTCCCACATTGGAGGTCCCTAAGATCTAAGCCCGGTGAAGACTGGGGGAGATGGGGACGGATGTGGCTCAAATGGTTGGGTGTCCATCTCCCATATGGAGGGACCCGGGTTCGATCCCTGGGACCTCCTGGTAAAAAAAAAAAAAAAAAAGACTGAGGGAGAAGGAGGAGAAGGATGAGAAGAGAAGGCAGGAAACAGTCACAGAGGAATACCCAGTGAATGGACACAGACAGCAAGCGGGGGGGGGATAAATAAAAGTAAAATAAATAAATCTTTAAAAATAAAAAAAAAAAGTTAAGTAAAGAATAAACTCAAATATATATAAATGTTTTTCTAATTTAGTTTCTCAATAACTGTTGCTGTTTCTAGGCCAACATCTTAGTTGTTACAGGTTTTCAGTAGTGCCACAGTGTGTATATACCAGATTAGTTCTGGTCACACATGTTATTGGATGAATTATTTCTATGTTGAATTGAGATCACAAAAAGAAATACTAATGAAAATAAAGCACTTTAAATTAGTATAATAGATGATTGAAAAGTCTGACTACTAACTTTTTTTTCATTTTTAAAGGCACATCAATGTTTATAAATATTCCTTTAAAAGAAAAAGTAGAGGGGGTCAGATGTGGCTCAAATGGTTGGGCGTCCATCTGCCATATGGAGGGACCTGGGTTCAATCCCCAAGACCTCCCAGTAAAGTAAAGAAAAATATAGAAGGTGCACAGGGCACCAGGCTCCGTGCGCAGGAGTGCCCCTAGGCTCTGCCAAGCCACGCAGCAAGATGATGACATAACAGGAAAGAGACGGAGGGGAGAGCCAAGACGAGACACGCCGAAAAAACAGGAACTAAAGTGGCACAGGCGGTAAAATGCCTCTCTCCCACATCAGAGGTCTACAGGATCGAATCCCAGTAAAGAAAGGAGGAGAAGGATGAGAAGAGAGGGCAGGAAACAGACACAGAGAATTTCCCCGGGAATGGACACAAAACAACAAATGGGGGGACAGTTAAAATGGATAAAGTAAATAAATCTTTAAGAAAAGAAAAAGTAGACATTACCACTAATTTTTCTTGTAGAATCTCATTTTTTTAAATATATTTTTTAAATATAATAAATTAATTTTTCTTGTAGAAACTCATTATTTTTAAAAAATATATTTATTTCCAGAATGCTGGATTTAAAAACAGACTTACTTTCTTTTTTTTTTTTTTTTTTTTTTTTTTTTGAGTCAGCTGCAAACTCTATAGTAAAGACTGGAAGAGGAAGGGGTTGGTGGCTCTTGAAGCCAAAGTCTTGGGGCCAGTTCCATGGGGTTAGGGAGGGAAAAGGAGTCCAGGATATAGGTTGATGAGCCACTGTCCACCTTCTGTGCAAGGGAAACAGGGATGAGGGTGGCCAGAAGGGGAGACAGCCGGATATGGTACCTGTGGTCAAAATGCTTCCACTTGTAGGCCCTAGCTGCTCATCCTGCCTCCCCCATGGGATCCAAAGCTAGTGAGGCCCTTTACGCAGTGACCGCAGATAGTCCCTCAATGTCTTCTCCACATTGGGCAGAGCATATGCTTGAGCTGTGTAGATGCCAGTGCAGGTGCCCATGACAAAGCCCATTACCGCTGATGCCCTCAGTTTAGCTACCACATAGCCAGCCAGGAAGCCTTTGAGGAACGGGGAGGACAGGAGCGAGCCATCCTGGCCCACGCCACTGTTGACTTCGTCTTCCACACGACGCTGCAAGTGCTCCAGCTGATTCTTGAGAAATACCAGGTCCTTAAGCTTGGGAAGAGAATCCTTGTCATCCGCCATCTTCCCCGCCGACCAAACTTACTTTCAATATGCTAGTTTTAAAAACATTTATGCAAAATAATTTAGATTCAAGGCAATGATTATAAAAAGCCATACTATCATCTATGATTCACGAAATAAAACTATCTGTGGATATTTTATTTGATTCTCTACAAATGGTTCTTCCTGCAATTAAACGTATGGCTGCATATAAAAAAGTAACACCTCATATGTTGGATATTTCTTAGGGATTCATTGTTCCATATAATGGATTATTTTCCAGGTAACTGAGGCTTTTCTTTAACCTACCAGGATTTTTTAAATATTTCTTTAAAATTGTACTACATAGGTCCTTCTTTTCTTAAAACAGAGATATTAAACAGAATTTAGTCTTTTCTTGGTGATTCAAGTTCATTGGTACAAACTTCGCTTCTTTTCAACTGCAAGTCCTCGAACTCAGCTGAAACTTACAAAATGATTTGCCCTTAGATTCAATCACACTACCTGTTCTGAACTGTTATTTACTGACGCCTCCACTATGTAATTTGAGGAAGGCATGGTGGGGAGGAGCTCTGTCATCATAACTAATTGTTCACTGTTACATTTTGCTGACATTAGAACTTCCTTCTTTCCTGTTGCCTCCCTGCTCGTTGTGCTGCTGCTCTGGCCAGGGAATTGGAGGGCCACAGTTATTAAAGTTCCAGGTGAATTCGGAGTAATCAAAGCCTGGTGAGACTAAGGACCTGCCGTGAGCAAAAGGCATAGTAGTTAGAGGGTAGTATTCATGAGACTTGCTGCCTGGAATCCTTTTCTCCTTCCTTCCCATTTCTTAATTGAGCACCAGTTAGCTGAGACACCCAGATAAGCAACGTTTGGATCAAAAATACATTACTTTTGAAAGTATGTTGCTTGTGATTGAAGAGGAAGAAATTGTATAAAGCTGAGGCATTATACTTTAAATAGAAGCAATTCTGAAACTTGTTTTGACAGCACAATCCCTTAAATTGAAGTAGAGATGCGTCCCACCTCCTCCCGCATTGCATATTCCCAAAAACATCAGGACCCCGAGAATAGGCTCCTCAGAGCCCAGGGCCTCATTACCTCCCTCCACCAAAATACAATACTTTCTAATTTTAATTCATAAAAAATAAATTAAATTGACTCTCCATAATAAATATAGAAAACCAGGATAATAGTAAAGAAAGACATTTTAGTAGCTCAGAAGATTACCTTCAATAATGTCTTCCCTTATGAAGGGTAGTCAACCTTCCCCCACATTCCAGAATTTTAATGTAGTTATTTTTTTGCTTTTTATTCTTAGACATGTGTGCTCCATGTATGCTTTTCATTCAATTTTCTTGGACCAGAGGCAGAATTGTATCCACGATAATCTACAATAATGTTTCAACATCTCATTCCAAAAATACCTTCCATCCAGAAAGAAACCAGCCTATTTGAGTCAATACTCGCCATCCTTGAGGTAAGTTTACTGGAATCCTATTATGGCACTCACTGGTCTTGATGAACTAACGTACCTATTTTTAATCTCTCAGCATTGATTTTTTTTAAGTAGTCTTCTAACTTTGTTATAAAATATGGAGTAATGGAAAGAATATTGGGGTCTGAGTAAGAAAACTCAGAACCTGCTATGACAATCAAAGAAATAATATTTGTAAAATGTCTTTGAAACTGTAACATAATAGTCTTTGATTTATAAACAATCTTTTATTAAGTGTCCATTATGTGTCGGGCACTGTTCAAGGCACTGGGAATACAGCAGTGAGCAAAATTAAATATCTGTCTTCATAGACCTTACATTCTAATAGGGACAGATAAGTAATAATAGATTAACTATTGTTATTATTTTTATTATAACACCATCACCATTATTAAATAAAGAAAATTTGCTTACTTGTCCCATGCTTAACGAATCACAAACACATAGAATTTGAAGTTTGAAGTTAAAGACTTGGGTTTACAGACTGGCTTTCTGCTATTTATTCCCTAAATATATCCACAAATAAATCATTTCATTTTACCGAGGACATTTCTTGATGGTAAATGTGGGACAACGATAATATTTCACTATTTTTAAAAGATGGACAATATACTTTGTACATTTTAAAGTACTATACAATACTACACATACTCAGTCCTAGCAATGTTAATATGGTGGCCTCTTTCTGCAGAGAAGCTCGATGAACTTTGCTAGCTTTGGCTAATTTGGGGTAGCTCATTTTCTGAACATATGGTAATTAAGTAATTGGAAATACAAGGGAAAAAATGCCTATCACATTTATGACAGATTTACTCTCTAAGTGTCCACTGTTCTAGATAACATGATTTGTGTTCATGTTACAACATTAAAGCTATGTGCATAGCCATGAATTGGTCAACGTTCTGCCAAGATGAAAGTAAAGGACAACTAGTCACATATCAGTTCTCCATTGTTCTGATTACAAGCTTATACATCAGGATGATTCATGGTTTACTTGCTTTTCAAGTCACAATTTCAAGCAGCATCATTTGTCTTCTATCAGCAACTCATGCTTAGACCCACAGACTATATGCTGATCTCTTGTATTTCACATCATTTCTAGTCTTGGACTGCCTCATTCAGATTTAACATCTTTAAAGTAAATGGTGCAGATGGCCTAAGGGAAAAAAAAAAAACTTTTCATTTACATATATTTCTTCATCATAATTATTGTTCCTGGCTTAGTGCTTAGCTCAATGTTATGTACAAAGTAGTTTCTTGGACAAATTTTTGTCTAGTGAATATTGTAGCACTTATTACTGTGTCCATTCTCATGTAACATGTCAAAGACCAATCTGTTTCCAGGAGAACTGCATGAGTTAGAGACATAGATTTACCCCAGATGAGAGAAAATAGACAGGGGGAAGAACATGACCTTAAAGATGGGCATTCTTTGATTCATATTTTCACTTAGGAAGCAGGGTTTGAATGCCTAATATGTACCAGGTCCTAAACTGACTGAGACGAAGAAACAACTAAGACACACCCCTGCCCAGATAGAACCAACTTAGTGGAGGAGTGGGCCACTAATAGTTATTAAAAAAAAAAAAAAATCAGGGGTGGCAGGGGAATATGAGAAAAGGCATGGGAAAAAAACAAAAGAGTGCAGTCCAGAACAGGCAAATCCAAAGAGGTGGAAAGATTGCTGGTTGCCAGGGGCTGGTGGGGAGGATGGATTGGGATTGGGGTGACTGCTAACAGATATGTGGTTTCTTTTGGGCTGATGAAAACTTTCTGAAATTAGATGGTGATGGTTGTACTTTGTGATTATACTAAAAGCCATTGGGTTACCTACTTTAAAGTATTAAACTTTATGGTATGTAAATTGTATCTTGATTTTTTAAAAAAAACACATATACAGGTCCAGGAGCAATGAATTTTGCAGTGTAACTACAATATACAGAAATGGAGTGTTTGGAGCTTGTTATAATGAACCTATGGTACCAAAATTAGAAGTTTGCTTTTAAATTCATAGGCAAAATGCAATTATTGAAAATTTTTTAGCTGGAAAAGGAACTGAACTACATATTAAGAGAGTTAGTCTGGCAATAACTTGGAGGATGATTTGGGTTTAAAAGAAACAAGAGGTGGAAAAACCAGAAAGGACAAGCAGTAGAGAGCAATTGGGGAGAGCGGGGCCAGGTGGGAGTGGAGAATCTTCAACTTGTTCAGAGAGCCTATCCCCTCCTCTTTTTTAACCAACAGGACTCTGTAATTATCTCCTCCAGAGCATAAGAATGGTAGAAATGTTGATTATGAGTATGGATTGTTGTGTGAAAAATTATAGAGTGGAAATTTATTTGTATTTGTATTGTTTAGTAGTAAATGGAGAAAAGTAGAGACATTTAGAGGATATTTTAGTAGACAAAATCCTGAGAATTTGGTGATGGGTTACATATGCTGGGGAAGGAGCTATCGATAAAACCTACAAAGACCAAATAAAAAATGGCTAAAGGAAGTCCTACATTATCAGTAGTTACTTTAAATGTAAATGGACTAAATTCTCCAGTCAAGAGTCAGAGATTTGCAGAATGGATTAAAAGCTTGCCACATCTACATGCTGCTTATAAGAGATTCACCATAAATTCAAAGACACAGGTAAGTTGAAAGTGAAAGGATGGAAAAAAATATACCATGCAAATATTAAGCAAAAGAGAGCTGGACTACCTATATTAGTAATAAATAAAAATAGACCTTAAGTCAAATATGCTACGTGGACAAAGAAAGACATTATATACTGATAAAGAGGTCAATTCAATAAGAAGACACAATAATTATACCTAACAGCATAGCCCCAAAATATATGAAGTAAATATTAACAGATTTGAAGGGAGAAATAGATAGTTCTATATTAATAGTAGGAGATGTCAATATACCACTGTCAATAATAGATAGTACATCTAGAAAGAAAATTAATAAGGAAATATGGGGAGGCGACTGGGGCTCGGTCGGTGGGGCTCCCGTTTGCCATGTGGGGGGCCCCGGGTTCGGTTCCCGGGGCCTCCTGGTGGGGCGGGCCCGCCCGCGCGGCGTGGTTGGCTGACCCAGCGAGCACAGGCAGCAGGGGAGGGATAAATGAATAAATAAAAAATTTTTTAAAAAAATTAAAAAAAAAAAAATAAGGAAATAGAAGACTTGAACAATACTATGCACCAACTAGACCTAACAGAGCTACAGAGAGAACAGTTCACCTAACAGCAGCAGAATAAACATTCTTGTCTAGTACACATGGGTCATTCTCCAGGACAGACCACATGTTAGATCACAAAACAAGTCTCAATAAATTTAAAACTATTGAAATCATACAATATATCTTCTCTGACCAACATGGAGTGAAGCTAGAAATGAATACCTGAGGGAGAACTGGAAAATTTGCAAGTATGTGGAAATTAAGCATTGCACTCTTAAACGACCAGTGAGTCAAAGAAGAAATCACAAGGAAAATTAGGAATTATCTTGAGGTGAATGAAAATGAAAACACAACATACGAAACTTATGGGATGCAGCCTGGGCAGTGCTGAGAGGGAGATTTATAGGACAAAATATTTACATTAAAAAGATCTCAAATCAGAGATCTAACCTCACAACTGGAGGATCTAGAAAACGAAGAGCAAACTGAACCCAGAGCAAGCAGAAGGAAGGAAATAACAAAGATTAGAGTGGAAACAAATGAAATAGAGAATTTCAAAGACCATAAAAAGGATCAACAAAACCAAAAGTTGGTTCTTTGAAAAAAATCAATAAAACCAACAAACCTTTAGCTAGACTGACAAATCAAAAACAGAGAGAACACAAATAACTAAAATCAGATATGAAATGAAGGAACGTTACCACTCTCCCCACAGAAGTAAAAAGGACTATAAAAGGATACTATGAACAACTGTACACCAACAAATTAGATACCGAGATGAAGTGGACAAATTCCTGAAAACATACACACTACCTAGACTGCTTCAAGATGAAATAGAAGATCTCAAAAGACCAGTATCAAGTAAAGTGACTAAATAATCAAAAACCATCCAAGAAAAAAATGCCCAGGACAAGATGGTTTCACTGGTGAAATTTACTGAACACTCCAAGGAGAATTAATACCAATCCTGCTCAAACTCTTCGAAATAATTGAAGAAGAGGGAACAGCCCTTAAGTCTTTTGATTAGGCCAACATCACCCTAATACCAAAAACAGGTAAAGATACCGCAAGATAAGAAAATCACACACCAATATCCCTTATTAATACAAATGCAAAAATCCTCAACAATATACTAGCAAATCGAATCCAGCTGCACAATAAAAGAATTACACACCATGATCAAAGGATTTATCCTGGGTGTTCAAGGGTGGGTCAACATAAGAAAATTAATTACCATAATACACCACATTAATAGAAAGAAAGAAAAAAACCACATGACCATATCAATTGACATCTTTTCTTGATAAAAGCATTTAGAAAACTAGGACTAGAAGGACATTTCTTCAACAAGACAAAGGGCATAAATGGAAAACCCACAGTTAACATACTCAATGGTGAAAAGACTGAAAGCTTTCCTTCTAAGATCCTTCAAGATAAGGATGCCCACTGTCACCACTGATATTTAACATTTTTCTAGAAGTTCTGGCTAAGCAATTAGGGGTGAAAAAGAAGAAAAGGCATCTACATTGAAAAGGAAGAAGAAAAACTTTCCCTTTTTGCAAATGACATGATCCTATACATAGACAATCCTGAAAAATCTTTAATAAAGTTAATAGAGCTAATAATGAATTCAGCAAAATGGCAGTGTATAAGTTCCACAAAATTCAGTGGTGGTCTGTATACTAGTAATGAACTATCTGAAGTTGAAATTAAGAAATAAGTTCCATTCACAATAGCAACTAAAAGAATCAAATATTGAGGAGTAAATTAATAAATTTAACCAAAAATTTGTGCACCGAAAGCTATAAAAATTGTAATGGAAATCAAATACCTAATTAAATGGAAGGACTTTCTGTCTTAATGAATTTAGAGACTAAATATTGCTAAGATGTCAATTCTACCCAAAACCACTTACAGATTCAACGCAATCCCAAATTTCCAACAGCCTTCTTCGCAGAAATGAAAAAGCCAATCATCAAATTTATATGGAATGGTAAGGGGCCCTAAATAAACAAAACCATCTTGAAAAAGAACAAATTTTAAGGATTCTCACTTAACGACTTTAAAACTTATTACACAGTGACAGTAATCAAAACAGCATGGAACTGGGACAAGAACAGACATATAAACCAATGGAATCAAACTGAAAGTTCAGAAACCATCACATCTTTGGCCAACTGATTTTTGACAAGGGTGCCATATCTACTATAATACGAAAGTAACAGTTTTTTCAACAAATGGTGCTGGTAAAACTGGATATCCATTTGTAAAAGAATGAAAATGGACCCCCTACATCATACCATATACAAAAATTAACTCAAGGGAAGCAGATGTGGCTCAAGCAATTGAGCTCCCACCTACCACATGGGAGGTCCCAGGTTCGGTGTCCGGTGACTCCTAAAGAAGACAAGCAAGACAGCGAGCTGACAAAATGGGCTGGCGCGGCAAGCTGACACAACAAGATGATGCAACAAGAGACGCAAGGAAAACACAATGAGACACACAGCAAAGCAGGGAGCAGAGGTGACTCAGGCAATTAGGCACCTCCCTCCCACATCGAAGATTACAGGTTTGGCTCCCAGTGCCTCCTGAAAAGAAGACCAGCACACAACAAGCAGACACAGCAAATGCAAACAATGAGGGGGTAGGGAGAAATAAATAAATTAAATAAATCTTAAAAAAAAAATTTAACTCAAAATGGATTGAAGACCTACATATAAGAACCAAAACTGTAAAACTCCTACAAAAAAACATGGGAAAGCATGTTCGGGATCTTGTATTAGGCAATGGTTTCTTAGACTTTACAATATAAACATGATAAACAAAAGAAAAAATAGATAGATGGGACTTCAACAAAACATAAAACTTTTGTGCATCAAAGGACTTTATATTGAAAGCTAAATGACAACCTACAGAATGGGAGAAAATATTTAGAAACTACATATCCAATGTGTTTAATATGACAATCAATAAAGGCAAACAACCTTATTTTTAAATGGGCAAAACTTGAATAGGCATTTCTCCAAAGAAGATATACAAATGGCCAAAGAGCACATGAAAAGATGCACCACATCATAGCCACTAGGAAAATGCAAATCAAAAATCACATTGATATATCATTTCATACCCACTAAGATGGCTGCTAGTTATGAGTTTTGGTGAGGATGTGGAGAAATAGGAACACTTATTTATAATCCCATTACCTCACAGGCTCCATCTCATACTGCACTTTCCTTTGCTCACTCTCTCAGCTCTGCTGACCTCCTTGCTATTCCTTAAGCCAGCCACTCATGCTACCACCTCAGGGCCTTTGCACTCGCTGTTCCTTCTACCTGGATCACATTTCCTAGAGATATATTCATGGATTAGTGTATTGCCTCTTTCGTGTCTTTGCTCAAAAATTACACTCTTAATTAGGTCTTTCTAATCACACTCTATTTTACACTGTAAACCACTTCCCTACCCTCAATACTCCCTATGTCCACTTTTCCTATTTACTTTATTCCACAGGAATTATCACTTTTTAATATCCTATATAAATTACCCATTTATATTATTATTCGCCTCCCTTCATCACCACCCCCATTAGAATGAAAGCTCCATGGGGACAGGGTACTTCAGTCTGTTTTGTTCACTGTGAATTTCCAGTTTTGGAACTATGTCTGGCAAACAGGCAGAACTCAACATATGTTGACTCAATAAATGTATCAATCAAGTAAAAGCATTATAATCATATTTAGAGTTAAGAAGTTCATCCCAGAAGAAGGACTGGAAACTAAAAAGGTTGAAAGTTACAGCTGAAAATGGACCTAAGGGAGTGGAGGGTGCTGCAAGTGACTAGTGTTTGTCTTTATAAACCCTCTCATACTATCTGGTTGTTTTTATTGTATGCATAGATTACTGTTATAAAAATTAAAAAGAAAACTTTAAATAAAGCAACATGGCCAGAAAATCATAGGATGATAATGTAAGAAGGCCAGCCAACAATCTGTTTTATAGTAAATTGCTCCAAATTTGTTTTAAGAGCAAATTATTGAATTTGCTAATAGTACATACAGATGGTATAAAACAATTTTTTTTTTTTTTTTTTTTGGTGCTGGGTGTAATTTTAAATAGAGTATCTTTTATCATGCTTTAAAGTGACTTAATTCTACTTATATAATCAAGCTTTATATTATTACATTAAGCTCTACATATTTCACAATAGATATAAAATGTAGAGGGGTGTCGTCATTCAAGGCATTATAAAAATGTGATTTATTAGTTCTTTACCTGTAGGTGAAGAAATAACAGAAAAATTTTTTTCATACATGGTTAACTGGTATATATGAATTCTTGCTAATATGAGGTGGTGGGTAGGAAGGAAAGAATGGAAGTAACAAAAATAATTTTGTCTAAGGTTGCAAGTGACATAAATTCAAATAATTGCTTTTCCAGAGTCCTCAGGCTTGTTTCTATTCACTGTTTGCTGAGCTTTAGAGAAGGCTGAATCCCACCATGGCAAACTGCCATCTTTGTCAGGAGCAAAGAGCTGTTTACATTCAAGGCACATAATAAGTGCAATGTGAAGTAAAAAACAGTGTGAGTTCTATTATGGCTGATTAGCCCATTGTACACTGTTACAACTAACATCTTCCTTGTGCTAAAAATAGTGTGAAATCACGAGACCTCAAACAGCATGATCTGTCAGTACTGTACTCTTTCACAAGAATGCCAACAAAAGCTGCCTCTAACTCCCCAGAAAAATGAAAGGGCCACTTATTCACTTCAGTGTCCTCCAAAATGTGTAGATTATCTGGACTGTTAGGAAACCTTTCAGAAGATGTGGTGCGAGTGTGCTTTGCTTCTACATAGCAGATGGGCCAGGAGCCTTGATATGAGCATCATAAAAGTCAGCTGATTGCTGTTAAACCTGCATGGTTAGCTTCTTCTAATCATATTAGCAGTAGAATTAGTGCATATTTCAATGCATTGGCCACCAGTAGCCCAAACAAATAAATAAAATAAATCTGTCAGAAGTGACAGAAGCAGAAGGGAGTGGCAGAATAAACTTGGCGTCCCAGGTCATTTCATCATGAAGTCAATAGCCCTTCTCGTTGAAGGGAAGAAAACAAACTGCTTTCTATTCTTTTGAAAGCCTGGAAGAATTTGCACCGCAGTAGTCCTAAATCCAGAGGCAATCTATTAAGAACTCAGCATTACCAATCCTGAGACTCAACTGATAAGCACATTCTTTTTTTTTCTCCCCCTCCACATTAATCCTCTTAAAGACTGTGCGAAGTAATGAAAGGGTGCGATGAAAGAGGGCCCCTTTTTTATTACAACCGCATAAACTGCCTGTGTAAATGTTTCATTAACAAACTGCTGGACCAGTATTGAATATCCTTTGCCTGCCCTCCTCCCCTAGGCCCCCTCGATATGGTGCTTCTGCATACAGCATGACTAAATGTGTGATTTACACATGTTTAAGAGAAACATTCCCACACTTGAATGCTATACCCTGACAATTGGATGGGAGGGGCTGAGAGAAAGGGGCTGGACCTATTGCAGACATTTTAATTTACAATTCTCTCTTTTTATGGGCTTTAAAAGATTAATGACTTCCACCCACTTATCAGTTTGTTTCATTTCTCAGGGTTCTTTCTAGTAAGTGCAGGTCTCTATGTAACTGCCCTTGGCCAGCTTATTCGATGCTGGTACTTTTGAAGACACAGTTAAATGCTCCAATATTCTAAGAAGAAAAGGAGGATGAATTTTGAAGTGCAGCCATTGTGCAAAGGGCCCTTTTCTGAGCAGCAGAGGGGCTGAAAAAGATACCTTCCCTTTACTTTGAATGTGCCAAAGGGTGCCAGATCATTTGGGGAAATACGCATCATGTGTTTTTTTCTCTGGAGTCATGGAATTACAATTTAACCTTTGGTGCTCTTTAATCCAACAAATCCTGATTGGATGCCTGCATTATCTGATTTAACTAAATATGGGATTTTGTATAAAATATCCTTTCCTTTCAGACAAATAAGATATGCCTGTGGCACCTCCTTAATTAGTCAATATCCAATAACAGGATGCATTGAATGCAACTCGAAGACACAGAATCAGTCACTTAAAGTAGTCACTTAAGTTAAATCATGAAAACACTAAACAGGTTATTACATCCAGGAGTATTACTGGGCTAAATCCCTAGAAAATACATTTATATTGTATTCCGAAAGATCCCAGGCTTTGAAAACTTAATACATAAGAAAACCAATTCGAATTGTAGCCTCTGTATAATACAAGTGTCTCTGCCCCAGGTGTCACTTAATTTCCGATTACTGTGAATACTCTAGCCACAAACTGGGGTCACTCCGTTTGGGGAAAGATCACATTTGGAACAGTGTGTGCAGTCTTGTTTGTAGCCACAATCAGGGTCTGGTTTCAAAGTGAATAGATTCATTTGGATCAACAGTGCTCTGGGGGATAAATGCTTAAATGTATTCAAGCTTAGGAAGAGCTGAAAACATCAATACCTTCATAAAGCCACTTTGATTTGTATTGACTACAGTTGTGCTGCTAATTCATATACATCATTGTTTACTTCACAGAGCTTTTAACATGGCTTTTGATTTGTAAAAATAGTGATTCAATTCCTACTAAGAAGTGATAAGCCTGGACTTCCCCCAGATTCTTTCTCTCTGATGTGACAAAATTGAAAGAGGAACTCTCTTGCCTCAGCAAAAATGAATTGCTATGAACAATTTATGTGCACTTTTTTTAACTTTCATAGTAACAAGTAATAATAGCAAAGTAGATCATCCAGATAAGAGCCATCAATTATCTAAGCGTGTTATTAATGTGTTCACAGTAAAACCATCGATTTACACTAGGGCAAAGCCCATGCGCTAGATGCAATCCCCACTAGGAAAATCCATGGTAGGCGAAGGAGAAAATTCACTGTCCACAGCCGTGTTCGCACATTTGTTTAGTGCCAAGCACTGAGAGGATTTTGCTTATAGGAAACACTTGGACACATTGCAAAGCTCCATAAATAACATACCCTGTCACAAATTACAGAAACCTGCATTTGGTAAGAGTTTAAGATTCTTTTTGTTGTTGTTGTTTGATGTCACATCAAATGGAAGCTCTAAAAATTCTTTTTTGGCAGTTCGTTTATCTCTAAGCCGCTAAAATATATGGCTTTACACCAAGCTGAATAGGCTTAAGTGACCAGAAGTGGATTTTGTTTTGTTTATTGACTAGTTCCCAAACTTCAATAAAGATTGAAATATTTTGGATTTCCATGTGTTATCCAGAAATGCAATAGAACAAAGGTGTTGATTTTATTAAGTAAAATTTTTCGTTGCTCAAGAAGTTGCATGAAAAGAATATTTAATAGAACACAGAAGCCAGAATAAAAGAAAACAAAATGGTGACATGGTAGCTGGCATTGCTTTTTGTCACATAAGCACGGGCCTGAACACAACATAACCGTGGCTCAAGAAAAATTCCCAGTTTGGAGGGAGATAAACTTAGAAAGCCTGGAGACAGCCCAGACTCCTCAGCATCGAAGTTAATTAAAGAAGTGAGTGAAGGCATCAAGGCCTGCTCCCTTCTGCCTGAATAATTCACCACCAGCATCCATTATTAAAGCAGGCTACTTTACCACAATGATTCCAGGCTCGGGATGGATGGGTCTCAGAACCGAGAGATAAATTGTAACAAGACCTACAGCTATATTAATAAATTGAAATGAACATTTATTTGCTCATCTAATTAGAACTGTAATTTTTCCAAATAGCATAGCCAGGTATTACCTTGACAGGCAGCACTACCTTCCTTCTGTGAGATAAAACGAACAGGAGGGCTTTGCCCCAGATTTGGGGTTTCTCTGGATACAAAGTTCTTTGGTGACTGCCATTCCGTTTAAACCATTCATTCCGCCACTCTGCTCTGCCGATCCTATCTCTCCAGGATTGATGGGAGCTTAGCTTTTGAGGTCCTTAGTCAGAGGGCTGCGAAGAAATGTGCATACAGAACACACATCTTTTGTCCTCTCTCTCTTTTTAAAGTGTTGCAGAGAAAAAAAAAGAAGGGGAATCTGAAGCTATTTCCCCACCCCTCCCCATCCCCATTGCCCTTCATTAGGATTACAAAGCATTGTAGCTGGGAGTTACAAAGAACCTGTGCTTTGGGGTCTGGCAGGCCTGGGCTTGATTCCTGACTCACTGGTTAACTTGTGTACAGCCTCAGTTCCTTCCTCTGCAAAATGAATAGTCATTTTTAGGGTCCATATGGAATTAAGTGTGGAACACATAGTAGGTGCTTAATCGATAATAACTGCTTTGTTATTCAATAATTCTTGCTCGTTCCTGTTTGCAAATTAATTTTTTTTAAAAATCCTTCTATAACATAGCTGGCTTTCAATTTCCGAAGGACAAAAATGCATATTGTGGTCAGTTACGAATTCCCATGAAAGTTTTTGGTTATGAATGATCTCCATAGCAAAAGTACTGCCTCTCCCAAATGGTTTATAAACTCTCAGAGGGCAGGGTTTATGTCTTCCCCCTTTCCTGGCAGAGAGCCTAATAGATGCTCAGGAATTGGTTTGGGGGATTATTTTTGTACGTGTGCTTTTCATGTCTTCAGGTGAAATGGAGTTTATTGTCATCATTTTTCTCAACCGCTTTATTGAGATGTAATTCATCATTTGCCACACAATTCACCCGTTTAGCATGTACGACTCAGCGGTTTTCAGAATGTTCACAGTCCTGTGCAACCAGCACCACAATCAATTTTAGTGCAATTTCATCCACCCAAAAAGAAACCCCACACCCATTAGCAGTCACTCACTCCTTCTCCCCATCTCCCTTAGCCCTTGGCAACAATTAATTTACTTTCAGTCTCTATGGATTTGCAAATCCTGGGTATTTCATATAAATGGAATCATACAGTATGTGGCCTTTTAGGTCTGGCTTCTTTCACTTAGCACAACGTCTTCAAGGTTCATCCACGTTGTAGCATGTATCAGGACTTCATTCCTTTTTATGGCGGGATAATATTCCGTTGCATGCACATACGGCATTTTGTTTATCCATTCATCACTTGACTGAAGTAATTGTTTTTTTATCATAATGATAAATGTGGCTATTATAAACTCTCATGAAATTAAAGCTTCTCTGCTGTGACCTATAACACCCTGAGGCATATAGAGGCTAGAGAAGTTGGGCCCTCTTCTTGATTTTATGCAAATCCTCAGCTGCATGCTCTCATAAGGGGAACACACTCTTTCGTAAATCAGCGAAAGTCATATTCACTACATTTTCATTCTGAATTTGAAATCCAATTGAGTGAACATTTTTCATTTGCTAAAATGGGAAATTTTTAAAAATAAATTTCTGGGTTGCCAAAATGAGTATCAGGTCCCTTAATCTGCTCTTCACCTCGCAGATGAGATAGGGAATTACTGATAATTTGGCAGGTTCCCACAGAACCTGCACCATTATAAGGAATAGTGTTAGGATTGGTTAGGAGAAAGAGCGCTTCCAGTTTTTCTCCAATGCATTCCAAAATTGCTGAATAAGAGGAAATTCAATAAGTTTAAAAGTTCCTTCAAGGTGGGAGGTGTGGGAGGTGGGCAACATGGGAATCCCAGTGGGTTCCGTGTAATATTTTAGGTAATCTAAGCACCTCTTAAAATATATGTATATATATATATATAAATAACATTTTTGTAAGCAAATACACATATATGCATATATATTTACATATCATTTTGCAAATGTTTGTATGTATTGTGAGAATTTTGATTTTTACCCATAATAAAAAAATAAATAAATTTAAAAAAAAAAGTTCCTTCAAGTAAAATTTAGAAAAAAAGAAAATGATCTGCAAGGTAGTCAATGTTTTACCAAGAGATCTTCCAGTGCTCCTTCGCAATGGCTGTGCCTCTCTTGCAATGGCAAGAGTATAAAATAAACAAATCAGCATCAAATTACATGTTACCTAAAACAAATATGGCATATTGTCCTACAGTTGGTTCTTAATACAGTGCAAAAGGAAAAGCATTCAATTTAGACACTCCTTCATTATTTCCTTATGCTGTGTACTCCATGCATTATGATAATGTTTAAAGGCAATATACATTGGAACAAAAGTATTTTTGTATAGTTTTAATAACTTTTTCTAATTTAAAACTAATATGAATTTATGGTAAAAATCCAACAAATGAAGAAGGTTATAAAGTAAAAGGTAAAAGTCCTTTACCCTTCTTACCAGCTTTCCCAATTCCTCTATCCAGGAGTAAATATCATATACTTGTATATCCTTCCAGAAACTCTTATGCATGTACAATTACATGTATATGCTTCCTGTTTTGTTCTGTTTTATACAAATGAACATGAACTCTATACATTGCTTTAAATTTTCTTTAAACTGAATGTTTTATCTTGGATATCTTTCCATATAGATCTATCTCACTTTTTAAATATTATATACTATGTTTAGCACGGATATTTTTTTTTTTTTTTTTTTTTTAATTTTACCGGGAGGTCCCGGGGATCGAACCCATGTGGACTCCCAACAATTTGAGCCACATCCGCCCCCCAGCACGGATACTCTTTACTTTATTGAACCATTCCCCTACTGATGCACCTTTAACTTGCTTGCAATTTTTTGTTATTGCAAGTAATGAATACTTCATTGACCATCCTTGTAGCAAAATATTTATTCACGCATTGCTTGAATAATTGATTCAAACTATGTATAATTTTTTAAAAAATAGATATTGCTCATTTTTCTCCAAAATCTAGATTTTAAAGTTTATCCACCATTTAACAGGGTGCTTCCATAAGTCAAGTAATTCAATTAAAATTAGTCAAGTTATAATAAAGTATTCCTTTTTAGCAATTAGCTCCAAATTATATTCATCTAATGGCAATGATGCTATTAAACAAATGTAGAGTTCATTCATTGATTAGAGAATTAGCAGTGCATGTCATTCAAGACAAAATGAAATGTCCCAGGGTGCCCAGTCTGAGCTCAGTCGGTACAATGGAGTCTCCAGAAACAAAATTTCAGATACTAATTAGAACCAAGCATTGAGACATATTACTACTGTCCTAGGTTTTTTCAAGAGATTTTTTTAGGTTTTGCTTTTCCCTAAAGGAAGAGCAAAGCACAAATACAATTATATTGCCATCTTATTAAAATTACATTACAATTACCTTTTTTCAATGTGAAGTCATAGGGAACTCAAGATTGGCTTGAGTTCCTTTCAAAGGTTGGATTTTTAGAAGAAGAGAAGAGAAAAGCAAAGGTATGGTCCTCAGCTTATAATGGTTTCTATTTGGGGTAGAAGAGCAATTGACTTTTAAACACTACAAAGAGTCAGTTTCAGTTTTCCCACTTTCCATAGTAATAGAATCCATGAGTACAAGGCAATGAAGACTGAAGACCTTGTGGTTAGGGCTGGCCAAGTAACTAAGTTCTGTGCAATAAAATGTGTATATATATATAAAGTGTGAAACTTCCAGAGTATGCCTTTAAAAGGAAGTATTGTATTAAGAACCAACTGTAGGATAATAGACCATCTCCTTCCCTCTTTTCCTCCTTCTACCAGCTGAAATACTGATGTGGTTGAGGGCTGTCTTGGATCACTGCAACACCTTGTCCTGCTTACCCTCTGACTATTACAGGAAAGAGAACTAAGCTTCTATTTTTCCATTTTCCATTGTATTTTGGGTTTCTGTTCCAGTGGTCAAAATTATATCCAAACTAATAAAAGTCTCCAAAATTTAGAATTCTCAAACAAGTTAGACTGCAAGTATCAGGCAAAAGTACCTTTCACTGTGGTGCTGTGTGTCTCTTAATAAGTGAGTCTCTCTTAGAGCTTTGCTAAAAGCAGCAAGAAGGGTCCAGCTCATGCCAACATTCTATAGTACTTAGGATTCGATGGACTGCTTTCCCAGAACCTGAAAAAACTACTTTGCCCCATTTGCCCCATTTAATACATATTGACCAGCTTTACCCACCTGCAATACCTGCGCTCGCAGTCCCACCTCTTCCGTTAAGCCCATTAGACATTTTAGGTTCTATTATTTGAAGCATCCCCACCACCCCATGCCCTCCCCGCCAGTTCTGATACCATATTTTATTTCAATTAGGAATTACATTTGGCTGTGCAAAACCTAGACCTGAAAATGAATGACTTTAAATGGGGGCCACTGGGTGGGGAGCTCATATAATGAGAAGCCCAGAGGAAGGTCACTGCTGGCTCTGCGCAACTTTCCGCCTTTCACTCATGGTCGGCTGGGTCCAGCTACCACAGAAGAAAACACAAAAACAAAGCTTGTGTCTCCCAGCTGCTTCTGTCCTATTTTAAGTAGCTTTAAGTAACTTCCTCTTATATATCATCAGCCACATCTGTGTTATGTGGCCTTCTCTAACTGCAAAGGCAGCTGAGAATGTGGCTTTTTAAACTGGGCACATAGCTACTTTCACCAAGTCAGGATTTTGGCCTTCAAGAAAGTCAAAATAGAAGATTATTTTATTTTACACAGGTCATGATCCATTCTAAAATTTTGACATTTTGAGGGTTTATTCCAATGGAAGATTTTGTATTGATTTTGTACTTTCCCAACCCAAAAAATACATCTCCTTTATATTTTCCAAAATACACAATGAGATATTATAGGCCATTTAAATGAAATGCTTTTATTAATAGAATCCCTTTTTTGGTCATTTTACTGAGAAATACTATGAAGACTTACATTGCAACCTGTGATCATGTTTCAGAATGTATGCAAGAATCATTGATGCCCAACCTTCAGTATTTTTTTCAGCCTGAAAGCAGGAGATCTGATATGCTTAAAGAAGCATTCCCAACTGCTTTCTGAAAAAGGAAGAAAGAAGGGAGAGAGGGAGGGGAAATACAAGGAAAAAAAAAGAAAATAGCAGATTAAGTGACATGTCAGGGTTAGGTGAGGGAATCACACTATTTCTTCTTGAAATTTCAGGAGCTCTAGTGAAGAATTTAAATAAAACACGCAGTGCTTCCAGCATGCTATTAGTGATGTTCTCTGGTCACTATCCTTTTTCTCCTTCTGGGAATTCAATTTGTCCCTATTATGCCAAGGTCACGGATTGAAGAATCTTAGTGGCCATCAAGGCTCTGCCTTTGAAGCAAAGGGTCAGTGCATTAGTACAAAAGAGAATTAATCCAGTGTGCCGGCTCACCAAAAGGTCTTTAATTCATTTAAAAGGAATGACCAGGGCTCCTACTTTAGGTTTCCATCTGGACAATCAGAAGCCTCCCTTCTCCCAAACAAGAACTTCATTAATGAATATTCAACAGAAAGTATTACTTCATTGTCAGCTCTAATTGCTAGTTTTACCTTATTAGTAGAAGCTTTTCTGTGGCTGAGCCTGACATACATTTGTTTGCACACTGTTATTAGTCAAGACTCAGTGAAGTCTTGTAATTAACACCTCCACATTATCTCATGCAGTGAAAGCAAAGACAAAACCAGATGACTCACTTTGTTTCAGCATTGCTCTTGTTTTCTGATATAGAAGCACTTAAGGAGAAGTGTAAGCTCATCAGAATGCCATATGGAGCCAACAGAAACCATAAAAGGTTTTTCAGGAAACAGTGCATGGAAATTCATTAAATGAACAACACTACAATCAGCATCCTGATTTAAACCTCTACCCCGCACTAATAAATTTCTCAGGTACATTACCTGCCTCGTGCTCAGGGGCGATTCCAGGTCAGTGATGAAGGCTTCAGGTTCCCAAGAAGCAGGGGAAATAACATATTCTCTGTAAACATAATAAAGTTAATGATTCACATGACAGTTAAATAGCTTTCAGAAATCTTATCAGTTTAGAGATAAAGCAGACCAAAGCAATAACTGTATTTTAATCATTCCTACCATTGACAACACTGTGTCTAAAAGCTGGCTCCCAGTGGCCTATAATTGCTATTTCCTTAGAATATGAGGGTGGAAGGTGCAGGGGGATGTCAACAGTTCATATTTCAGTTTTATATTTGGGAAGGGATCTTTTTCTAAATACCTCTATTACATTTCTAGCATAAGAGATTTGAGAAACCAAAATATCATCCTTTTTCCTTTAGTTTATAAACTTAACCTAAGTGTCTTATTTTTATTATTTTCCATGCAAAAATAAAACAAAGTCTTAACAGCGAGAGATGCCATCATGTGAAATTTTAGCCATTAAACCTACACAATCTGTCACAGTGTACAAGAATGAATGGCTTATTTCCTGTTTGCAAATATTTCTTTTCTAATGCAAGATAAACAGGGAGAAAAGCAGCTACAAGAGGAAAGAGGAATGAATAATATAAATGCAATGACATAGCATCCTTTCAATTAACAAGTATTCCCAAAGCAGTGAAGAATCTGGCTATTAAATTAAAATTGTTATTATACAGAACTTACCCTGGTTGAATGGTCAGATAGCAAATCTTGTTTACAAATGGAAACAGGCCAAAAATTTTAATGGACCTCTGTCTACACTGAATTTCCAATGCCATAAAAGTATCCATCAGAAAAAAAAAAAGCAAAACAATCAAGAATATTTCAAAGTTGCCTGGCTTCTCTGGAAACATTTCTGCTGGGCTTGTAACTGACATGCTGCAAGGAAAAGGTACTTAGCTATGCATTTTACATTGTCACCCTTGGCATCAGAGTCACAACTTTGTGCCACATGGGTTTATCATTTTGTACCTGCACATAAGCTGATTTCAATGACAGAGTCACAAATGTTACTGCATCATTGTGATTTAAGAAAATTATTAAACATGGGCAACTTCATCGTTGAGATTCCAGGAGAAGATTATCCTGATCTGGTAAAGTCTGTGTTGAAACCAGCAGAGGCATGGGCAGGGCTTTGGGGGATCTCTCTGTATTTGACCTCCTCCTAAAAATACTACCATTTAAAACATTTTCACATTCATGCCACTGCGTAAGTTTTGGCATTAAATGTCTACTTTGCCCAACTGGGTCAAAGCTGGCCCTGATTAGGTTTCTGCATATCTATTGCACCAGGAGAACACAGTCTGAAAATAGCAGTATGGCCTGTTTCATCACCATTGAATAGGAAGGTTAATAATAGCGTTGTTTCACTGTTTGGCATGGACTCAAGGCTACTGCGCCAAGGAGCAGCGCGCCCTGCAGTAACCGGATCACAAAATTTCTCCAGGGGGACGGTGCAGCTTTTCAGAACATGTTTTATATTCTGGAATGGCCCAGGAAGGAAATATTTCAGAAGTTGTTTTGGCATAAGTGTGGTTTGTTTCCAGTTGAAGGGAAGGAGAGGGGCTGGAGACACAAGCCAGGAGGTGGGCTGAGGAAGGGATGCCAAACGTCCTTAAGGAGCTCCTGACAGGTGGTGATAGGGCTGTGGCTCCTGAGCCCGAGACCTGGTGGGGAGTTTGTCCCTGTCAGGTTCCCAGGGAGAGCTCAGCACAGCCTTGCACACTCCTTTTCTGTTTATTTCTGTTGAACTTGAAGGGTGACCTTTTCAAAACTGCAGAGCATTGTTGACCCACATGCATTTTTGAGACCTAATTTCACTGAATGCCTTCCTTGTTCCTGTAGAAAAGAACTCTGTTCGAAAAAATAGGAAGAGGCTGAGGGAAAAAAGCATTAGGATGGAAATCTTTCAGCCATTGAATTCTGCCTGCTATTAATAATTTAGAAGTGTTTTTAATGCCCTGCTATGGAAGGAAGGTTTTTTGACACCAAAGGCATCTAAATATTAATTTCCGAGGAATTGGTTGTTACAAGCAGTTAACATCCATTTTGTTAGTTGACCTCCCCAGGAAGGTTAATGCACTAAAATCTGGTCATTAAGTATAGTAACAAATGTTTTTCAGGGAGGTTATTACTACCATAAACTCTAATCCATGGTTCACAGTCAGCAGACTCTAGTGCAGTGCTCTGACTAATGAAGAATTAACTATTTCGGAGCAGTTAATAAAGATTTTTTTCCCCACCAATCAACATACTCTACATGATCCTTATAATTACTAAAAGCATTAAGCCATGGGTATGAGTGCCCACATGTCAGACCAGAATTCTACTCTGAGTAAATGACAAATGGCAAACCTAATCCGATTTCACTTAATTTTTTTCTAACATGTTCACTGAAATAAGAAATAATGGAATTCGTAAGTATTAGAAAAAGATGGTCCAATACAAAGCATTTGCTAAATGAGTATTGATGAGGTCTTTAGTCATATTTTATTGTGATGGAAGATTTTGTACTCAGATTTAGTGCTTGCTAGAATCTAGAAGATAATTGGCCACTAACAGGTTTTTCTGCTTGCTTGTTTATTTTATTTTGTTTTTACTTTATTAGAAAGCACATTCATCCACAAGAAAACCATAGGCAGGTCCTGCGTAATATCTACTTCATAGAAACAAGAAGAAAAAGGTATAACTTAACTCGTCTAAAAAGTCTCCAGGCAGTGTTTTGCTTTTCAATTAAAGTCATTTTCCACCTGAGGACGGAGCATTTGGCTTTACTTTGAAGAAAGTTGATCATACCAATGTCTCAGAGACCTAAATTTACAGCAGCACAGCAACGCAGTGGCTCAGCCTCTAAGAAGAAGTAATCTCCTTCTGGAATCAAAAGTCTGAACAATTAATGCACTGAGGCCTCACACGCCTCTGAAGACACAGGCCAGGGTTGACAGGTAAAATAAAAAATGTAAGAATAACTTCCCTTTCCCTGGGAAAATTATCATTCCTTCAAGCAGGATCACTCTTCACATTTACATACACCCTTTTTTCCTCCTTTTAATTTTCAACTTAAGCTAAATCTTTTCTTTGTCGATGCCCCCATTCACATTTTGAACAGAGAGGAGAGAGAGAAACCATACTTAGCCAAAGTAAAAGGGACATCATCTTATAGACAAGAAAATGTATTTCGATAAGGTATGTATTACATACAAAAGCTTTCAAAGGGGTCAAATATCCTGGGAGTAACTTGCCTTCTCAAAATATTTGTGTATGTCTAAGATACAGTACAATGTCCCTACCTAACTAACCAGTAGGGAGGATTATCTGTGCACATTATGATTTGTATTCATATTTTGGTACTTGACTTGCTTGAAGATAACTGCCTTGATTTCCCACTTGCTAGAGAAGGCAAGTGATAGTTTCTCTGAGCCTCAGTTTCCTCATCTGTAAATGATATTACGATATCTACTTTGTGGGGTGGTTGTGAAAATTAGTGATAATCCATACCTGGTATACAAAAGGGCCTAAAAAATAGAAGAGTGAATTTTCATGTACTACGTCCATTGCTTTGCATATTTTTTTCTCATTTTATAAAAGTGACAAGAATCCTAGAACACTCCACAAAACCCATTTGGTCCAAAATTGGAATAAAGGGAGCAACAGTATATTAATTTACCAGACTTCAGAGAACTGGGACTTTTACTGTGTCCATCTCACCCATCACGACCCCATCATTCAACACAAATCCTTCCCTGGTTGCCTTGGTCAGAAATAAACATTCCCTCCTCCAAGTTCTAATTTGCCTGGTACTTTTCCTATTGTACTTTTTCCATTGTTCACACTCACTTAGAATTATTGGTAGACAGATCTTAGATCTGTATCCCCTGCATTTAATACAGTGTCTCAAATATAAGGCCTAAAAAGGGGCTCATGAATTTCATCAGCTCTCTCCTGTGGCAATTTTTCTGCCTAACACATGGTGGGTGAGTGAATGACTGGATGACTTTGGATGTCATCTGCTCTTTATTTTTTTTTGCAGTCTATCTCATCTCCCACTTTTCTTTCACTTCTAAATTGAGTCCCTAGAATTTGTCCTACTTGCTTCCCACCATTTTCCCATAGCTGATCAACAGGAGGCAGGTGTTTGAACGGCTGGATTATTTTTAAGCTGGGTGTTTGCAGATGAGTGGTTTCCTGCATTTTGACAAGGATTCTAAAGTGAATAAAGTAAACAGGAAGCTGCAGATTGAGAATGTAAAAAGATGAATCAAAGTGTCTTTTGAAGTCACTGGTTTCTTTATAACCCAACACCATGCCCTTCATTATTCATAGAAATCACTGAAAAGAGAGGTTAACATTCCAGACTTACCAGTGATTTGCTATGTTGACCTCTGACATGCTCTTTAACCTCTTTGGACTTTAGTTTTCTCTTCAAAAATAATGCCCTAACCTACTCTAATTACTTCTTAGGCTTCCTGGGCAAATCACACGAGATAAGTTATGCAAAAAATTTAGTGAAGAAAAAAGAACTATAAAAAAAAAATATTACTACTACAAATACACCTACTAGACCTAGATATTAAAAAAGGATGAGATTAGCTAATATAACATGCTTTTCCTTAAAAATGAACATGATCTGAATCAATATGTTAATAATGAGGAAATTAGATTTACTTAAAAGCAAAATGTTATTCAAAATAGGAGGAAACCATAGAAAAGAAAGTTTCAAAAATAATGATAACAGGTTAAGAATATTGCTAGTGTCATCTTCATAATGTTCTGTGCGCCCTACCTTCACAATTAAGATGCACCACATTGGAATAAAGAACACATGGGGGAAGTGGATGTGGCTTAAGCAACTGAGCTCCTGCCTACCACATGGAAGGTCCCGGGTTTGGTTCCCGGTACCTCCTAAAGAAGACAGCAAGCTGGCGCACCAGGCAGGCGCAGCAAGCTGACACCACAAGATGACGCAACGAGAGACACAAGAAGAAAAACATAATGAGAGACACAACAAAGCAGGGAGCAGAGGTTCCTGGTGCCTCCTAAAGAAGCCAAGCAAGGCAGCGAGCTGACGTGACGGGCAGGTGCAGCAAGCTGATGCAACTAGATGACGCAACCAGAAACAGAAGCAGAAAAAGCATAACACAAGACAAAACAAAGTAGGGAATGGAGGTGGCTCAAGCGATTAGGCATCTCCCTCCCACATCAAAGATCCCAGGTTTGGTTCCTGGTGCCTCCTAAAGAAACAAGGAAGATGAACAGACACACCAAGTGCAAACAATGAGGGGTGGGGAGAAATAAATAAATAAAATAAATCTTTAAAAAAACAAACCAACAAAAAAACACATGGGAGATGCTATCAAACCAAAATGGTTTTCCTGGTTTAATTAGTGGTAGAAATCGAGGCTATCAATTTAACACCCACCCTTCTCAACATGTGCACTTTCTCATTATTTAAAAGTGAGCAAATGGTCTCAGTGACTCTTAGCAAGTCCTGAACATATATAATTTCCATTCCCACCACCAATTTTGATCAAGGCAGTTCTAAAGTGTAGCAAATGAATGTAAGTACAGGGCTGACACTGCACCGAGCACTGACACTTTCCTGCTCCAAAGGAAAACAGATGTAAATGCTTTTAAAAACAGTCGAGAGAATAATTGAAAATGGGTTCAATGTCTTCATCCTCGGAGAACATGTGTGTGCATGTGTGTATTTGTAGCTGCTCTTTCATAAAATGCGTCTGCGTCTCTTTTTATTCTGAAGCATCCCTCTGTTGTGGCTAGGTTTCACAGGGGGGCTCCAGTTTGTAAAGGTTAACCGTGCAGAAATCAAGGCTTTGTGCATTTTTGCAAAGGTCACACTCATCAGCAGTTCCGGAAAGACTGCTGGGAAGGGCCATGGTAACTACCCCATGATTGCACCATGGCTCTGGGTTTCATTTCCTTAAGAACACTGCCACAGTCCCTGGTTGTGTCACCAAGAGATAAAGAGGCTGCTCAGTCACTTGAAATTCAATTTGTACAGTACTCAATTGTAGCCTACCTCTTTCCTTCATGGTGTCTGGCAGCTGCTTGCTGGCACTCTGCATTTCAAATGCTTGAGCTGCAGGAAGCTGTTTAATAAATGGGAGAGGTTTTGATTAATGTAACAAGCTGAAAATAGACCATGATGTAATGCACATCTCAGCAGGAATCACAGATCAAATTGTGCTGTTTCAAGGGACTCTGCTGTAGCAGAGAGTTTTCTTCCAAGAAATGTGGTTATGTTTTTGTAGCACCTTGAAGGGTCAAACTGTAGAGTGTGTACATTTTGAACAGGGAAACCCATCTGTGGATCTCTTAGTAGCTATAATGGGTGACCACACAAGAAGCTCCAGAGAGAAAAACTAGATATTTGATTTGACTCAGGCCTACTAATGGTCATCTATACCTCAAAAGAAGTGCTGATATTATATTTAAAACCAACCAGCAGAGGCTAATTGAAATGATAGTAAGTAAAATCCTTGCTGTGTTCGTATAATCAGTTACTTAAGTAATGAGTTGTTTCACCTTATCGTCTAAAAGCCTCATGTAGTCCCTTACATAAAGGCACTGATGTAAACTTTTTTCTCAGTGGATGAAATCATTAGAATTCATGTTGCTTGGTTCTCCTGAGAAAGATTAAAAGAAAAACAGTCGTCTTGTATGCCAAGATCCATTGTTTACTGGGTCATTTTTCTGAATGGGGTTTGTTTATTAAAAAACAGAGCTGAAATGTGCTAAAAGGAACAAATAAAGAAATAAACTCATTGCTCTTAAATACTGTTTACTGGATCCATACATTGCATGTTGGTGAAATCATTTTGGGTGTGCAAAGTATGTGTTTGTGTGTGCGTGTGTGTATGTGCTTGGAAGGGGGCATTGTTGTGAAAGTCAGGGGATCATCCTTTCTTGCTACAAACAAAATTAGACTGAAGGAAAAAATGTTATACACTTGTTATTTTTCCCTGTAGATAAATTTCACCTTCCCACTAAGAATGTGTGTAATTTATGAATGTTGCCACACTCTGGTTACTGTAAAGATGTTGACTTGTTAAGTTATATTGCCTGGGAGGGAAAGCCAAAATTAGCATTCTTGTTCTTTTATAGTAATTTTCTTCCTACTGAACTTGCTTGTCTAATCAAAGTACTTTTTTTCATGGGACATTCAACTAATAAAACCAAAGTCAATACAAATAAGTTAACTTCAAACAGAGCAAATCTCTCCCCACCACTGACCACAATCTTAACCCAAGCCAAGCATTTAACAAGAGAGTATCAATGATTAAGTAAAATGCATCACCATTCCATAACAAAAATAAAAATTTCTTAAACCCTACTGGTATGGTTATATGTAGTATGGTTGAATGGCAGCCCCCAAAATATATGTCCCCTGGAACTGGTGAACGTGATCTTATTTGGAAAAGGGGTCTTTGCAGATGTACTTAAAGACCTTGAGATGAGATTATTCTGGACTCAGATGGGCCCTAAAGCCAATGACAAAGGTCCTTAGGAGAGAAGAGAAGACAGAAAAGAAGACACACACACGGGAGAAGGTGATGTGAAGACAGGCAGAAATTGAACTGATGCCTCTACAAACCAAGGAACACCAAGCATTGTCTGCAAATACCAGAAGTTAGGAGACCAGCATGAACCGATTTCCCCTCAGAGCCTCCGGAAATAACTAACCCTACAAATACCTTGATTTCAGACTTCTGGCCTCCAGAATTGTGAGAGAATAAGTTTCTGTTATTTTAAGCCACCCAGTTTGTGGTAATTCGTTACAGAAGCCCTATGAAACTAACACACAAACTGAGAGCACTAGCTTCATGTAAACAGAGAAGAGAGCAAGCTAGTTGAAAATGAGGATGTATAATGTAACATGAGTTGTATCTACAAGTATCAACTTCTTAAACTATGTATTATTGCTTGTTTTTAAATTGCATACTACATACATATATTTGACATGCTAAAAGTGACTTCAGATTCAGTCCCTCACAATAAAAAGTCTAACAGTTTTCTTTGCAGAAATGGAAAAGCCAATTATCATATTTATTTGGAAGGCTAAGGGACCCCAAAAAGCCAAAACCATCTTGAAAAAGAAGAATGAAATTGGAGAACTCACACTTCCCTAGTTTAAAACTCATGACAAAACTATAGTAATCAAAATAGTGTTGGGAAGCAGCTGTGGCTCAATCAGTAGGGCTCCCGTTTACCATATGGGAGGCCCCGGGTTCGGTTCCCGGGGCCTCCTGGTGAAGGCAGGCCCGCGGGCACGGCGTGGTTAGCTGACCCAGCGAGCACAAGCAGCAAGGGGGGGATAAATGAATAAATAAATAAAATCTTAAAAAAAAAAAAAAAATAGTGTTGTACTGGCACAAGGATAGACCAATGGAAGCGAATTGAGAGCTCAGAAATAAACCCACACGTCTACGGCCAACTGATTTTTAAAGGGGTACAATCAATAGGGAAAGAATAGTTTCTTCAACAAATGGTGCTGGGAAATCTGGATATCCATATGCAAAAGAATGAAGTTGGACCCTACCTCACACTGTATATGAAAATTAACTCAAAATGGATCAAAGGCCTAAATATAAGAATTAAAACTATAAAACTCCTAAAAGAAAACATAGGAAAACATCTTCAGGATTTTGTATTAGGCAATGGTTATTTAGGTTTTACATCAAAAGCATGAGCAACAAAAGAAAAGAAAAACAGGCAAAAGGGATGTCTTCAAAATTTAAAAATTTAAAAATTTAAAATCAAAGGATTTTATCATGAAAATGGAAAAATAACCTATGGAATGGGAGAAAATATTTGGAAACCACATATGTGATCAAGGTTTACTATCCAGAATATATAAAGAAATCTTACAACTCAACAATAAAAAGTCAAACAACCCAATTTTAAAATGGGCAAAAGAAAAAAAATTTTTAATAAAAAATAAAAATAAAAATGGGCAAAATGCTTGAATAGACATTTCTCCAAAGAAGATATAAAAATGATGAAAAAGCATATGAAAGATACTCAAAGTCATTAGCCATAGGGAAATGCAAATCTAAACCACAATGAGATACCATTTCACAACCATTAGAACAGTTACTATTAGAAAAACAGAAAATGACAAGAGTTCGAGGAGATGTAGAGAAATAGGAACATTCATTCATTGCTGGAAGTAATGCAAAATGGTGTAGCTGTTGTGGAAGACAATTTGGCAGTTCCTCAGGAAACTAAGTATAGAAGTAACATATGACCCAGCAATCCCACTTCTAGGTTTATACCTAAAAGAATCGAAAGCAACAACTTGAACAGATATTTGCACATCACTGTTCACAGTGGCATTATTCACAATTGCCAAAATATGGAAGCAACTGATGAATGAATAAACAAAATGTGGTATATATGTACAATGCAATATTGTTCATCATTAAAAAGGAATGAAGTTCTGATAGATGAGAAGACATGGATGCACCTTGAGAACATCATGTTGAGTGAAATAATCCAGACACAAAAGGACAAATATTGTATGATTTCACTGATACGAAATAATTAGAATATGCAAATTCATAGAGTCAAAAAGTAGAACACAGGTTACCAGGGGTTTGGGTGGGGGTAGGGAATGGGGAGTTGATGCTTCTTTGCTACAGAGTTTCTCTTTGGAGTGATGGAAAAGTTTTGGTAATGGATGGTGGTGATGGTAGCACAGCATTGTGAATATAACTAGTTAACACCACTCAATTATATATTTGAAAGTGGTTAAAATGGGAAATTTTAAGTTGTATATATTTACCTGAGTAAAAATTTTTTAAACCATAGAACTGTACAACACAAGAGTGAACCCTAGCATAAACTATGGACTATATTTAATGGTATAATTATAATAATATTGTTTCTTTACTTGTAACAAAGCTAAAATGTTAATAATAGGGAAAACTGGGGAGAGAGTGGAGTGGTAAATGGTAATTCTGCTTTCTGTGTGATTTTTCTGTAAACCTACAACTGCTCTAATTTAAAAAAATAAAAAAGATACATTAAGAAGAATGATTAAACAGAACAAGACTAAAACGCAGGCAAAAAGCAATAAAAAAGGAAAGGAAGAAGGGAAAATTTATCTGAAAGCCCCAGCATAGAACAAACCAGAGAAGTTGAGAAGATAACTGTAACCAAGAAAAAAGGGAAATTGGGGTCACAGTGGTCTCAATATCTAATAAAAGGAACGTGAAATTTTTTGTTAAATTTAGTAAAATTTATTTAAAGGCAGTGATTCAAATCAATAAATGATTATATGACTAAGTACAGTTAATTAGAAGTGAAACACAGTCTGTTCTCATACCAGATGCATTTCTCTGATGGGAATAAGATTAGATACAATTGTAAATAAGAAAATAATATTAACGTAACATGAAAGTCCTCTTCGTTCTTATGTGATTTTTCCTGGCATATTAATGTTACATGCCACCAAAACCAGAATGCAGCAAACCAGTGAAGAACAAGTTCTTGATATGCCCATTGGATGCATTTTCTTGGCTCAGCTTAGTCATGAACTTCATGGTCCTCCCCCAATCTTGTACTTTTTTTTGAAAAAGATAATTCCTGTATTTACTAAAGAACGTGCTTATTAGGAATTAAGTCTTTTTAACCGTTAGTATTTTATTAGGGTTACTATTGCTTCCTTGGTGCTCTGGTTACAAAGTTGTGTAAGTTTGAAAGTCTGACCCAATCCTATTTTGTCAATAGGCCCTATTATTTTTAGTGCATGATTTTTCAGAACATGACATTTTTCAGAAACACGTGTATTACATAATAGTAGAAATGCTTGTCTATGACACCTCCCTTTTAGTCATTATTCTGAAAAGCAAACAAAGCAAACGGTTTCATCTTAGTTTTGCAACCTCCTACCCACAATAAAAATCTTTCCTCTTCCTGCATTAACAACAGCAAAGACTCAATGTTTGACCATGCTGATTGTTAAAGGAATAATAAATTGAGTTTATCTTTCTGGACACCAGAATCATATTGCAATAATCACCTGATTCCAACCCACTTGAGAAACGTCCCCTTAATATTCCTGAATTTGTTCTTTACTAAATCCTTTTAAAAGGGAATAAAACTGAGGCGTTGAGAAGAATTAGGTCCACACTGCAAAATAAACTAAATGGAGTGGTCTCAACTTTTATTTTTACCCACACCATGTTGTTTTCATGTTAATTTTAATTTTTCACTAGTGAAGTGGTGAAACCCTTAGTCAGGCAAATAATCCTGGTTCTTGGGTGCCCACGAATCCCTTATGGATCCCATACTGACCCATGCCCATATAGGCCTATGCTAGACTGCGGCTTTGTTGTGCCAGGACTGGAACCCTAGTTGCAGAGAATTTTTTTTCCTTTCTTCACTTCCTTAAGGTTTATACTTAAGAGCCAGAGTCTTCACTGACTATATTAACAGTCTGATTATCACAGTTTCTATTTGAAAAACCCTGTAAAGATGTTATCTCATTTCGGACAGGCTTTAAATTTCTGTCACTGTGATTAAAATAGGACAATAAAATTAAAAGACAGAAGAGGTTCACTGCAGACAAGATTGCATATATTTAATATGTTTCCTATTGGAAATAATCTGACAATTTTCCTATTTAGAATTTAGAATTTTTTTTTTTTATTGTGGGTAAAAATCAAAATTTTCACAATACATACCAACATTTGCAAAATGATATATAAATATATATGCATATATGTGCATTTGCTTACAAAAATGTTATTTATGTATATATATAAATATATTTTAAGAGGTGCTTAGAAGAATTTAGAATTTTGAACAAGAATTGCATTCAAACTTTGATACAAAAAAGGTACGCAGATGCTCATTTGTGCATACACACCATATGCTTGATTTAATCATAACCAAGTGTTTATTGTTAACAAAATTAATTATGGCCATTTAAATGGCCTGTCTGGTCATTCTAGACCATGCAAAACAATTCTAAGCCAAAACTAATCATTGTCCCAATACTCATGCTTTGTGGACTCAATCAAAGAAATGTGTATTTAGACTTGATGGCCTTTGTCATTGCCCTGGCCTTTCCCTCTCCTTTCTCTTGGTCCTGCAACGCTGACCCTAACCTCCCTTGAAATCTGTGGTAACCCAGGAATCAGATCAGATGCATTGGAGTGGGTTGGTAAGAAAGGAGGAAGAGAGCTCATTAATTGCTCAAGTTTTTATACCATTTTCAGTGGATTACAATGATTGCTGAATGAGTTCTACTCTCCATTCATAGACTTATAAGTTAATACTTTAAGATATCAACTTATGGCTATAGAAACATGGGTGTTAGCATCTTGTAAGACTACAGCTATGTAAACAATAAATATTGTGTCATTGGATTATAAAAATATAATTATTCCAAATGCATTTACCATAACCTTTTCTTCTTTTGAAGATCTTCTATTTATATTCTTGAGCACATATCTGTATATATATTCCTGCACCCTGTAGTTATCTTAACATAGCATGTGGCACAGCTTTTTTATTTCATGTTTAAACATTTATTGAATGCTTTCTCTATGCCAGGTGGTACTATGAACTGAAAATGTAAGAATGAGTAAGACAGCCTACATTACAGTGGGGAGACAGAGAAAAAAAAAAAAAAACAGAAATAAATGAACAATTTCAGATCGTACTCCAGAAGACAAGATAAGAGGAAAGACAGAGCAAAGGTAAGTATTTACACAGAGTTTGAGATAGAGTGGTCAACAAAGGCATTTCTGAAGGGGTATCATCTATGTAAAGGGCAAAAAAATGTAGCCATGCAGAGGTTCAGGCATAAATAACAGCAAGAGCAAAGGTCCTGAGGGTAGTATAAACTTGATTTGGTATTGGTTTGTGTGCCTTCCCTAACATATATTAAGGAAGGTATCATGGCATCTAAGAAGTAACCAATAAGTATGTATAAGTAAATAACAATACTACTACTAATTATAATAATAGTGCTAGCTATTGCTCTGTGTACATTCCAGAAACTATTCCAAATGCTTTGCTTATATTAGGTTATTTAATTTTCACAACAGCCCTACAAAGTTGATGAGAAAACTGAAGTTCAGGGTAGACAAGGTCCAGAGTTACACAGCTGACATATCAAAGTAGCTGATCTGGAATTTGAATGTAGACATTCTGACAGTTAAGCACCCTACCAGAATACCACACAAGAAATAAAGTAAGAACGTTTGTTTAATGGCAATGTTTACAAAAAGAATAAAGAAATTACTTCAATCCAGATCATTTAAGTGTATTTAACTTTGTAATGTTCAAGAATCTAGAAAGGAAGCATTGATAATGTTCTATTTATTCATTGTATATGGTTAGGACCTGATGTGACTCATCTAAAAGGATTGATTTAGACTTTCGTAAGACTGGTGGATTATCTGCCTACATAGCTACCATTTATATTATTCGAGTAATAATTGCATGAAGATGTACAGAGAACAAAAACAACTCAGTGTAGGCATCATCTTGTTACACAAAGCTCCTCAATGTTTCCACATTTTCAACTTAAAGGATTATGATGATTCTAAGTGAACACTTGTGCATTTCTTGATCTATTGCTTTTCAGATCCAAATTGACCCTTTTTGCCTATTCTATGAAAAGGGATCTGGGTCCTTTAAATATTTTCCCTTTGCCAAGAGGCATGGCAAAGGGATGTTCAGATTTGTCAGTAGAGAGCATCATAGAGACACTGTAGGAGGAAAAGGGTTTTGCTTCCTGGTTCAAGTGTCCCTTCTTTGCAAGCTCCTGAGCATGGACATTTTCTCCAGGCAATTCCTCCAGCATCTGGCCATTGCAACATGGGTGATTGCTCTAGGTCCAGCTCCTGTGGCACACATGACTTCCCCAATGCCTGGCTCCTGCCACGTGGGTGGCTGCTCGAGCACCAGACTCCTGAAGCCCTTGCAGGTTCTTCAAAGCCCATTTCCTGCAACTTTCCTCAGCACCCACCCTGGGAGTGTGCCTTCAATTAGAAACCTCTCCACAAACCATTTTACCCAACATCCTAGAGGACGAATTTCCAACAAGTTCCACTGATGCAACATCACAGCACCTTTTCTATCATTCAGTGAGCCATGGCCATGCTCTGTCCAACAAGATCTTGCTCTCAGCCCCACAGGGCTTCTTCCTTGGTTTCTCTCTCTCAGCCATTGGGATAATGACTATTCCATATTATATGATTTGCTATTATATTATATTACATATTCTATGCGCTATTTCTACTTTCTTTAAAGTTTTTTTACTCTTTACTAGCTAATACCACTCTACTCCAATCCCCTCTAATAATAAATAAATCTTTATAATAACTTACCTTGTTCAAATTGCTGTGTGGTTTCTCTCTTCTGATTGGACCGTGACTGACACAGTGCTGAAAAACCTCTCTTAAGGCTTTTTTTTCATGTTCCAAGTTAAATTTATGTAAGAGCAAAGATCATATTATTATAACATCACTTTTACTTCAACGGCATTAAAAAGCCACCCCTGTATCCATACTCGTGATCCTCGAGGATGTTAACATAGGGCCACATGTTCCTTGACTGCTTATTTTTCACACTCTGCGGCATAGCCCATAGTGCGCCACACTTCACAATATTTATGTAATTGATGTTCTAAAAGCACTGAGATGAACCCCAGCCATGATGGTTCATGCCACTGCTCTCTACCCACCCACTCCTACCTCAACCCTCCCCAGGAGAACTTTTTTTTTTTAATTTGGCACTAAAAGTTAAAAAAGACTGTTGCCTCCTGTACCACATTCATTTCTGTGATTATCTTGACATGCCAGGAAGATTTTTTTTCCTCTCTCCAATCCTAATTGGTGCCCTCACTGTTTATTTTCCATAAGCCCTTACTTCATATTCCAAGACTACAAAATTATGTATGCATGTGTGTGTGTGAATCTTTCACTGATTTTATATGGGTCACATTTTTCTAGTCTTAGTTTACCTGAGCTGCTATCACAAATACCACAAACTGGCTTTCACTTAAATAACAGAAAGTTATTGGTTCATGGTTTTGAGCCTAGAAGTACAAAATCTAGATATCAGCAAGGCTTGCTTTCTCCCTGAAGACTGCAGTGTTTTGGTGCTGGTAGCCGGCAATCCTGGGGGCTCCTTGGCCTTCCTGTCATATGGTGATGTCTTCTCCTTTCTCTTCTTGGTTCCCGTGGACTGCCAGTGTCTGACTGCTTCCTGTGGCTTTTTCTCTTTATATAGCTTCCAGTAATCCAGATTAAGGCTCACCCTCATTCAACTGGGCCATACCTTAACTAAAAATGAGATCTTCAAGAGGTCCTATTTAAAAAGAATTCACACCTCAGGAATGTGGATTAAGATTAGGAACATGTTTTTTCTATGATACATACCTCAATCTATCACAATTTCTTAAAATCTGTTTGCATTTTAAAATGCTCTCCTTCTTTCTGCAGATGTCCACAGTTGCTGGTACCTTTAAACACAAATCCATTATCTGAATCTGAATCAGTCTGGTGGTAGTTCATTGTGAAATCGGCATAAGGTTGATTGGCAAGTGCTATGTCTTATTGTTAAATGCCCCAGTTTAATTTCCACTACATTTATAGTCTGGTCTTAACATGGAAAAATCTTAGATTAGAAAACATGCCTGCAAGTGATGTCAGTTCATACCTTATTGGGTCAAGCTCCTGTTTATTGTCAAGTACTGGGTAAGTTTAATACTGGATATATCAGTCCCTTCCATCTTTCAGTATAAATTTATTCCACTGAGTTTCAGTCCAGGAAAAAACGATATAAATTTTCATTAAAGAAAACACTATATTATGACAGCACTAAATGAATCATCTGCAATCACTTTTAAAAGGCTTGATTTATTTCCTGCACTTGGGTGGCACTATGTTGTAAAAATATTTCCACTAACAAGTATGAAATATTGCAATTTACATTTTTATATATACTGCATGTTGCTATATAATATATTTCATTTTTGTGTGTATCTACCCACACATGCATATCTAAGGTAGGCCCTCCAGGTAATTTCTTGGTCACATTTACTTCCTTAATAATAATTAAAAAAAGGAAAACTAATTGGCCAAGGAGTCCAGATGAACATCAAATTCATCATAGCAGAAAATATTTTCCTGAAGTGATTCATACTCTCACCTTCCTGCTGGAGCCTTTTCTCCACCCATTGACATAGTGAAATGGCACTGAAGTGAAGGCTATTTCACTTAGCCTTGAGCAAACATGTAAGCTGAACTGTGGATATGCAGAGTTCTTTTTCTTTCTAGAATACATAGGGTTTTTTTGCATGTGTAACTAGAGCTAAACTGAATCTTGAGAGCTGCTGCATGATAAGAGCTTGGTTTGAAAACATATTGTGTAAGTGAATGACTTGAATAACAAAAATCCCAGGCGAAGTGTTTCAGAGCTAACTGCATTTGCACTCTGCAAGGAGATCAATGCTTCCCCTCATTGATTTTCCTCAATTGCAGAGCCAGGATTATGCATGTTGTGAAGCAGTATTCCCAGATTCATCCGATCTGATTTCCTAGTCAGCACTAAAAAGGCACAGTTCTCAACTGTAAACTGGAGGTTATAAAAATATAACAATATCAGATTTGTACTTCCTCTAAGCCTGCATGTTAAAGAGAAGCAGAGTGATGTATACCTGGTACAATACAAGAGCTGCAAGGGACAAGACAGATTCTGTTTGTGTGCAGTTTCTAAAGAAATGGCAGAGAAGTCAAGACAAATCTAGGATGCGTTGCATACGTTTCTGTAACTCCCAAGATATTTTCAAATGTTTTAGAGCTTCCTTTCTGGCTGAATTGAAATGCAAAGTAAGCATATTAAGAAGCGATTCCCTTCCTAAATTCAGGAATTGCCTGTGGTCTTTCTGAATTTAAAATCGACTTAAAATTGAGAATTGGGGAAGGTGGGTGGTTGGATAGCTGCGAAAATCAAGGATCTAATTCACTGTAAACTACTGGCAGCGCCAATGGTTGCTAGGCTTAATCGGTAACGTTATTGTAGTCCTGTTGTGCAGTAAGAGCCAACCGCAAAATGAAAATACCCGAGAAAGGCGACTTCAGCCTTTTCAAAATTTCAGTGTATACATAACGTTGTTAGTGAGGGGGGAGGGGCTGACTCCCAAATTAAATTTTCCCTTCCCAGCTGGCCTTTGAGGATGGAGAAGGTGTCCCACTACAACTAAGACTTGAAGTTTGCTTTTGAAAAAATCAGGTAAAATAAGCCATTTCCTACCAAGACCAGATAAATGATTACACAGCTGCTTGCCTTTCAAACAGAATTTGCTCAGAATCCGGGCTTGCCACGGTGCTCGCTTCATTATTAAAGAGCGCCGTCATAACTCACTCTGTGTGTGCGGGGCCCAGGGCGCTCTCACACAGCCAAGCCTATCCGCGGCTCCCTCGACGTAAACAAAGTCTGGTGGCCGTTAGCTCGACAACAGAGCGCCTTGGGTTGATTCATATCCAGGATTAACAGTTTCCTCTTCCCAGACTTAACTTGTAAACTGATCTGGCAGAGCTATCCCCCAGCTAAGAAATATAAACAGGTTTCCAAGTTACCGATTACTGGATATTTTCCTAGTAAATGATTAACCAAGCTGTGATTGGTTTCTCAGTGACTGAAGGTGAAAAGCAGATTTTTCTGTTCTAAACTGCCAAAACTTCCCCAAAGATCCTTCCTCCATCGAATCATTCTCAGAGATTTTTTAAAAATTAAATTTTGTTTTCCAATGTAAATTTAAATGAGACCGGATGACCCATTCTACTCACTAAAACCCAACAAACAATCCTTGGCTTGTTTTTATATTTCTAGCTTTCCATGTGCAAAATATGTATTTTACCTGCAGGCATTGGCAACTAAATGCATTTTTCCATTTGCTATGTAATTTAATTATCATTTACAAGTGCCACTGATATTTTTAATAAATTGTGATGTAGTCTCAATTATATTGAGGTAATTCTTCAAGTAATATTGAAGTATTTTAAGAAGCATTAACTTGTTTATAAAGAGTAAATTTCATCTTCTATCTAGTAATTGTAAGATATTTGAAACTTAAATTGGAATTTATTTTCTTGACTGTAAAGAAACACGTTTCCTACATTCTCATCCGGACAACTTTCCTCTTGGGGTGTTCTCTTTAATGAAGTCTTAATTCCGAGGAAGTCCTGTTTTTATAACTTGGTGCCCTTGATTCAGAGATAGAAGTCTAAATAAACATCGTGAAGTAATTTGATAATGAATAAGTAGGAGGAGATGCTATTGTTTAACCTCCAAACTATGCTAATAAGTAGTAGAGTGATAGACATGCCTTGCAGAATAGAATGGAGCCCTTATTCGAGCCCAGTGGGCCCGTCTCCAGGCCTCCTAGGAAGGTTTGCCAGGCCCTGGCTGCGTTTTGCTCCTGAGTGCAGTTTGCAAGTGTCTGGTTACAGCACATTTATCAAAGGAAATCACAATTTAGAAGAAAACCACATTCTTCACTTTTTCAAATAAGAAACATCCCTGTATGTTACTTTCATTTTAGTTGTTTTACACAGGTAAAACAGACTACGCCGGAAAAATTAAATATTAATAAAAAAAACTACACCCATGCAAGAATTTCATTCCTTTTAAGTGTATATTTTAAAGGAGCCATTTTAATACTGCAAGAAAAAAGTATATTTTCTTATAAAGCCTGAACAGGCTAATATATTATTATATACAGCATAAAGCTGAGGGTGTTTGAACAGTGAGAATAGAAAGCATTCATAGTTATTCAGCCCTGAATACTTAGAACATTTCATTTCTTTTTACAGCAACCATATTCAGTCAATAAAAGATCAAATGCTTTTGGTTACTGGACTGAAAAAAATCAAATCCTCCAAATTTTTAGCACTTGATGTTCCCCGAGTATTTGCTCTCAGCTATAGCTCATTAAATGAGCTGATCACCACTGAGTCTATAAATTGAAACAAAAGCAAAGAACACGTAAAAAAATAAAAAATAAAAAAAAGTACAAGGCTCCAACCAGAAATGCACTGAACCCTGGGTTGTTCACAAATTTTTCTTGCACATAGTGGGGTATTGTGCAAAATAAACACATATCTTTAATATGGGAAATTTTCAACAACAATCTAATTGATACTCCTCTGGGCAGGAGTGGTAGAACCATTATTGTTAACTGCTAAGGGGTTGAAACTCAGGAGAAACTATGCAAAGGTAAACGAAGCTAGACAAACTGAGTATTTTGTAATGCCTTAAATTGCATTGACCTATAGCTTTAATTGGATTTTATTTATTTTATTTCATTTCACATAAAAATATGGTGCTAGGCACGATTTTAGGCATTTCATAAGTGAAGTATACAAACACAAACAACCCTTTGAAGTGGGTAATATCCGCATATTAAGATGATGAATGGGGGCACAAACCTCATAAAGCTTGCCCAAGCTAAAGAGCTCATAAGCGACCAAGTTATAACTTGAGTCCAGAGAATGTTAGCCGAGAGTCTCTTGCCTCTTTCTAAGGAAATGTTAAAGGAGGAGCTATAGAGTCCTGTAAAATGTCCTAAGGAATTTGAAGTGGATTGACCAACTCATGAGTGTTGATTCATTTTTTTTTTTTTTTGGCGGGGAGGGGGAAGAAGGGAGGTGCCCTAATTGATTCATTCATTTTTAACCAAATTTCCATCGGAGTTGTGATACTTATATTATTACCAATATTCAATTTCAATGACTATCTTCCTTTACTTTATATCCTAAATCAAAGTAAAGGTTTTTAACAGTTGTTGGGTCTTAACCAAGCCAAGATGACATTTCATTAATAGCTCTGCAATTTTCTCTAAACAGAGAGCTTGCTTGTAAAGTTAGGTTTTAGTAGTACATTCTAGTTATTGCTACCTTAGAAATCTAAATTTATATTAGTTATCTGTATGGTTCTTGGGAGCAAGAACAATTGTAAAGTTCTTAAATCTGAGTAATTGTGGATGAAAAATATCTATCCATCACTGCAAAGCAAAAGCCATTCATTCAACAAATATTAATTGAAGTCTTGCTAGTTACAGTCTCCATCTAGTCACCCAAATTAAATTCCTTAAATTGTCTACAGTTACTTTACATTCCCTTCTCTACAAGTCCAGGTGATTCTCAATTTTACCATATAAGGAAAGCCTGTTTTATGTTGCCCTTTGAAGTCTTGGATGCCTAATATAAACACAGGGGAAATCTTGTCACTTTTATCTACCCTATATTCCTTATTTCTTTTCCCTGAACCAGTTTCCCATTTTCTTCAATAGTTCCCCTATTCCCTACAGAGCCTTACAGTAAAATGTGTGCCTTACTTTCACAAACAAGGAGGGAAAAATAATTGTATTTTTCCTATAGACTACAGTGCTCAACCAGCAACAAAGCAAAAATCATTTGCTCATTTGTATAATCATTTTCAGGTATTAGCTCTTTATTTGTTAAAAACAAATAATTCCAGGGTCTCCCCTGGATGATGATGTAAGAGGAGCCTGTACAGGAACATTTTTATAAATGTTCAAATGGTTTGGAAAATTAAAGCATATTAAGTATAAAGCTCAGTGTCAAAGCTCTGTTTTCCAGGCATGACTGCGGAAATGATCAGACATATGGAATTACAAGGATTTCTGCTCATTTAAGGTGTTCATGGAAATCAAAGAACAGTGGAAACCATTATTGCCCAGGAAACAATGTTGCCTTTGAAAACCTCATCACTCTAAAGACATGTCTCTAAAGTAGATGAAAAGGCCAACCTGGACGTCGTGGTAGAAAACAGATGTCTTGCATGTAAGCAGAGAGCTAGAAGTCATTGTTTAAGTAAAAAAGTTAAAATGACTAAAGTCAGCCTTCCAAAAGCATTTGTTTTTCAGGTTTCTGACAGTAATTTGCTCATTTGAAAAATATTTCTAGATTCCCTACACTGTACAAATCAGCCCACACAACAAGGGAAACATATTCAGATGGACGCATGAAAGACACCAAAAGCTGAATTAGATGAGAGAAACAAAAGTAATTTATTAGAGTTCTCAGAGGGAAAAAGTATTCTCCATTCAGTCAATGTAACTACACAGGTTTTAAGGAGGATATGTGACCTGAGGCTGGGCCTTAAGGAGAGTGAAAATGTTGCAAGTTGAGATGGGCAGAAAAGATAGCAGGGATAGAAGGCCATCTTAAGGAAAATATGTGGAGGTCAAAGTGCAAGTCCTCTGGTCCCATTGGAGGAAGGAAGACCAGGTCAATATGGTTGACTTTTAAAATACACATAAGGAAAGGTCAGAGATGAGACTGAGAAAAGAGATATGGGAAAAGATCATCAAGACTACTGTATTAGTTATCTATGGCACATGGCGCATAACAAAGTACCAAAACCTAATGGCCTCTGCAGTTTCTGAGGTCCAGGAATCCTGGTGTGTCTTGGTTGAGTGGTTCTGGCTCAGGGTCTCTCAGTAGAGAGAACTGCAAGCAAGGCATCAGTTTGGGATGCAGTCATCTGAGATTTACCTGGAGGATCCATTTTGAAACTCACTCACATGGCTGTTAATCACAGGCCTCAGTTCCCCTCCCTTTGGGTCTCTCCATGGCAGCTGGCTTCCCCCAAAGCAAGTAATAAGAGAGAGAGCAAGCAAAATGGAAGCTGCAGTGTCTTCTGTAACCTGATCTTCTTTAACACCTAAGACCATATTCACTACACACCAGCATCTCTTGGATGATTCCCTTCAGGACTCGTGGACTGCTCAGCTGTTAGCCATTTCCAACCACTCAGCAATGGGAGTCCTGACTCAGCTTTTAGATCCTGGATGAACTGATATTGGTACCCTGTAACCAGCAAGTGAGAAACAGTATCCCCCAACATTATAGAATTGTATAAAGTATGAGCATGAAGGTTCTGAAAAAGTCATTGAAATAGGGAAAGTTAGAATTTTAAGTAAGTTGTATTCAGGAATCCTTCACTGTCAAGTTAATTTTTCAAAATGTAGCTGGAAAAAAAAAGACAAGAACCTCTGAAATAAATGACACAAGGCTCCCAGCAAATCTATGCCTTCATGCCACAGGAAAGAGGTTACTCTCTGCAAGCTTACTCTATGCAAGATTCTTATTCAGCTTGGGTATAGATATTGTACCCATTTGAATCTATTTGACACCAACAAGTCCCACAAACAGAACATTTGGTTTCTCAACCCACAAAAAAAAAAAAAAAGAAAGAAAAGAAAAGAAATAGCAAATTAGAAGAGGATGGGAGGATACCAATTGATGATGATCTAGTAATGAATAAAAAAGAGAGATAAACTAAAAAGACTAAAAAGCAGGCACATAACAGTGTTGGATATTATAGTACACCATGAATATTCATAATTATGGGCCTGAATCATCATGAAATGTTATATTATGTTCCATACCTTCTATATGAGAAAAGATGTACGTAGTATATAGTTTAGAAAATGCTTCATAAAATAAGTAATGATTGGGCTTTTAAAAATATCCAGTAACACTTGGTTACTTGAAAAATTCACTCATATATGTAGAACACCTCATATCAATAACACCAGATTAAAAAAGAATCAGTGGTAATAGTACAAAGGAAATTCAATGTACATTAGGGCCGTGGTTCTCAAACTCTTTGATCTCAGGACACCTTTGTACTCTTAAAAATCATTAATAATTACAATTGTTAATGTGGGTTAGTACTATCAATATTTACTATACTAGAAATTAAAAATACAAATGTTTAAATATGTATTAATTCCTTTAAAAATAACAAAAACAACAAAAAAGATGTGTCATCACTTCTGCCATATTCTATCAGTAGACAGACCAAACCTCATGGAGTGGGTGAGAGACTACCCGAGAGTGTGGAGAACAAGAGGCAGGGATCATTGGGGGCCATTTGAGAATCTGACTAGGACAACTACCAGTATACCTCTGCAGATGGGGTCCCGCATAGCTCTAAGAGGCTTCATTCATATTGTAGTTGTCATGGAAGGATTTGTGGACAGCAAAGAGATATGAACAGATAAACAGAACTTTATGGTTCGCAAGATATACTCAGTGCCATCTAAGCTTATGTATTTGATGAATGATAGAATGATTAAACGGCAATATGAACAGCTAGAAGGATATCGCAAGTCTAGATGAGAAATAATAAACCTCAGATGGGATGAAGGCAGTGGGATAGGAAAAAGCCAAATGCCCCAGACAACAGCACAAAGGCAACATTGACAGAATTTGATTTTTTTTTTTTGACAGAATTTGATATTTATCACCAAAATAGTTCAAGCAGATTCTTGATGATGTCTTCATTCTTTCGGCAAACATGTATTATGAATCTTCTATATGTTGGAACTTTACTATGGATTTGGGGTTGGTGCCAATAAAAGCCAGACATTCCCAATCCACTTGGGGAAAAAGGATCAATAATTTAGGATTATTCTAGTAATGCTCTGGCTTTAATGACCAAGGGATGATTTTCCTATTCATGGAAGCAGATAATACAGGCAGAGAAGCAGGTTTGAGAGAGAAACAGTGAGTCTGGTTTTGGACAGGGTATATTGAGGAAGAGTGTGATATCTGGTGAACAGGTATGCAGAAGAGCAACCTGGGCTGGGCAAATAGACTTGAGACAACAGAATGTGCTTCAATATAGGTGTACTCATTGGCATGGATGCCCTTTCCCGTGGAAAAGGAAAATAGGTGTGCACAGACGGGGGGCATTAGCATGTCGTGTGTAGGTGGAAGAAGAGAAGGTTGTGACTGAGACTGAGCTTTGGAGAGATGGGAGAGAATGGTCACACGGGGCCTGAGGGAGAACACAATGTTGAGAACCAAGGAGTTAAGGGCAGGAGTTACAGTGTTGAATGTGTCAGAGAAGGAAACCAAAATAAGGATGAGAAGGCACCCACTGGTTTCAGCTACTGGGATGCCTATAGCCCCATTGGCAAGAGTAGATTGAGTACACAGTACAGAGTATTGACAAATGAATATCAGGCAAGAGAATATAGAGACTTAGCAAGAAATGTGACCATGAAATGAAAGAGAAAGAAGGGACGTGTGTGATTGCAGGAGACTTGAGCATCCCTGTGTAATAGGAGAGGCCCACTAGGGAGAGCCTGCAGATACTATGGAAAGAGGATAGTTTAAGAAGCAATGTCCCTGGGAAGCGGCTGTGGCTCAATCGGTGGGGCTCCCGTTTACCATATGGGAGGCCCCGGGTTCGGTTCCCGGGGCCTCCTGGTGAAGGCAGGCCCGCCCGGATGGTGTGGTTGGCTGACCCAGTGAGCACAAGCAGCAGGGGGGGGATAAATGAATGAATAAATTTAAAAAAAATTAAAAAAAAAAAAAAAAAAAGAAGCAATGTCCCTGAGAAGACAGAGGAGATGGCCTCTGCAAGAAAGATGGAAGTGGGCAGGATGTTAAAAGAATTCCTGACCTAAGGCCTCTGTTTTCTCAGAAAAGTAAAAAGTAGGGTTGTCTCCTGTGACCAAGGGAGGAGTTGCTGGGATAGAGTTTGTAATGTTCTACAGAGAAACAGAACCAGCAGGATATAGGTGTAATATGTAAATATATATCCATGTAAATATTAAAATATTTATTATAGGAATTGGACAATATGACCAGGGGGATTGGCAAGTCCAAATTCTACAAGGCAGGCAGTACATTGGAAACTCCAGTAAAAGTGAAGTTGAACTCCCCAGCAGCCGCTGACTGGCTGAAGAAGAGGCAGGGATTCTTCTTTCTAACTACTGAAATCCTCAGTTCTGTCTTTAGGACCTGCCAGTCTGGGGCAATCGCCTATGTTGATTGTAGACATAATCAGCCACAGATGCAATCACTGGAATGACTTAAATTCAGGAAATGCCCTCACAGTAACAATCAGGCCAGAGCTCCTAGAGAAGTTGACACATGAAATTAACACTCACAGGGGTGCAAAAAAGAAAAGTTCCAAAATGATTAGTGTGAGATATGGGGTAAAGAAGGGTGTAGAGCCAGATAGGGAAAAGGATTACAGCGCAGAACTGAGGAGTCAGTTGAGTCTCTGGATTTATTATGGCACCAATGAACTAATTGACAAATTTAGTAAATATTTATTGAGTGTTCTAGGTGCTGTTGATGCTGAGTATTTAATGAGGACTAAAAAAAGAATCACTGAGCAAGCATACAATGGCTATATATATGATATTAAAAGTCCACCGAGAAGGAAGAAGAGAACTGTCATGACAGACAAAAGACAGGCATAAGTGTCAAAGAAAACTTCACTGAGAACGTGTAGACTGAGCTGTATTCTAACTGGTGAGGAGAAGTTGACCAGAAGAACAATCATTACTCTTCCGTGGATTTCCCAAGTTACACAAAAATACTGACTGTCCTAGAGATATGGCATTACATGCCAGCCCAATGTTAGAGATGTCACCTTAGTGACTGTTGCTAAGTATAAGTAGATTTTCTATTTGAACTAATGTGCTTGCTGTGTGCTCATGAATACGTAGAAGATAGTAACTCTTTAATATTTAGGTGGTTGCAAATAAAGAAACAATATTATTATTATTTATTTTATTTATTTATTTTTTTACTGGGAGGTCTCAGGGATCAAACCCAGGTCTCTCCATATGGGAGACGGATGCCCAACCATTTAAGCCACATCCGCCCCCAGAAATATTCTTATAATGAGAGATACAAGAAATATTCTTGTAATGAGCTATACAAAAATAACGTTTCAAGGACAAGCAGATTTGGGATCATCTCCTTTTCTTTGATTTCCTAGGAGGTCATCTAGTTCCATGAAAGCAACAAAGGGAGGGAATGGAATATGATTTGTTCTTTCTGCTCCTGTGTTCATCGCTAGCACATTTCACTCCTTACCTGCTTAGAAAGCCAATAAGCCAGCAAACCCTCAGGCCAGGACCAAGGAACTGGCATCCACTCTAGCCCTTGGACAGGAGTCAGACCAATTAAAGGTTGCGGAGACACTGCAGGTTGTTTGAAAATATTAAGTAGGTCAAATCATCCTTTGAAATGTGGGCTGCCAACTTTTTTATTAGTAAGAAGACCATTTATTCAATTATTCATGCTTTCAGCACCTGTTTGTTGAGTTTAAGACAGTTTGATGGAGATTTCTGAGTCTTATCAAAATGAGTCAGACTCTGTATTCTGGGGACCTTTAGTCTAGAGATAAACTACAGGGAGATAGACACAAAAGGCTAACACAGGTCACAGTGTTATATGCTGTACAACACTAATTTCACAATAACACAGTTTGCACAGCCCCACTGACAATTTTTGGATCTCACATTGGCAGCAAAGGTCAGTTGTGGTGAAACAAATGTAGTAAGACAGTGCTCTCAGCTGGAAACCAGTATTTCCGACCTAGCCTCCACCTGCCAACATGACCTATGACAATACATATAGTGTAAGTTTTTCAAAACCATGCTTTGAAATGTTGCACTCCCCTCCCCCCCCCCTTTTATTTACCAAGCCCAGAAAAATTAGTTAAAATCACAGTGGCTCCCTATTTACAGGCTACATGATCTGGGCTCCATGGACACTGTGCTGATCAGTAGGCCAAAATACCAAAATATGCAAAGACGCAAGCAAAAATTTGGACCATCACCATGGGTTTGTTGAGGCATAGCTCAACACTATCACAGAGGTGGTCTGAGCAGAGCATTAGTGATCAGGCTGAGTACAAGTAGCTTCTCTGTGAAGCTGAGTTGCAGCAGAGCAGTGAAGCACTAGAGGCACAGATAGTAGTGAGACGCTTGAATAGGGAAATGAGAACACTCAGAGAATCATAAGAAAGGGTTAGAGCTGAGGTCTTTTCATCCTGAGGGTGGATGCTATTGGCAAAGTCTATAGGTAGCTTTACCTAAGCTGTACTAACTTGAGGAACATGCTGGTAGCAGGACCTAAGTAATGCTATGGGGCATAGAAGAGTAGAGAGCAGGGGCATGACCAGAAGAAGGGGAAAGGCACCAGCAGTCAGACCTGGTTTGTTTTCATTTCTTTGGCTGCTCAAGTAAATACCATAACATAGGTCAGGTTAAACATTGAGAATTTCTTAGCTCACAGTTTTGAGGCTAAAAGAAAGCTCAAATCAAGGTGTCATTAAGGTGGTACTTTCTTCCCAAAGACTGGTGTTCTGGGGCTGGCTGCCAGTGTTCCTTGGTCCTGGGCTCCTCTGTCACATGGCAATGCACATGGCAGCCTCTCTTGGCCTCTCTGTTCTCTTCCAGGTTCTCTTGAATTTCAGTTTCTTGATGCCTGGCTTTCGTTCTTTCTTTCTGAATTTCATTCTCTTCTAAAATACTCTAGTTACAGGATTGAAACCCATCCTCATTGAGGTGGGCCACATTTTAACTGAAGTAACCTCATCAAAAGGTCCTACTTACAATGGGTTCACACACACAGGAACAGATTAAATTTAAGAATAAGTTTTTCTTCGGTACAAATCACGGCATAGTCCTTCTGTTCCTACCTAGTCTAGACTGAGGGTAGAAATCATCACCACCACTAAAAGTAATAATTTCTTCCAGCCAGGATAAGTTTTCTACATTCCCACAACATCCTGCATTTACTCCTCTCATACATTGGATTGTATGACTTGTACTTGTATGTGACTGTGCCAAGACAGCAATCTCCTTGAGGTATTCATTGTTTCTCTATTTCCATTACCCAGCTCAGTGGGTAGCATATAGGCACTCAATAAATGTTTGCTAAATGAGACAATGACTCGATGACTTGTTGGGTTTGGTTGGAGTGTAGGATGTAAGATAGAGTGGGGCCCATGTGGAATATTTATCATTCATTCAGCATCTAAACCACTTCCCTTTTCCTATGTGGATTTCACCACTTTTGAGTCATGGAAGGATGCAAGTCCCACATACCATTAGAGATGGCCAATCTGCCAAGTGTGCTTTCCCAACCTCCCCTGCAGTTAGAGCATGGACATGTGACCTAAGTTCCAACTATCTGAAGCACCCCTGACTTTAAATAGGGAGCTTGTGAGACAAGAGGCAGGGAGGGGGGGAAATCCACTCATGTGTTGGTGACAGTTTCAAGAGGCCTGAGTGTTTGGGGCAGCAGTGAGCATGATGGTTGTGGCAGGACAGAGTGCCCATGGCAACCATATCTGTGGTGGGCACTGCCTCTTGTAACCTTCAGTGGTAGCAGCAGGGGTGTCCTCATCCAACCACTTCCGTGGCACAATTTTGAGAATTAGTACTGGCAGCATAAGGTTCTCCAGCCCTCCCAGCAATTCTGAGCTGCCCAAAATCCTTTTTTAGAAATTCTTTTTTTGCTGAAATCAACCAGAGTCAGTTTCTGTAACTTGCAACTCAGAAGCCTGACTGATATAGGGCTAGGTTAGAACTTTCAAATATTATCTGCAGGCAGCAGAGAAACATTTGTGATTTTTAAGAAAATTGTGAAAATCACAGAAATTCTCTAAGAAGCTCAGACTGGAAGCAGCATGTAGCATGCACTAGAGGAAGATGAGTCTAGAAGAGGAGAGACCAAGGGAGACGCTTTCGCATTATACAGGTGAGAAGTCATGAAGTAATGCATGATTGAGCTAGGGGATTTGTAACTACTCAGATGGTGGGCAAACAGAATTAGGTCTGTTTCTAATACCTTTTCTGATTTTCCACAAGACCTTTAGCCTGGGGAGGGTGGGTAGGGATGGAGTACTATGCCTTGTTTAGATCATACCTTTCCAGATTATCTGATGCTAATCATTCATGGTATTTGAGCTATTTTACAACTCTATAAAAGTTATAGACAACTGATAGCAATTCAAAATAATTCTTGTCTATAGACAGACATGTAAATTCTATCTAAAGGAGATTCAACTGGGTTTCTTTCCAGCTGTGGAAGAGTCCAGTTTTATCTTCATTTGCATATTCATTTCAATAATTTTGATCTAAAAATGTGACCTTTAAAACAAAAATTCCCTTGAACTGGTTGGAACACCTCACCAGTTTCTTCATTAACTAATTAAATTAAATCTTAAACATGTTCATTTTTATATCTGCATAAGACTCAGAATTTTACCTTTTTTCGAAAAATGTCTTTTAATAATCTTCATTTCCTTCTTGTAAATGGCTTCTTGAAACAAAATCTCCAAATGCATATAAATAACTGTCATTTGTGTTTCCATAGGTTAGTGTTTAGTAGCAGGGGTAGGAATCTAATAAATGATAGAACTTAAAGAGGCTGCTTGCCAAGTAAAAATTCTATTATTGTTTTGAAAGTTAAGTGAAAATACAATAATAAAGGCCTGGTGCAATTTCTGCCTTCCAAAAGGACATTAAGAGTTCCCAGTCTAAGCTCACTTTCCTTTTTTTCCGTTATTTTTTAGCCTAATCCTGAAAATCGTACTTTTCCTCATCACAGAAAAAGCAACATCATGTAAGGAGACACAGAAAGAACCCCAATTTCTTTCATTTTATGTTTCAAGCATTACCAAAAAGAAATGGATATCTACTTTATAAGAAATGGAAACAGGCAAATATTTTCCACAAAGCTGGCTTATTTGTAATAAAATATTTGTCACCCAGTGTCCTAAATACATAGGAGGTCCACGTAGAAATGTTTAAGGAGTTAAAATCACTGCATATTCCAATAGAGTTCTAAGTAGATCTCAGTCATTATGAGTAAACGGATGGGGTGATTATGTTTATAGTGCTAATCCTATGGCGGCAAGACAATCCCTTCCAGTGGACTCCAAGGAAGTGACCCAATTCATAATATATTAGAATTTTATGTGGAATATTGCCTTAAATAAGTGGGCCATCAGCTGGAAGTATGAAATTTTGAGTCCTCTGGCTATTTCATTGAAATGGAATTTGATTTGTACCACAATCATAAAACGTAGTCTAGCAGTGCAAGATTTCCTTCTAAGGGTTCATGAAGACCGATCTATTTTTTTTAATACAGATACAGCTCAGAAGCTAACATTTGGAAATGTGCTTGCACAATATGTCACAATATGTTGTTTAACAAAAATATAGAAAAAAGTCATATCTGCCACAAATGAGGAGTGTTATTAATGCATCAGCTGCAAGTTGTTCACAGGCTTCTGACTTGGCAGTTGGCTGGAGAGCCACTTATTTAAGCAATCCCTCACTATTAGATTTTTGCTTGTTGCTCTTGGCTTCCGCACAAAACTGCTTTCAAAAGCAGGTGACAAAATGAATTCTATAAAGGCTCAAGTATACGACCTTATTTCAGGTCATCTGTAACTTCACAGATTGTTGGTAAAAAAGTGCTCTGCAAAGAGCATTAATAGAAAGGTTGACTAGAAAAGGTTGGCATAGTTTTCTTAACCCTCTGATTAGGGTGGTTCTCAGAAGGAACCACACCTTCCATAAAACAAGAGCTCTGGAGCCAGAATGCTTGCGTGCAAAATGGCTCGACCACCTCCTAGCTGTTTGACCCTGAGCAAATTACTTAAGCTCCCCAGTGTCGGTGTCATATCTCTGTTACTCATTAGTAAATTAGAAATAGCATTAACGCCGACCTCCCACAGTTGTTATGAGGAGTGAACACTTAGAATGAAGTCTGGTCCATAGTAATGCTGATATTAGAATGACCTTTTTAGTGGTTAAATAAAGGCATTCCTAAAAACTACAATGGTTCTGGCTCTTTTCCAACATGTGGAAGAGGGAGCGAATCCACAACATTGCCAACAGCTGGAGAAGAGCAAGAGGCCTGACTAGTCACTTCCCTCTTCTAGTGATTCCTCTCTCCCCTCCACATTTCCCACATTTCTAGAAGTGCACAATCATGAGAACAATTTGTTTGCTGGAACCTCCCATGAAAGGTGAGAGGGATGAGATGTGAGAGGGAAGGCAACTGGTCCATTCTTCAAGGGCAATCCCTTGAGTCTTCCTCAGCTTGCAATTGCAGACACTCTCGGTTCCTTGGGATGGGCGTTGTTCATCATCATCTCTTTGGTAGTTGTCCTGGGTGAGTCCAATGAACTGGAGAGTAGGTGTTGCAACTCTGCTGAGATTCAGGGCTCAACCGGCACATGGACAGACCAAAGATTTAAGTCTCTGGGACATATATATTTAACAAGTATAGTGCTAATTATAAGTTCAAATAAAAAGGGTAGAAGAGCCATGTGTAGGGAAACTATACATGAGTCTAATTCTGTTACACTGGGGAGCATAAATTCCAAAGTAAGGCCCACTGATATAAAATCTCTTTGGATAATTTTTTTCTGCTAATTTCAATGACTGTCACCCCTAACTGCCAGCATAATAAATGTGAATACATCTTTTTATGTCTCCCTTACTAAATAGTTGGGAAGTCTGGGTGAACATGATGCCACTTCAGGCTTGTTTTCAAAAGTCACCCTAGACAATGAAGACAGACTTCCTGCTCAAGGGACAGGCTGCAGAGGGTTAGCCTTCCCATGACAAGTTAAGGCACTTTGTAGGAAAATGGGTGATGCCTCACTGGATTCCTTTACCCAAAACAGAAGGAGCTGGGGAGGCTTGGCAAGAATTCACCCAGAGCTTGAATGGGTCACATAACTTTGTATAACTTGCCACACACTTTTGTTTAACCTTCAAGTAAGATTACAGAGTTTTTAAAAAAAAAGAATGAGAGAGCGGGAGAGAGGGAAAAACTTAAGAAAGCTATGGTGAAGATAGCCTAAAGGTCAAAATTGTAATATTAAGTAAATCTTACAAGATTTTATAAACCCTAATTTATTGTCTATGTGCAACTGACATTTTAGCTCTTGGTTTAATACCAGACACTTCAAAGTATTCTTGTAGAAGAATGGTTGATAACCCTCTTACACAGTATAATTGGAATACTGCATGTTAGAACATTTGGTTTCGAAAAGATTTTTGTAAATGTTAATAGCTGTCTTTTAAAATGGTGTAAGTGTGAAATGCTATGAAAAGCAAAGGTTTAAATGTCACTCTGCCTATAATTTTCATATTGTAAAAACTAAATAAGTTTTTAAAAATGGAAAACCTAAAGGCCTGCTGCAAGCTTGAAGATATCAACTCATTCTCGTTCGTTCTTCCTTTTTGAAATGGATATGACATTTAACCAAATGAACCAAATTTAGAATTAAAGGTATCTGTTTTTTCTAGAATTTACTACTGAACCTTTAGCCTAAACTGAAAAGCAATTATATTTACACATTTCTCACATTTCATGGGATTATGATTAAAGATCTGTCTTTAAAGCATGCACCTGAGGAGCCTTCAGCCCAGTCTGACCGAGGTGGTATTTAGGATCTCAGAGTAGTGGTGGAGCCTGTTTTATTCCTTCCTTGGGCAACTGAATGATTGGCCATTATGAAAATCGAAAATCCTTTTTTTTTTCTTTTGTTTTCTTTTTCTCTCTGGTTAGTTATCCTTTTTAATATTTACTATACAAGGAGAAAAATTGTCTTTATTACCTCTACTTGGGAATCTGAATTTTGCATCACCCCCAGGACTGAAGTCGTCTGAGCATGTAGGCTAAGGCTGAGCATGCTACAAACCTGACCTACCCAAACAGAGTGTCTGAACATCACTGCTCAAACCCCACCTTTGCCTACGTACTGTTTGGTGCACTAGTGTAGTTCTAAAGTGTGGGGTTGGTTATGTGGGTGCAACGAGAAACTTGTTACTCTTAATGAAGTATCAAAGGTTGTGGAAGAACCAATTCACAAGCACGTAAGTGAGACGGCATTCAAGGATTATCCTATAATACATCACATGCATTAACATGTTTCAATATAGTTTCCTGATGGGAAGAGAAAGGAGCCCAATTACAGCTGGAATGTTAGGAGCACACAGCTCACATCCTGATTTATCTCTGCCCCTGTAGGCACTTTGCTCTGCATCTGCCCATCCTCTGCCTCCTGTGGCATACAGGGGAAAGCCAGTTAAGTATTGCTGGTTTAGTAGACACGAAGGCTATTTACATAGATTGTTTGTAGCTTTTATTGATCCTTCCTCAGCCTTTAACTCTGGGACCAGAAACCAGTTTTAGGTTCATCTGATATTAGAGGCAGAATCAAGAGGACAGTCTTGGTCAGTCAGATATTTTCCCATTGGGATAAATTAGGGATGTATATAGTCTCATCCTCTTTCATCTTGATTTGACCTTAATAATATGATACCACTTTTATTCAGGGAGCTAGATACTCTGCCACCCCAGCCTTCCTCCATAGAGAAAGAAAAATAAACATACTTCTATATGAAAGCAGGATTTTGAATATATATATATCATACCCCAGGAGGGGCCTTTATAGATGATTAGGGGAAGCGGATGTGGCTCAAGTACTGGGCTCCTGTCTACCATATAGGAGGTCCAGGGTTCGATTCCCAGAGCCTTCTGGTGAAAGGCACGCTAGCCCACGCAGCAAGTTGACCAGAGCAGAGAGTTGGCCCACGCGGAGAGCTGGCACAGCAAGATGACGCAACAAAAGAGACACAGAGGAGAGACAATAAGAGACACAGCAGACCAGTGAACTGGGGTGGTGCAAGAGATTGAGTGCCTCTCTGTCTCCAAAAGTTCCCAGGATCGGTTCCCAGTGCCACCTGAAGAGAAGACAAGCAGATACAGAAGAACACACAGCAAATGGACACAGAGAGCAGACAACGAGGGGCAGTGGGAGAGAGAAATACATGCATACATACATACATACATACATACATAAATCTTAAAAAAAAAAAAAAAAAGATCATTAGCCCTGTTACTTAAGTATGACACAAGAGTAGTTGTTCTCAAACCTTAGCAAGCATCAGAATCACCTGCAAGTCTTGTTAAAACACAAAGTCCTGGGTCCCACTCAGAGTTTCTGATTCAAGAGATCTAGGTTGGGGCTGATAATTTTCATTTTTAACAAGTTTCCAGATGGTGCTAATGTTGCTGTTTGAGTTCCACACTTTGAGAACCACTGAAATAGCATGTTTTTCCAGAATCAAAATCAATGTTTAATTGGGTTGTAGCTAACAATCCTAAATAGTAGACTCACTGAGGCACCTAGAGGTATAATTTTATAATTTCCTTCTTTTCTTGGTTTACTAGAAAGATAAATTACTCAAAACTAGATATTCTCTAGATGATTTACAAGGATCATTTTTCTAAAGGCATGGGTCATTGATTGGTAAACTTCTTAAACATTTTCCCAGCTAAAGTATTGTGTATCTGTTCTATGTGGGGCCTTGATTATCCATTCATTCCAATTTTTTTTCCTGAAAAACAAAAATAACAATAATAACTAATTTCCATTTGTTGATTACTTCTTACAATGTTACTGGCTCTGTTTTACTTGGTTCCTACCAGTTTACCTCCTTCAACGCTTACTGCAAATCTTTGAGGAAGCTTTATCATTCCCATCTGACAGATCCAAGGACTTGACTGGGGAAGATAAAAAGGCATTTGGAAATACTGCTTTAGATGCTCTAAGAGGTAACCTTAGATTAAACCAGACTATCAGAGAGCATCATCACTCACTGGCAGATTTCTTTTACTTCTCTGTGCTTTGGCATTAGGTAATAAGCTGTTCCTTCATTATTTTGTCAACAAAGTTTGATTTGAGTAGGATTATAGAAGGGGAAAGGCTCTGCTTGATTTTGCACAGGGCTATACAGCAAGGTATGAGGTAAAAAAATAAAATCCATATATGTTTAGTCAAAATATTCTTCTGAGCTATTTAAGAAATCTTACCTAACCTCTTAAAAAATGTGAGAACATCTTCCTACAGCATGTTGTTCAGCTATACCTTTCTTAGAGCAAAGTCAATAAGGAAAAGAAGAATTTCTCCACAATGACCTTATTAAATATAAAGGGGAGAGTAGTGGTTAAACAGTGGCACCACCTTACCAATAGTGGGATGAACGGGCACCATATGCCACCTGGTGAGACACAGCAAAAAAGTCATACCACCACTTACCTTGCATTCCTGGGGGGGAAGAAAGCATACCCCGAGTCAAATCATAATGAAACATCAGATAAACCCAAACTGAGGGATCCTTTACAAAACAGATGACCTATACTCTTCAAAAAAGTCAATATCATGAAAGACAGAGAGAGGTTAAGGAACCGTTCCAGATTAACAGAGACAAAATAGTCTTAAAAATTCAATGCAATGCATGAGCCCAGACTGGATCCTGAATCAGAGGAAAAAATTACTGTAAAGGACATTATTGGGAACCTTGGCAAAGTTTTAATAAAGTCTGTAGATTAGATAATGGTATTGTATTAATGTTCAACTTCCTGAATTTGATCATTTTACATTGTTATGTGAGTGAATACCCTTGTTTTTAGGAAACATACTTTGAAGAATTTAGGGGTAGAGAGGCGTGATGTATACAACTTAATTGGTGGTTCAAAGATGGGGAGGAGGAGTGGAATAAGTATAAATATACAGGGAGAAAGGATATTAAAACAAATATGGATGGGAAACGGATGTGGCTCAAAAGGTTCGGCGTCCGTCTACCATATGGAGAGACCGGGGTTCAATCCCCGGTACCTCCCGGTAAAAAAAAAAAAAAAACCAAATATGGGGGAGCGGATGTGGCTAAAATGGTTGTACACCTGCTTCCCACATGGGAGGTCCCCGTTGCCTCCTAAAAACAAACAGCAAACAAAAAACAAAAAAACCAACTCAAGGGAGCCAATGTGGCTCAGTGATTGAGCACTGGCTTCCCACATGCAAGTCCCGACTCCCCGGTACGTAAAAGAACAACAACAAAAAAAACAAATATGACAAAGATGTTAAAAATTGGTGAATCTAACTAAAGGGTCTGTGGTAGTTCTTTGTGCTATTATCGCAATTTTTGTATATTTTTAATTGTCACAAAATTTTAGTTTTTTTTTAAAAAGGAAATAGTTACAGAGTGTTCTTTTCCTGAGCAATAGTGAATGAAGTTTATCTGTGATGTGGCAAAGCACATAGCTGCAAAATAAGGTCATTTACATAATAAGCATAGGCATTTTTAAAGCATGATGCCTACTGGAAACCACTTCCTTTCATGCATACACTGGCTAAATCTTTTTTTTTTTTTTTTTTTTTTAATTTTTCGAAGCACAAAAGTTTATTATTCACACCACAAAGTTCTCAGGTGGCAGCAATGTGAGCCATGCCATCTTTTAGACATGTTTTGACCTCAAAAAAAGCCCTTCCCCTGCCCTCTAAAAACATCAGAACATATCAGAGCATAGGACTTATCAGCCAGAGTCATATATTCTGTTTCCTCGACAAAAGTAGAACCATCAAAATCCAATAGACCCATGTGAATGTGCAGCAAACGTTAGCTCTGATTTTTATTGTAGAACTCGATAGAAAAGAACATTTGTTCCTTTTCATTCCTGAATGTTATTGTGGTGACATTTCCCAATTTGCGGGCTTGGGGGTGGGGTGTGTGTGTGTGTGTGTGTGTGTGTTTACTGCTTTCTTTTCCCTCAAAGGGATCATCCAGTGACCTTGAAATCTGCACTGGCATTTTGCTGGCAGGGAAGGAAGCTCTCTCTTCTCATTTGCAAAATGAATAACAATTTGATCATCCTTAAACTTCTAAAAGGTTAATTATGCTCTCTCCATGAGTACTGAATAAAAACCTGTTTTATCTCTGCCCAAATGAAACCCACAGGGCTCACCCTCCCTCTAACTCTGCCAGGAGACCGAGTCCTTCCGGCTGTCAATTAACCACTATCAACTCCTAGATCTGTGCGAGCTGCAGTAGATTTTCTCATCCAAAAACTCTGACAGCCCTCATTTGCTAGAGCCGTATAGGGACTTTAAAAATTTCTCAGCAGGAAAGTGTTATCTGGCTGCAGGCATGATGGAAAGAAAAGAGAAGCAAGAGGAGTGAGCTAGAGAGAAAGAAAGAAAAAGGTGTTGGATTACTGAAACTTCATTTCACTTCAAAGCTTTCCACACCAAAACAAGACGACACAACAAACCAAAAGATGCAGGTACAAAGCTAATCATGACAACCACCTAAAATTAGAAGCTCTACTGTACTTGGAAGAATTAGATCTTTGCTAATCTGCCAATTCTCAAAGAAGGTACCTGTCTTTGCACTTGGCTATGGCAGCAGATGTGGCCAACACTCATGGAAGGGCTAGTTCACAAACCATGTATTGAAAAGGTTGAACATCTACCTTTCCCCCTTTAAAATTTCCAAGCTGCTATTATTTCTTGGCATAAACAGTCTCTTTAGTTATAAGCCACAAACCATATCTTAAAAAGCAAATCTAAAAGAGTTACATTTCATTTTTATTACTTGAAAACTTCATCTTTCAAAGAAAAGTAATGATAGATTTGGGGGAAATATCCCTGCCTTCTGCCTGACTACTCATGGCTCCTTCTTTTAATAACTTTAAATTTTATATCAAATAATTTCACTTAAGCCAACCAACCATGATTATATATGAAAATAAAAAGAGAAGAAAACATGGAGAAAGAAATGCTTTTTTTTTTTTACCCTAAAAGAAACTTGTTACAATATACAACAGCTCAGATGTTTTAACAATAATATAATTATCAAGATGCTTTGCAGGACCTGATCTTTTAACCAGACTGAAGTATGTTGTTATATAATATATTAAAAAGGTCTCTCTGTGGCTTTATTCCATGTTCACTACACAGGAGAATAAATAGCACTGGGCATGAAATAGCCTACATTACTCCAGCTCCGAGAAATGAAATTAAGTACATCCAGAAGCACTATGGCAAAGTATATAGTTTTGATGTACAACAATTGTGTCAGCCGAGAAATAGAAATTTTACTCAGCAAATATTAGGTATTAGTTTGTTTGGATTCCATTTCAAGATATTTTTGTTGTTCTTTCTCAATTATTTGAATGTTCATTTAACCTTAGAAAATGGAGGAAGGAACGAAATCCATTCTTTTTAAAAATTTATTCTAACAAAAACATAAAGTTCAGGTCCAAATTTAAAAATTAACATAGAGTAACAGCTCTCTTCCTCTGTGGTATGAGATGGAGCAAGAACTTTACTCCTGCCTCATTTGTGCCCCTTTTCTCCCTGGTTTGGGCATGTCTAGTACTGCCCATCCACGTTGTCCTCTGGGAAACTGCCCCTCTCTCTTCCTTTCCTCTTCCCTCCAACCTTTGTGCCCTCATGGACCAAATCAACATCCAGCTAATGCTAATTTTTCTAGGGATCCACACGTCATCCAAGGAGGGTCCATCCACAGACTAGCTGGTTGACCTGTGGTCTATGACGTTGATTTTGCATTGCAAAGATGAGCTGAACTAATTGGGTTCCTCTTATATGAAATGAGAATCAGGAATCAGAGACTGAATCATATTCCCCTGAAGCAGAATCAGGTTTGGAGAAGATATCTTAAGTCAAAGGCACATGCAAGCTGAAGTTACGAGAAAGCAAAGTCATATATTAGAGAACAAATGGATCAGATGCACAGAGAGAAGGAGACACATTATATGAGAAAGGAATTATACAGCCCTGAGGATGGAAGAGCCACTTGCAAGAGCTGCTTTTCAAAGTCCCTCCGTGAGTTTCTTTGCCAATGGACCCTTTTGTTGAGTTAGCTAGAGTGGGTCTGGTCTCCGTTCCCTGCAGTTTAGCAAGTCTGACTGAAATGCTCCTGCTGCTTTTTCTTTTCTTTTTTTTTTTTTTTTTAAAGATTTTATTTTTATTTATTTATCCCCTTCTTGATGCTTGTGCTCCCTGTGTCCATTTGCTGTGCATTTTTCTGTGTCTGCTTGTCTCCCTTTGTTGCATCGTCTTGCTGCATCAGCTCACCGCTCTGCGCGGGCTGGCTTGCCTTCACCAGGAGGCCCCGGGAATCGGGGGCCTCCTATATGGTAAACGGGAGCCCTATCGATTGAGCCACATCTGCTTCCCTGCTTTTTCTTTTATATTTACCTCCTTCCAATGTCTCCTATTACCCTTATTTTTTTTCTTAAAGATTTATTTTATTTATTTCTCCCTCCTCCTCCCTCCCCCATTGTTTTTGTTCTCACTGTCCGCTCTCTGTGTGTTCTTCTGTGTCTGCTAAGTTTCCATTTCAAGAGCAAAGGCTCGCTAGTCATCAATAACAAGGGCCCATCAGTGGACCACTCTCCTTCGCCAGACACTGCCCCTGCACTTGGGGGACTGTTGCTGCTCCCCTGGAGAATGTGGCAGAGCTCTCCAGGATGGGAATTCAGTATTCTCTCATTTATTGAGTGATTCTCCACCCACTGTGACAATGCCCCGTGAACATTTGAACAATTTTATATACCTTGTTTGTATGTTCAGGTGAACTTCCTCCCATGCAGCCCTCCATCCCTGACACTCCCGACCAATGATCCTCCCCCACCAGTTGTAACCCTTCTGTGATCCAAAGCTTTAAGGATGAAGCCAGTACAATAGCCAAATACAATTAGTAGGAAAGTGAAATAATAATGATAAGTTTAAATGTAAGAGATAAAATACATGAAAACTTAAAAAAAAACTAAAAATTAAATTAAATTAAAAGATTGGGATATTTAAAAACCAAAAAATAAAAAAATAAAATAAATTTTTAAAAATAAAGAAAAAAAATTTTTTGACATTTTGCCTTTTATCACAGCAATATCTGGTGTCCAGTCTGTACTGTGGCACCTTCTCCCTCTCATTCCCCAGTGTCTTAGTATTCTTCATTTTGTTTTCAAAGAAGTTTTTTTTTAAAGATTTATTTATCTACTTTATCCATTTTAAACCACCACCCCCCTGCCCCCGCTTCCCCATTTGCGGTTCTGTGTCCATTTGCTGGGCAATTCTCTGTGTCTGTTTCCTGCCATCTCTTCTCATCCTCCTCCTGTCTTCACCAGGATTCAATCCTGGAGACATCTGATGTAGGAGAGAGGTGTTCTGCCACCTGCGCCACCTCAGTTCCTGGTTTTCAGAGCTTTCGGAGCATCTTGTCTTGTTTCTCCCCTGCGTCTCTCTCCTGCATCTCTCTCCTGTTACGTCATCATCTTGCTGCATGGCTCCGGGGCCTGGCAGCTCACCTGTGTCCATCACTGTAAGGTAACGAAGAACATTTCCACTGATCATGTCTTCTGATCCTGGGACCTTCCAGAGTGGGAGAGAGGTGCTCAATCTCTTGCGCCATCTCAGCTCCCTGGTCTGCTGTGTCTCTTATTGTCTCTCCTCTGTGTCTCTTTTTGTTGCATCATCTTGCTTCACCAGCTTTCTGCACTGACCAGCACTCCTGCGTGGGCCAGCATCCCACGTAGGCCAGTACTCCGCACGGGCCAGCTTGCCTTTCACCAGGAGGCCCCAGGAATCGAGCCCTGGAACTCCTATATGGTAGACAGGGGCCCAATTGCTTGAGCCACAACCATTTCCCTCCTATTATCCTCCTAAGTCCTCTTTCCTGTTTTCTTCTTTTTCTCCCTGCTCCCCACTTTCCCAGCTTAGGCTTTAAGTATACTGCTTAACCCCATCCCTATAGAAGACCTTAGAAAATTGAAGAGAGATAATGCAGTGATAATTTTATTTTTTTTAAATAACAGCTCTGTTGAAATATAACTCACATACCATAAAACTCATCCTTTGAAAGTATACAATGCAGTGGATTTTCATATAGTCACAGAGTGGTACAACCATTACCACTGTCTAATTTTAGAATATTTTCATCACCTCAGAAAGAAACCCCAGACACATTAGCAGTGACTTCCCACTTCCCCTTCCCCCCAAACCATGGCAACCACTATTCCATTTTCTGTCTCTATGGGTCTGCCTATTCTGGACATTTCTTATAAATAGAATCACATGTACGTGGACTTTTGTAACTGGCTTATTTCACTTAACATAATGTTTTCAGCGTTCATCCCTGTCTCAGCGTGTACCAGCAGTTCATTCCATTTATTGTCAATTTGTATTCCATTATATAGATATACCACATTATTTTATCCACTCATCAGTTGATGGACACTTGGCTATTTCCATTTGGAGGTTATTATGAATGAATAATGCTACCCTGAACATTCATGTACAGATTTTTGTCTGGACATATGTTTTAAATTTTCTTGGGTATGTACCTAAGAAAGGAATTGCTGAGTCACATGGCATAAGCAATGTTTTTAATTGTCCTTATGCTCCCTTTCCTTCTTTCTGTCTTTTTTTAAAGCCTTCTGCAGGCTTTGCTGTTGTCATTCTTTGTTCTTCTTTATATCCTCTCTGTGTATTGCTGCTTTCAGAACAGCTGTTCTGTTTCTCTCTTCTCACTTTTACTTTTACACAACTGAGTTCATTTTTTTTTTAAATCACCCTCAAATCACTTCCCCTTAGGTCTTTTATTGCATTCCCATTATCCTTACTTCCTTCTCTGTCCCTTTCTCTGATAAGCTTGAATAAGGCCTGCTTCACTAGAGGAAAGCAAGATTCATGTGGAAGATAGTCACATAAAGGAGTTCTACAGAGTAAGAACTTCAGAAATGGAAGAACTTATATTCAGGAGTACTCAGACAGAAGGTTATAGAATAGTTCACATTTAAATGGCCACTGTCATGATATGTTTATTCCTGTATTCCAAAAAACTTGCTGTTGACCTGAAGTCTCTTCCACACAAACTGCGAATATGATGTGCCTCCCAGGTAATTGCTGCAACGCTGCTGTAGGGTATGTCACCAGAAGCAGCACTAACCCTTAGCCTGGGGCACCTTATGGACAGTGACAGGCCAATCACCCTGATGAGATGAAGAACTGTAGGTGGATTGAGGGAGGCCTGTGACTTGTCCCAACCCGTCTGCTCCCCAATAGGACGTACCTCTGTCTTATTCCCACTGTGAACTCAAGCCTGAAGCTGAGAAGCATCAATTTTGCTCCAGGAGATGATTCAGTATTTTCCAAGTTTTTGACAGCTGACCAATTAAAAACCAGAAGCCAGCATTAACAAGCTCTAAATAAGCCAGTATTTGGAGCGATGGCAGGCACCAAAGCACCTACCATAAGACGGGGCTCGGTAGGCGTTTAAGAGAAATTCAATGATAATTACAATGATGAGGATGATCCTGATGACTTTAGGGAAATGGCAGGATTTAAACTATTAACTGGAAGTCAGCAAATCCAGTTACATATAAATATTTCCAATGAGACTTCCATTTTACTCCATTTCAGTATTTTTGTCTTCAAAAATTCTCAAATTTTATCAAACTTCAGTTAATGATTTGAGTCCCGCCCAATATTCCCAAAGTCTTCAGCATCATTTTCACTTTCATAGTTATCATTAAATATTTCTCACACTCTTTGTAAGCATGGTCACTAAGATCATGTGGCTAATTTCACATGTAATTTTAAAAAGCAAAGTTTTATCCATCTTTTGTTAATCCATATAGTTAAACCATTGAAAATCTAACATTGCTGAGATATTTATTAACAAGCCCTTTGTTAAACTTTTCAATCTATGAACAGGGAAGCTGGGGTGTTTCAAAAGGAAAAGCCACACAAACTTATCTTCCAAACATTCATTAAGTTTACTATTTTGTAAGAGCCATTTTTTCAGGACTAAAAGCATGACATAAAGAGATCTGAGCCCAAAATTTACTGGCATTGCCCTTAACTCACAATTCAGACAAATATTTAGTGTGTCAGGCAATAGGATTATTATGGATATGACGGAAATAAACGGCAATGGATTTTGGTTTTGTTCTTCTTTTTGCATTATTAGGCAACATACCAAACCCTTTTCCAAATAAAGAACTGGAGAGAATAACAGTCAGGGATTTTCCACCAGTGAGTGTCTCCTTTCTGTGTGATCAGGCCCGAGTGAGACAGGTCTAAAACAACCAGTGCCAGTGCCGCTGGACTCTGGAGTTGAGGTACTCTAAAGTGCACAGTAAAGAAGTTTCAGATGGCACAGCACGATGCAAATCACTATCATCAGCATCGCTTACCAGAACCATGCCCATCTCAGCAAAGGTGACAGGAGTGACATCAGCAACCCTGTGACTTGCACCATCCTCAGAAAAACATAGCTGAGGGGACAGTGATAGTGGTAGCGACGCACAGAGACCCAGCAGAAAAAAACATGCAAGACCAATCAAGAAGCAGTTGCTGGGGTTCTCTGTTTCATTTCTCAAATTTCATAGCTAGCCCACATAAAAAATTTATGAGAAGCTTGGGACTTGGTGAGGGAATAAAGGGAAGTGGTACTGTGAGTAACATTTTATTTTGTTCTTATCAGGTATGAAATCACCAGAAACGAAAGCTTTCATAGTATCTGTGTTAATAGCAAATTGACCCATACAATTTGCTATGTGTCAATAGCAAATTGACCCATACAAAACAGTTCAAGGGCTACTCCATCCATTTCCTGTACCAAATAACCCTTCCATTAACACTTTTGCTCTCTTCCCAGAGGGCTTCCAGTGTTGAAATTAAGGAAGCCCCGGGGGTTACCCATGCTAGAACACTGAGACAGACCATGTCTAAACAATGCTAGACACTGAGAATTTCCATCAAGCACTGGCATTTTTACAACTCACTGGACAAATATCCAAATTTGTTTTGATTATATATTTTAAATTTTTGTAAGAATTTGGGCCCTCGTGTAAGTATAACGTTTTCCAGGAGCCTGTCAGTATCATTGGGGTTCTCGGTGGGTTGTGACGTAGTGTTGGACAGCTCTACAGGGTCTCAACTTATCTTTCTCAACCAGGTGGCTGGCTGGCACTCATGCCCCCACATGACAACAGTCTGATCCAGTTTCCTGTCATTTGTGTTCACAAATATTTATTGAACACCTCCGATGTGTCAGGGGTTGGCTGGGTGCTGGGGATAAAATGATGAACAAAACAAGCCTGATCCTTGCCCTCATGTTGCTAATATTTACTTATAGGGGGCCAGTAAGAGGCATCAACTAAGGGCCACTCAGAAATATTAATGGGAGCCACTGCTATGAAGAAACAGGGCAGGTTGTTATGAATGGCAACACTCACTTGCCATTTTTTTAAATACATGGCTAAGATCATCAGCCAGAAAGTCATTTATGACTTTCTTACATAAATCACACTCAAAATATATCACCAACATTTTTTTTTTCTGTAGAGGAAACTTAAAGACACTTATGAAGCAATATGAATGCAGAACAAGTCTACATTTGTAGACTATCCCCCCCAATATTCACAGTGTCTCTACCACACCTAATCAACTGCATTTCTTTTTCAGCAATTCAATATCAAGCATTTCCAACACATTCAGCCTAGTTTTCTTTTCCACATCATATTTTATTGGCTCATGTAAATATTAATTAAATTTCATAATTACTACAGCAATTACAATGTGCATAGACATGTTTGGGAACAAATAAAACTGGCTTACGGAAAAACAGCTTAAATGATGGGAGAAGTACATGGGCCACAGAGTAACCATCCACTCACTAGCATTCAGCCTTACGCTATGTAATCCATGGGTGCTGCTCTTGACATTCAACACCTGAGTACCAGGTACATGCTAATGCTCTTATTAACAGCATGCAAAAATTAGTTAATGTACTCTTTTACATCTTTATCACTTATGTTTTCTATCCACTACGTGCAGTAGGATGGATTAAAAATAAAAGAAAGTGGGGAACAGATGTGGCTCAAGCAGTTGAGCACCTGCTTCCCACATGGGAGGTCCCAGGTTCGGTCCCCGGTGCCTCCTAAAAACAAAAAAACAAACGACAAGCAAACAAATGAAAAAAAACAATTCAGGGGAACCAATGTGGCTTGGTGGTTGAACTCTGGCTTCCCACATATAAGGTCCTGGGTTCAATCCCGGGCCCTGATACCTCAAAAAAAAATAAAAAAATAAAAATAAATTAAATTAAATAAATGAAAGGGGTACCACACCAATGCAAAGTGTCAACAATAGAGTGGTATATGGGGAAGTGGATGTAGATCAAGTGGTTGAGCACCTGCTTCCCACATATGAGGTCTTGGGTTCAATCCCTGGTAACTTCTAAAAATAAAAATAAAAAATAGAGGAGTATATGGGAATGTTGTATTTTTTTGCATGACTTTTAAGCAAACCTATTTTACATAAAATCTAATTTCAAAATTAAATTAATCTCTAATTAAAATTTTTACAAAAATTAAATTTATATATTATGCTAACTGAAACCAGAGACAAAGTACTAAATATGGTAGAATTCCATTTGTATAAAATTTAAATATTAATAAATCTATAGACACAGAATTAGGTAGTGGTTATGTAGGGCTGGAGAAGGATAGAGGGATTGAGAGGTAAATGCATAAGGGTATTGGGTTTTACTTTTTGGCATAATGGCAATGTTCTAAAATTTATTGTGGTTATGAATGCACAGCTCTGTGATTATACCAAAAGCCATTATTGTATACATTGGATGGATTGTATGATAGGTGAATGTATCTCAGTAAAACTGCTTTAGGGAAGCAGATGTGGCTCAAGCAATTGAGCTCCGGCCTACCACATGGGAGGTCCATGATTCAGCTCCTGGTGCCTCCTAAAGAAGACAGCGAGCTGGCGCAATGGGCAGGCTAGGCAAGCTGATACAACAAGAGATACAAGAAGAAAAAACGTAATGAGAGACACAACAAAGCAGGGAACGGAGGTGGCTCAAGTGATTAGGTGCCTCCCTCCCACATTGGAGGTCCCGGGTTCAGTTTCTGGTGCCTCCAAAAGAAACAAGGAAGACAGACATAGCAAGTGCAAACAACAAGGGGTTGGGGAGAAATTAATAAATAAAATCTTTAAAAAAAAAACAAAACTGCTTTAAAAAAATAAAAATAAATGAAAGGGAAAAATGAAAGACATTGACCTTAAATCATACAAATAATTGCCACCAGCACTGTTATGAGTGGACATTGGTTGACTACCTACTCTGCCCTAGGCATTATGCAAATACTTTGCATACATTATATCATTTAATCCTCACAACATTCTTTTGAAGTAGATACAAATATCATCAATAACCCTGTTTTTTTGTTTTTTGTTTTTTAGGAGGTACCAGGAATCAAACCCTTACATGGGAAGCCAGTGCTCAACCACTTGAGCTACATTCATTCCCCAATAACCCTGTTTTACAGATACATTAACTGAGGCTGAGAGTACCATATGGCAAGAGGCAAAGCCATGATTTGACCTGGAGTAAGAGTTGTTGCCACTTGGATCCATAGCCTTTCATTATTACCAACAAGAGGCCCCAGGCTCTCTCTGCCTAGAGGAGCCTGCACCAAATCTCGGTGTATATTTCCATCTTTCTCTCCCATTTCTCAGCAAGCTCTGTTCTTTCCTCCCATTTCCCAATAAATTATTTTTACTGGTCTAAATAAATAAATAAATAAATAGGCCCCAGGTCAGTCATTCAGCTGTCAGACTCTATTATGGATTGAATCATGTCCCCCCCAAAAAAGTTGTATTCAAGCCCTAACCCCAGTACTTCAGAACCTGTCCTAATTGGGAAATAGGGCCATTTCAGATGCACTAAGTCAAGTTAATATGAATGAGGTCATACTGGAGCAGCATGGATCCTTGATCCAATGTGACTGTGACAGGTATCTTTATAAAAGAAGGAGAGAAGAGACATGAACACAGGAGAAGGTCATGTCACGACAGAGGCTGAGACTAAGTAATGTATCTACAAGCCAAGGAACACCAGGGTTGCCAGCAAACACAGAAGCTAGAAGGGGCAAGGAAAGATCCTTCCCTACAGGTTTCAGGGGGAGCACAACCCTGCTGACATCTTGATTTTAAACTTCTAGTCTCTGGAACTGGGAGACAAATTTCTGCTGTTTTAAGCTACCTCATGCTTTGTTATGATAATCCTAAGATACGGGTTGATAAGCGTAGCAGTTTGGCAGCTTGATGTAATTATGAATTTCAAAAATAGATATTGGATCATGCCTGTAAACTGGTCTGCTAATCTGGGCATGATCAAGTTATGATTAGGACGTTAACTAGGCCATGTCAGTAGGGCGTTGAGCCCCACCCTTTGGTGGGGCAGGAATCAAATATAAAAGGTAAGGCAAACAACAGTGTTGGAGCAGTTTTGATGCTGGTGTTCTGGTGAGGAAGGAAAGAAGGCCTCAGGATAGAGATGAGCCATTCGCCTGATAGTCTGGCCTTGTGTAGAGAAGCAAAGCCTAGAGAGCCTCATAGTCCGTGGAGGAAACAGAGGAGCTAAGCTTGGAGAGAAACGCAGCCCCGGGAAGAGAGGAACCCAAGAAGCCTGAACCCTGGCAAACGTCGGCAGCTGTCTTGCTCCAGCACGTAGCAATGGACTTTGGTGCGGGAAGAAACTCACACTTTATGGCCTGGTAACTGTGGACTTCTACCCCAAATAAATACCCTTTATAAAGACCAACTGACTTCTGGTATTTTGCATCAGTATCCCTTTAGCTGACTAATACTATAAGCCTTTCTCATTTGTTATTTTTTTGTGTGTGGTAACATATATATATAACATAAAATTTCCCATTTTAACCACTTTCAACTGTACAATACAGTGGTATTAATTACATTCACAATGTTGTGCTACCATTACCACCAACCATTACTAAAACTTTTCCATCACCCCAAACAGAAATTCTGTGCCAATTAAGCATTGATTCCCCATTCCCCCTCCCCACCCCCACCTCTGATAACCTGAAATCTACTTTCTGACTATGAATTTGCATATTCTGGTTACTTAATGTAAGTGAAATCATACAATATCTGTCCTTTTGTGTCCTTATTTTTTTTATTATTAGCATAGACAGATTTTTAAAAATCACTCTGTCAACCTGAAGTGACCACTAAAATGAAAAAGACACATAAATTTGTGAAGTTTTCAAGAACATACTGAGTGTCCAGCATTGTGCTGGAGCCCCAAATACTGGAATCAATCTAAGGTCCCACAATTTCAGTGGTTTTGACCAATTAACTGAGCTGTGGCATGACTGATGGACATTCTGCCTAAAGTCACAATGACATCAGCTCTTTTCCATTTAATAGGGGAACTCAAATTTTATAACTTGCATTATGCTCATTTTAATAGGACCCCTTTCCTTAATTCTTTTTAGAGCACTGAATAGAATAAAGAAAAAAAGAGAATTATCAACAAAAATAAATAAATGGTGGTTATGGCCAACTTCTAAGAAAACATTAATTTAATTCCCAGATTGCTTTAACAAGGATGAAAAAATGTCATTTGTTACATTTATAGTTTTTTTTTAAGATTTATTGTTATATATTTATTAATTTCTCCCAACCCCCTCATTGTTTGCACTTGCTGTGTCTGTTCATCTTCCTTTTATTAGGAGACACCAGGAACCAAACCCAGGACCTCCCATGTGGGAGGGAGGCACCTAATCACTTGAGCCACCTCCACTCCCTGCTCTCTCATTATGTTTTCCTCCTTGTGTCTCTTGTTGTGTCATCTTGTTATGTCAGCTCACCATGCCAGCCCATCATGTCAGCTCGCTATTTGCTCGTCTTCTTTAGAAGGCACTGGGAACCAAACACAGGACCTCCCATGTGGTAGGTGTTAGCTCAGTTGCTTGAGCCACATCTACTTCCCTATAGTTTTGTAATAGATAAATAACACACATTTGTTGTGAATGATTCTAACAATACAGAAAAATGTGAAAGGTAAAAGCACAGAAATCCCTCTAGCCACTGACAATCACTGTTAACATTAATTTTTATATGATATTCTGAATCCCATAAATAAAGTTGTGATGGTTTACTGACTCTCTTCTCTGCAAATATTTTTCATAGTTAATTATGTACTTGGATTTTATCTTTGCAAAGGAGTATGTTGTATCCATATGAGCCACCAGCTAGTAGCTCATGATGGTGTTTCAGGAAACTCTCCACAAATCCAACTATAAATCAAAGCTGTGGTAGAGATACAATGATGTCCTTTTGGGAGCATCTTGGCATTTAGATATAACCTATCTTATATTTTCCTCTGTGTGTATAAATGTGTGGTCCTTAAATAAAATGGTCCTTTTAGTATCCTCTCCATAGATATGATCAGGATTTAATTAAATTGAATTGCATTGATTTATTGCAGTTAATGGAATCGAGCTGAATTAAAGAAAGCTGTATGGGAATTGTTGAGGAATTGTTAAAACATATTTCTACTTCTGTGGAAATATGGTACCTTCAGTCTTGTGGACTTAATAAAATAAAAAGACTTGGAATCCTTTAAAACCTCCTAAATCCCAGTGAACAATGTTCTGTTTTACAATCCAAATATAAATAAATTATGCCACCACTATTTTGAATAAATCAGAGAATAAGATTTCTCTGATTGATAGATTATCATCTTTAATCTCATAGTTCTCATTCCCATACACCTTCATCTATTCCTATCCCTTGTCAGAATAGCACACTAATAAATATTTTAAATGCTAGAATATACTGTTAGGAGAATTCAGAAAATCCGGAATAAGATGGTTTAATTCTTAAGCCTAAGACACTTCTCATTGATGGATCACTGGGCATGATGGGGCACGGAGATGCTTTGGGATTCTGGCTCTTTGGAAAGTAGCAAGAGGATGTCATCACTCCCTCTAAAACAAAAGGGTATCTTGAGTCTAGTAACTGCTGATAATGGTCCCTAACAAGACATTCCTTGCCCAACCAGGAGGGTTTGGAAGAACTTTTTTACTACCTTTCACTGGCATGGCATTTTTATTCCTCTCCAGATGGAAACCAGAGCTCTTTAACACACACCATGATCAGGCTACTAGAATGTTTCCTATAAAGGGATCTACAATTGGAGAGCATCCGGACACTTTTCAGAAATAAGCAAGTATCCAACATGACAGGAGGATAAGTACCCTAGTCTGAAAAGCAATTTCACTAAATGGAAAGAAACCTGTGAACAAAAAAGATAAATTAGAGCCCTTTCATCTATAGAATCAAGATAAATAAAAGCAGTGGAGGGAAACGGATGTGACTCAAGTGATTGGGCTCCCATCTGCCATATGGGAGGTCCAGGGTTCGATTCCCGGGGCTTCCTGGTGAAAAAAAAAAAAAAGCTAGCCCAAGCAGAGTGCTGATGCAGTAAGATGATGCAACAAAAAGAGACACAGAAGAGAGACAATGAGAGATGTGGTAAACCAGGGAGTTGAGGTGGCACCACTCTCCACTCCGGAAGGTCCCAGGATTGGTTCCAGTGCCCCCTAAAGAGAAGACAAGCATACACAGAAGAACACACAGAGAGCAGACAATGAGAGCAAAGCAATGGGGGGGAAGGGGAGAAATAAATAAATCTTAAAAAAAAAAAAAAAAAGCAGTGGAGAAAACTTAAACCCCTCTGGCTGGCAACTGGCCACCATCTGGCTTCCATAAGTCCCTTGAGAGGGGAGATAGTATTACAGGTGCTAAAAGGGAAAAGGGTTATAGCCCATATGTTGAAATCGTTCCCAAGCAAAGGCTCACTGCCCGATGTGAACAGAGACCAATACTATGACATCAGGATTTTGAGAAAAGAAAGAGCTTTAATGCAAGGTCGACGGGCATGAAGACAGGAGTCATGGCTCAAATCTGTCTCCCTGATCTCCAAGCTAAAGGAGATTTTAAGAGAATGGGAGGTGAGAGGTGGGGACAGAAGTGGGGAGGTTTGATTTGTCAGAGTCCAATTGGTTAATTATAGAGCTGTCCATATATTATAGAGTGGGTTTTAGGCTGGATCGCCCTTGGTGAAGGACCTTTCATGTTTGATTTGCTTCCCATGTTTCCCTGCCCTTGTAATCTTTGTTCCAAGGGAGATGACCTCTGTTCCTGGTGTCTCAAAGATTTCCTATAGGACAAGAGTCAGTGTTTTCTGCCCATGTTCAGGTTTTATGAACAGCAGCAAGACAAGCTCAGAAGAAAACATTATAGAAACAGAGGGTATCACCACAAACTGGCTTTTCCTGAAAAATCAGTGAATTTACAAATAGCCACACCCCTAATTGCATTTATTTGTAAATGGAAGAGACAGCTAAATACTTCCCAATAGTTGCTTTCTCCTTATGTATTGACAGAATCCTGATTTTGAGTGAATCAATGAACTCAAATGTAGGATTCTATTTTTCAGCCTCCTTTGCAATTAGATATGGCCATGTGATGAAATACTGGCCAATGACACATAAAGCTAAGTGTTGTATAGTATTTATAGAAAGTTTCCTTAAAGGCAGGAAGTAAGCCCTTCTTTCTGTCTCTCCCCATCCTGCTGAATAGAACATGAATTTGCAGACCCCTCCTAGGGAAGCTGGAGCAGAAAACTAGAAGGAACCATGCCAGTCTGTAACTCACTACCTCTGAATTTACTTTACGGGAAAGAAAATTAAACTTTTATACTGTTTAAGCCCACTGTTATTTGAGGGTTCATTGTTAATTTGCAGCTGAAGCTAATACCAACAAACACAGACTAGAAATAAATACAGATGTCTATAATGCCCAAGATGTACTAGCACTGCAGAAGAATCAGCTAAGATTGTTTACACAAGCTAATGGAAATGAGTTCAACATAAGGACCCAAGTTAGCAACAGGGTAGGGGGTGGGGGCAAGGAGTGCTAAACCCAAAGGCCAGGGAAGATAGTCACTGTACTCAACTCCCCCTGACCCCCCCAACCCTGGGCTTGAACACATAAACCTTCTCACTTCTGGGATTCAGGCCACCACTTCCAATTCTTTGGACTGGACATAAACTCTGACAGACATATTACACAAAGTTTCTACAGCAGTGTTCCTCAACCTTTTATTCCATGCCACTCTGATAAACATGAAAAGCTCCAAGCTCTCGCCCCTGAGATAACGATACATCCCTGAAGGACTGGTTAACCGGCCCCTCGGCACCTATGCCTATTGAGAATAACTAGTCTGGGGCTCACACCAGCTGCCTAGGTGCTGCTGAAAGTACTCATTACAGAGTTTTATTCTTTGTGTATAAAGCAGCCCTCAACTTTTTTTTCTCTGCTTCAAGAAACAGAATAGATGATATTCACAATTGCGAAACACCCATGGGCATGCCCAGAGTGAGAAGAAATTCCCAGCTTGCTAACTCCATCATTTTCTATCCCACCCAAGAAAGCATAGAGGAATTGGAGTAAGAATGACATTATTATAAGCCAGGCAATGATGTGACGACTGTGAATTTGCTTTAATATATAAAAATATTAAATCATATCAAATTTCCTTAAATAACAAGTCTTAGTTAAAGATTATTTGTAACAGCCCTCATGAAAATAGCCTCAGACATGCTGGAAAACCTCCGAGAAAGCCACTCATTTTTTAAACACTACCGTTGCTGAACAGTACTGAAGACTTCAGACTCTTCTCAATATTTCCAAGCCTGAGAGGCTTCCAATATAGAAAACCATTCACCAGGTAAATAGCCAAGCAAGCTTCCCCATGTAAATGAGCTCTGAATAAAAATCTCTTTAATGATAATAATGAGCATGCTGATCAGAGCCAATTATTTTAAGCTTCATAATTTGTATATTAACTAAACATCCTCATAATTAAGCAAGTTAGCCTAGGGAAATACCATTCATTAAAGGCTCTAGTGTATTTTGCTTCTGAATTTTCTGCTGTACGATATTCCTGCGTATAGGAAGTGAATGTGTCTGTAAGTAATGGGAAGCTGAAAAGTGGGAGGTTAAACAAATTTGGGGTTTTATTATTATGGTTATTTTAATGTACCCAGAATTCTGGAGGTAAGCAATCCAGAGCTGAAGTGTTGATACTGCTAAGAGGGACCCAGGCTCGTTCCATCTTTCTGCTCATCGTGTCCTTAGGGTGAGTTCATCTTTTGAGGGTGGGGTGTCCCAAGATGGCTGCTCCACTCCAACCTTATAGCCCCATTTGAAGCAGGAGGAAGAGGAAGGCAAAGGCAGAGGCAGCCACCAGCTGAGACTGTTTGCTTTTTAAGGAGTTTGCCTAGGCGCTCTATTCCCTAGTGACTTCCACCTACATATCAGTATGTGTCATGTAGGTCCCAAACTGTTTCGTGGACACTTCTAGCTACAAGGTGTTTTCTGGTGTTGGTTGCATGGGGTGATGATGAGAAATAGAGTTTTTTCAGCAGGGCAAGTTCCTTCCCCAAATAGTAAGGAAGATGGGGAAAATTGAAATTAGATTAGCGGTGTAAGTTATCTCCTAGTACTTGGGGGCATAAAGGAAGATCATAATTAAGGAATTCTAAAGGTTCAAAAACAAAACAAAACACATTTGAGTTCACCAATATAAGTGATCAAAACCCTTTCTGGAAAACAACCATAGCATGGAAATAAGTGTGTGTGTCACTTGGATCTGGAGTAAAGAGTTAGAATCTAGGTCTGCAATGACGTGCTGACTCACCTAAAGGATATGAAACTAAAAAACAGTCTCAACGGCCTTTAGCAATTCAACAAATGCGAGCAGTGTTGTTTTTCTTTTTGTAAAAGATAAAAGGTGACTGAAATGTAATTCTTACTATATTAAACCTTTCTTTGTCTTTTTGTTTGTCCCTAAAGCATACTTCTTCTTCTTCTTATAGTTAATTTAAAATTGTTTTCTCCAATTTCTCTTTCTGATTAAAAGAAAAAGAAAGAAAAAGCAAATTCTGAAAAGGTACCATACAATGTTTCCCTTATATTTCTTCTTCACCTACAATGTTCTTCTCAGTTGGGCCCTTCTTTACAAGTTAAACTGTGCAGTTTTCTATTTGTCAGTAATGGAAACCTAGCTTGACATCTAACAATCAGGCTCAGTCCTTTCCGCTTTATACATCAACAACAACTGGAACATTCTGGAATTAGTGCTTCGCTGTCAGTTTTGTTAATGATGTTTGTGGTAAAGAAGAACACAGTCTACTCTTCTGGGAATATGATATATTGACTCTGCAGAGCTAACAATAGTAAAATCTTGCTTTAATGTCAAATTCATGTTTCAGATATGTCTGAAAAGATCTGAATATCTGAAAAAAAGAATTAATGGGGCTTAATCCTACATTGTGAAAAGCCGAATTTAAAACTTGATTTTATAAAAGATGACTTTTTTGGGAAGCGGCTGTGGCTCAATCAGTAGGGCTCCCGTTTCCGCACGGCGAGGTTAGCTGACCCAGCGAGCACAAGCAGCAAGGGGAGGATGAATGAATAAATAAATAAAATCTTTAAAAATAAATAAATAAATAAATAAATAACGATGACTTTTTAAAAAACATTATTAATCATTAGAAAATCTCCATTCGAGATGACATAGAAAAATGAACGACAGAAATACTTTGTCCTATTATAGTATTTTCCCATCCAAAATAAAAATGATAATTCACTAATACTTACAATGACCCCTGAAATAAGTCTAGACAAAGATTATTCTATTTTTAAAAACAAATTGACAGAATAGGTGAAACTGTTGGGTAAAAGTTACATACTTTCACTACTCTTTTGTTGAAAAATGAATCATCTGCTCACGTTCTGTGGATCCCACGCTGTACTTTGGCAGGTGAAAACAGCATATAATAATGAGTGTCTTCTTATCATGAGAACATAGATCTAAAACATAGAATTTGGCCTCCAGCTTTCTTGTTAGAATACCTAACTGCCAATTTGCCAGTGAAACAACTCAAGATATGCTATCTTTTTTTCTTTGAATTTTCCTTCAAATGCATATTAAACTTGTTTGCCCAAAATACACAAATGCAATTCGTGTAAACACATCGAGCTCTGCGAAGAGTATTTTCAGTGCTTTTGTCCTTAAAAACTCTATGCTGTCTATGTACTGAAATAAATACACTCCTAATCTTTTTTTTCCCCTTCATCAAAGAGATTTAATAAATTAAAATGTGAACTACCTAAGTGGATCAAGATCTTATTTCAAATAGTATTTATTGGTCAATTTGACATAATAAAAGCATCACTTTTGCAAAAATAATGTTAAAAGCCCTATCAAAGGGGAGTGGATGCGGCTCAAGAGGTTGAGTGCCTGCCTGCCACACAGAAGTTCCCAGGTTTGTCCCCAGTGCCTCCTAAAACAAACAGCAAGCAAATAAATAAAAAACCCAACTCAGGGTAGCTGAAGTGGCTCAGTGGTTGAGCATCACCTTCCCACATACAAGGTCCCGGGTTTAATCCCCTTCCTGGGTACCTCAAAAAAAAGAAAAGCCTAGCAAATATAGTTTTGTGTTTTTTTTAAGACTAAAGCAATGGCACAATCACAAGGTCTCTGTCAATCATTCACATAGACCAAAGATAATCACTTTTTCCCATGTATTTTTTATTAATTTACTTCTTATTTACGGCCCCCTTTCCCCAGATGGTTCACTTGTCTGTCTGCTCATTGTTTGCTCACCTTCTGCAGGAGGGAATGGGAACCAAACCCAGGACCTCCCACCTGAGGGACACTCCCGCATGAGAGGGGAGTGCCCAATGGACTGAGCCTCATCTGCTCCCCGTGGCCCACAGCGTCTGCTGGCTTATGGCCTCTGCTTGTGCAACGGGGGTGATGTCTAGCTCTGTTGCAGCGGGAGGCAGCATCTGCTCATCTTCTTTTAGGAGGCACCCGGACCAAACCCAGGACCTCCCATGTGGTAGGTGGGCACCCAAGTGGTTGAGCCACATCCGCTTCCCACCCCCATGTATTTTTAAATAACAGAGCTGATTACTGAATTTCATTTCATATGTGGGGGGAAAAAAAGATACATTAGGAAAAAAATTTCAGAATTAGTGGGTAGCGAGCATGAGACAGTAGAAAGAGATCCATCTCTGTGACTTAGCAGCTGTGTGACCTTAAGAAAATCATGTAAAGTCTTTATGCTCTAGTTTCCTCATCTATAAAACAAAAACCTCTAATTACATGATTAATAAATCCCCATTCCAGCTCTTATATGCTACGGTTTAATGGAATCATCTCAGGATTCTATTCATCAAAGCTATATGCTCGTTCCAGGACCTGATTCAAAGATTGTGGGTTCTTTTTTTTCTTCTTCTTCTTTTTAAAGTTTACTTTTAAAACTCTGAAATTCCTTTTTCCAGTTGTGGGAAGGGAAAACTAACAAGATATTCATTTGAAAAACAACATGAGTGTTTCAAAAGGAATAGTTAATGGAAAAATGAGTGAGCCAAGGCATCATCCTTGTAAATTATATACTTTCTGAAAAGAAGAACTTATTCATCTATAATATCCCCGTGTTGTGAGAGTTGGTAGTATATTATAAAATGTTATTTTTCAAAATTGCCCACTGACTTGTTCTTCTTAAAACACAGGTTAGCAAGAGAATCTCAACAAACGTGTCAGCCAGTTAAGTTTTTCAAATTACAATTTACTCTGACAGGGTTTGGTGCATGTGTGTATATTAACGTTTTCTTCTAAATTGTGCGGTGAACATCATCAGCTCTCCCCCATTGCTATTGGTTCATGTCTGAGACTCGAATTACCCAGTTTGGATGACTACTTGATTCAAATAAGCGACATAATTGCAAACTTTCCACTTAGTTTTCTGTTGAGTAAACACAGCGCTTGAGTAAATTTGTGGTTTTGTAAATATACTGGAACCCACTCTCCAGTGCTGGCACAGAGGCTGTCCATGCCCAGTCCCATGCCACTGCTTTTATAAGGGTTGGAGGATGTGGCAAGAAGTCTTTTGCATTCTGTGATTGGTTAGCACCTTTTATAGAAAGCATGTAGGGAACAGTCTGATTGGAGCAGAAAGTTACCCTCTGTGTTGGGAGGGAAAGGGGAATCTTCACTGCTGCTCTATGCAGATAGCTGTGCCTCACCCTGATTCTTCCAATCTTGTGAAATTCAAGAATGCCCAGGGAAGCGGCTGTGGCTCAGTCAGTGGGGCTCCCGTTTGCCATATGGAAGGCCCCGGGTTCGGTTCCCGGGGCCTCCTGGTGAGGGCAGGCCCGCCCGCACGGCGTGGTTGGCTGACCCAGCGAGCACAAGCAGCAAGGGGGGGGGATAAATGAATAAATAAATAAAATCTTAAAAAAAAAAAAAAAAAAGAATGTCCAGCCTTTGAGCCACTGCCTGGTGGTGCCACCTTAACCTCTTTGTGCCTCAGTTTCTTCATCTGTCAAAAAAGGATTACAATAGTACTACCCCAAACAGCTTTTGTGAGGATTAAGCGAATCTTTTCAAGGTGCTGAGCTCTGTGCCTGGCTTGCCTCACAGCTCGTGGCCACTTATTCCAGAGTCTTAGCAACTTCCAAATTAGCACCTACCCTTATCACACTCTCCCAGACCGCTTCCCTGCTTCCTAGACCAGCCACCCTATGCAGTTCTCATACTAAACAATATTCAAGGTTTGGTCTTGATGAAAAGCTCTCTTTATAGCCTGGCCCGAGGGGGAAATGGAAGTGGAGCATGTGGCTTAGAAGCTGTCTCCTGGAAAACTTTCCTAATTTTATGGAAAATGAGAATTCTGAAACCCTATGCAAACCTTTGCACCCCTCTCCCGCCAGGTGATACTATATAAAGGATGTGGGGTTTAAGGCATGTATCTTGCCCTGAACCATACAGGATGTCAGTAGAGAGCCAGAAATCGGGGCGCATTCTCAGCTTCCCATGGTTATGTGCCACCCACTCAACTACAATGCGGGGTGGGGAGAACAGCATAGACATTTCATCAACCTGTCTCTTCTGTCAAATTGCGTTATTCTCAAATTGTGTAAGCAGTGTGTAAACAATATCGCTTCACACATGGGGTTCCATAAGTACGCTTTCTGCGTGTTTCTCACACAGCAGGTTTTCTATGGATGGGTCAAGATTTCAAACTTAAGAAAACACTTAAAGGGCAGCAGTCCAGCAGAATTACAGTCATTTTTTTTTGCCCCGAGGTGCAGGAGCTTAAGTTCTTTCCAGCTGTACTGTCCTGGGTGGTACTCATTATCGAGTTCTTTACAATCAGATCTGTTGCCTACTCTACCGATTGACTGAGACCTAAAGGCTGAAGGATTTCACTTACCTTTGAGGCATATTATTTTATACTATTTGTGATGCAATTTTCTTCATTTTCTTTCCCCTTCTCTTTTTGTCACTCTTCTGCTCCCTCACACTCTCATTCACTGTTCAGAATCACCATCCCCTCTCTCCTTCATCCCTCCCTTCACTCCTTTCCCCTCTCTTAAATAACCTATAATACCACAAGTTCACACATGTTTATTTGAATGATTATGTCTAAGGAAGGAGAGTCTCTTTTAAGGCTCCCTTAAAACACTCAAATTCATTACATAAAAACGGTGCTCCTATCTGACGTGTATTTATAAGGTTACTGAATTTTTATTGTATTTTGTGCAAAAGATGGAGTTTCCTCCTACTAGTTACTAGCTTAAAATCATTAAATTAGCTTTCACTCTAATAAAATGAAAGCATTTACTTGATTGTTAAATAATTTAAAGCAGGCTCACTAAGGTATGTTGCCACAATTTAATATGTTGTAGCATAAAATGAAGATGCTAAACCCTGACAAAGAACAGCTTTATAATTCAGCAGCAGGTATTATAATTTATATATTTGTATATAACACTGATTAAAGCATTATGGGGAGAGAGAGAGAGAGAGAGAGAGAGAGAGAGAGAGAGAGAGAGAGGAGAGATTTTCCTGCCTCCAATCCCTTCTCTATCCATCTAACTCACAGTTGTCTGCTTTAATCTTTAATGGGTATGGCGTTTAAAGCATGTACTTTACACACATTGTACTCCTTTCAAAATCTGTGGCTTAGGGTAATTTAGAGCATTGGTTCTCCAGAGAGCCGCAGAATCACCTGGAGGGCTTGTTAAAACAGATGGCTGGGCCCCTCCCCAGAGTTTCTGATCCAGTAGGATGGGGTGCAGCCTGAGAATTTACATTTATAACAAGTTCCCAGGTGATGCTGATTTAGAGACCACACTTTGAGAAACTTTGATTTTAAAACCCTGACTTGCAGCATGACTTTCAAAGTCTTTTCTTTTAATAACATGGATTTGATCTACTTCTTCAAATGGACTTGCATGAGTTGACTTCAGGAACCTACTATTTAGGTGAAACTCTTGTAGTCTTTATTTTCAAAATGGATATTCCACCTTGTGTTGAAATGATTTCCATTGCTTAGAACATATTTAACACCTAGAACCTTGCTGTGAGACTCGATTCCACTACTTCCATGAAATCTTCTCCAGGGCCCACAGTACTTAAGGATTTCTTCTTTCTCTGATGATAGTAGCATTATTTTTTCTTGTTTATTTGCCCTTGGTATAGGCTGCCTTGTATCATTATTTTATCTGCTGACCAATAAGTTTGAACATCTTAGGTGGGGTGTATATAGCCAAAACAAAATAAACTCCTTTTTGCTTTTTGTCTGCTTTTCAAAATAACCATGATAATGTTATTCATTAAATTAACTTTCACTACTTCTATAGATTTCATCAGCAGTCTTCCTTGGTAGAATCAGATTGACTATGTGGTGATCCTGTCCATTGCTAAGCACTCTGCCATCATGCTCAACAGAGATCTTTAACTGATCCATCAATATGGATGTACAATTTTTTTGTCAGCACTTTTTCTATAAAATATGACTATTACATAATAAAACTGATTTCCATAAGCCATACACACGTTATGCAATCACACTGTACTTCTGACAGATAGGTTTTTGCAGCTCGTGTCCCAGTCTTGCTACATGTCTAAGTCTAGAGGTGGATGAATTATAAGCTTAAACTTCAGGGTCATTGCTTACATAGGATGGGCCCCTTCTGTGAGGAGGAGCTCCAATATGGAGTTCATGTAGTCATATACTTCTGTAAATTTTGCAAAAGTGAAGTATTTTTGAAATCTTTTTTCTTAAAGAAGGCCCCCAAAATTGTATAACATCAAGCCTTATGTAATAGGGCCCATGTTTCTGATCTAAATTGAGTAAGGCAACCAAGTCAGAAATTAAGTTAAGGGCCTGAAAATAAGTAATCACTCCTCTCCCCAGTTCTCTGCTTCACTTCAAATCCATAAACATAACTATAGAACTATTTTATCACATGAAGATATGCATTTTGTTATCTGAAAATTGGCAGCCATCCTACTCATTTGTGGAAATGAACAATATTAACTTGTATTCTCATTGATTTTATGTGACTTATTTTATTTTTAAAAATTACTTGAAATACAGGCAATTACAATTTTAACAGCAGTTATCTTTGTAAGTAATTGTGGTTCCTGTTTGGGAAAAAATATGTATTTCATTTACTTTAGGAATTGTTATAAAACTCTTCAGATGAAACATTTAGATGATGTTGCATCATCAAAGGGAAGAACAAAGGTAGTTAGAAACTCATATTTTTATGACTAGTTTGACCAGTTTGAAGAACTAAAATGATTAAAACAATCAACAAAACACTGCATGTTTGCATTATCAGGACATGTGATGATCATATATAGCTCAAGTCCTTTATTGCAACAAAGAATGTAGGTAAAAGGTTTAAAAAGATCTGAAAGGCACAGACTAGAAAAGATAAAATGGAACCTTTTAAGTTTATGGTCAGAGAAGTTGATTTGTAGATACTAGAATATGTGTAGTACTTACACAAATGTGTTTCAAAAGCAAAAAGTGTTTTCTTTCAAACTAATTCATCATGAGCAATTTGTCATCATATCAGCCTCTGGCACTTGACCAATTCTTTTCAGAGACTTGCTTTAAAACAAATGGCCATTAAAATCTTACCAATGTCACAAAAGAAATTTCTTACTATGATTCATTCTTAATGCAAAATTTGCTTAAATTATTGTATTCATTGGGAGAGATTGCCAAACTTCATTTCATAAAGTCATTTTCATAAGTAGCAAATCATAATTTAGATTTCTCTTTACTTTCATCAAATACATTTTTGGTTTCCCATGTGTATGATTCTAATTGTTTTTCTTCAACCAGTAAGTAATTTCTAAGAAGAAAGATTTACATATTTTTAATCCTCATTTCTCAAGGAAATGATGGCACACATTAAAATTAGGTGAAATACAGGATGTTAAAGTTAGGGCTCTCAAAAAATGCTTAAAAAAGCCCATTGTACTTTAAATTAAATGAACACAATTAAAATATCACTGTGTGCACAATCCCTGGAGCAGAGAAATCTCTCCATAAATATGATTTGAATGAAGGCAGTCAGATGTGTAAATTACCAAAGGATGAATTTAAGAAAATTCTGAGATGTTGCAAATCATTTGAATACAACTGAAAATGCAACCAATACAACTGAAAAGGTTCCAACACTGACAGTTAGCAATTGTCCAGTTGCTATATGTGAAACTAATACATCACCTAGATGTTGGCATAGCAGGAAAAATAAAAGGATAAATGATGACATAGTACATTCACAAGGCACTTAAATGAAAATGTTTTGTATGATCTCATTTTTGGAAAAAAAAAATTTCTTTTTCATCTACCTACTTATCTATATACATACATGCAAAGAATAAAGTTTAGAAAAAGAAATGCCAAAATATTCTTTTTTTGTTAGTGAGTTTGTATATTATTTTCTTCCTTTTGCTTATTTATAATTTATAAAGTGGTTTTTAAATAATATAAAATATTTTAAAATTTTCCTTACAGTGGCAAATAATCTCCAGTTATATAGATCCACTTTCCCTTAAGAGGAGGCTAGTATTAAGGTTGATTTTCTACTTTGCAAAGTAAGAGGTTTCACTTCTTGTACTCCACCTCTAATTGGGTAGAAGCTTTTACTGGAATTTGTATGAGTGCATATTAGAATCACCTAATCATCTAAGATACTTTACATGGTATTAAAGAACAAGAGGAACAAGAGAAAAAGGAAGAAGAGGAGGAGGTGGGGGGAGGAGGAGGAGGGGAACACCAATGTCTCATCCCCAGAGAGCCTGAGTTCATTAGTCTGGGTTTGCTCCTGGGCAATAGTATTTTAAAACCAATCAAAACAGAAACCTCTCCACATGATGCAAATGTTGGGCTAAGGAACTAACAGCTAAATGGAAGCATCACTTTAGCTCTTTTTGACAGTCTTCCAAATGAGAAAGTGTGTTTCAGATACAGAGGAAAAGTTCTCACTCTAGCCTTGGAAGGACAAGGACACCAGAGAAATGTGAGGTGTCTAGAAGTCCCCTTTTCAAGGCAGACTATTTTTTTTAGGAGGTACGGTGGCTCAAACCCAGGACCTCATATATGGGAAGCAGGCACTCAACCAGTAGAGCTACATCTGCTCCCCAGGTGAACCTTTGATCAAACAGCTCCTTCCTGAAAAATAATTGTGTATTGAGGCTTCCCACCCTTTTATCTCGCTTCTCCCAATGAATAGAGGTGTAATAACATTTAAATATAGGGTCTTAGAAAAATTAACTATAAGGGGGAAATTTGAGGGTATTTCCTGTACATAGTGATGGTTTCCTTGATTTGTTTTGTTTTATGTTAAATTATGTACCTGAAAAGCCTGAGGTATTAACCCAGTGGTCAGTCTCTGAAGGGGGTTCAAATATAGAAAAGAGGTACTGAGCCAGGGTCAAATTGAATCACCCAATAGCCAAAGGTGATCCACAGTCTCGTCTGGATACAAGTAAAAGCCACTACAAGAATTCCTGTTGCCAAATTGTGGGAAACACAGATGGGGGCATAGTGTGCCTAGGATTATCCAGTATTCTCTGATTTTAAATGGTTTGTCCTTTTCCCTTTAAGGCCATAAGCAATAGATATATACCATTTTCTTTCCAAAAATATAGTCTGTATAGTGCTTGACTCCCTTGAAATTGGTGTTTGCTTGAATCTAAAATGGGTAGCTTTAGGGCTTAGGCAGGAAAAGACTCCATTTGTCATGGGTCCTATAGGAATAAAAAAGATGGTACACACTAGGCTACAAAGATAGTGGAAGTGCACACCAACAAAACTAAACAAGGATACCAAGAGCAATGTTTTGAGTTTTTTACTAAAGTTTGCGGTTTTTATTTACTCATAATCAATTCATTCAGTCATACATTCAGTAAAAACTTATTGAGTCCCTTCTGTATGCCAGGCATTGCTCTGGATGTTAGATACCACCTTGAACAATAAATGTGTGCTTTGCTCTCCTGGAATTCTAGTGGAAAACGAAACATATTAGTATAGTCAGAGAGGCGATTCCCAGTTACAATGTTTTATTCTCATTCACAGAATTCAGGACAGGCCAACATGGTATGACGATCTGGCTGGAGTAAGCGGCACATTTGAAACGAGCAGTGCAGTAATGTTGACACTATGGAGAGGTGGTTGTGAGGCAGGAGTCTGGCTTCCTCCCAGGTTTGTAGCACTCTGGCTGGCCACTGGCCATCCTTGTGGTTCCTGCCTAACAACACATGGAGGTGACCTCTCCTTTCTCTTTCAGGGCTGTGTTTCTTAATCACCTCAAAGCAGGGTCTGATACATGGTGCTTGGTGCTTGGTCTCAACTTCCCCGCCCTCCAGTTTCAGATTCAGTTGCTCTGGGATGAGACTCGAAAGCTTCTCAGATGTGGCACCATGGAGGAACTCACCCCAACCCAGACATCTTGGACCAGAGTCTGCATTTTAACAAAGGTCCCGGACAACTTGTGTTACGCATTCAAGTTTAAGAAATATGCTTTAGAGAATGGGGTTGTGACTTGGAAAGGGAGTTAATGACAGGGAACACTTTTAGGGACTGCCTGTATATTTAAAATTGTATCGAGTAGGGGAACAAAAAATGTTTGCTTCTCATCCACTGCAGCAGTATTTACTATTTACTATGAAATTTCCCCCACACTGGTGTACAGTCAGGACTTCAGCTGAATTTATGGACTTACCATTTCAGGCAGGCAGGGCCAGCGTCCAGGAGCCGGCAAAACTGACAGTAGGTGAACAGGGCTCATCTCTGATTTTAGAACGGAGGCCTTTCTACTATTTTAGATTTTCTGCTGGCTAAGAGCATCTCTTGGCCTAGAGTTATTGATTACAGCCAGGAATAAATCAGAGACTTCCATTTCTGCTTGAGTTCAGAGAATCCAAACTTCAGATTTCACTCTCGACACCTCTGCCTGGGCTGAGGTCTGTGCCCAAGCCAATAGGAATCATCTATAAACATAAACAGGAAGGCACTCTCCCAGCAAGGCCACACTTGTTGAAAGCATTAAGATAAAATAGTGGCTCTGGTCCCCAAATCAGCAGCAGCATCATTCAATACCTGGGAATTTGTTAGAAATGCAGATTATGAGGCTCCCATCCCACTCCCAGTGAAGCAGAAAAAGGCGGGGGGGGGGGATGTGGGGGCGGGTAGGGCACAGCAATCATAGTCTTAACGAGCCCCTCCAGGTAATTTTTTTTTTTTTAACGGGAGGTCTCAGGGATCGAACCCAGGTCCCTCCATATGGGAGACGGACGCCCAACCATTTGAGCCACATCCGTCCCCCTCTCCAGATAATTTTAATGCGGGCCAATCACTGAGATCAAAGTAGATTCTTCACACACACACACACACACACACACATTTCTTAGCCTATTAATTCATTTACTCTTCACATCAAACCTATATGGTGTATACAATTATTATCCCATTTTATAGATGAAGAAAATAAGGCTCAGAGCACCGTTTTACACCATTTAACAAAACTGAAAGGAGTCGAGCGCCTGGCACTATGCTGTTTTGAAAAGCAAAATTCACATGACTCTGCTCTAATAGAACCCAATGATGTAGAGTAAATTAAGGACAGGAACAAATGAGAAGTATGAGGCAAACTTTGTTATATAAAGGGATATCTTGTAACCATAAAAATACAATAGAGGACAATACATACCTAAGGTCTTCCTAGTTATTCACTGCTGCATAACAAATTACCCCGATCCTCAGTGGCTTCAAACAACAGTAAGCATTTATTATCTCACAGTTTCTGTGGGTCAGGAATTCAGGAGAGGCCTGACTGAGTGCTTATGGTTTGGGGCTTTCCGTGAGATTCACTCAGATGATGGTTAGAGCTGTAGTCATGGGAAGCGGCTATGGCTCAATCAGTGGGGCTCCCGTGTGCCAAATGGGAGCCCCCGGATTCGGTTCCCAGGGCCTCCTGGTGAGGGCGGGCCCGCCCGCACGGCGTGGTTGGCTGACCCAGTGAGCGCTGGCAGCAAGGGGGGGATAAATGAATAAATAAATAAAATCTTAAAACACAAAAAAAAAGAGCTGTAGTCATCTCAAAATCTGACTAGGACTGGAGGATCTGCTTCCCAGGTGGGGAAGTACGGTACATGCAATATTCGCAGCATACTTATACTAAAAAATTATTTGTTGTTGATCTGAAATTCAAAGTTAACTGGGCATCCTGTGTTTTGTCTAGCAACCCTACCCTTATGAACTGGACGTGGAAGTCATACACTGTCATTTCCACCATACTTTATTGACTACACAGAGAAGCCATGGTAAAGTGAGGGAGGAGAATACACAAAGATGTGAATATCATGAAGTATGGATCACTGGGGGCCATTTTAGAGGCCATCTTTGAAGCGGGCTGCCATACTAGCTTTGTCACTTTGTCACCAAAGGTTTTCTCTGAGGATACATTCAGCTTCCTCACATTTCCCCCCAAAGGAGATAGATCTTTCAGCATCTATCATTAAAAAAATTTTTTTTTAAAGATTTACTTATTTACCTTATCCATTTTAAACCCCTCCTTCCCCATTTGCTGTTTTGTGTCCATTTGCTGGGCAATTTTCTGTGTGTGTTTCCTGCCATCTCTTCTCATCCTTCTCCTCCAGTCATCACCAGGATTCGAACCTGGAGACCTCCGATGTAGGCGAGAGATGTTCTGCCACCTACGCCACCTCGGTTCCTGGTTTTCAGAGCTTTCGGAGCATCGTCTTGTCTCTCCCCTGTTACGTCATCATCTTGCTGCATGGCTCCCAGGGCCTGGCGGCTCACCGGCACACAGAGCCTGGCAGCCCATGTGCCTTCTATATATATATATTTTTTTTACCGGGAGGTCCTAGGGGTCGAACCCAGGTCCCTCCATATGGCAGACGGATGCCCAACCATTTGAGCCACATCCGCCCCCTATCATTAAAATTTTATAGTATCAAAATACAAAATAAGAGTAATAAAAGAAATATTCCTTGAAGGAAAGGGAAGGTGAACAATGTAAGCCTTTCTTGAAGTCACTTTCTCAACAGTGAGATTTTCAAAATGGCATTAATGTTTTCATGTGTCTGACTTTGATATCTATTCAAAATACCTTTATTATACATGTAAAAGACTTTGAAACCACAGTGGTATTTTTTTTATATTCCCTTTATGAGTTTATTGGTGACTACTGTGGATATATTATCTTAATCACCATCTATGTGGACTTTTTCAGTCCTCTAGAATAAAACATTATTTTGCTTTTCTTTTCCAGATCTTTAAGTCATTACAACCTTTTCGTTTTCTGGCCGCATAATTCTGCTAAATGAAAGACTTCAACATTTTCATAATACCAATAATGTACTTGATGCATAGTATTTTATCAGCTATTTAGGCTTTAGAAAGCAATTAAGCAGAAATGAAAATATGAGCTAGCATTTCTTGAGTACCTACTAGCATTTGGGAACTTTTTATACATTTTTAAGCCTCACTGAAAATTGACAATGTAGGTACTATAACTTGATTTCCTTTTTTCCATTAAATTTTATCCTACTAATATGCAGACTGAACACATCATTTTATTGAATGCTTTCAGAGACCAGGATTTAAACATTTGCTTCACTCTGCCCAGCTGCAGGCATTGAAGAAGTTTAAAGAGCAGGTCCTGAGCCACTGGGAACCAGGGAACTAGGGCAGAGATAGAAAATGGTAGCTTAGTTTTCGTGGTAAGCTCAGCAAGTTCTGAGAATTAGAAAGTCAAGTTCTGGAAAACAATATAGCAGCATCAGAAGTCCAGCTATAGTTTGATAATGGGATAAAGGCAGTTTGTTTTCTAATAGGTCAAAATCAAATGCTGCCTCTTCCATCACACCATTCTAAAACCCTCAACTCCCACAGAACAAAGTTCTGTACCTTTGTTATAATTTCTATTTTATTCTTCCTTTTATAATAGATTTTATTATGAATAGTAATGAAAGCTCCCATTCACTAAGCATCTTATCTGTGGGAGGCATTGTCTTAAACACTTTGCCATTTGTGGTTGTGTACACCAGAAAACCATGTTCTTAATCTTAATCCATGCCTGGGGGTGTGAGCCCGTTGTAAATAGGACCTTTTGATGAGGTGACAGGAGGCTTTATAGAGAAAGCCACAGAAAAGCCACAGGGAACAGCCGAAAGCTGGACGTCACCAGAACCCAGAAGAAAAGGGAAAAGGTGCTGCCATGTGCATTGCTGTGTAACAGAAAAGCCAGGGGGCCCCAAAGATTGCTGGCCAGCCAGAAAATATAGACCCTGGGAGGGAGCGGGCCTTCTAGCCTCTGAAACCATGAGCCAAAAAGCCCTGGTTGTAAAGTCAACACATTGTATGGTATTTGTTTTAGCAGCAAGGAAACTGAAAAACCATATAAATCTAATCTCACAATAGCCCTGAAAAATTGGCTTTCTTTCCCCTATTTCACAGATGGAAAAACTGAGGCTCAGAGATGCAAAGTAACCAGCTCAAGTTTTCACAACTAGTAATTGGCATGGTTGTAGGATGACCAAACTTTACAGTTTGCCTAGGCTGTGGGGTTTCTAAGGCACATAAAACTTTCAAACTAAAACCAGGACAGCCAGGAAACCGGAAATTACCATCCACAATTGGGCCCAGATGTCAGATACTTCTGAACCCAAAGCTCGTGTTCTTTGTATTATTAACCACTTTTCTTTGTTGAATTGTGTAGTGTCTATTTGCCCCTCTATAGCAATGCTTAGCACAGTGCTTTACACATATGAGCCCCAAGCAAATATTTTTTGAATGAATGGAAGGATGGATAATTTCTGTCACAGCTGTGTAATGATAATGCCTAGGATGTGGGTAGGAGAGGCTGAAGCCATGGGTGGTCCATCTTTTGGGGGGGAGGGTCCATTTAGCTTTAAATAGAAAGTTGTTATGGAATCAGTAATGTGTTGGTAAATGCTTAATAGCTCTTGGAGGTGGGAGGGGAAACCCTGAGTAGTAGTATTTGCTGATTTCCCAATATAGCCATTTTCAAGCTACTAAGACATCACTGAACACCAAGTTGAGAATAAATGCAGCACCATACCATTATACAAAATTTCCATCATACAGATACGATAGATATAAGTAACCACAAGAGCATAAGTAATAAGAAATAATTAGATGTTTATGTGGGAGGTTATGGGAGGTGAGGGAGTTGGGGAACATGGGAATCCCTGTAATTTTTGTGTAACATTTATGTAATCTAAGCATCTTTTAAAATATTTTAAAAAAAGAAAATAAAAAAAAAGGAAAAGAAATAATTAGGAAGTGACCCGTTTGATGTAGCACCTTTGTTCTTAATATAATTTGTTTAATTGTAAGTTTATATAACTTAATTTTTTTTTTTTAAGATTTATTTATTTACTTTATCCATTTTAACACCCCCCCCTTCCCCATTTGCTGTTTTGTGTCCATTCGCTGGGCAATTCTCTGTGTCTGTTTCCTGTCATCTTTTCTCATCCTCCTCCTCCAGTCTTCACCAGGATTCGATCCTGGAGACCTCCGATGTAGGAGAGAGGTGCTCTGCCACCTGCGCCACCTCGGTTCCTGGCTTTTGGAGCATCTCGTCTTGTCTCTCCCCTGCATCTCTCTCCTGTTACATCATCATCTGGCTGCATGGCTCCCGGGGCCTGGCGGCTCACCGGCACACAGAGCCTGGCAGCCCATGCACCTTCTATATACATTTTTTTTATTTTACTGGGAGGTGGAGGGGATCGAACCCAGGTCCCTCCATATGGCAGACGGACGCCCAACCATTTGAGCCACATCCGCCCCCCCTATAATTTAATTTTTAAAAATGGCTGTGTTTAACAACCGGTCACAAAAATCCTGAAAACTGAACAATTGGTTCTTCGGAACAATTGGTTTCACTGGTTGCAATGCCCTGGCCTGTATAGCAGCTGTGAAGATTTTTCCCACTGGAGAAATTAGAATTGACTGACCTGGTTGAAGCCAAACCCACCACCATGCCTGGCTTGAAGAACAGAGAGAAAACTCACAGCAGATAATTTTCTGACACATAAAATGAACAGGGCATATTTTTTAGACGTAAAGTACCCAAATCACTGAGGTGAGATTTTGGAGGATTTTAGAAATTTGGTAGGCAAATAACACTAATGGAAGTATTTCTAAGGTTGGCTAAATTACATAGAAGAAAGCAGTATTCTCACATAATTGTGTATCTTTATTTTAATTGACTGATGAAAATAGACTTCAAACAATTTCTTGGAGAAATGTGATGATATAGCTTAAACTATTTATGTACATGGTGCAAGGATTTAGTTACCATACTGTTAAACTTACGTACTGAAATATAAATAGCTGAAGAAATCCATAATATTTTTTTATTTTCTCTGTTAGTTTTATACCACTATTTCCTCGAATGAATTTCATATAATAGAATGAATTCATAATTAAGGGATAAGAATAATTAGGAAAGAGGTACTGTCAACATTTCTCCAGTCTAAAAGAGATTTATGTATATACTACTTTGTCAAAACAATGGCTTCAGGTATAGTAGAAATTTTTTTTTTATTTTTGTCGAGAGTCTGAGCTTTATTTTGAAGGATAATTAACTCTAAAAAATTGTTTCTATATAGGTAAAGTAAAATGAATCCCAAAAGCAATTATCCATTTCTATTTAAACATAAAGAATGCTGATAGAACAAATGTGCTTCTCTGGATAAATCAACTTTGCTCATTTTTTCCAGGATAGGCTCAAGGTAGACATGTTCTTATGTTTGATTAAGAACATGCAATAGAATTTGTTTTGTCCCAATCCCCTGCCGCCGAAGAAGATGGGTTTCTAGAGCATCTCTATAACTCGTTTCAGGATGAAAGAGGATCTAAAAAATCCAAAAGACCCAGCCTAGACCATCTCCTGGGACCATCAATGTCTGGCCAGAGCTGCCAATATCCATACGCATCATTAGGACTCTGCAAAGTAGCTAGGCTTGCAAGGTTCCCTTGTTTCAAAAATGGAAAAGGACCAAAAAGGTCACTTGTGGCTGTGCTTTAGAGGACCAGTGTGGATCTTCACCTATGCCCTCAACAAGTACAAGTAAGCCCTGACTCTGCACCAGATGCTCTGCTAAGCGATGGGAGCCTACACAGAATAAACCAAGTGAAGACCCTCCCCTGATTACAGCCTGGACCTGGCCTGGATTTAACATACGTGAAAGGATTCACACATAAACTTTTAGCAATCTTCAAATGAAGTTATTCAATCCCAGGAATATACTGACAAGATTGGAACCTGTTTTAAAAGTCAAGTTTATTGAGGTATAATTAATATATATATATAAAACACATGTATGTTAACTCTATATCACCCCTTTTAAGTGTACAGTTTGATGCATTTTGATAAAAGTGTACAGTTGTGTGACTACTATCATCACACTACTTTATTTTTTTTTATACTAAACTACAAAATTTTATTCTTATATGAAAATACATCTTAGATACTGTTGCCAGATTAATATTTGAGTATATCCTGCCTTTAGAGAAAGAAGATTGAGAACGCTGTGAGGTTTAGGTATAGCTGGGGTGAAAAGAGTATCATCCAGCCCTCTGATTGTATCTATGTTATAAAATAATTACATTGATACTTTTAACCTGCAATGTGTAATTTTTAAATTTACTGTCATCTTTTTAAACAGCTAACATGTTAATACATCACTGCTGTTTGGGAAGGTAATAGATACGGCTTTGAATGAGAAGGACACTGTGAATGTATAGCATATTAGATTCTAAATGATACAGTTATTATAATATACCTTATATTGATTAACTGGTACTTGAAATTAAGTACATTTTTCTCTGAGCAGCCTTTTGGAAAAAGTACATTGGATACAGTTTTCAGTCATATTTTACTTTGCTAACTTGTACTTATTTGAGAAATCTCATTGGGAGAGCGCTAAGTAGTACTTGAATCAAATGTCCAGTGAATCTGAGTTTTTCTTTCCCTCTACTTGGTTTGCATGACCATTTACAACCATCATTTCTCTGCAAGTTTTCCATATAATCTATCAAAAACGAATGCTATGAAAGTCCTCTAAAAGGTTCTGCTGTTTTGTGGAGTCTCTGAATGATTACAGCATTCTGTAAATCTGCTTCTTCCAGAGTGAGTGTTTCATCTAGCAATTTGAGGAAAGGAAGAGCTGTGGCCAGAAAAAAGGGAGGACTTCTTTGAGATCCTTGGTATAATTCGATGAAGTCTTTGATGTGGCTTACCCTATGAGAAATATTAAATTTCTGGATGATCCTTTTCCCATTGGCTAACCAGATCTGTATATTAGTGATAGGTTCCAAGTTGTTCAGTGGGATAGCAGGCATACTATTTTTATTCTCAGCTTCAATACTCTTTGCTTTAGAAATAATTTTTGGTGTGGCACTCCCTAGTCTGTGACCCTGTCCTGAGAAGGGCTGGAATACAGGCTTTGTTGACATGCATACTTCATTTTTCTTATCTTCAACTTTAACATCCACCTCTTCTTTATCAAAAATTCCCTGTAATTCTAAAGGTAATTCCCCCTTTTTGATGAAGTTCAGAAACTGCTGACTTGCACCATCAGAATAACTTCTGAAATCATCATTGACTGTAAACCCATTTTTCCATAATTTTATACTAACATCTACCTGTTTCTTTTTTTCAGTGGGTGACAAGCATTTGGCACCAACCTTCTGTGCTTCCTCAAACAGGCTGTCAACAAAATAATCACAATTCATTTGCTGGTTGTCACTAAGAGGTTGGCTTTCAGATCCTGTTTCACAAACCCATTCTTCTTTTATACTATCAAGATTGTCTACTTCTTTCATTCTCTTTTGCCTTACTCGGGGTGTGGCTGCTGGAGGGCGCCGCGCCGCGACGTCGCCTCACCGCTTAGGCCTCGGTTCCCTCTGGGGCCGCGGGCGCCCGCCTCCGCAGGGCGGCTGGGGCGGCTCAGGCCAGGAGCCCGCCGGCCCGGTCCTCGTTCGCCTCCGCGGGCACCGTCGCCGCTGCCGCCGGCGGGATCCCTCCATCACGCTACTTTAAACTTACATCAGAACTGGATATCTATAACCAAAAGAATGAAAGAGGACCCCTATCTCACCCCCTATACAAGAATCAACTCAAAATGGATCAAAGATCTAAGTATAAAAGCCAGGACTATAAAACTACTGGAAGAAAATGTAGGGAAACATCTTCAAGACCTTGTAGTAGGTGGTGGTTTCTTGGACCACACACCCAAAGCACGTGCAACAAAAGAAAAATTAGATAAATGGGACCTCCTCAAAATTAAATACTTTT